>CM045451.1:30503719-31703719 GCA_024666655.1 Dascyllus trimaculatus
GTCACCATCCATAAATACAGTCAAGTGAAACAGTAACTACATATCATTAAAATTCTTGACTTCTTTCAACACCTTTGATCAACCAAACATTAGATTCTCTTTAAAACTGTGCTTACAAATTAAAGTGACATACTCTAAAAAAAGGAAACATAATAATGACAGTCTGTAGTTGTTTATAATTAAAATAAATTCATGGAAAAAATGTCAGTCACATGGATAAACAAGCCCACATTTACACATTTGCCATCTGCTGCCAATGATCAGAACCTCCTTAGGGAGTGACGGGTGGAACTTGTCTTATTTAAACCTCTGACATCCAGGGTCTGCCCTTCTCTTTGCTATTGAAGTGTGCAGTGGCATCAAGCCAAAACCAAAGGACTTCGTAAGGCCTTCAGAGAAATGATTGTAGATACCTCAGAGTCAGAAAATCCCTCTCAGGCCATTGATCAAACCCCTAAAAACTCATCTCTGTGTATCAGAGTTACATATTTAATCATTTTCCCCATGAAAATAATCCCCTCTTGCCTTTAGAAAGGCTTAACGGTGCCCCTACACTGATCTATGAAGTCCCTGCCTCTCTCTTCACCCACCCCTCCACACTCAGTGAAGTTGGAGAACAACATCTCACCTATGACTCTGCTTCGACACTGTTAAACTGAAAACAATGCGAAAAGAGGTTCCTATAATCCCAAAGTTTCATTTCAGGATCTGCGAGCTGCTCTGATGGTTTCAAAGGGTTCACAATCAGAAAGAGAAGGTACAATTCTGACCTGCACTGGAGACCATTAAAGTGCAGATTTTCCAGCTGTTGTATCAACGATAAAATATAGTTCAATAAATTAAACAAATGTTTTTAAAATGTAAAATTATGTATTTACCCTAATCAGTTTCTATGTACATTCTTTTTACTGCATTGTAGTCCCATAGTTTTGGAAATAGACTTAATTAACAAAAAAGGGACAGAAAACTAACAAACAAACAAACGAAAAAACAACATAATTGCACTTTATTTAGTGTGTCAGCAGGGTTGTACTGTCGTCGCAGTTGTAAAATCTGATCATCCAATATTACAGGTTTTTTTTACAACTGAAAATAAATGCAGCAGGGAAATGAAATATCACATTATGTATTTCGTTTTTACCTTATAGCCTGACTTAGCATAGCACTGACAGTCACTTTCATTCACTCACATTAGCTTTAGAATCCAAATCAGAGTCAACTTTACTGGCCAAGTTTGTACACAGAAACACAGAGTCTGAGTCCGGTGAATCTTTGCTCTCTTGGCACAGCAATCAGAAAAAAACTAAGCACTAAAAATAAGTTAAAAGAGCAATAAAAATAGGAACAATATAAATATAAACATAAACACCCATAACTAGCAGCATTTACATTGTGTGTGCAAAGTGACAGGGTTACAGAGGTACAAAGTAGTGCAAGAGAAGGATTACTTGCAGTGATGTATGAAGTTCAACACGTTCGGAAAAGTAAAATATATAAAGTGATGTCTCGCTGCATGGTGAGACTCTGTTCCTGGGTTTTGGCATTTCTCTCATTAGAAGATGCAAAAGTAGCACAAAATCTGGTATTCCATATTTTTTGCAGTGGCAAGAACCTCCCTGCTGTATAGCAAGCACATATAACTTGACAAGTAACTGGACTTTATGGTAATCATCTGAAGAATAAGTTGATAGTGTTAACTAGAGGATAATAACACTGGATCAAATGATGTATATAATGTTAAAGGGGTTGCAAGTATCAAAAAACTCCTATAAAATCACCACCCAACCATGCATGTGTCTCATCAGTGTCACTTTCAGATACAGCCGGCTGCTGTTGGGAACATCCACTGTAAGCTACCTAAACAGCATCAAACAGCAGAAAGACAAAAGTAGCAACTAATTAATGCACATAGTGGAACCAGAGAATTCCCTCGAAAGTGGAACCAATACTGAGCTGAAAGGAAGGTGAAGGTGTGGATGCAAACATTAGTCTAGGTGAATGCTGTCTGTTGAATGAATTTACAACTTCTTTTGACATATCATAGATATCCACTATGATGGATCTATGCCAGTGTTATGTCTATAGTTTGTTTCAGCTGCCCCCAAGTGGCAAAAAACTCAAGCACTGCAGGTTTTAGTCATTCAGATTATGATAAAATAAAGACAGGAGCCCAGACATTTAAAAATGATCAGACAAACTCACCAGTGAGACCCGGTTACAAAACCACACAGTGCTGTTGCCATGTTGGTGACGCAGCTGTATAATGTCTCGCATTTTTATACCCCAGAGGTTGTTTAAAGTAGTCATCTGTTGTGCCGGTCATTGAATGTCTCACAGACCTGTGAAGAGCACCTGATCAGGCTCTTGACCTTGTGCTGAATGCTCCCTGTGCTTCCCTCCACTCCAGATCCAAATCTCCCTGCAAACACTCAGGTCAGATTATTTCAGGACAGAAAATAAATGTGAGCAGAATGGATCAATCAATGAAAACTGTGGACCACACTGGTTGAGTGTTTGTGTCCCTGTCTTAGTAAAATCATACTGTGTGTATGTCTGTATGTGTGTTAGTGCGCACATCTTCTGCTTGCTGCATATAGATGGGTAGCTCATTATCTATTGTGATCGGGCACAATGGCCTCTAGGCCAGGCTCCACTGGCCCAACAGCCCCTAACACAATACCTGTAAACAGCGAGTAACTAATTGAAAACACAGTCTAGCATGACCATGCCGTCTCACAATGACAAAGCCGATGAATAGGGAGGTGGGCTTTTAAAAAGCAAAGCTTTATCTGTTGAAAGGTGGGAGTATGCTCCAGAAATGAATGGTTGCAGCAGCGAAAGTATTGAGTGTAACCTCAAACATGTCTGATTTTTTTTCTATTTAGGCTGGTTCTCAACTACAGGTGCTCTTATCAATACTATTTTCAAAGGGGATGTTGTTCACTATCTTTAGATAAACGTGAATGATTAAATATGAAACATATCTAATCTAAAACGCACAATCAGATGAACACAGCATTGATTTACTAGCTTTCGAAATGTTGTGCATTGGCTCACTAACGTATTTAACCTCTGTGCTGATTGACCAACGTGGCCTTAATTTGAGCCTCAAGGCACAGAAATCAGAGATGGAATAATCCTGTATGTTCCAAATGAGGCCTACAAGCCCTTTAAATGACAAGTGTGGAAATGTCCTTCATATAGGTCACTGCGTCTACATCCGTCCATCTCCTCCACCCACTAGGCTCTTAAACACAACGAGAGAGAGAGCGAGTCAATCTAAAAAAAGAGCTTTGCATTACTCTCGCTTCATTGAGTGTGGTCTAAGTAACAGTAATCCAATCAGATAAAAGACTAGTCAACATACAAGTTTTGTCGGATATTTCAGCCGCTGTGCACCCACCACAAATTCACTAGTTCCCTGTCAACCCGTTAGCTTCCATTACACTGAGCTCTGATGCTGTGGACCTAATTCTTTTGACGCTGTCTTTAAGTGAGTTTTGCGATTAGGCTCAGATATGTGCCTCTGCTTCCTTTCAAGCGCAATAAAGACCCTCAGCCTTGTCTTGCTCTCTTGGTTTCTATAATCTCCTAATGTATCTTTTTTCTCTCTTATCAAGTGGCTTCTACACCGACTCTGATTTGTCCTTGTTTGTACATTGAGCCTGTATTCAGAGCCATAGGCTGGTTGTTGTAGTATCGGATATCATGGATGCTTCTGCTCAGCTGTTGCACTTCACAGACAGGCTGTCTTGAAGGTCAGTGAAATGACCACAAACGTTTGGATGAAACAAAGGTTATTATGAACAGGCTTATCTAAACCAGTTTCTGTGCCGTATAGATACCACACATGTCTCACAGTGTGTTCAGATAAAAGGGGCACCAGCTTTTCAGACATCTGTTTACTAGTTAGTGAAAGAACAACTGTACAACTTCAGCATTATTAACTGGGAGGTGCAGAGTTTAAAAGACGCTGATGTTTTCCTGTCTAATGAAGAAATACTTTCAAGTTGCATTAAGGAATTTGTAAGATACAGATTTTTCGGTTTACCCATGATAAGGACAAAAAATCACGATATCTCAGTTTTCTTTTCCACAGATTTTGACTCCAAGTCGTCTCTCGCAACGTCATGAAATTTTAATAATCTAATAAAATCTCTGAAATGCCTATTTAATGAAGCTACATCCTCTCTATTCTTATTTTATGTTTCTCCTTTCCTTTGTGCATCAAGGTAAAACTGTCAGTGAGATTAAAATGACTTTCTAGGTAAGAAAGTAGCATTAAAAAAGCAGCACACAATTCAATAATTACAATACCGTTCAGATTCGGATTGAGAGGAAATGCTTTGAGGGTATCCTGAGAAATGGACCACTTTTTAAAGCCTTTCCAAACGTGTAAGGATCTGATTTAACAGTGTGCTTATCTGCTGTTATGTAAGCAGCAATTGTTAGCATATCCAGCTAACCAAATTTTTAGACACAACAGCAATACTAACGTAGTGTTACATTTAAAGCCAAGCTGCTAAGATGGTTTTGTGGGGTTGTTACATTAGGAAAAGAATACTAGTATCAACTATAACTTTTTTCCAAACATGTATTTTAACATTAGTCCACATCCTATAGTTTCTGAGTGATGATAAGCATTCAGATGTGATTGCTCTTGAAGAAAATAAATACTTTATCTTACAATTTTCCATTTCACAAGCGAGGGGCCATGCAACAATGATGACTGTTTGCAAGTTTAATGAGGGATGGTGGTGTTGGGGTGGTGGAGATGAGGATGAGGTTGAGAGTGAGGATGGATAGGGAGGCTGGAAGGCTGCTCTGGGGTAATGAAACACCAGAGGCTTGGGAGTACTAGACTCAGCGTGGGGTTCCGTCTTAGGTAGTGGTTTGACCAAACCTATTATGGACCCCAAAATATGTGGTTATATGGAGCCAAGTTGAGCATGGACTTGATGGAGATAGTTAAGGTTATTACAGATCTAAGAGTGGTATGGCTGGGATGACCAACAGCCAAGAACTTTGATGATTTATGGAAGGCATGAATTGAATAGTGTTCAAGGGATATACCCAAAATGTATGTCTATAATGTTTGCTGAACCAAAACCCGGTGGCCATTTTATCATTTTTAGTGAGGAAGAGTGGTTCTCGAGCTGAGGCATTCGCTGCATACCTGGAATGAATATATCTGGCCCGCGACTCGAATGGGCTGAGATAGTGTCTAGTCAGAAGATGTAGACGGGACAAGATGCTCCGAGTTGGTTGGTTTTGCTTCTGCAGAGTGTGGATCATGAGGTCTGACAGACTGGGATGGAGTGACGGGTTGTACATGGCTGCTGGTGGTGCAAATTCAGAGCATTTTAGGAAGCTGAAAAAGGCCAGCAAGAACATGGTAAGGTTGACTGAGGGGGAACAGTAGCCTTAGCGTAGAGTAAGGATGCAGTGGCTGAGAAGGTCAGGAGTAAGTGGCAAGTGCTTTGCGGTGTGGGCAGGTTCCCGTTTTCGTAAGCCTTTAAGAAGCATTGGCATGTGAGAATGAGAGATAGAAGGGCAGTGGCTGCCTGCAGTGACGAGTCTGAAGTAAAAGTTGATTCTGGACAAGTAGAATTGGATGGTGGAGGAGCAGATTCTTAAAGTGGAATAGGCCTGGGTGATGAAAATGCAGATGGACGAGAGTGTGCGTGGGGTGAAGCTGTCGAGGTTGGCTTGTTGTGAAGCATTTGAGAGGTTCGCCAGCTGCAGATCTAATTGAACAGGGTGGCTGAAAACGACGGAACTGGAGTGGGATGGATGTCCGATTCTGGAGCCAAGATTCTGAATTTCTGAAATGAGAAACGAGACAGCGAATCAGCGATGAAGTTGTAAAGCCCGAGGACATGAGTTGTGCAGAGTAGGAACTGGTATTAAGATGAGATTAATGTTAGCCTTCACAGCTCATGGAGTGTGGATGACTGAGAAATTGACTGAAGGTCAAGTGAACTGGATTCTGGAGGTCACTTGGAAGCAAACCACCTTCCACTGTATGAACGGCATAGTTAAGGAGGCCAAAAAGAGCCAACAGCTGCTGTTTTGTGCATCTGTCTGTCAGGAGATAGTATGAGAGTAGCAGTGGAAAGGGAGTTGGGGGAGTTTGGGGAGGGAGAGGGAGTGGAAGAATGATAGACAAGTAAGAAATGGAGGGAGAGGAGGCAGCTGAGCAAATGGAGCCTGGTTAGACTCAGGTGGGACCCTTAGGGTTGTTGGACGGGGCGTTTGAACTGCTGTACAGGGTGCTGGAGCAGGAGTCATGTTACTTGGATGATGGGATGGATGGCAAATGGTAAATGGTCTGCAGTTATGTAGCAGACCATTAGTGGTAGTCAAAGCTCTATACGATGTTTTTCTCATTCACCCATTTAGACACCAGTGGTGAGAGAACTTCCATACCAGGTGCCTGCATGTCAAGGGGCCGAGGATCGAACCGCCAACCTTGTGATCAGTGGACAACCCTGAGCCACAACTGCCCCATGGATGATGAAGAATGGATGACGGGATGGAAGGATGCGAGGGGAATGAAAAGACTGATGTAATGAGGAAGCAGGCACAGGGGGTAATACGACCTACCCACCACCAGAGGGAGCGAGTGATGCTGGCTGTTGTCCTGGAGGAGGCGCCAACTCTGTGACGTCACGGGTCACGACCCTGGAGGGGAATGGTTCAGGTGAGGATACCGGAAGCGCGGGAGGTTCGGAGCGTGTTGTTGCTGGAGCCGATTTCTAATAGAGCTTAAACAGATTTCTTTAGTTGTCGTTGTCTTTCCCCTTCAAAGCGCGTGTCTTACCGTCGTTTCGGGACTTGTAAAGGTCCGGTGCGGTGGAGACCTGCGGCGGGTGCAACGTGGAGGGCTGGCGGGAGTTGGAGGCGACTGAGGCGGCTGAGTGTGGTGGATCCCAGGCGTCAGTGAGGGAGAAGAAGAAGCCCAAGTTGGAGTTGGAGTTGGAGAGACCTCGTTTGATGAGCTTGGAGGTCAGGAATGTGGACAAGGGAGCCTTGGAGAGAAACGTCTGACTGCTGAGTGGATGTTGTTGCTGGAGGAGAACTGTTCTCCAGGAGATCATAGGTTGGGTCGATTGGCAGTTCTGGATCCATGGTGAGTTGGTGAGTAACTTTCTGAAGTTAACTTCTTATCATGCTGCACTGTTTAAACTACAACTACAATGTTACTCCTTTTATTTCCATATGTTCTACATGGATCATCAGCTAGAGCAGTTTGCATAAGACATGTCGCCGTAGCTTATGTTTTAGTGCTCTGTGATGCAAGCAGCTTTCAGATGCCTATTTAAATCAGGCTAAAGTGACTCAAACTGTGTCCAAGATGTTAAAGAGTGGATGACTCATAACTTCTGTAAGTTAAATAAGGACGCAACGGAGATCTTACTCTTCGGCCTTCACTGTTACTACCCAAATTATCACTTCTTATCTTGTATGAAAAAACACATGGCAAGAACCCAGGTGTTATATTTGATGGTGATCTAACTCCGAACCATCTCCAAAATTAGCTATTTCTTATCCCCCTCTGATCTAATAAGAGTCAGTTAATCAGAGTTAGTAACAAGGTCCAAGAAACCAGACCACATTACCCTCATACTTGCTTCCTTACATTGACTTTCTGTTCTCTATAATATAAACTGTAAAATCCTTTTGTCTGTAAATCTCTCCATGGTCTCACTCCTGCATATATCCCTGGACTTCTCACCTCTTACAGCACTACCAAACCCATCAGATCCCTCATCATGGTTGTTGGCTGGCTGTACTCTGATCACAGACATAGAAGGCGGCAGACAGATCTTGTTTTGTAACACGCCATTTGAAAGCCTGTTCATACTTTAAAGCAGTGGTTCTCAACTGGTCCAGCCTCAGGACCCACTATGTCTCTATTAATAACGGTCGCGACACAAATTTTTGAAGTTTGCTGTTTTTGTTAACAAATTAAGGTTTACTTGGGTGTAGTCTCAACGCATTTTGTTACAGATTGGGAAAATTTTAGCTTATTTTTTTGCTAATTCTGGTATATTTGGACGTTTTTGCCAAGTTTTGGGCATATTTTGGCCCATTTTGACAGATTCTGAGCACATTTTGGTTCATTTTTGGGACGTTTTAGCATAAATTTCTCCAATAAGCTGGCAGAGCCAAATCTAGAGGTTAATAGTGGGCAACTACTGGTGTCACCACCACTAAATATCCTGCTATTGAAAGCAAACTGTGTCATAAGAAACACATCCTTTAAAATAAAAGACTTTATACCGCTACTTTTTTGGGGGGGCATGCTTCTGCGACCCTCTAAAAATGGCTTTGCAACCCACTTTTGGGCCCCGACCCACCAGTTGAGAACCACTGCTTTAAAGAAACACCTTCTTTAATTCTCCACCTTTTTATCATGTTAGAACTGTGGTTACTTTTGATCTAATTCCTTTGGGTTTTAATGATGGTTAAACCTGCTTTGATTTTAATCTGGTTTTATTTCCACAACAATTGCTGTGCACTCATATGATATGTCTTTATACTATGTGGACACTGTATGTCTTTCTACTTTTGCTTTTAAAAGCTCCATATAAATGAAATGACGTCAAATATAAGCTTAAAAATACTTTAAGTGGCCCCTTTTCAAAGCAAGTTACCCAACACAGACTTTTCAAACAGCTCATACACAACCGCCAAATATGGTAGAATCATTGTTAGAACCATCTCAGGCAACAACATCAGCTGTGACTGTCAAACTGAGACATTGGCTTTGTCTTTCTCTGACCCGTAGCACTCACAATTTCCAAAACTGTTTGAACTTGTAGAGGTATCTGCTACCGTTCTCTTTGTAAACTGCACATGGGGAATGGCTGTAGCTCAGCGCTAATCGCAAGGTTGACGGTTCGATCCCCGGTCCTTCTGCATGTCAAAGGATCCTTAAAGCAAGACAGTAAACCTGACATTGCTCCCAATGGCAGGCAAGCATTGTGCATGGCAGCTTTGTTGCAAGTGATGTGTCAATGAGAAACATTGTAAAGTGCTTTAAGTATCACCAAGCTTGCAAAGTGCTGAATATATGCAGATCATTTACCATTTGCCAGAGTTCAAACCTTGACAAGCATTTCTGTGCAAACTGAGGGCAAGGGTTAGAAACTGAACTAAACTGGAGCACTTGTTCAATAAATCCTGTAGATTTATTAAAAGCACATTTTTCAAGTGCATATAAAATATTCCATTTGTAATTTAAGTTCCAGCACAATTAATTCTCTATCTGTCCATGTCTCTGCCTCACTTTCATTCCTTCCTCTGTTGACCAGCCCCTCATAGACACGCCTCTTGCTGCTTGCACTGATGTGCTCCAGATGTTCTTGAGTCCAGGCCTTCGCCCACAGAAAAGCACGAGTGGTCGTCATGTGACCATCATGTGTCTGACCATGCTGGTCTTTCTGGGTCGCTCGGCCTCGCTCTCTCAATCTCTCTCTGCTGTTTCAGTTCCCTGAGGGCATCGAAGCTGGTCAGCGAAGCCACTTGACCCGGGGCTATGGGTAAACTCAGGCAGGTCTCGGATCCAGAGGTGCCTCCTCAGATTTGCACTTAGTGGGTCTGAAGGGCCTCTGTGACGGGCCTGGATGTGATCGGATCCGAGTAGCACTAATCCACTGGGCTGGTTGGGGCGGGTTGGGACTCTGGTGTCCCATTAAGTTTGGCCTGGAGGATCATAAGGTTACGATTTCAAGAGTGTGGACTGGCCCTGGGTAATGTGAGCCGAAGGACCGCAGCGCAGAGATATTGGTAAGAGTAGCAGAGAGAAGAAAAGCTATTAGACTATCAGAGTGGCAGACAGAGAAAGAGGTGGAGGGTTGAGGAGTGACGGGACTCTTTAGGCCTGCAAGAGGAAGAACAGCAGAAAAGCATTTATCTGAACTTCTGCACTGATCATTGGCTGGACCACCGTGGGTTTGAGAGCTTTCAGCGTGTGTGATATTGCATGTGCAAGATTTTTGGTAATGCATTATTTCCGCATGCACAAAAACACCATGGGGGGTTTGAATATTTTAGACTTCACCTATTGCATGTTCTCCTTTGTATATGTCAAGTCTGGAAGAAGTACTGCAACCCTTTAGTAAAAGTAGTAAAATACTAAAATATGTATATTATATCAGATTATTATTAATGCTGATGCAGTCGTCCTTAAGTAGTGTAGATATTAACGCACCAATAAGTAGGACCAGTGGGTCAAGGAATTTCATAAATTATTCACTGTACTGTCAGATACTTTAATCAGTCATATTCTATCAACTTATCATGCAAGTCCTAAGTTTTAAAATAAATTTGACATTTAAAAAAAATATTGTTAGCAAATTACAATATTTAAAGCAAAATTTTCTTGAAATGTGTAAGTCTGTCCAGGTCATCATACTGTTTGTTGTATTAAGCCAGGAATAGCTATAATGAAACTTCAGCTACCCAACCAATACAGTGGAGGAAACAGAAAAATCCACACCTCAGATTACTCCATAGATGCTTCTAGAGGTCAGAGCTGCATATCTCAAAGCCATTGCAAATAAACTCAGATGAACAGACACTTTCATTTTTTCGTATTACAGTCTTTGGGTGTTTTCTTATCATTTACAGGTGCGTTATTTATTGGGATGTTTAGTAATTCAGGCATTCTCTTAGTTTAACGTGCATACCTTCAAGACAAACTCATACCCTGCAGGCATCATTGCTCAAATTAAAGCTGAAGTAATCAGACTCAATTATGTCCCGAGGAAATGTCCCTGTTAGGTTCCTTTTTTCTGTTTGAGGGTTCAGCTACATGGTATTAATTGGGTCCCATCCCAGGCTGCTTTATTGAACGTGACACTGGAAACAGGCCTCGTCTTTTTCTCTAACAATATGGAAGCAAGTGAAGGAATGAGAAGTGAACAAACCTTAATCACTAAAGTGAAATTACTGACCAGTTAATTTGGCAATTATGGTAAATTGGGCAGCTCGTGGAGAAGTGTGAAAAATAGCAGGCCCTGATTTTCAAATGAGCATTTTGACACTGTGACCTGTTTCAGCCTTCAGGGAGCAAATAGATATTTAGGAGCAATGTGTGGTGATGGGGGGGATGACGTCTCACCACACAATGCACACACACATAGTGATAACCCTAAATGCTGTCTAATACCTTAATTTAACTACGGATATGTTAATTAGAAAGCATGCATGTTTATCTACTCATTACTGTAGATAGCTTTCAAATGTAGAAAGTAAAACCTACAAGAACAATGCATTTGAGTGGTGACTCATCTGAGGAGATAGAGTTGACCTGCAATAAATGAAACAGCTGTTCACTTCTTTCTTTTGTAGCTGATCACCTGAATCTCCAGTGGTTGCATTGTGGGTAATGTAGGCCCAAGTATCTAACAAGGATTTAGTATTTCTGATTCCTCTACAGCAATTTTGATCCTTTTTCTAAAAAAAGTCTCTGATGAGTCTGACATTATCGAAATGTAATGCTAAATCAAAGGAGTTCACCTCAGATGAACCCTTTCGCAACAGTTTTCTCCTCTTGGCAATTCTAGAAGCGTTGCTCTTGCATTGACAGTGTTGGTCAGTCCAATTTGTTCATTTGATGGATTGCCATGAAATTTTGCACAGTTTTCAATTTTGACCTTTTCATCTGTTTTCATTTAATTTAATGTCGTAAAATCAACCTTGAGCTAAAATTTGTACAGCCATGTGGTCGTGGTTCCCGGAGGATGAACCCTAATGAATTTGTGATCCACTGACTTTTCCTTTAATGCTCCCGTTGCGTCAAATTTTTAATTTGTCAAGTACTTACCTGCAAAACTAAGACATGCCCATCAATTTAAACTGTGGAACATAGGGGATCATTTACTTTCTTCCATAATTACTGAAATGCTGGAACCAGTTGGGTCTTTACCCAGACTGGTAGAGCTATGAAAATCAGAAAATGGCATATGGCTGCACTGGCAGAATTCCAGCTCCACTATTTGCATTTGTGCAATTATGAACATTATGATACAGGTACAGCTCATTACATTTTATTTTACAGAAGCGTTGTTTGTGTTCAAATGAATATGCTAGGTAAACACAGTATACATATATCAGACCAACTGTAGTTAATGTGGTTTGCATCTTTCTGGGTGGTACACATCAGGCTATGGCATTGGGTGCGGGGCTACAGCGTATTAATAAGTATAAATGAACCTTAAAACACGAAACTACTATGGTGGGGGGCTCAGGGTTAATATAGCTGCTTAACTACAAAATGTTCCCCTTGTCTTTGTGTAATGCAATTAACATCCTGCTAAATGCATCACTTTTTCTGCTTCTCGCTCCATATGGCTAACAAAGCCTCCAGCATGACTTTAGACCAGCCCGTACCAGCTTGTTCCAGCTCTGTGAAGTATGAAGCCTCAATACAACCGTCCATCAAAGGAAAGTGGTTGAGATGTTTTGTGCTTTTTCTGTTCAAACTTCTCCAAAATAACCCCTTGAGAAACGCAGTTTTATTTTTATCTGTGGAGACTTCATGTCAACTAGCCCAACAATGTGGCTTGATATGTTTCCTTTTCCTTCCTGCCTACATTGATGAAAAGAGTTTACTGATCATAGAAGTTACAGTATTTAAATCACCTGCTTCTGCTGCCATGCATTAATCAAAAACTCCAAACCTTCATGCTTATTGTGGGCTAGAACAGCATTGAAAGTTACCGAGGGAGAAAACAATATTGAATGAAGTTTTAAGTGGTTATTGAAGCATATTCAATAAACTCAATGTAAGGCAGCCACTCGAGTCCTTCTTACAAGAGCAGGGTCGTTTACAAGGAATCGCACAGATCATTTCAAAACACACAATAAAAGCTTTAACGCAACATACATTTAAACAATGAGCTCAGTTTGAATTATGCTCTGTTGTGATTTATACAAGTCAAATGCAAATTTCTCTTCACTGGCTCGCTCCATGGACTGAAAAGTTCATTCTTTATTTCAGAATAAAAGCCAGAACCTTCCTAAACTATTTTTGAGCTTCAAATTTCAAGTCTAATAAATCTCTGTGTTATTTATTTCTGTTGCAGAGTCAAACAACCTGCCGTGAGAGAGCATAGTGGCGCTCGTGCTGTGCTCTGTTCCAGACATAACAGCTCTCGTATGGCTCAGAGGTTATTGAAGGGATGAATGTTATATGCTTCAGTTCCGCCCCGTAATAAGCAGAGTTAAATAGTCGCAGACAAGCCGATGAGCCAAATAAAGGTCTTTATCAAAAAAAAAGTCAGCATATTAATTCCTGCTGGTGATTTTTCTTTGCCGGCATGTGTATTCCTCACAAGTCAAAAGAACAAGCAGACAGAAGAGGAGCAGTGTTTTCTTATCACATTTTAAGTGTATGAATTCCGTCTCCTCCTTCCGTCTTGGCGAGAAGAACCTGAGAGAAATGAAGTCAACCATAACTGTACGTCTTGTTAGGGCACAGCCAGCGTTAGATCTGAGGCAGCAGGGACATTGAGTGTGACACCAGCAACGCAGAGAAGAAGATAAATGCTTGTTTCTGTGCTGCAGCCTTTTGTTCTTCTATTTACACCAGTTTCCTCCTTCCTCCAAACCCAAAGGTTTGGGGACGCACAGTATATCAATTAAAGAGCTTCTGCTGTCCCCTGAGGGGATGTTGGGAGTCTGAATATTTAGAGAGATGGGTGATTTGGCGTGGCAGAGAGGCTATCAGCAGAGCTAAATGACCAGAAAGAATCCCAGTGGGCTACACCCCCAACCCCTCAGAGCCACCTCATACACATGTTTACACAGGACGACACAGTCCAGAAACACAGCACCTCTCACCTTTCTGTGGCCTGTAAAGTAAATTTGTTGCGCATGCTGCCAGGTTATTTGCTAAAATCTTTGGTTATGGTCAAAAGTATCTGAATTTACACTCGTAGTTTTCTGTCCTGGAAATTTTGTTGTGGCTCAAACCTTGAAGCGGTGGTGTGCTTTATTTGCGGTGAGATAAAGAAAGACTTGTATCCCAAGACCACAGTATGACCTCCTTCATAGCTCATGAATTGATTTTATTCAGAAGTGGAGAATTAGCAAGGCCACATGTTTCAATTGTTGGAAAAATTCTTTGAGGGAGCAGAAAAATAATCAAAATAGCCCATTTACTTTACAATTTCTTAATTCTTAAGGCAATTTGCCCGTACCACTATGCAATTCCTTCTGCTGTATGGCATGCTTCAATAGGGATGAATGTGTTTACGTGACTCTGAGTGCTCCTGAGGTCGTTTGCATTACTTGGCTCCAGTCTGTCAATTTGCACTTCGATAAGAGTCTGTATTTCTTTTGACAAGCCATTTGATAGTCCCGCAGTTCGGTGAAGGCGAGTGGGGACGTGGTGACAGACGCTTCTCGCCGAGGACCTTGTTAGACTGAGCTGCTCTGAGCGGCCTCCGTGTCCTGACCTCTGTGACCTTGAGCATTCATCAGCCGCCACTGTTCACGCCCTGCAGGCAAAACACAAACAACAGCCGCACTTCAGTGTTGACACGGTACACAAAAACAGATTCTTATTGGATGGATTACATTATTGAAATATTATTTGACTTTGTGATGCCACACTGTCACCGTCGGTGCTTGAATAATAACAATACGATGTGTAGGGTAATGAAACTTCTAATTGGTCTGTTCTTTTAAGGTGCTGTTGCCATGTGGTGCACAAGCATAAATATGTAGCAGACTTTATTTACATTGTATTGTAGATGGAAAAATCTTCAATCAGGTTCAATTATTTAATTAGATTTTCAGAATAAAATAACTTTTTAAAATTGTGAAATAAGTCAGATGTATCACATAAAATGCATGATAAAAAGCCATTAAATCTAAAAATTGCGTATTGCTTTGTGAATAATAAATCAATGTAATGAAATATTTTCAATTAATAAATATAGTGCTTTCACTTTTTTTAAAATGTCACTCCTTGACTTAGAAAAATTATAAAAAGTTTTGTAAGAAAGGGGAATTAATTCAGTTAATTAGAAATGTGTGCCAATAGCATGGTCAGTCTGACATGATTTATCATCAAGGCATCGCTGTCTTCCAGTACGATCGACTAAAGAACCAATTAGAGCGACGAGACACAGGTTGCAAAGCAGGTTAGAGATAGTTTGAATTGCGAAGCGCTGCCGTGTTTTAAAAGGAAAAAAAAAACTGGGGAAGCAATTATGATAACAAGAATACTTCCTCAGGAAGGCAATGGAAATAATGAAAGAGATTCTTTCCGTAGCTTTATTCCGCTTGATTTGATTGCTTTGCCGAGGCCAAGATATTCAAAAACAGCACTTATAGCCTTAAGCAGCATTATTAATTCATAATAAAAAGAGAGAGAGAGACGGAGAGCAGTAGGAAGGCATTTCCTTGAACATGCACTTGAATCCAGTCCGATGCGCTTTTGCACAGCGCAGCATGCCTGTCTGAGTTCACAAGCCAATCCTCCCTCCAGGTTCGAAAGCTGCACTGGCCTCCCACAAACCCCAGGGCGAGGCATTCACATGGCGGGCGAGCCGCGTATTAGACACATATGGTGCCGAAACAGATTTAAGAAATAAGCTGTCATCAAATAATCAAATCATTCATGTTTCAGAGAGCAATAATGGAGGTATGTGAGCAGATATGTCCGGGACCTTTCCTAGTGGGATGCCTTTGTGATTGCTTGGTGTGCCCGTGGACAAAGGCTTGCTGCTGTCTCTTCTCTTCTCTTCTTCACGGTCACATAAAGAAACATGCAAACCGGGGATGATAGGAAATTATTGGAACAAAACCTGATTCTGATATGGATGCCAATCGGTCAGCTGATGGAAATTAGATCCATTGCACAGCAGCACTGGATCCATTTCTGAGTGCTGCTGATCAGAGGACAGTTTTGGGAGGACTGAGTGTTAGAGAATTTCAAACTGAGGAAAATGTTAATAGGGTTGAGCACTAAATTATACAGGGGTAAAAGAAAATAGTAGCTGAAACCTCCTTTCTGAGTCTGTCTTAGTTTCTCTATTTTATGTCTTGTGTTTTATTTTAATGCACATTGTGACGCCTGATCTGATCTTAGATTATCTCTGCAGCCAAAATGCCCCAAAAGTGGGTCAAATTCTCTTTAATATAACCAAATGATTAAAGAAATACGAAACTAAAACAACATTAAAACTGCTTTCAAACCAAAAGGCAGCAAAGTAGCGGTTGACACACACGTCAGACTGCATGCGTTGGAGGAATGAGCGTTTTTCTTCCAGTCACAAGTAGCAGCTCACACTTTTGCAACTGATAAGATGACTGCTGATCAATTCCCACTGGTCCAAATAGGCGCTTAGATTAATTAATTAGAGCCTGAGCCGAGCAGTGGCTGGATATGATGCACACTATGCAAGCACTAGAAAAGACAAGCCGTGCTCCCTGTACCCTGTCTGCACTCATCCCATCAACGTCAACAGATCGCAGCGTCCTCACTGAGAAAACAAGCCGGCGCAGAGGAGAAGGGGAGAAAAAAAAAAAACCATGCACCACTCCGCCCACCAAACCCCAGGCTCTGCTTTTTTTAACCCGCGCCTCCGCTTCAGCCCGTGCCTCGCCTGCTGCTACCCCCACCTCCTCGTCGCCCACCCTCCACTTGCAACCCAAGGCCATGCGTCCAGGCTGTGCATGACAGCTCGCAACATCCCCTGCCACAAATGTTTTCCCAAAGCATCCACTTCCGTGACCCTATCAGCAGATAAAACCCTCCCCACAAACCTCTGATGGAGTGTGCCTCTCACTTTTTTGAATGTGTCAACAATTTCTGGCTGGCTGGCCAGACACCACGTCCTGGCGATGTCTGCTGTGTGTGTGTATGTATGTGTGTGTGTTTGTGTGTTTGTACTTGCCTTATGTATATTTGAATATATTTACGTCTTTTTGTGTCTTTTTTTGTACAAGAAGCAGGCAAAAAAAGGCCATGTCATTCTTCCACAACTTAATCAGGAGCTACACACAGGAGAGGGCTGCTGCAGCATGGACCGCCCTGATCATGTTAATGAGGTCCCCTGGCTATGCAGTCATTGAAGTATAATTGACTTGTTCGTCTCTTATCTTCCTAATAGACACTCTGACCCAGAGCACGTTTATTTCGCTATGAGAAATGTCAAGAAGGATTGGAAGTTTCTTCAGTGTGCCCATTAAAACTGAAGGCATGCCACCCTGTCTCCAGCCAGCCAGCGCTGCCATTGGCTCCCTGCCTCATTATGCAGATGCCAAACGTAAATAAATGATTTGCAGATCACTGCTGCCCCCACCATTCTCCCCCTGCTCTCGCCCTGTTCCTCTCCCCAAAACTGTGGTCTTCTTTCTTCTCCCAGGCCTGGAAAGGAGGACAGGAAGGAGGGAGGAGAGGAAAACATGAAAAACAGTCCAGGGAGCACCATGACAATTTGTCTCTCTGGAGCAAAATAAATAATACATAGGTAGTAATTATTATAAGACATGTCCCTGACTTGAAAACCTGGCGAAGCGCATTGATGTTGTTACAGCTACGTATGTCTCCTGGCTTTCAGGACCCATCAGAATCAAACGGGGCTGTGTGTAATGTGGAAGGACCAAGAGGCAAGATGCGTAAGCGGGCGCCAGGCGAGGGCGAACCAGCGACTGTGGTCACACGCTTGTGGATATGAGGGAGAACATCTGTGCATTTCAGCAGTCGACCGTCCCTGCATGTCCACCATGTCTTCTCGGGCCAGTCACAGAGCCGCAAAGAAATTGCTTTTGGTCACAAAGCATTGTTTGCTGAAAAGTCTTCCTTAAGGAAGCCTAGTTTTTGCATGTTACATCTGCCTCATCTCCACTCTCACTAAAATCCTTGAATTTCTTGTCCTGCACTCTTGAAACAGCTTATTTGAAGTGGGTTCTTTGCACATACTTGTAATCCAAAGGGCCTCTAAAGAATACTGTATTTGTTGAACCAAGAATAGATATTAAACCATGAATCAATCAGTAAATCAGCAGTTCCTGTTCCTCCAGTCTGAGGACTTGGTGTAGAGTGAAGAGGCTCCTTTAGGAAGAAGAAAAATATAGTTTAGCAAATTTATTGATTTGCTGTGAAATGTCAAGAATGTGTCACATCCGAGAAACAAGGAGGCAGAAAAGCGGAGCCACATTTATCAACTAAAAAGTTACAGCAGAGCTACAGCATGCAGTCAAATCACTGTTTTGAACTCATTTATATATTTGCTCACAAGTGGTATGTTTGAACATATAAAGCATTTGCCAGCTCTACCTCATTTTACCACTGTATTTAATCATTTGAGCATAGTGTTACTTGCAGCTTTACATGCCGTGTGCACGATGGAGCTTAAATCAAAGTGTAAATAAAGAAGCAGAGATAGTTACAGTCAGTGAAAAAGTCCCAAGCAAAAAGTAGGGTTTAACTGATTTGTTATGAAATGTAATTAATAATATGCTAATTAACTTTATTCTGAAACAAGAGAATTCACATTTCCTTTAATTTAGTTGACTGACAGTGTAGCCAGCTTTAATCTAAAATATTACAGTCACTCAAATAAATAGCCACTATGTGTCATTTTTGTTGTAATTTGCTTATTTTCTCAAATACACATAAAAGTCACAAAGGAGAAGATGATCAGTTTGTCAATATTCAAAGCTGCACTTACTCATTTAAATTTTACTGATTAGTTTGTTTTATCATTCTTCCTAATATAAAGGTCCTTTTTAAAAATGTTGTGTGTTAAGAAATGTATCGTAAAAACAGAATATGTCCAAAATATGTACAAACATTAAAAAAGAATGCAGCAAACAGAACCTCTGTGTCCTCGTTGAAGTCCACAACTATTCCTTCATTAATTATTTTCAGCACGTACCAACCTAAAGGAAACAATCAGCACACAGCTGTCTACCTCACTCCGTATTCGTGGAAGGTCAAACAGCATCTTCCTGTCATTTCCCCCTATTAGCATGCATTAATGTGTTGGCTGTGGCTGCCTTGTGTGCCCTCTGAAATTTTTATTTCCTGATCAGCTTCTGTGTGATCGCGGCACTGGCTCTGCCTTGACTTGGAGACATCATTATAGTAATTACCACAAGCTCTAGTAGTTGCAGGCAAATCATTCTGCCGGGTTCATTTTTTTCCCCCTCCTGTCTTTTTTTTTTTTTTTTTTTACTGCAGCTTCACAGAGGAGGGGAAATTACATTTTTCACCAAGCCTTTCTGTTGTCTGTATTGTGACAGCGGTCATACTCCATCACATAGCCCCTCTCTCTGCTCAGACTACCCCACAATCGGAGTAATGGTGAAAAAAAAAAAATCAGAGCAGAGCAAACAGCCTATTTACTGTGCAGTCCCATACCACCTTTAGCTTGTGAATAGAAGAATGGCTTTAGTTCAATGACTACCTTTCATTTGCATTCATCTCAGCGGTGGTTTGATGATCAATTTTAATTAAATGAATCTGGATCGAGGTAATCCAATTAATCTTTTGCAACTTTGGTGTTGCCACAAGATAATAACCTCCTCCTCCTCGATTTGCCCTATCAAGACAAATTCTGAATCTTTTATTTGATGGTTTATGTTTAATAATGCAGGGGAAGCTTTAAGCAGCCAGACATGTACCTTGAATGACCGCTCTGCATTTGTTCTGTGACCTGTGAGCCTCTTTTATAAAAGCAAAGAACGCAGATTGTATCAGAAGAGGCGTGCAGTAATGCAATGTGTAAAGTTTACACAAAAGTCTTTAAATTCTTTGACTATTTTTTTTTAATTATATGTGTGGAAACAAAGCAGGAAAAACTTGCTTTTTCCATCATTTACTATTCTCTGACCTGCACAGAAAACATGGGCGAAGCTTCTCTGCCGCTGCAGACCTCCTGACCTTCGGAGATGTGGTGCTGAGGAGATGCATGAACGGTTGGAGGTGCTGCAGGTTGGGAGAGTTGGGGAAAGCTTTGTATTTCTTCTTTCTTGACGATACAGCCCTCTGTGGCTCACCCACATCCATCCCATCCTCGCCACCTCAAACATCCATAATGTTTTCTGAAAAATGGAAACTGGAGAACAAATAAAAAGGCCGCCAACACGGCTGCAGCCTACACGGAATTTAAATGTAAATTTGTTCTTCCTTTTCTTCCTCTAGTCCACGTCTGCTCACACTGACCAACTCTCATCTTTTTTTTTCCCCCAGTGACCAGCGTGCCTAAACCAATTGTTTAGCGTGTAATAACAAACATTATTAGCATATCTTTTATTTTTGAAATGATTTTTTGATTAAGCACTAAAAACTGCACTTTGTCACCGCGCTGAAGTGTGCTTGAGTGTTAGCTTGTGTGCAACATTTCTGAAGTGCCATTGTCCTTCCTCACTTGTTGTGCGCCACACTAACTCCCTATTTAACAGATGAACAATTAAGAGAGATGCAATTAATGCAAAATAGATAAAGGAGAACTGGTGAAAAGAAAGGAATAAAGAAAGCTGGGACAATAGTGGAATAATATTGGCTGGAAAACACATTATATAGACGTGGATATCAGCAGCCACTTCACACACACACATAGATACATGAGCACAGGAAGGACTGAAGTGTATGTGTTTTACCAGCTGCATGAAAATCAACAAACTCCCAGTGTGTCCGTGTAGATGGTCAGGGTGACAGTCTGTTTATTCATTTTTTTGCGTGTAATTTTGGAGAGGGAGCTGGGTACATTTTCCAGTCTGTAATTAGGTATTCAAGCCAAGGCCACGGCCACAATGGTCACTCATATGGGAATAAGCTCCCCTGCCTTCTTTTTCTAATAGCCCAAATTGAACAATTTGTTTCTCCTTTAAAACCCCAAATCATCCCCTAATCTGCTTGTCATTTACATCCAAAGAGGAGTAACAAAAAAAAATGACCTCCTCCTGCTGCTCTTCATTACACAAGTTCATCCAAATTAAATTAGAGCTGCTGACAGCTGATTGAAAATGCGCTCGGTTGCCACATCTCATAACTGATATTTGTCAAGTGAAATTAAAGGAAACTTTTGAAATGTTGCAAAAGAAAGAAAATGCAAATTAGGATGCTTTCCATAAACTGGCTTGGAGCAAGTAAACTAGGGTGCATGGTGTTGTCAGAAGGTGGTGGTATAGGCTCTGTTACACTCCCCGTGTCCTTTTGCATTTCCCTGTTTACAAAATACAGTCCGGTTCAGAACCATGTGGGCCGCTTATTCACAGCTACCCAAGAAACAGTTCTTAACCCAGTAACCAATTAGTTTCGAACCCACAATCTGGGGCTAGCAGTTCTTCCTATTCTCATATGAATATACTCAAAATGAATCTGAAAGGTTCTCTGTGATACATTCAGAACTACTGGATGCTGCTAGAGCACCGACATCTCAGACCAAAACAAAAAGGTACTTCAGCCACACATTTTTCCTTCTCTTTCATTTAGAACCATAAAGGCTGTGCACATGAGAGCCAATAAAGAATATTTGGCCCTTAGCAGACCTATGTGTGGAAACGGATACACGAAGGCATGAGTGCAGAAGGACTAGCAGAGGAGAGCTTCAAAACAGTCGTAAAGGTGCTTACACTTAGCTGAAATTAAACTAGTGCATTATTAGGGAAATTATATTTTTAAAAAGTACTTTGTTTTTATTGTATTGTGTTTTTAGGAGCACTGGCTGAACACTGGCTTGCACCTCTTCTTTTCTAATGGAGTGTTGGCGGTCACTCTGTATAGCTTAAACCAACTTGGAGGCAGCCAGTAGTTTCAAAGGGAGGGACTCACATGCACTGACATGCACCTGTAGTGAAAACACAAAACCTGTCAGAATACAACACAGAGAGAGCGAGTATGCCTTACCACCATTGCTCCACTGTATCGCTCTGTAGTAAATGTCTGTTTGCTGCTGTATTGAGACTATATAGTTTAGGTTTAAAGTATTACACCTTTAATGCGGTATCCAAAATTATACTTCAAAGTGGACAGAAAGTGTGTGGACCTTTTTTTTACTATCTCATTTCATTTTAGAGACAATCACAGCCTGATGGAAAATACTGTTGGCCGCCACACAACAATAACAACCATAATCTTGTCTACCACCTTCACTTGCGTATTTGTTTAAGGAAGTATGAGAATATCCTATTATTCTGTTATTCACAGTAATAATGAACACTGCTTCCTCAAACTTTAGTCAAAACTATCCAAGTCCAACTAAAATTAAAATCTCTGCTGCTCAGTTTTTCCTCGTCTAAACTTGCAGTCTCTGAGTAGGCAGATTGTAAACATAAACAACCTCTGTATCAATGGGACCGATGTGTGTGTGACAGTGACCTCTGCCCTTGCATTGATAACTGCAGAATATTTCCGCTGGTGTTGGTAATCACTGCTTGGACCCTCTGCAAGTGTCTCTGTGTAAAGTGTGTGTCTGTTTCTTTTTGTGCATCTGTGTTAGTGTGTTTTCATTTGTGTATGAATAGATTATGACCGTGGGGGTGCACGTGTCCTTGAGTGCGTGAGTGTGTGTTTGTGTGTAGGCTGTGTGAGCGGCAGCGCGTGTTGAACATGTGCTGGCGTTCTCAGAGGAACAGCAGGGCTCTAATAAGGACTAGTCCTGGATGGCAGCTGGTAAACTCTGTCCTCAGAATAGGTGTCCTTTATTCATGCACAAAGGAATGCAAATTAGTCCCAGTGCCGAGTGGACACTGAGAACCGTTCCACATGGCATGCACACTCACTCTCAAACGCGCATTGAGGGTTGCACCGCAATGCAACTTCCCTCAATCAAAAGAAAAACAAGCAGGACTAATGACAAGGCCCACCCGCACAGCTGTTTTGTTTGTTTGTGTTGCGAGTGTGCGCGCATGTGCGCGCATGTGCGCGCATGTGCGTGTGTGAGTCTAAGTCTTAGCACGTGTGGTCATGCAAGGGTCACTTTCTGCTATGACAACAAAAAAGTCTTGTAGAATTCCCAAGAACTCACACCACTAATGCGCGCACACACACACACACACACACACACACAAAGCCAGACCTACAATCAAGGCACTTCATGTTAAAACTCCACATGAGAGCTAAGTATGGAGTACCCACTGGTAACCTCATCATTGCGCTTGTGTTGTTTTTCAAATACCTCTCGTGTGTTTTTTTTCCCCCCACTACGGCAGCGCCAAGATGGCAGATAAATATCTTTTATTGGTTCAAACAATGAAGCTTCAGCCTCTTCAGCTTGATTTTCAAGTTCATATACATATCAAGTGTGCATCTTTCCTGGCAGGTCATATTACGCTATTCTTGTAGCATTCAAAATGTTCCAAGTTATATGGGAACTTGCGCTGCGTTACAGTAATTTAATAATGGCGTTCATGGTCTATGTTAAGAACCTGAGGCCTTGAAAACAAGTGGTTGGGTTAAGAGAAGAATGCATAGATGTGTGTTAACCTGAGAGAAAATGAACTCTTGACAACAGATATATTATGTTTTTGTATAAGTTTGTATGTGTACTTCAGGGCTCATTATGAAAATATGAAGTCTTTGCTTTCAGATATCCTTTCAGGAAATCACAGTATGTTCTTGAAATGTTCTGTAACCTACTTAAAGCTGCACAAACTATTTTTTTATAGTAATAATGGATCCACTGACTATTTAACATGTGAGTAGGATCACTTGTCAAGACGAAACCACACAGAATGAATACTCAGCTCTTCAGTTCTCCTCAGCTAAATGCAGCGTTTTGCCAGTCTATAGGTTTTGTCTTTTAGCACACATACCTTTATTGTTTTGACTCTCACCGCTCTCATTGACCTTGTTTCCTACAGCAGCAGGCAGGCAGCTGTATGTGTATATATATATATATATATAAACACACACACACACACACACACACACACACACACACACACACACACACACACATATATATTTCCTTCAGGATTAATTAAATTTTATCTGAACTTGTCTTATCTCCACTTATCTTATGTGCTACATGTGCCACATGTTAGCCAGTGCCAGTGTTAACTTGTGACTCATTGTTTGAGATCAGTGCTTGAGGTCAGTCTGAATAAACTAGTGTCTTCCCTTCCAGCCTTACTGATCTTATGAATATCTGATATCATTGCAGTGTTGTGTTCAAGTGTTGTAAATGTTTGTCAGAGCTGCAAAATAACAAGAATAATTGTCCTTCAACAGGAGAAAACAATTAGAGGTCTTGGCTGGTGATGCAGGAATAATTTTAATGGAGTCTTGCTCGCTAAAAAAGGATAGATGGAGCCTCTGGGTGGATAAAGAAAAAGGTGTCCCACGGGCCAAACAGTCAAAGCAGTTCTGTAATTTTGGTCCCAGTGTGAGAGCTATCAGTCTCTAGGTGTTAGGCAGCAGCACAGGAAGCCCCTGATAGGTATTTGTAACATGGTGCCATATAGAAAATGATTTCAACGTCCCAAGACTAGCATGAATAGATACCCTGTCAGATGCAGCAGTGAAGGTGACCCAGCACAGGCCAGTCAGACATCAAAGGGTGCCAGCTGTTTTCTCAAACTGAGGGGGGTGGAAGAGAAGAACGAGTAGAATTGAAGGGGGAGATTGAGATGACACGTCGGATCTCCAGGAGTGTCACTTTGTGTAATAGGTGAGTGGCGGGTATTCATCTGCTTGGAAAGAAAGAGAGGGAGAATACTCCACATGGACTTCAATGAGACTTCAGTAATTACCTATTACTGCACATATGGATGAGATGGGCCATGAGAGGACTTGAGGCGCACGCAGCTCTTCCTCCATCTGAAAACCACCTCCGGGGTGACTTCAAGAACATCCCTATAATGCTCCAAGACAAAAGTCTCATTACAGGTAATTATGGATTGCCTATATCGCCTCTGCCCTCCCTCAGACCTCCCCCTCTCTGCCTCACCCTCACTACTTTTATCCCCTCATTCAACAGGAGGAGCAGCCTGGGAGAGGGAAGCAGGGGTGGGACGGGGGGAGGGAAAGGGGGCTATTACCTGGGAGCAGACACTGATCATGGCCGCTGACGCTTTACTGCACTTCCATTCATGTGGAGTGGCTCACTTGTGGGCAGCAATTACCGACCAAATGATCCAAACTGGGCCTTGTGATGAAGAGGCTGGACTGACTGAGTGACTAGCTGCACTATTCTTCCTTGCTTGTGTGCAGGGTCTCTTCTTATGCTTTTAAGCAGAGGAGAGTTAGTGGGTAGTATGGACATGTGTATGCATATGCAACATGCACCTGTGTGCCAACTTTGAACAGCGATAGTCTGATTCTGCACCATAAAGTCAATAATAGATGTGGATGGCTTTTGTTCATGTAACACAAGGAGAGAGATATTATTGCTAAGTCACCATAGACTCAGCCTTCGATGAAGAATTGCAAGACATTAAGGTGGTATATAACATCAACTCTAGAAATGAAGGTGGGATGTTCGTTAAGACGTGCAGGAGATTTACACCGGAAATCTACAACACTGGATTTAAGAATATAGCCTTGAGAGGGTTGAATAAAGAACTAAAGCATATTTGAAACTACTTCTGTAGAGCTCTTAAGAAACAGCACATTTTTGAACACGACATGAATTCAACGTGTTGCTCTCAACAATATGTGGGTCATTTCATCTCACATCATCAAATTTTAAGAACAATTTCTGCTCAACTTATAAAGATAGTTGTGAACTTTTAGATTAATATATCAAATGCTGTTTTTTAAATTTGCTTATCGACCCACCTCCAGCACGTTTTTTCTACATTGAAATATGAGTCTGTTAATGACTTACAAGTCTTCTACAAACCAAGGTTTCTGCCTACTTTCAAACTCCAGGACTCTTTTCTATTTTGATGCTGATACTTGTTTATGTGGTACGATTTGTGATATTTGCTCAATCAGTTATTAAAGTTTTTTGTGACCAAGTATTTTATATTTAAAAGTATTGTATATGTTTTGTTTTGAGGCTGCACGGTGGCTCGGTGGTTAGCAGCGTTGTCTCACAGCTAGAAGATCTCTGCTTTGTGTCCAGGTTAGGACGCCTGGGATCTTTCTGTGTGGAGTTTGCATGTTCTTCCTGTTGGTTCTCACCGGGTACTCCGTCTCCCTCCCACAGTTCAAAAACATGCTGAGGTTAATTGATGATTCTAAATTGTCCGTAGGTGTGAATCTAAAAGACAGAACAGAAAGTGTCACTCATTCACTTCTGCATTATCATTTATTTTGTTAATCAGTGCTCAAACATGAGACTTTCCATAAAGGAAAGTTTTCCGCTTTCTTCTTTTATATTTTCAACTCATCCATAATCAAAGATTATTTGATGTACTTGTCCAGTATTTCAGATTCTGCATCAATGGCATATCGAGAAATTACAGGGAAAAGCAGTTTCTGAGATCTGGTCATCCAAACATAGCCTCAGATTTTAATGCGTGAATAAAATGGGCTGAAAGGCGGCCGACCTGCAAATTTAAAAGAAAAAAAAATCACAAAGTATTCGATATATCAATCTAAAATTTCATAAATACCATTTAAAATAGTTTATGATAATCAAAAAAGTTTCAACCATATGAGAGAGGGTTGAGCAGAAGGCCCCTGATGATTTGTGATGGAGTGACCCCTATGAATACCACTAGTTATAATTGTGGCAAATATCCTATGATGGAAGGTGAGATTCCAATCCAGTGCACTTTTTGTCAAATTCAGTGAATGCTTCCTTATATTCTGCTCGCTGTGCATTCTGTGTTGATTATTAATAGTTAGGAACAGTGAACAGTGAGTAAGTTTGGGTCTGAAATTTCAGTTAGAATGAGTCGAGTATGTGCAGCTTTTGTTTCCAAGAATATATTCACCGCAGCTGTTTTGGAGCTTTTAATCATATTACATGCTTTCATCAGTGAGTTGAGCTGTTGTTGGATTGCAAATACTGAAATATTACATTTTTTAACTCTTAAAGGTGAGAGATCAAAATCTGATATTATTGAGAGCTTCAGATTTAATGTTTTCACTCACTGATGGGTTATGATAATAGGAGGAAATAGGTTGAACATTTGGTTGTGATGTTGTACAGCTTGAATATTTGGACATGTCTATTTTGTGAGCCCTTTTAAAATTTTGCTCTTATTAAAAGGAAAAGATGTGTTTAATGTTGTTTCACTGCAGGTTTTGAGTGGAGAGCTACAGCACACGTCGATGCTGTTTATAATGTTCAAATTCAACAGGTGATTTTTAAATGATCCTTACTTGCATGAAAACACTGGTGATGAGCAGATTTCAAATATAACCCGGTATAAATGTCTTGAGTCGGGTCTTTCCCCTTCAGAAGTCCATGTCGGTCAAACCAGGGCCTGTTCGGAGCACACACGTCCTGCTCCCCTCTCACTGTGAGATCGCCAGTGTGGAGCTGGTGCAACAGGCAGGGCTGTCATCCACAGATCAGAGGCAACAATGGCGCCTTCCTCGGCCGCCTTTGAATATGTCACTGTGGGAACAGCATAATCAACCCCATGTCACTACCAGCTGCTCCATCAGGACCGCATTAGAATAAACAACAGGCAGGGAAGAAGCATAGGTACAAAGAGAGGAGACAAGTGGGTAGGGAAGACAGCAATACACTTGTGTGCCACCAATGGAAAGATGATATTGTTCTGGGTTATTTGGCCCAGTGTCAACACTGTGCTCCATCTGTGGCCGCTGGTGAATGAAGAGCCAGGAAGCACAACTTGAGCCAGTGACTGAAAGCTAGGAGAGGCATGAAGAACCTCCTCCGTTCATCCATGTGGTGCACCACAGCCTTTAACAGCAGAGATGGGTCACACTGTGTTCCTAGACAACCTTAATTTTGTATTTTGGATATTTCCATTTAGGAAGTTCAAGCTTGTGTTTTTTTTGTTTTTTGTTTTTTTTTGCAGGTTTCCCCTTGCAGAGCTGCCCTCACTTTGGGATGCACTTTTTTCTCATGGGCATAAATGTGTGCGAGCAGTTTGCTTAATAGAGCGCCACAGATTTGTCCAGTACCTCCTTGGACTGAAGACAACAAAGAAGCCAAGGGGAAGAGAGATGAAAACAGAAATAGTCCAAGCACCATTACCACAAGAGCAGCCATTGTTCTTTATAATGAAAGATTTCTGGCAGGGATATGTTTGACGACAATGGCGCGTCCTTGGAAAGAATATGAATAGAGGTTTTGTCATCACATTTGACAAAGGACCAGTACTACCTGTACAGAGGAGGCTATGCTTCCAATTTCTCGGAGGTCAAATGCATGTCGTTGTCAAACGGGCCAAAATGTCACACTGGGAGGCAAGGCCAGCTCCAAATGCTCCTAAAGTCAAAACGTGTCGAAGCTATCTTCAGTAAACACAGATGGGCTAAAATTTCCCACCACCATCTACTATAGGCAGTAAATTACATTAAATATAGGTTGCATAATGCATATACCACTCCCTATTCATCCTGTTTGAAGTGCCCTCTCACTAGCCAAGATCTCTTCTCATCTCCAGTACCTGTGAATTATACAAAATGATGCGTTCGCCATTGATTTTATCAGTCCACTGTAGTCGCTAGTAATCCCATTATAACATGTCTGTTAGTACAATAGCCAGATATGGCCTGAATAAAGGAAGCCTTTCTTTGCCTTGTCAAAGGTAGGCTGTCTTCCAAATTACTTCTTCAGAAGTTAAAAGGCTCACTGCCTAATCAGTCTATTATAAGAGACTAATAAATGACCAGTAATTGCAACTAATAACTTATTACTCATCTACACAAATATTCTAATAGCTTGTATTTAGAAGCCAATTTTTTCAATAGACATAGTGAGAAGGAGGGGGGTCCTATTCAAGAGCCAGACAGACAGCAACACAAAGAAATACTCCCACAAAGGAAGCTTAGAAAGCAACCTGTAGCATGTTTTTTCTTCTCTTAGCTGGATTAATATCTAACCTTATTCATGGGGATGTGAAACCTCAGCTTCGTCTTCATCTCCAGAGCTGTCTAGCAGCAGGGCTTTGTTTGGTGCGCGGGCCCCTTTTGAGGGAGAGAGACAGCACAGGGAATTATAGATAATGTCCTCTATCCTCTCCCCCCTGCCAGTCTGTTAGGCCTCAGACACAGAGCTCAGTGGGGACCAGTGAGGTGGACACACTGTACATGATTTGAGCTACAGCAGCCATTGTCGTCCCGACAGGGCTCACAGGTGGAAATGCATTCAGTCACAGCCAGGCGGCGAGGAATTACCTATGAGACATAATAATGACGCGTGTGCAGTACATGCCGCTCACATTTGTTTCGTTAGTATAGCAGTTCTGATGGGATGATGCTCATTTCCTGTCGTGTGGGGGTGTCATAATGCAAAAATTTCACTGTCGCACAGTTTTCAGATAAAGCTGGTTCAGAGCGCTGCTTGTTGCTTTACTTCAGTTAATCAGCGTGGCTCCATCAAAGGCAGCTTTAATCAACTTACAAGCCTTCACACCTGCATGTTACATAATCTATAGCTCACAATCAGTGACTTAGCGCAGAAATCTGGTTCCAGCTCAGATACTCCCTCAGTAACTCCTTTAATATGCATCCATTGTTAAGAAAATTCTGCACAATGTGAGATCTGTTCTCAACACACTGTAACTACTGGGTGAGGTTTTTACTAGGAGGTTTTACAACATTATTTCTGACAGCTTTTCAGTTCTACGTCAGACCCTAGGCAAAGGTAGGAAGCTGTCTTGCTCTTACACTGAGAGAGGATTACTGCGTGACTTTTTTTCCACACTGCACTCCTTTTCACTAGTCTTTCCTACACCCTTGTAGCAGTCCATCACGCGTCTCCCGCAAGTAGAGTCGGCACACCTCCAGTCCCTGCAGCTAGATAATGTGCACCAGATCAGTTTGACAAATGAACAGGAATCCATCAAACTGCTGGTAAGACAGAGAACAAGTCAACCACCAAACTGCTGAAGTAATGGAGCATTTTTGTGATTAGTAATGTAAATTGTTGAAATGGTAATCTTTTGCTCATTTTTTATAAAGTCACATTGTAAGTGTATGTATCACAGTGATCATCATTTCCCGATCTGTTAAAAGCTGAGTGTTTAACATACACATCATGGCCACAGCACATAAACAAACTTTGGACTGAATCTGCGCCTGGGAGGAAGCATCATTAACAAATATGTTTATTAACAGCAGCACATTGAGGATTCAATGGGCAGAGTACAATAGGGGTAGTTAAAGGGGCAGGACGCACAAAAACCCACTGGGAGTATATAGCCCCTGCTGATCAATGACCTCATCCAGAGTCAGTTTCTCTTTCAAAGGCGGCGAGACCAAAGAGCAGTGGGGCCTTTTCAGCCCGCAGATAACAAACCAACACCAGACACCCAATAAAGAGACTTCCACTTCATTTAAAAGCAATTAATATTCTTGGCCGGCCGGCGTGATCTCTTTGGTGTGGCAGGTCTGTACACGCCCCCTGCACTGTAATGGAGTTGACTGGTTAACTTTGAGTCTGTGGCCACAGTGTTGGCTGCCTGGGTGAGAGCACTGATGCGCAGTGGGACACAGTGTTTAGATCAGAGTGAATGGACCTGTCTCACAGCCCAGTGCACCCCAAAAGAGCCTCCTCTTCTCCATCTCTTTCTCTATGCCATTCTCACTCTCTCCCTCTCTCCCTCTCTATGTCTTTCCCCTCTTCTTTCTCTCCTCCACGTTGTCTCAGAGTCTATATCGGCTTTTGTTTCCTTTTTTTCCTGCCTTTCTTTACTTTTTTGAAGTTCTCCTCTTCAGGCAGTATGAATTGGCTTTCAATAGGAGCAAGGGTTTAAATAGTTATCCTTTGTAATGTTTGGTAATGATTGTCTCCTGAAGATGTGAAGGACAGAGTGCAGGGGAAAATATTTTGTTCCTTAAAGCACACACTCACAATCCACAACACGGGGTAATTAAAGAAGACAAATGGTTGAATGATAGAGTTGACATATTTTACTTAGAATTACAGTGTAATATAGGGACAGAAAGCACATCCAGAGTATGGACACGTGGATTTTGTTTTTTGCTCCTAGCTGCTGATTGTATGAGAAACACTGAACCTCTCCAAGTTGAGCAACTGAGAAAAACGCAGTGTGACTTGACAAATGAAATCAGTTAAGTATGTGTGAAAAGGAAACCTTGGCAGTCCAGTGCTTATGTCCACATGTGTACGTGTTAGTCTATCCATTTTCTACAACCTGCTCATTATCACGGGGCCTGGAGTCTATCACTGCATGTATTTGTCTAACACTCTATCACATCCAGAGACACACATTCATGTTTTGCATATGCAAATGTATGCAGTAAAAGTTAACTAAATCACTTGGGAATGGTTGAGAACGTGATAAACTGAAAGAGAAAGCAGTCTGGTAGCTGTACTAAGTCATAGCTATTTAGAAATACAGCACTAATTTGAAACTAGAAATCAATCAAGTGGCACAATTAAAACTTAACATCTTAGGTAAAGATTTATGCTGGCGACATATTTAGTAATATGTAAAACAGCAGCAGTGTCCAATTAAAAGCAACTAAAAAATAGGAAATCACCGCAGCATCAGCTTCCCACTGGAAGAGCTGGAGGAGGTGTCTGGGGCGAGGGAAGTCTGGGCCTCTCTGCTTAGACTGCGCCCCCCGTGACCCGGCCCCGGATAAGCGCAAGATAATGGATAGATGGATGGATGGATGGATGGCACTGCAGCATCACAAACTGTGGCTTACTTTCTATCAGTATTCATGCAGTGTTGAATAGGTGGAAAGTTCCAATTATGGTAACTAAGCTGGCGTTAGTGATGAGGTAGGTTGATAAAGTGGTACTGAGCGTGTGTCTAAAAGTGAAGTACATTGTCATTTTTTGTGAAATGAAAATTTGAAGAAGTTTTGCTGAGGGTTTGGATCGTGCAGTAAAGTAGCCCTGGTGTTGGTTACAGTTCTCACCTCCCTGCGTGTCAGAGCTCCACCTCGACAATTCCCCAGTCACAACTGAAAGGGACACCATCGCTGCATTGTGTTCCTAACTCCAAAACTGCGATTGAAGCCGATTTAAAGAAATACAAACAAGCCAGAGTATTTTTCGGCCCTGACTGTTCTGCTGCTATGCAAGACGAATTTCTATGTTTTTCCTTAAGCTGTAGTGTGTCGAGCTCTCAGGGCCACCATACAGTGTTTTCAATCTGGAACGTCTGAAGAAATGCAAAAACAGAGCAAAGGTCTTGAAGTGGTTACTTTGACCAAAAGCTAAAGCTCTACTTTTTTATCCTGTAATGTAAACTTGGCACACATACAGGACATAACAACACAGCAGTGAATGCCCTTGGGGAATGAAGGGAAAGGTTTGCCTGCAGAGACCTTGCCCAGCCTGCTGAATGGTAATGACTAGTGCATTAGCAGTCGCCTGGTTGTTTAGTAGGCTGAGGGTAATGAGGAAATCAATGGGCCACATTCAACACATCTTTAGAGCTTTTCCAGCAATGGAGCTTATTCATTTTCAGCTGTGTGAACATCTTCTCAGGAGTCACACAGCAGGAACACAACCCGTTACATCTGAATACCTCGGTAGAGTCACACCTTAGCCAGATCAGCAAGGTTAACAAGATGACTAGTTAACTCTTACTCCTCTATAGACCGGCATAAGCAGCCCATCGATAGCTGCTTGTAGCAGCCTGTAGGCTTCAATTAAATCCAACTATTTACCCGCCGGTTAGTCAATGAGAGCTCGACCTGCTGCTTTTACACCTCACACTTGTTTATAGTGTATTTGTATTCACTTAGAAGCAGTGTTGTATGGAACGTTACAGTTCAGGATCACACATTTCTAAAAGTTTTCAGGTCATTTTGATGTGCCAGAATTTGAATGAAGTCATTTTGGATACAAGGGCGCTTGGCCATGTTGTCAGAGCAGTGCTTTCTCTGTCTTAAATAAAAAGTTTGACATTTCTGAACACATGCTTATTTTGAATGCTGTCGGTTAGATGAGAAATTCACTGTAACGCTACGGCGAGGGCAGCCAGCTTAGTTGAGGCTAAAGACAGGAAGTTAATGTTCATTTTGGTTCTAGTGTCGATCTTTTGATAAAACTCTGCAGTAATCCAGTTATTATTTCCAAACTCTGGCTGCTATATTTGCTCACCTAGCATTAGCATTGCCACCATAGCTACACATTCTCTCAGTGACCCTTTCAGAAGATCAGTTCACTCCCCTGCTCTAAAATGCTGTCTGCTGTCTGGACTTCTCTTGAGAAGAGCAGCTAAATCATCATATAATACTGATACAGTGTTATTTCTGTAGAAAAGTTCAAGAGCATGATTCAAAGGAGCACTGACATCAATCCTGGAGCTTATTGATTTCTTATAGCAACGTGAAAGATATCCAACTGAATCTAATGTTAACATTACATGTTGTTGCATGAAGCCACCTTCACATATTGGCACGTTGCATACATTTTCTTAGTTTTCCTCAGCTCTTGTGTTTTTGCTACTTGTCTAATTTTCCATGGATTGTGTATTTATTTAGTACAGTACTAGATTTGTCCTTTTATCAACAGTGCTGCAGGCCAGGCAGCTAAATCAGCCTCTGACAAAGGTTTAATCTTCCAGACGGTGTGTTACTGTACAAGACTTTGGATTGAAACACTCATTCATTCAGTCATATATCTTTCACATTATCAGCTTGTACATATTCTTTGAGAATGCTGCTGACCTGGCCTCCTCCTTCCTCAGAAAGTCCATGTAACTGCACTTACAGCTCACCATATAACACATTATAACTGCCACATTTGGTGCCTGGTTTGATTACTCATATATGTGGATGAAATTAAATGTTTTTCTGCCTTTGCATTGAACAGTTGGTAGGAGACAATGGGGGAAAAAAGAGTGTGTGGTCACTTGAGACAAAGGTCAGAGTTGAGGTCACACTGCTCATTCTTTGTTCAAATTCATCATGGGCTTCATTCAAGGATACATTAACCTTCTGTGTGCGTTGTGTGTTTTTTACATGTTATGAGCTATCAGTTGTGCATGTCTACTCCACCTGGTTTACCTGCTTCAGGACAGCAGGCTGTCAGCACAAGAACATCCACTTCACATCCACTTTGAAGGATGTTCATCATTGCCAGAAGGACCTTCTGACAAACAAGAGATGGATGTGGTACCAACTCTAAAATAGCCAGGGTTTATTGGAGTTAGTAGCAGTATGCACTCTGGGTATAACTATAATATCTGCATGTATGTCACAAATCTGTCATTAATATGTGGATATAAATTATATGTATTTGTTATTTTGGAAGTGAATGGACTCCTGAGCTCATAGACCTGACTGCTTGATGTGACAACCCTAAACAAAAGGCATTATAGTTTTCCGAAACCTGCGCAAATGAAAATTCATCCTCATTATTCATGACATCAAACGGGGCTGGGGCCCAGAGCAGGCTCATTTGCAGCTGAATGTGGGAGGCAGTGGAGACAGTGGCCTGTTTAGCATGTGTTTGTGTTGCTGATGTGGTGGAGGGATGGAGGAGGAGAGGGTACCAGTGGGCCACAGCTGGTGTGCCACAGTCTAAACCTTCTACCTGCTGCTATCACAACTGACAGGCTGCGCCGCGATCACAGACTAATAGTCTCTCTCTGACTGATGTTGAGGCAGTGGACTCTGCCCACACACCGACCTCGTTACCTTCATGTCTGCTTGTTTGTCCATCTGAGCCAAAGTTGTCAGCTTGTTTCTCTTGTTGTGTATTTTATGTACATCCATCTGTCCATCTTTCTGATTACAGCTTGTGTCCCTCCCTGTGCTTCGTCGTGGAGCTGCCCACAGTTATGTGCCTGCATGCCAACATGCATCAGTTTCCTTTCATGCTCCTCTATGCATTTCTTCTCTTCCTTCTGCACAGCTCAGGGAAACCAGCTGCGTGTGTTTACGCTACCTGGTTTACCTGCTCCAGGAGAGCAGGCTGCCAGCAGCAGCCCAGTCACTTCATATCCACTCTGTCAGACTCCCATCATCACCAGGAGGACTGCTTTTCTGCCACATGATTTACAGACACTGGGTGTACACACAGAATGGTAGTGCGTTTGTGTCTGTGTGCACATGAAGCCATTTGTTCCATCTTTTTCAAGCTCTATCTGACCAGGAGTGCATGTTGACTCTACCTGCATTCATTTCCTGGTCTACCTGCTCCAGGAGAACAGGCTGCCAGCAGCGGAGCAGTCAGCCAACATCAGCTCTGTCAGCTTTAAAACAGACTGAGAGACGGAGACAAGCATTCGCTGCCTGTTCCTCAGAGACATGTTTCTCTTTAACCAGCCACACTTACACACACAGTTAACTGAAATATTCAGTTGAGTAGCAATTTACTGCTGCATACTTTAAAAAGCTCCAGCTGTGTTCTTCTCCCTGCACAAGTTGTTGAACACAAACCTTGACCTAGCAGCATAGTAACTTCAGGTTATGTTTACTAGTTCTTCCTTCCCCTTTGTCTGTGCTCCATTGTGAGGAAGGCAGGTGCTGCAGTAAACTGGAAAAAGCTCAACGAGAACTATTCAGTGTATTTCCTAACATTCCATAACAGCAGATATTGTATAATGTAACCCGTCGCTCTTCGAGGCCAAGGTCATTTTAGTTGTCTGTATTACCATCTAGTTACAAGCATTCACCTGTTGTCACAGTTAAAATGACTGATTAGAGGGCTAAAATAAGCACAACTCTTGAATTTAAAAACCCTTCACAAGAGTATCTTTTTTTTTAATCTACAACAGTTATGTTTAAATTTATTCTTCTGTAGCCATTAAAGGGCCAGCATTACCATGCAGGATTTAAATCACTTTGCATATATGATTTGCAAGATAGAATGCGGAACAGCTGCTCAAATCACATTTCTTTTGTCTGGTAATTGATAGCCATATCAGCCAAAAATGCCAAATGCACGGTATTTTTCTGCCACTGGAGTTCTCTCAATCCAAAAATTAACAAAAGGATGCAGGTTGAACCTTTTTTTTTTGCTTAGGAAGTTTCATAACTCAGTGAAATGACCTGAAAGTGTTCAAGTTGAAGCCACAACAAGAGCTGGTTAAACTCTCTAAATGCTTCCCCTCTGATCTCCGTTAGCTCAGGATACACTGTTCCATCCTTTACGAAAGGAAGAGAATGCCAGCAGACACCACTTCAGCAGCGTGGTCCATCAGATGGTTACATAGGTTAGGTTAAGTGCAGTCAGATTGTCTTTTCCTATGTCCTCATGAATTCTCATCCCTTGACATCAATGGAAAACATCATGAGGCCCATGAAAGACAGGATGTGATATTTTTATGTTTGACCACAACTATAATTTGATGACATTTTTGCAGATGAAAATCTTTTCTAAGGTGACAGATATGATGTTCACGGACAAGATTCATGCTATTTTCGTCTAATGAAACAGCTGCAATTAGTTAACATAATGTTAGCTGTGAGCTAACCATTAGAGGAGTCAACTACCAGTACAGCTAATCCAGTGTTTACCCTGTCTCCCTGGCAACTGGAGGTAAAGGAGATATGACGCCACTGACAGACGACCAAACTGTAAAGCATGAAATAAAGCTCAAGTCAATGTCATCTTGAACGTAGCATTTGCAATCTTTGATGAGGAAAAGTCAATAAAATGACCCCAGGAGTCAGGTTTACTTGGTGACTTAAATAATGATCCTAATTATTTTAACATCTAAATGTCTAAAACATACCATGACTGAGAGTTGAGATAATGTGTGCACACAATTCACAAAAATATATAACACTGGCCTTTTTTTTTTTTTTTAGATATTTTAACCCAGAAATATCACATATTCTACCTTTAAAAGGACAAATTTTGAAACTGCTTTAATATTATGTAGAATCAGTTTGTGTCCTATCAGACACTTGGATTGCATGTTGCTGCAAGAATGATACATTCATTTATCACAACAGTTTATAGCCTTGGTTCAACCACATTGCATGTTATTTTTTCCTGTGTTTGAAGATATTTATCCTTAACATTGATGCTTTCACCTCATTATATTGGAAGGTGATGGAACTGAATTCTAGATTTTTTTTACACTGGAAAATTGCATTATTACAAAAACAATAGCATCGTGTTTTTACAGAAAAGGTTGTGACATTTCACTCTGAACCTCAGTGAACTGAGTGAGACCAACATTAGTTTTCCTATAGCAACAGTAAGTAAGTAAATAAGTACATTTTATCTGTATAGCACCTTTCACAGTACAAGGTCCCAAAGTGCTTCAGAACAGTAATAAAAACAACAAATCAACAACAACAAGGCATTGAAATATGACATGTTGAAATGCAATTGATCAAATCAATGATTGGCAAGCACAAAATCAAATCTAAAAAGATGTGTCTCCAGCTCCTTTTTGAAAACATCTGCTGAAGCAGCTGAGCGTAGCTGAGATGGAAGAGAGTTCCAAAAGGGTTGGTGCCACAACTTCAAAAGCACAATCACCTTTAGTTTTTAAATGGACCCAAGGGACCACTAGAAAACTCTGAACCAAGGACCTAAGACATCTACAGGGAATGTGGGGTTGAAGCAGATCAATGATATAATCAGATGCCTGTCCATGTAGGGCTTTGTCAACAAGAACTAGGATTTTAAATTGAATTCAGTATTTGATAGGAAGCCAATGTAAGGAGTGTTAAATTGGAGTGATGGGAGTCGTCCTGCTAGACCTAGTTAGCAACCTGGCTGCAGCATTTGGAACTAACTGTAAACAATGAAGTGAGGATTTATTTAAGAAGGTTAAAAGAGAATTGTAATAGTCAAGCTGGAAATAAATAAAGGCATGAATAAGCATTTCCAGCTCTGCTTGAGACACAGCCAATCTCAATTTCGCCATATTCTTTAAATGAAGGCAACAGGAGCAGGTCAGTGATTTAACATGTGGATTGAAACGCATAGTGTAGCACTTACGTTGCTGTAACACAGGGAATTTGGAGCTACTGGACCAGTTCTAGGTTCGAAGGAGTGGTGGTGTAATTAAAATCAAGAGACCAGACCTAAAAACCCTTAACTTAAAGCCGGCAATTTAATTAACATAAACACACACATATACAGTACACATTCACACCAATGTCAAGTTTTTTTCCACACTTAACTCTTTGTTTGTAACCTTAAAGTTCAAAATAAAGTTTGGTATTTGTTGCTTTAAACCTAATTTTTGTATTAAGTTTCAATTAAGGATTCCTATTTAAGACCGGTGTTTTGTGTTAACTTAGGGATTTTAGCAATGTTGGTTCAGTAATTTAAACCTTTGAGTTCACCCATTAAGTTTCACTTTTGATCAATGGTAAGGTTTCACAAAACTTTTAAGTTCACCTGTTAAGTTTCTATTCGCTTCAAATCAATGGTAAGGTTTCACACAGCCTCTCGTAAACACCTCAAGAGTATTTTCCCAAAATTGCATATGGGCCCTTTAAGTTGAATACATAAACACCTTTAGGCTTTAACACTTACCTCAAACAATTCGATAACATCACATAGGAACACTAAACAACATTATATCCTATCAGGTTATCAATCAAGTTCAGTTCAATCTTGCATTCAGTTCAGTTCGATCAGTTCAGTTCAGTTCAATCAGTTCAATCTCGATCTGAAGAAAGAAATCAACAACTATCCACTAGTGGTGCAAATGAAGAAGTGTCACAGGGCAAAAGTCTGACCGTATTGTTGACAATCCAGTTGCTTTCTGTAACCTTTCAGCTTCCTTAGGTAAGAATTCCATGGGTTAGGCTCGCCATCCGATGTCCAAGTACGCGCCGTCTGCAGCAGCCGCACACACATGCAGAATCCGAGGCCCAGCTGTCCGCGTGCGCCCAGAGTTCTCCCAGCAGAAGAAAAAAACCTGGCCTGCACGACAGGCCATGCAGAAAAAGTCCATATAACTTAAATACAGTAACATAAAATTACCTTAAGCAAGAAAAATAAAGTCTTTGACTTGTTAACTCAAGGAGGCGGCGACTTAGCTATGCCCCGTAAACTTCCATACACATAGATAAAGTGCATCTTTACATAAAATATCATCAAATCATCATAAAAATAAAATACAATTGCATTTAACAACGTGACGTTTGGTCAAAATAAAGTTATTGGCTCATAGAGTTAGGTTCACTGGTGAAAACGAGGCTTAGTTAGCTTATCAACTCGTGGGCAAATGCGCCACAAAACACGACATAAACAACATAAAACTCACCAAAACCGTCTTAGCTTAGGTGCAGAGTGTCTTGATAGTATCAGGAATCAACTTCGTTTGGAATATCTTGCTTATATCCATCAAAAATATGACAATAAAGTCTCTTTGTTAGCTCCGCTCCTTGGCTACTTCTCTGTCGGCCGTCTGTCGTCTGTGTCTTTTTTCTGCGCACCTGCACTTGCAGGGGGGGAAGGGAATGGCTAACTAAAGGAGCATTGCAACAAATTTTTTTAACCTCTTTTTAACACACAATGTGTTTTTAACAGTTTTTAAATAAAGATTACATATAATATGAACTGTCATGAACTTTCATTTATTTATTGTGATTTCAATTCTATTTATTGTAAGGGTTTGTAACCTGGGTTACAATAGCATGATCAAAAATTACCCCAAGGTTTTAAAAACTTTGTTTCAAAGATGAAGACATGGAACCAAGATATTTACCAACATAGGAGGATATGGTCTCTGAAGCAATGATGAGAAACTTGTTTTTTTCAGTATTTAACTGGAGGTAGTTATCATTCATCCAGCTTTTAACGGCAGCCAAACAGTCACACAACAAGAGAAGTTTATCCATTTTATATGGTTCAAATGATATATACAATTGAATATCATCAGCATATAGGTGGTAAGACCCTCCTTTGAACCTGCACATTACACTGCTCAGGGGAAGCATATAAAGAGAAAATAAAATAGACCCCAAGACAGATCCTTGGGGCACACCACAAGACAGAGCAGTACATTCAGAAACATAAGGACCAATGGGCACAGTAGGATCATGACTAATCATGCACGGCTATACAGATGTTATAGTGAAGATGTTGTTGACTCCTTCCGAGAAAATTGTTCTCTCAAACCTGAACCTGTGCAATCTGTTGGTGCTAAGTCCTAATGCTCTAGGTTTTCTGCTTCAAGAGCTGTTGTTGAGCTGGTTTTGTCTGACCGTGGCTCTGGTTGGAAGGCAAAGGCCACAGTTAAGTTGTCAAAGAGATGCTGTGTGAATTGCTGTGCAGCACTGCAGTCAACCAGCTGCCCTAGAAATGGGATGTCTTAAGCCAAAAACCACACAGTCCTGTTCACTGGAAGTGAAGAGGGTCACTGTCGGACTCTACAGAAACATTCTGCACATGCTGTCATCTGCACTTGCATTCACATTGGAACACTAAAGATCTGATGTTTTTCACCAGCATAAAAAGTTTTCATTAGCATCCACTTTCTCCTGATTTCATCAACTTCAGGTGAATTGGGGTTAAATAGTTTCCCAGCACACACAAAGAAAAAATAACAACACTTTCAGCAGGCTTAGTTGATTTCTGCGTTATTCATCATTTACCATCATTCACCTTTTTAAACCATTTAAACAATTTAAACATGGTTTTAATTCTGATCATTAAAAAGACACTTGAGGTGCAGGCAGCCTGTTGTGTTTTTACCACAGTAATTGATGTGTTTCTGAAAGACAGGTTAACTAAGTTAGTCATGTGGTCAAACATTGAAAGACAAGTTGTTCAATATCAAAACTATATGCTCTGCTTATTTTTTATTTCACGTTTCAAAGGACGGTTTTCTGAATAATGCAACAACAGATTTTATTCAGTGCTTCATCTTTTGGTGGAACACATTCTTCAGTGAAACATTCACTTTTACCTTTACAGCTTCCAGGCCACAGATCAGATGTAACAATGCAATGCATACAGTATGTTACTGTTAATTTTACCAGAGTGAGGGTTCAATAAATGGCACAACACCACTGACCTACAGCTGTTTGTCCCTGCACCTCCTTAATATATAAATATATCCCGTCTATCATCGCTTTTTCTTCCTCTTGTGATTTCAGTTTTTGTGTCCTTGCTGTAATTGTACTTTTTTTTGCACCCATGCAAAGAACTATTGATTGGATTATGTATGATGATTGGCACACAGTTTAGAATAGCTTTGTATTCAGCCTCTTGCACTGAAAGAATGTTTTTAAGGCTGCTACAAAAGAAGATTTCCTTTTCAAGTGATTAAAGTCCATTACACCATTTCAAATTGATTTCTTAAAAATCACACTGATAACCAGGGACCTTAGGCTGTCCTCATCAGCGCGCTGAATAGCATATTTAGCAGTTAAAAACTCCTGTGTGAAGCTGAAACATCCACTAGCTTTATCATGTGTCATCTATTCCTTGGTCAGTCGAGGCAGGAGGTTGAAAAGGATTCCTGTGATCAAGGATACCCACACCAGGCTTTAGAGGAGACTTAGCCGTAGCCTGGAAACAAGTCAGCCTGGTGTGGTGGTTAGCCTGCCGGTGATGTCGGGTTTTGGATCAAATTCTAGGCTGGGAGTCAAACTCCCTCAATCAAACTCTTTTTCCCCCAGTGTTCCCACTAATGAACGGCACTAATTGATTGAAAACGCTGGTGGGAGGGGATGAGCGAGCAGGGTGTTATAGTGTGAGAGAGTGAAGGGGGTTTGAACGCAAACAGAGTCTGGATGTGGCCCAGACTGATGCAGGGGCCCACAGCAGAGAGCCCCAAGTATTGTACATGAGAGAGAGGAGCGAATACAATACAGGATACAGTGAACACAAGGGAGCAGACACATAAAGGGATAGTCAGCTCCAACCGTCTAAAGCCACACCCCTGCTGAGTGTGAAAACACTTTGTGGTTAATTCCAATAATTCCTTAGGTTGAATCGTGCCGTGTATTTGTGGCCAATTATAATGAGAATGCATGTTTGGAATACATTCTGGTGAAGGATTTCATGTGCGCCACACTGTCTTTTTGTTCTCACTGAGAATATGCAAGTGAATAAACTGAATCGGAGGCACCAAGAAGGTAAATGCGTCACTTTAAATTCAACCACAAAGCACAACGTGACCGCTCCTTGCAACAAAGCCCGCTTTTTGTATGCAATCACTAGTGACGTCACCATCCCTGTGGAAAAACCTAATTTGATGGCTTGTATGTGCAATCGCATTCTTTCCAACACCATCCCAAGCTTGTGCCCAGTAGGTGAACAAAGATCAACCAGCAAATCAAAAGGCTTCGCTTTGTTGGATCTTTACCGTGGCAGGGACCTGACTCGCACTCAACCCCACCATCCATTTCACCCTCACTAATGGAAAAATCTCAAGATAGCTCGCTCTGCTCCACTCTGGGCAGTTGTTATCTGGATGGGAAAAGTCAAAGTTTTTCTGAGAGAGTCAAACCTTTCCACTTAAATCCATTGACGCCTAACAGACACTCCTTGAGTTGGAGTAGTACTCGCCGACATGGAGTTCCAGCACGCTAGGTTTCTGCTCAGCTTGTTAGTCAGCAGTAAGTGCCTGCAGTGTAGTTACCATGAGAGCAAAATGGACCCAATTCGTGCTCGAACAAGCCACAAAAAAAGCAGAAGTGAGCAGCTGTGTGAGGTACAATGTGTCTGGTTTCTCTGAAAACTGTCCATGAGGGGTCAATATAAGAATCCCTCAGCTTTCTGGTGGAAAACCTTCTTTGCAAATAAATTGTGGCATTACTTCACATCGTGTAGCATTAGTAATTTTATTTTTTCAGTAACATGCACTATCCATGTACATGTACTGGCTTTGTTCAGAACTTAAAACCCTCCACACACGCTACATATTTACTGTTCATCAACAGGTAGAAGATGAACAGCAAACACAAAGGCTGTCTGCTTGTTAATCTACAGAAAATGTGACATTTAATGTTGAATTATTTAGAGGCCATTTGACCCAGCTGTGCTGAAAACATAATAATTATCTACTTTTTCTGTTGTTAAAGTATTGACTTATGATACATAGTATTAATACAGCAATGTAATTACTTGCATGTTGCAGGTAGCTTGCAAACACTGATTACAATCAGTATTTTTTGTAATGCTAATTTGTAATCCGTGCTCTTAAATGAATAATTCTGCAGTTGTATGTGTTTCAGGCTGCTCTTTTGCTTCTTTAAAATTCTTTTTAAAGCACTGCTAACAAATATAATGTGAGGAAACAGACAAGACATCATTATGCCACTTGCATCTCCACGTCCGGTCCATGACTCGAAGCTGAAGACGGGTTAAAATGCATCTTTGTTGGACTCCACTGTCAGAATCACATCCTGCCTCCTGAGTTGAGGTCTTATTTATTGCTAATGTAGGTAGAATCCACTGAAAATCTGTAGCCAGGTTCTCCCTGGCGGAGAGATTTATTTTATTTCAGTGTGTAGTAGAATGCAGTGCATTTACAGGCTATTTTGACCGCATTCAATGGATGCGGTTCAGTCTGAAGAGCACAGAGGCAGACAGCCATGCCTCTGCTTTGACATGACGTGACGGCACCGTTAAACACATCTTTGTGTCTTTCTTCGACACACACAAGTATAAATACATTTTCAGCATTTTTACATCCCATCTCTGCCTTATTAAATACCTTTCCTTTTTTTGGCTGCTCCAAGATTCACTTTTTTGAGTTATTTTATGCCATAAAGAATCAATGTATATCTTATTGTTGAGAAACCAACCACAAGCCTCGTCGTTTTTTAATTATGGCATACTCTAGATCAGGGGAATTACCTCCATGATGTCCCTGTCTTGATTAAAGCTTCGAGGTGTGAATTGCCCAAAGAGTAGTGAAAATGTGAGTGATGCCGGATGTATAAAATGTGGACACATGTATAACCCAGGCAGCCTGAGCTATGAAAGGAAGAGGAACTGAGTATCCTATTATAAGAGCTGAAGTGTTTTTTTGTGTCACCACCATACTAATGTATTTAACAGAAGTGCCAGGGACAGAGGAGATTGAATATACAGGCACCCTATAGGCAGATTCTTTTAAATTATTACAAGCGGATACAAGGCCACACTTATTTTAGTGCATTCACATCTTGAGATGGTCATTCACACGCGGCCAATTTCAAGAGTAAGATTGCAAGCATCTGTCATTTCTACATTTCTGGTTTAATTTTAAGCCACAGCTAAAAAGGAACCATGTGCAAAACAAGAGGTTGTAGAGTTGAACAAGTGGGGCACAGAAGGGATGTCTGTCTCGCTGAGCTTTAAGATATTAGATGTGGTCAGATTGGAACAGGGGAGCACATCACTGGAATGTGTTGTTAAAAATGAATGCAGCCGTTTCTGAAGTGGAGGAAGTTTGACTGGTTGGTGGAGCGAGCGTGTCTGTGTGTGTGCGTGTGTGTGTGTGTGTGTGTGTGTGTGTGTGTGTGTGTGTGATGGGATACTGAGCCTGCTGGAGTCCAACACATCCAAATAGGAGGTGGCAACCCCCTCCTTCACCCCTCCACCAAACCAACTCCTTGGAAAGGTCATGCCATGATAATTAAGCAGAACTGCAAAGGCTTGTGGGAGCAAAAATTTAGAAACGTGTAATGCAAGCATTTAAAAAGACAGATTAATTAGAGCACGCTGGGATATTTTGAAATATTTATATTTTAGTTTGAAAAGCTCGTCAGGAATTTTCCATTATGAGCTTTTATGATGATGTGCAAACCCCTAAGTCTTCCTTTCTGTCCTCCTGACCAGAGATCAGTCAGGTTTGGACATACTCTGATAATTGTCAGCCTTGTTGGCGAAAGATTTTGTGTTTCACATTTGCCAAAGTATTTAGAAGCATCTGTGGATTTTAGTTAACCAGGCAGCTTTATGGGATTTTCTAAAAAAATATTTACCGTTAAATGGGACTGTGCAAAATCACTAACTTTATGTATATGTCCAGTATTTTCAATTCATGACACTTTATTTTTTACTTTCCTCCACTACACTCCATCTAAATATCCTACTCCTTTACACCGCTACATTTATTTACCAGCTTATTTTACAACATCTCAGTATTTTACATGCAAAATATATAATGAACCTGTAAAATCTGATGCATTAAATACACATAAAATTTAAAACACTAATACAGCAGCACTGGATTTCTTATATTCTGACATTATGGTTTGACTGTTTTTAGCATGTTTAATGATTAAATGCAAATAATATTGACATATTTTCACTTATTACCTTCTCATGCTGTTTTTACTTTAATTATGCATCTTAATATTTTTTCTCTAACAAGCAGACAAGGACATGGACATGACCACTTAGTAAGATGGGTTTAATCAGTTTAACCACAGACTAAATGACCAGCATCTGCACTTATATTTTGTTATATTTTATCTATTTGTTTTTGCTTTTTTTAATTTTTGAAATTGGAAAAAAAGAGAAAAAGACTCATTTTTGTCTCTTCCGATGCTTTAATGCTGCTCTTAGTGGAAACAGGCCCGACTGCCTGATTTATTGGGCCAAAGTGGGGAATTTACCACCCAGTTAAAGTCAAAATTAAAAAGTGGAAAAAGTAGAATAAAGTTTTAAAAAAAGAGCTTGATTACCTATGCTTCAATAAAATGCAGCTTTAATCGGGTTTTACATGGAAACCTCCAGGGTGAGATCACTGTCAAAACATGGATGTATAAAAACACATCAGAACAACGGTTTTCCCCCCAAATGTTTTAAATTAGATTTATTCCAAAGAAAAAAACAACGACTTAATTGACAGGAGTCAAATATTGTCCTCATAGACAATATCACTTATAAACAAACGTATACAACACTTCTCCACTGAAATGTGAAATATCATACTTTACAACTTCTTTACATAGGCTATAACTGCAATCAATACACCTTTTTTTCTTTTCTCTAGAGATAAAAATCCTTAAATAAACTGGACGCTGCTTCTTTCAGAGCAGCTCGCCTCGGCAAGAAAGTGCAAATTGAAGTACAGTGTGTTGTTCAGCGAGGCGCACGGAGGGAAGGAGGAGGAGGAAACGAATGGCAGCGATCATTTTGCAGCTGTTCTGTGGAGTTCAAATGGCCATTGCTGTTTTTAAAGTGCCACAAGAGAATATGGGGACATCATCACGAGAAAAAAAAACAAACCAAACACAAAAGAATCAGGTTCTTTTCCAGCTTTCCCAGAATGTGTCCGTGTCGAGTGTGGAGGAATGTTTTTGAATTTATTTAGAGAAGTAATTTTTACAAACCCATAAATCCTTTTCTCAGGGGGAAACATATTACAAAACACAGTTGGTATTTTGTTGTTGTTGTTGTTGTTGTTTTTACACTGCAACACTGTTTTTTAAGGAGGTGGTGTCGTCTCTTATTCAGTCTTGACAGATTTTGTATTTGTTTTGTGCGTTTGGATTGTTGTTCTTGTTTTGCGCGCACCTGGCTTGATGCCACCAAAAAGGATGTGATATTTGTGGTTATCTGTGTCTGAAACAAACGAAAATGTCTGAAACAACAGACTTTATCATTTTTTTTAAAAAAAAATCACTGTCATTGTTTTGGCGAGCCAAAGCGCAAAAGGCCAAACGTGATTTTTTCTCTCAGAAGAAGAGCGGGACGTGTCCTTGAGAAAGATACACGGACTAATAAATATATTTATGAATAATAATATGTTTTTCTAAAATGCGTTTTAGGAAAAAACACATTTGGAGGCCCGAAAGCAAAATTTTAACTGCAAAAGTTTGGAAACTTTGGTGGCATCTCCTCCAGACGCATTTGGGTCATTTTCTAAAATATTCATACAAGACTCAATGACATGTTTTGCCGTGTTCACCGTTCGAAAAAATAACGAGCAGTCTCTCTTTGTGGGCAGGAAAACATCTCAGTCATTGTTTTTGCTCGACTCCTGGTCGCTCTGATCGTCGGTGAAACACACGTCCACGTCGCTGTCATTGTCGCTCTTCTGCTCCGCGTCCTCGAACAGGCCGCCCGGTTTGTCCTCCAGTTTCTTGACGGTCTGTCCCGGGTGTCTGGACTTGACGTGCCTCTCCAGGTCCCGCCTCCGCACCAGCACCTTCCCGCAGAAGTCGCACCTGTAGGGCGTGTTTCCCTCAGCGTGGAGCCGGATGTGTTTGTTCAGGTTGCTGGGGTCTCCGAAGGGCCTGAAGCACACTTTGCACTTGAGCGGTTTGTAACCCGTGTGAGTCCTCATGTGGATTTTTAGGCCGTATTTCCTCGAGTACAGCTTGCCGCAGTACAGACACAGGTGTCCCTTTTTGGGTTTCCCAGACCCGGCGTTGCTGGCGCTCCCTGCGGGCATCGAGTCCAGCCTCGTCCGGTTCTTCTCTGCGGCGATTTCAGACAGCTGTTGCGTGTGCATGGCGATCTCCCGGTCAATGTTTGTGATCGAGCCCAGGTCTTGGCTCAGTGAGGGCGCACCAAAGTAGGACATGGACTCTGGATACTTGAGGAGGTTGCTGAAATGGAATTTCAGCGGATAGTAGGGTGAGCTGTATAAAAGCTCCCCGTTATAGACAGTAAAGGGCATCAGTGGGATGTTACAGTCTCCACCGTAAGTCTTAACACCATCAAAGTGAGGGAGAGAGAATCTTTCAAAATGGAGTCCAGGGGGCATCTGGGGGTAGCGGGACGGGGACAGGCCGGAGTGCATCCGGCTCTCTACGTGTTTAAAAGCTGAAGTCTCTTCCATGTGAGGCAGCAACGGGAAGCCCCGGATAGCGTTTGTGCATGGCACCATGGGCGATGTGGAGTCCATAATTGCAGGTGCGCACTTTGGAGGGTGGTTCCCTCCTCCGTTTAGGCCCTCGCCCACGTTTCGGATTGGTTTCATGTTCCCAATAAGTTTACTGAACCCGAGGCCGCTCAGTTTCCCGCTGCCTTCCTCTCTGGATGCGTCTGCGCCGGGGACTTTGGAGACGCCGGTCGGTTTGAAGGCAGAGCGCACACCCGGGTGGAAGCCCATGCTGCTCAGCACTGAGGATGTGGCGCCCAGGCCGAGGAGGTGTCCCTGGTTTCTGGCTGAGGTTACGCTCATGTCGAGGGCCCTGTCCTGCTCCTCAGAGCTGCTTTTCTTCGACAGTCCCGTTTTGTTTAAAAAAGGCGAGGAGGAAACCGCCCGCCTGCCAGAGTCTGAGATGGAAGAGTTGCTGTGTGCGCTCCTCGGTGAGGTGGAGGTGTTGGGAATGTCTCCAGATTTTGGTGACCTGCTGAAGGTCTCTGTGCCTCTGGCCTGCTCGCTGCTCACAAACCCCCGCCCGTTGCTGAGTGCGCAGTGGAAGTGGACGTGGGCCTTGAGTGTGTTCGGGTATTTGAATATTCTCCAGCAGTACCAGCAGATGTAACGCTCCTCACCTGCAGAGACAAATGCGAAGAGGACATTAATAATGACATAAATGTTTCTCATTAAGTCAGAACTCATCGTAAAAACCACATAATGCACAGAAAATTGCACTTTATTTCTACGCGTAAAATGCCAGCTCCGTGCGTAAAATGCAAATAACAGGTTTGGTAACCTGTAGAAAACGACCTGTGGGCTCCTATAGAGATAAATAAAAACCTCCCACAAAGACACACCACACATGGACGGATAACACAAGCACATAGAATTAATGGACAAAAAATTAATAACGTGCAATATTAATAATTTCTTAGTGGTATTACAAACTGGGAGCTGTAATATTGCAACATATCTGACCAATGCTGCCTTAAAAATGTTCCTTTTAAATAGGAGGCTTTTATCAGTCACTGCTGTACATCACCTGGAATTTAAATGCAGGCCTAATGGATATGATCCGGCCTCTATGATCTGGTGCCAAATGGTAACAGACACAGGGAGCCATCTTAATGACCCCAGTGGAGCGCTCAGAGGTTAATATAGATGTAATGATTTTGTAATCCTCATACGGGCCATTGTTTATGATCACCATCAAAAGGGCAAACGGCCTGCCCAATCTGGCGCTCAGAAAACCCGATGCATTGAAAGCGGGACTTTCCCTCTCTGTGCTCTTTCCCGTGGAAGTGACAGCAGCTGTTGCTTGAAATCGCAAGTCTCCAGAAACAATGGCGGCGGCCCATCTGTTGACGCCTAATAATGGGAGGCAGCGTATGTCCAGGAGCGCACACGGTGTGTTGGGCCGGAGAATCAGGGCAATATACACCCCACATAAAAGTTAGCATTCATTAGGCCACAATACCTTAGCGCACCCACCTAATTTACCGTGAAGCACTTGTTTTTGAATTTATTTGCTTTTGAATACATGAATATTAATGACGCGATGGCATTTGTTAACCTCCGTCTCGCGACTGAATCACCGCCCTCCTCTCCTTCCATGGTCGCCGAGACGCGTCAGTTTCTGCTTTTAATTGCTTTTTCATTCCCTGTTTCAAGCACCGTAATTACTTTATCACAATTATTTATTTTTTCCCCAAGTCTGATATCATTTCAAGCTTTTTTGTCGCTTTTTTTTTTTACAAATTAGTGAGGAGGCCCTTTCAGCTGGAAACAAAAATGCGTAATCCAAAAATGATCATCTATTAAAGGAATTTCCATCAGAGTATCTGTTGATAATCTTTTTTTTCTTTTCATTAAATCAGATTAGTCCTTGCTGAACTGCTGTTTCACCCAGATTAGACACTAATCCCCAAGCCAAAATATCATTACCAGCCCAAACAAATGGATTAACAGTCTAAGCATAACAGAGCTCCCACAAATTAGAAATTGCTACAACATATAGGTTACAGCATCTCTGCTAATTAATGCTCAGATTAAGCTTTAAATGCCTTAATTGTGCTCCATGTTTTTTTTTTTCAAATTTGTTCTGACATTTTCTCCCAAAAAATGCCAAATAATAGTTTAGAAGGCACTTTTAAGTTTCTGTGTCCAACCTAGAACACTTCATCCATCCTCTTCAAGTATTTTTTTTCCAGCATTAAATTATTGGTAAGATAAATTAGGTTACTTATCGAAAACACTTTGCTTTGCGCGACTGATTCTACATAAAATAGGCCTAATTAAAAGAACTCAAAACAAATAAATAGGCTGCCTGCAGGGCAGCAAAAAAAACACACAACAACATCCAATTGATTTCCACCTCTGAGCAATAAAACAGGGGCATCACGGGTATTGGCAGCCATTTAACTGCGCACTGATGGACCCTTCAACATGTCGATGTGTCAGCTCAGGGGATGCACACACTTTGTTGCAACACATGGAAAAATAACGGGGAGATATTCTTAAAAGTAAAATTTTAAAGATAATTTAAAATTATTTTTTTCCTCAAAGTTTATCTTCGATTATTATCAGTGGAAGTAGTTGAACTAGTGTTGTTATACATCGAAAATCCAAAGTGCTCCACATTATTTTCTCATTTCATTACGCACGTTAAATCCCCCCCTTCTGTTCCACCATTATCAGCAGCCTCTCTTACCTTTCTCGTCGTGCGTGGGAGTGGCCGTGGTGGGGATGTCGTACCACTGGGCCAGAGCGTTGGAGTACCAAACACTGAGCTCCTCTCCTGCTGGGATTTCTCTCAGCACACGGTAGAAAATCTCCAAATAAAACACGAACAAGAGGCGCGTTAACTCAAGTGTCCAAATAGAAAATAACACCGAGAAACTCCACTGTGTCTGCAAGTGTGGTGTAAAAGTGGGAGTGGGGGAAATATTCACCTGCCCGCCAGGTAAGTCCGACACTGCCTCCAGGTTTTGCTCTTGACTGTTTCTGGCGGCGCGGATGAATCCGATCCAGTCTGGCACGGGGCAGCCCGACTCATCCACGAACTCTCCTCGTACCAAGCGGATCTGGGATGAAAAAGGAAACATGATGATGGGAATTTTGGGGACTAGGAGAATTTAAGGTGCCTCCAGAAAATCAAAAACACACTGAAAAGCAGCGGCCTGTGTGACAGAATACACACCTTTCCTCTCCAAACTTATTTACGCACCATCAATTCGATATTTAGAATTACTTATTCGTTCATTTATATTTTATCCAACGGATTTTGTGCCCAGCATCGTCGCCCACGCCTGTCTTTTTAGCTGCAGTACCTGGAGGTGCAGCGGCCACGCATGACCAAAGCGCGCTTAATGCGTCTTTATCCGCTCTGCTGATAATTTACTAAAGAGAATGACACACGGGCCTAATTGAGTTGATATGGGAAACGAATTTGAGGAGTGTCAGAGCGTTTCTAAACTGTTCAAGGACATTAAAGATCGAAGCGTGACATTTGACACAGAGATTGCACCTGATGATCGCCGGCAGCCTCGGGGCCACGCATTTAGACGCATCAATCACGGGCGCTGACAGCTTCAACAATAACAGGGCGCAGTTATAGACGCACTTAGAGGCGCAAAGTGTCTCCTGTGTGCGTAAAAATGAATGTCTCCAAGTTTGGCTTTTTAGATGCTTTTTATTGCCATTATTTTCTATCTCTTAGGCTTTAATATTTTAATTCTTTGCAATCCCGGGTTTTAATTGATCATTTGATGTTAATGTGAATCATGAAAATGCGTGGAACAGTTATAATCCCAGACCAATAACTTGCATGCAGTTTGTTTTATTTTATTTTATTTTTTATCACTGTTTTTCTTATTAATATTTCTCCTCGGCCCCAGGCTGCGGCTCCGGCCTCGGTGGCATCTTTCCTTGGCCGGATTACATTAAAATTAAACGGCTCATCGGGATAACAGGCCCGCCAGGCAGTGAAATGTGAGGCGGCTGAGGGCATGAAATCCCACACAGCGGAGCCGGGTCGCCCATTAGGCCGGTTAAGTAGAAGCACAGACTGACAAGTCGGCCACTAATGGAGCTCAATTATTTCTAACATGACAGGCCAAACCAATTAATAACTGCGGGCCCGATGGAGTTTGACAGTGCAGCTTTAACAATCCTAATGCAGCACATTTGTTTTTATTAGTGAGTGTACTTATAATTTTTTTTTAAAATGATACAGTTAGGCCATTTTAAAAGCATAAGAAAAATTTCTGGAAAAACAGAGCAAAGTTGCTCAAAAATAGCTCAAGCTGTTTTTGGAATAAATAATTTTATAATTTAAAAAAATAATAATGGAACATGATTTCAGGCTGATGAAAATAAATCCAGCAACAGTATTTCCAATATTTCAGTCAAAAAATATAAAATCAATCCCACATCTGACAGAGAAACTTTTTCTTTCAGTTCCAGTGTTTGTTTTTTCTTTTTTTTTTAAACGTACCTTTTTCTTAGGTCCAACCTCCTTTCGGTCCGACACGTACTTCCCCAGTTTGAAGATGCCCGGTACCGGTCCTATCCGCAGCCCGGCCGGGATGCTGCAGTCCGCAAACACACTGACGGTGGTGGACGCCCGGGTGGCTTGCATGGCGTGGGGTGAGATCAGAACCATGAAGACTGATGGAGACCGAGTGGGAGAGCGCGCAGGGGAAGGAGGAAGAAGAAGAAGAAGAAGAAGAAGAAGAGGAGGAGGATGAGGAGGATGAGGACAGGCCGATATCCGCCCTCGAAGTGACGCGCTGGAGTTATGCTCTCCGGCTTTTCTAGTGATGGAGCAGGGTAAGGTGCCCCCCCTCCTCCCTACTACCACCACCACCACACACCCCTCTATGCACACACACACACACAAACACACACACGACCTCACAGTGTGAGGATGCAAGTGTGCAGCAGAGGGGAGGGTGTTGCAGAGAGGTGATGCTGCGCTATAAGGTAGTTTAAAAGGGGGGAGATGAGGGGGAGGATGAGGAGGGGGAGCGGTCCTGAGTTTGCAGCAGCAGCAGTGAGTAGGAGTGTGTGTTTGTGTGTGTGTGAGTGAGTGTGAGAGAGTTGGGCTCTCCCAGCAGCTGTGTGGAGAAGGGAAAACGGGCCGGCCTGGTCACATGGAGACTTTCCCTCACCCCGCCGCATAATGAATTGCTCCAAAACGGTCAAGAGACACAAAGGGCCAGGCGACCTTCCCATCCCCGAAATCCAATTTGTCAAGGGCAGAGAAAAGAGGGTGCAGAATCAAAGGTCCAGAGCGGCCATTAATCCTCAGCATGTGGCTTTGTCCTCCAGACAGTTCCGATATTTTAACTGACAAATCCACTGTATAATTTCTCCATAAATCCTCACCCTTTCCCATTCTTCCCTTTCAGGCCAGGTTTTTGGAAATCACGGCCTACTTTAAATCTACTTGGCTGGCATTCTTTAGGTTTTGCATACTTCAAAGGGCTTTCTTCTGCCTCCTCCTTTGTGTCCTCACTTGGACAAAAGGAGCAGGAAAGTTTAGAGGACTTGTTAACTTCTATTGACTCTCGGCGTGTGCCGGGTTGAGATCAGGCAGGTACTGAAAAGGGAGAACCACCAGCAGGAAGAGAGAGAAAGAAGGAAAAAAAAAAACCTCCAGAAAAATAACCCTCAGCATCTTCCCAACGCACACACACACTTGTGGTTTTCTCGTGTCCTCTTGTCAGGATTATTCTGCTGTGTGGTTGTAGAGAAGCAAGGAGAATGCAAAATCATAGCAAAATATATGAATAATAATAACTGCATTTTAATAACTGCACCTTATGTGGAACATATATGTTTTGATAAAGTAAGACTAATTTATAGAACATTTTTTCAAAATAAAAGGGCTCCAATATGAAATAAAATAACAAAACTAATGAATGTACTATTAGCAGTGGAGGAAGAGCAGAATAAATGTCAGTATTTCATTAAATATAATAACTTTACATTTCAAAAATTATAATCAAATGCTGAATGATTGATTCAAGGTGTTTGACTGATTTTAAGTGGTTTGATTGACTGACTGATCATTAATAGGATTTTTTTTTTTTTTTAAAAAAAGGGTGTAAAAAGAAAAATAGTTGGCTTAAAATTGCTGCCCTGCTTATTTTTTTCTAGTTTTCTTCTTGTTCAGCCGAACATTTTTTTTTTTTAAATTAATAAATATTTATTTAGTTATTTATTATTTTAGTTCTGTAAGAGTTCTTGCTTGATCGTTCATCTGGAGGAGTTTATCATGTGTCTGCCCAGTGTTCAGCTTCATTTAAAATATGATGATATAAATGATACTAATAATGACATCAGTCAAATGCAAAAATATTTCTTGGATTTGTGCCATTAGATCAACCCCATTATGATAAATCACACGTACACGTTGCTTCATACAGCATGACTTGGTGCCAACAGGAACCCAGAGATCCACGTATCTGGGTTCTGTGAAGTCTCGGTGATTAATGACAGGAGTGCAGGATGAGACTGTGTGTTGCAGCAGGTTGTTTAGAGGCGCTGAAGGCTTTTGATGCCGCACTGATGAGTCTGAACAGAGAAGAAGAACAAGAACCTGTGGGCGATCAGTCCAGACCAGGAACACGGTGACCTCTGACCTGTCCGCTGTGGCCTCTGACTCTGAATCAGAAGGATGACACCCACCTTACAGCCAGTGATGTCAGAAAACTCATTAAAAAAATGGCTGTTAAGGAAATGTTAGAGGAATGTTCAGACCTGCATGTTGTATTAATGCTTTCAGGGATGAAAGGGGGAACCTAAAAAAAACAACAGCAATAAAACACAATATGCAGTTCAGTTCATATATAAATGCTTTAATTTAATTTCGTGTGAGATCCTTAAATAAAACCCATCTGAACGGTTCAGGTGCTGTAATAAAAACGCTCCACATCAATCTGTCTCTCTCTCTCTGCAGGCATCCCGTGTTGCTCCTCTCTCTCTCCTCCCTGCGCTCCTCCACAGTCCGTCAAAGAGCCTGAAAGACACGCGAACAATCTCATCAATAGGCGCAATGTTTGCGCCCGGCTGTGCGGAGGGGTTATTTATTAACGCCTGGCCATTTGCGACTGGTTCCCATCCACCCCTTGCGCTGCTTTTAAGTCCCGCACTCCTTCTCCTCCACAGTGAAATTAATTATTCTCCGAGGAAAGAGCAGAGAAGGAGGGAGGAGAGGGGGAGAGCTGGAGAAAGAGAGGAGAAGAAGAAAGGAGTCGAAGACGTTTCCTTTCTTGTTTTTGCGGAGAAAGTGGCCGGGGTGAATCCCCGCTCCACTGTGCGCTCCGGAGCCCCGAAGAGCGGTGAAAAGGCTCCGTGTCAGAGTGGAGGCAGTGTTGGGAGCAAATGGGATGGAAAATTAAATGAAATTAAATGGCTTGACCGGCGGTATTGTCCCTCCTCCTTCTGTTTTCTAAATAAGAGAGAAAAAGACACATTAATTACATGCTTGGAGCTTTATTCTGGGACAATATTGCGGAGTCAATCAACAGCATTCCGCAAGTGCGCTCCTCGTCAGTGATCTCCTCGTCTCTTTAATGAACTTAAATAACGACCTGAGAAGAATCGGAGCCTGGAAGAGGGGGGAGACGTTTTTTATGGGCGGCCCTGCCCGGCTCTTGCCAGCCTTTTTTGGGTTTTAACTGTCTAAACGGTGGGGCTCTCTGATTTAACTGGTTGGCCATTAATGAGCCATGAATATAGAGGAACAACCTGTCTGCAAAGCAACGCGGTAAATACAGAGAGCAATGCCCCACCAGGGATCTCCATTCATGCGCCCTGACTATACTTCAGGGGTGCCAAGGGTTCACCACCACCTCTCCTGGACTGGTTTCAATGGCCTACCATTTAAGACCCCTTCTGAGTTCAGAAGAAAACACATTTTTTATGTCGACCCATAAACTTTGTTTGGCTCCATTCAGCGGAGCCCAATCATTGTCCCACTTAGCGATGCGGCCTGTTTCTCACAGATTCCCACGTTTTGGAAATGACTTTGTGTTTGTCCAGATCCATTTATTTCTCCACATGCAAGCCCACACCTCCTGTACCTCTCACAGCTCGTTTGGTCACACTGCTTTTAATTTATTTTTTAAAGGAAAAGAAAATTTAAATCCTCATGCTGCAGTCTGTTCAGGAATCTTATTGTCGTTCCTTTCAGATCTGAGCCCACTCTCAAGGGGAAAAAACACCCTCCGACAGGCCTGATTTGATCTCCTTTCTTTCTTTAAAACAGTCACATTTGAGGTGTTTTCCTTGGTGGGGAAAGATGCAGGCTGCACCATGGCCAGACCAGCTGCCTGGATGCGGGTGGGACATTAGAGACGCGTTTGAATAGTAATGATGCTTGTATGGGACTCCCACCAGATGACATGATTGGGATTTTAACCCAGACTAATATTCAAAATCGCATTAGAGAGGAGCCGAATAAACGGCACCTGATTCAACGCTGTTCATGCGTGATTTCATTCAAAATGCCTCCTTCTCCCCTTTTCTCTCCTGCCTGAAAGTGGGCTGCACCGTTTTGGTATTCAAAGTCTCAACAAAGTTCTCTTCTCCTTTCCTTCTTCGGGCCGCATTTCCCTGCCTTAAACTCACTTTGTCTCGCATGAGGAGGCTCGGACAAAAGCGTGTGAAGTTGCGTGAATTGATATGTTTCGGTGTACCTTATAAATTCATACCTTTTCTCACTCGAGCGCCTCAGAAAGAACGTGTCAGTCAGGCCGATTCTCTCTGCTGTCCGGCGCATTTAGCGGCGGATCCATTTGAGGGGTTCATTCCTAGGCAAATGTATGCAGGCCGGGCTCTGCGTGAATGGAGCAGCGTGTCAGCCGACCCTAATTGGGATTTAGCCACCCAAAGCATATGCACAAAGTGACAGAAAATCACAGGTTCTCAAAGAAAGTCGCAACTTTTGCCCTCCTTGCTGAATATAAGCGGCTCTTTCCCTCGGCGCAGAGCATTTCCCCCCACTATAGGATGGAAGGTTGGTGACCCAGTTGGAAATGCGCAAAAAAAACTCCAAAAAACAAGTGTGAGCAAAACAACTATGATGGCAAAGAGCACGTTTAAAGACATGCAACTTTGACTTTTCTCCGTGCTTGAATATGAGGAGATGTTTGAGACGATTTCATGGTTATTATCTGAACAAATAAATTAAGTTTCTTATTTTATTTTATTTTTTTTTGTGTGCAGGGGGAAAATATATATTTTTAATTCACTACTTTTATTCTGCGTATTTTGGAATAGTCCATCCATTTCTAATAGTAGGACACTACTGATAATTTTTTTAATTGTTATTTTTTTAAAGAATTAATTTTCAGGGCCGCCGTTTAGCTCATACCATGTGGGGCTCAGTCTCTTAGCAGCGGTCACGAGTTCGAGTCCGCCTCAGGACCATTTGCTGCATGTCTCTCTCCTCTCTGTTTACCCCTTTTAACTCTGTCTCTATCAAATAAAGAGGAAAAAACCCACCCCCCAAAAATTATTTTTATTTAGCCACAACATTTTTTTGTGTCAGCGATTGTAGCTTTTTGTGTAACATTTATGCTTTTAAAAAACGCATTTATTTATTTGTTTGTTTGTTTGTTTTTGACCAGACCACGCTCACTTTTTCCCCTCGTCAGTTTTAAAGCACCATGGAGAGCTCCCCGCACTCCCCTTTATTGTTAATTATATCGATAATAAACCCCATCCTATCATATAGATGAAATCCCATTATATACATTAAGCCTGGCGTTTAACTCCCTGAACTGAACCCTGTGTGCTCATCTGTAGATCCTTCAGGTTGGGTGCTCGTTGATAATTCGCTGTAAGAAAATGGAATCTAATGACCTGAGCGCCTCGCAGCTCCTCATTATGTCTCCGACTGACAGTTCTGGGTTCAAACTAATTGTCTCCTGAGTGTTCGGGTGGGATGAGCTTGTGGAAATGATGTCCGAGAGGAAATATTGATTATTTTTAACATGAGGTCTCTGAATGATAATCATGCAAGAAAATATTTAGATTGCAGTGACAAGGCTTTAATCTCAGGTTCTATTTATACAGTGGACTAGAGGTAACGGATTTTTGTTTGTTTGTTTTTTATTGCATTTGCTGATAGTATTTGAAATAAAGTGTGATTAAAATGTACCTTTTATTTATTTATTTATTTTTTAAAATGCTCAATTAAATGCCTGCCATATCTTTCCTATTTTTTTGAAGGGTGATGCTTTTGTGTTGTTGCACATTTTGCATTTTATGTTCTTGTTTTTGAAAATGAAATGCTATCCTATATATATCTCATTCAGAGGTTGCTTTAAATTGCAGTACAACTGTGCATGAAGCAAAAAAATATTAAAGCACCAAAAATCTCCAACAAACACTTGAAAGTTCTGCTATATTCAACAGACTGTGAAGCATTTGACTGTGGAGAAAGCACAGTGCCTTTTGATGTTTTCTTAACTTTACTAAGATGTGTCCCATTATAATAATAATGGCACAGTAATGTTACTGCTGCCATCGCCACACTGGTCCAGCTCCAGTCTTTGTTGCAGTCTCTGTCTGAGGATTGGTGTGTTGCATGTCTCCACTCTCTCTGCCCCTGAGCAGGACACTGAGTGTGTTTGGCATCTGCTGGCCAGATCCAATCTCTCCCAATCAGCAGCAGGAGGAAAAGGTGTGGATGTGGATGGAATGAGGACGGGAAACGGCTGTGTGCCGTCACTCTGCTGCAGGACTAAATTTGACTGACGGATCCCTCAGCCCTCCAGAAAGTGTCAGGGCGACCGCCTCGACCCTCAGGTGACTACTCTCTCTCTCTCTCTGCACCGCTGTTCTTCATGACTTCCTTTCCCCCCTTTTTTTTACTATTTATCATCACAAGCTAAAGCCATGAGCAACATCTCTCTCTGCTGAGCAAAAATGCACTTTTACCAGCATGAAAACAGTGCTGAATACCATTCTCTGTTCTCAGACAAATACCCCACAATAACACTAAATAAAAGAAAGACAAGATAATTGAATGCTGATAGCTTTATTTGCAGCAAGTAGAAAAAAAGGGGAGGGAGTGTAAGACACAAAAGTTTAGAGAACATGTTAAGTGTTCCTAGTAAGGCATATTTAAACCCTATGATTTGAAGGTTTCACTATAGCAAAGGGTCATTCATGGTCTTCTTGTCCAGGGCAAAGGGCAAAGGTCAGTGCCCAGACATGGGCTTTGGTCAGTGCAAAGCTCAGAGGGGCGTGGAGGTTTAAGGGCGAGAGGAGGTCACTCGGGAATTTGTGTTGCTCATTCGTTGTCGGAGTCATCGGCTGCACCGGTGATGGTGTAGGTCTGTTCCTGGTGGTCCATCTCCAGCACATCGTCCTCACTTTTCACTGTCCTGCAGGGGAGGACAAAGAAAAGAGCTGAAGGGACCAAAAGACGTATGCTGGCCCTAACTCTAACATTATTACAAAGCAGGTTTCGACAGTTTATGTCAGGACAGGTTTGTACCGTTTGAGTTTCAGTGCTGCCATTACAATAAACTCTGCTTAAACAAAGAAAAGATACCTTATGGTACCTTTACCTAATGAGCACTGTCCTTCGCTCCGTCAGCTCCACAGCCTGCTCTGCATAGGCCTCAATGTTGCCATCATATCCATCTGATCCATATCCAATCCCGGCCCTGCTCACATCACCCTTTCCTCCCCCAATCTTTCCTATTCCACCTGGGCCTGACGGAGAAACACCTACACCCTCTCCACCCATACCCTCAGTTCTTCCAGTGCCTCCGATTCCACCACCCACACCAGCAGGACCCATTCCACGGCCTTTACTTCCATCTCCACTTATTCCTCCACCAACTCCATCGCATATCCCTTTGCCTATAACACCATTTCCTTCACCGAACCCAGTGCCAGTGCCACCCACGACACCTGAACCTGCAGTGTCTCTACCTGCACCACCTACACTGCTGTCACCCTTACCTCCAAGCCCAGCACCCAATCCTCCAGCACCCAAACCTCCAGCACCGGCACCCAATCCTGCAACACCAGCACCAGCACCCAAACCTCCAACACCAGCACTCACTCCCCCAACGCTCCCAGAGCCCAGCGTGCCAGCACTAACACCACTTATTCCTCCAGGACCCATTCCTCCAATGCCACCACCAGCACCCACAGCCCCAGCACCAGCTCCGACGCCTCCACCTACACCCCCAGCTCCTAATCCAACACCAGCAGTCCCGTCTGTCCCACCTGCCCTACCAGCAGGACCCTTTCTGCCATTGATACCTTCAGCACCCATTCTTCCACCCAGACCTGCTTGACCCACTCCCATGCCTCCTGCCACCATGCCTCCACCCATTCCTACTCCCCCACCCATGCCTCCAACACCTCCACTGCTAACTCCTGTCAGTCCGCCACCCACTCCACTCACACCGCCCATGCCGCCTCCACTGACGCTCTTCCCAGCACCTATGGCGCTCATGCTACAGCTGGTGAGAGACAGGGTTTGCATCATGCCTGAGAGCCGCAGGTCCTCCCCTTCAATCAATTTCCTGTGCAGAAAAACAACAAAATTCTTATTTTATTACTATTAATTCAAATACATGGCAATAAGTCTATTTTAGGTTGTTTTTGCACCGTTTCTACCTGTAGGTTGTGATCTCAATCTCCAGAGCCATCTTGATATTCAGAAGGTCCTGGTACTCACGCAGGTGCAGTGCAATTTTCTCCTTGGTGGATTTCAGCTCAAGCTGCAGGGCTTCAATCCGAGCCTATTAGTGTTAACAGAGAAATGAACGTGCTTTTATTGTGGCCTTGTGACTGCATGCATGAAAGTGAGAGCACATGTTCATGGCTGGCTCTGGTGTGATCAGGTGTGCACCCTGGGACAACATGACACTGTGTTTACCTGCAGGTCTTCCAGTTCCTTCCTGTACTTCTCCTGCATCTCTTTGATCTGGGCTTCGAGGGCTTCATTCCTGCTCCTTATGGAATCCAAGTCACGTTCTTTGTTTTGGATCTGGGGGTATTTCAGCATGATTGTTATATTCAATCAATATTAAATCTGGATACATCTTTATTTACTTGTTTTTTACTTTTGATACTCACATCCTTTTTGGCACCTACTATTTCTTCTCTAATGCCTCGAACTTTATCAACGTGCCTTGTGGTCTTTTTGGTTAGATCTTCAAACTTGTTTTTATACCATGAATCCATTTCCTAAGAACAAGATACAAATTGACATGGACATAAATTTAATTAAAACACACAATTTAACTGTGCATTTTTGTCTTTTTAAATTTTCTTTACCTCGAGATTTTTGGCTGCAATGTCGTCATACTGGGTTTGGATCTGTTTCAAAGCAGTAGCCAGATCAGGCAGCGTGAACGCACTCTGAGCCGAGACGTGAGCTGCGTAGATCTGTTTCATGAGCTCTTCGATTTCCTGGAGGAAAAGGAGGAATCTTCAGCAACCATCAGTCTAAAAGGTGAATTGATCACGCAAACGTTACATAAAGATGTTTTCCACCTGCTGATGGATCCGCTTTAAGAACTCAATTTCAACTTCCAGCTGCTCCAGCTTTTTCTCCAGGACGATGCGTGAGGAGGTGGCTTTGTCCACATCCTGAAAAACAATAAATAAATAATAATAATAATAATTACTGTGTGTGTTTATGCCTGACGATGAACTTGAAGAAGATGTTCATCAAAGAGATATTGGCCAATTAAATGGCACCTACTGGACGGAAGGCTTCGATGTCTAACTCGGCCTTCCTCCTCAGCTCCACCGCCTCCTCATACTTGATTTTCATAGCCTCCAGTTGAGCAGCTGTGGACTCCTTAGCCGCCAAGGAAATATCCTAAAAACCAAGATGCCATAAGTAATACGCTTGTCTATTAGATATGAAGGTGAGTGCGTCAGCTTCTTTTGCATTTTGACTTCATTTCTGTGTGTGTGTCTGTGTGTGCAAACACATAATCAAGTCATCTCATCTGTGCATAAACCGTAAGTGACGACAGCTGCACTCCACGACACCTAAACGCACTGAGGGACGTCTCCATTTGCCTTCCAGAAATAAGCCTGTTACCAGGTAAAGAACCTTGAAAACACCAAGTTGACGTCTTGTATCATTGCTTGGATGGATCTTCTACTGATCAGTGAGGTGTAAACTTCATGTCTTATTTAGCATCCAGTACGTAAAAGAAAAAAAGCTGGAAAGATGCAACTTGAAGAATTCTGTTTTACCCGCTGAACTCTCATCTGATCGGCAATCTTCCTCAGCTCCTTCAGCTGTTCCTCATACAGCAGGCGCAGACCTGTTGGCTTCTCAAACCGGTTCTGGTAGGCCTCAATCTCTGCTTCCAGTAACTTGTTCTGCTGCTCAAGTGATCGAACCTGTAGGCACACAAAAACCTGGTCTGAACCGGGCACCGCAACGTACTTTCTGTCTATCTATTCCAAGAATTGAGATTTATATGCCTTCTATGCCACTTTATTTTGGTGTGGCATTTACATTTCACTGTGCTGATGGTAATAAATAAAACACCTTGTCAATGTATACAGCCAGTCTGTCATTGAGGACAATCATCTCCTGTCTTTCGCTTGTGCGGGTGTTGAGGAATTCCTGGTTCTCAGCTGCAGCCACATCCAGGTCTATGGCAGGCTCTCCACTAGGCCCAACACACACCATGGCTCCTGCACTCACACTGAAAACACATACTAATACATGTTAAACTTCATGTTGTAAAAATTGCATTGAACTGACTTAAAACTAACCCTGAGGAAAAAGAACTTAACTTCTAGCAAGGCAGAAAAAGCCTCACCCTAGTAGATAATAATTCAGCTGTATAGTCTGGCTACTTCTGTCCTTATGTAGGGACTGTATCTGACAGAGCTCACCCTGCTCCGACCATGCGTGTAGACCTGCGTGCAGCGGAGACGGTCCTTCGTCCCACTGACTCCACACGCATGCTGCCGGCTCTGGATGAGTAGCCGGTGGAGGCATGGCGGGCCTCTCTCCTGGTGGGGGAAGGGCTGGACACCCTGACCTGGTAGGCCGAGCTGCTGCTGTCCTCAAAGTGACGGCGGTAGGACGAGATCCTCTCTGGGCTGCGACTCATGGCAGCTATGTCTGTGTGCTCTCTGGTTCTCCGAAAGGAAATACTCAAACTGAGCCTGTCTGTGGTTTACTGCACTTGATCGCTGCTCCACCTTCCTGTTTCGCACTCCCTGATGGTCCACTGAGCCTCAGGTTTTATACTCCCCATTGCCGGTCATTCTTCTGCTCTGCACAAGGCAGCCCAGTTCATGAGCCAACACCAGTGGAATCTTGAACCTCTGCACCAAAGCAGGCTTGACCTGCTCCTCAGATATCTATCAGCAGCTTGTGAGGTGCAGAGTTGGACAGGGATAGTGACTGATGGCATCAGTCTCTCCTCAAAACACAGACTGAGATCACGCATCAATCTACCTTTTATAAAAATCATATTGGGTTTTCCCTGAGTTACAGTGAACCCACCACCTCAGTGTCCAGCATTGGGCAGTAAACTGACAAGCAAGCAGGCCGGCAAGAAGGCAGGGTCCAGTCAGTCAGCTCTGATGTGATCTGCTCTGATGGGAAGAGGGACTTTAATTGAACGCTGAGCAGAAGCTAGAGGGTGACCTGATGAGGCTGTGGCTGCAGAGGAACAAAGAGCCCTGGCAAGATTTGACATAAATTAGTACTTATTAGTCTGGTCCATTTTCGCCATATTAAAACTGGAGTATGCAGAAAAAAGAAAATGGAATTAACTGCTTCAGAGGGAAAATAAGGAGGCAGAGGGGAAAAGAGGGGGGGATTGTAGTCTGCAGTTTACGGATGACATAGCACAGCGGTCAGGACGTAGGGATTAGCCAGCGCTGCACTTTCCTGTAAATATTAACCACAACTGTTATAGAAAACCTAACTCAGGTTTCACGCATACACAAAACTCCACAATGTACTACCCAACCATATATTATACCCTGTCTGATTATTTTGGTTTTAGCACTTATAAAATGTAAAAATTGTAATTTATTGTTGCATATGAAAACCTGTCTTGATGGATAAAGTGAGCAACTATTCCTTCCCATTGACCTCACTTCTTGCAGCAGAGTGGGACTTTTGGGAAGAGGTGGAATCTTTCTGTCATGTGAACAATCAATCTCGCGACTAACCACCTCGTTTCATGTTGCAACCAAATAACGCTGCTCATCATTTTGGTATTTGCTATGACAGTATTTATGAGGCCTCATTTCAACTGCTAACACTCCCATATTTCATTTTGTGCTTGTATCATCATCATCATCATCATCATCATCATCATCATCATGTCTCCTGCTCCTCACTTGAGCTTTTCTCCTGATTTAATCCAAAAATGTATAAATAGCACATAGCATAACACATATAGATATAGAAAATAAACACCACTAGTTCATAAAAGGCCATAAGATAAAGGTTATAGAAATATACTCCCACCTTTTGAAGATTCTGACCATAAAACCAAAAGAAGTTATAGTGCACCATATAATGAAATGAATGATTACATAGTTACGTTCAGAGTCCGTTAGCACCTCAAGAGGTCATGAACAAATTAAAATAACAGACGTCCAATTAGACTTAAATACAGTGCCATGCAACAGTATTTGTCCCCCATACAGAAATCATCTGTGTTTACATATTTCTCACACTTAAATTTTCCAGATCATCAAACTAATATTTCAAGATAACCCACAAAACACAAAATGCAGTTTTTAAATTATGGTTTATTGAAGGATTATTGAAAACCTATATCACCCTGTGAAAAAGTAATTACCCCTCCAAACCTGGTTGGTTTCTTGGCAGCAACAACTGCAGTCAAATGTTTGTTACAGCTTGTGGTCAGACGTTTACATCGCCATGGAGGAGTTCTGGCCCATGGCGATGTAACCCTAACCCTAACTCTTAACCCCCTAACCCTAATCCTGCAGTTGTACTTCGGCCACGTTAGATGGTTTTCGAGCACAAACTGCCCTTTTAAGGTCTTGCCACAGCATCTCAATTCAATTCAAGTCCGGATTCGGTCACTCCAAAACCTTAATTTTGTTCTTTTTGAGCCACTCAGATGTGGACTTGCTTGTGTGCTTTGGCTCATTGTCATGCTGCATAAAACATTTGTGTTGAGCTTTAGGTCATGAAGTAATGGGTGGATATTCTCCAGGAGGATTTTCTGATAAAGAGCATAATTCATGGTTCCATCAATTACGGCAGGTCGTCCAGGTCCTGTGGAAGCAAAGTAGCTCCAAGCCATCACACTACCACCGTCGTGTTTCACTGTTGGTGTGATGTTCCTCTTGTGGAATGTAGAATTAGCTTTATGGCAGATGTAACAGACCCATGTCTTTCAAAAAGTTCCACCTTTGATTCATCAGTCCACAGGGTCTTATCCCAAACGTCTTGGGGCTCATCTCAATATGTTTTTACAAATGCCAGACAAACCTTTATGTTCTTTTTGCTCAGGAGTGGTTTTCACCTTGCAGCTCTCCCATGGATGCCATTTTGGCCAAGTGTCTTCCTTACAAATGTTTTGATGTTCGTCTCGGTTCTTTTGTGACCTGTTGGATTAGATATCAACACGCTGTAGGAGAAATGTTGGTAGGCCGGCCACTCCTGGGTAGGTTCACCACTGTTCCATGTTTTCTCCATTTGTGGATAATGTCTCTCACTGTGGTTCTCTGGAGTCCCAGAACCTCAGGAATGGCTTTGTAACCCTCCAGACTAATAAATGCTAAAGACTTTGTTTGGCATCGGTTCTTGAATCTCTTTAGAATGTGGCATCATGTGCTGCTTTTAGAGACCCTTTAGCTACTTCACAACACCAGACAGGTTCTATTTAGTGATGTTTGGATTCAACTGCCAAATGGATTTGGTCATTTAGTATATTGGTAGCTAAAGGGGCAATTACTTTTTCACATTGGGTAATGTGGGCTGGGCAGCATTGTTCTTTCAATAAATAATATCTCATTTAAAAGCTGCAATCTGTGTTATCTTGGGTTATGTTTGTCTTACATTAAAATTAGTTTGATTATCAGAAACATTTAAGTGTGACAAATATGCAAAAATAGAAGAGTTCTGTAGGGGGCAAATACTTTTGCATGGCACTGTATATAAAGTACTGTCAACACCAACAGTAAATGCAGAAATTACTTAAATCCATGCATTTGAACAGCCATTGTATCTCACATGTGCTGTAGTGGACTCATTAACAAGCTGTTCTTGTGGAATTATTAAAGTCATGAAGTATCAAGGTAACACAACTATGTCAAGTCTTTTTACCGCTGTTTAACAGGGATTGCTTTGTTTCTACTCATTTTCTTTTCATGAAAGGACCTGAGTTAATGATACTGAGTAGTTTTACAGTGAGATCTGCTTTTACAATTGAATATGAGGACGCCTGTCCTTGGGGAGAACTGATTAATACAAGCATAAATAGTAATAACACCTCTAGATCATTTACTCATGCATCTGAAGTCATTTAAGGGTCAGTTTCCTTTCACTGACCGTGACATCCTGTTAACAAGCTGGTACAAATCTTGACCAAACTGAACAAGACTGTGAGATTATTATTTGTCGATTCTGTTCGGTGGACTTTCAGCTCAAGCTGTAAAAAGGGAAAGTTAAATAGGGAACAAGGTCCATGGTCATGGTCGACATACTGTAGTCGAGGTACTGTCCTCAGCTGAAAACAAACCCATTCATTATCAAGGATGATGAACGAACCTGATAATGTTCCCTGGAGGGTTGGTGGCAAATTCATACTGAGACACAGTAAATATTTGACATAGCCCTTCAATACAGTAGATCATCTTACTCCCAGCCGCTGTCACCTCAGCAAGCCTCTCTAAGCCTATTTATACCTCGAATTATCCAAATGAATGTCCTCCCAGGCCATTTTTATTAAAGCTGCCCAACACTGCCCCTACGCTGCAAAAAAAAACCCCACACACAAGCTGGATATCACTGTTAATCAAAACTATCATTTTATTAATTAAATGATGTTGGCAACAACTGAACGGACTGTTATTATTTAATATTTACATCAACCTGAAATATTAGACCAGTTCATAATTGAGCAATGGAAGACACACCTTCAAATACAGTTATGGAGTCATTTGCATAGGTAGTTTGGACACAAAGTTGTTAGGACTTTTTGTACATTATAGCTGGTTATATTTGAACTTTTTAAGAAGTTGTAAAGGGTTTATAAATAGTTCTATGCTGACTTCAAGTAATAATGCAGTTGGTTTTAAATTTTCAGCAGCGGATATGTTTGTTGAGCCCTCTAGTTTCACTCTTTGGGATTCACACATAAGGAAAACTTAAATCACAGCTCATGAAACCAAAAAAAAAAAGTGCAGATACTTTTTAAAAACCCTTTAAGAGACTGCTTCCAACAGACTCTCACTTTACAGCTGGATCTAAGGTAATTAAAAAAGAGCTTTAAATATATATATATATATTCTTTCTATTCCTTTATCCCTGGTTCATTTATGCTGTTCATGTTTCACCCAGTCTTGCCATCCGCCGGGGTAATGCTGAGCACTGAAAAGAAGAAAAAAGGAGGGAAGTGAATGAATTCTAGCTTAATCAAAAGTACACCTCTGAGATTATAATGTTAATGTTTTAACACTTTCAAAAATGATAATAGATTTTTGTTAGACTTCCCTACTAAGAACACAGAATATCAAATTGCATTGTTTTAATTCTCACTTCTCATATTAAGCAACTTTTATTCTCTACCTTTCAGTTTCATATTGGAGATGTATTTTATGGCATCTTTCCAAAGAGCAATTTGTAACCCATCATCACCCTAAATGATGCAACACCTTGGCAATAACTTCAAGTTGTTGAAACTAAATCCAGTCTCATGATGAACTATAAAATCCAGATAGGATATTCATCTTGAAACTAAATGCAGTCTCATGATGAACTATAAAATCCAGATATGATATTCATCTTGAAACTAAATGCAGTCTCATGATGAACCATAAAATTCAGATGGGCTATTCAGTTTATTATGGTTTTGCTATTGTTTACTCACATGATAAAGAGTTACCTAAGCTTAACAAAAAAAAAAAACTTTGTAAATCTAATGATGAGATGAAAACTAATGACTCTGACAGACATTTGCTTAGGAAACTCGTCTTACTCTTTGTAGCCCAGCGAGGTGGCCGTGTCGAGTGCGTTCTTGCTCCTGATCCCCGCAAGACAAGTGAACACAATGTTATCTGTCTGCTGGGGCATTTCACCGCCGTACTTTTCCTTAAATTCTTCCGGACCCAGCTGGAGGGCAGTGTTCACTTGTCCCACTGTAAAGTCAAACAAGGTTAAGTTGTGAATGTGTGCTAGTTAGGAACTGTGTCCTCATCCATTCCCTTAACCAAGGCGTCTGCAGGTGTCATCCATGTTCAAAGTCCTTTTCATTTTGTATGTGAAACTGAATTGCTGTGACTTGCCATACAAGTCTAGTTGTACTTTGCACATTGACAATAAAGCATCTACTATCTATCTATCTATCTATCTATCTATCTATCTATCTATCTATCTATCTATCTATCTGTCTATCTATCTATCTATCTAGTGGTAAATCTGGTCTTTAGGCTTTTAGAGTTTATTTACTTCAGGACAACAACAAATACTGCAGCACATTATTGTGACAAGGTGGTTTACACCCTTGCCAACCCAACTCTACAACAACTATCCGTGTATTTAGGTGGACAGAACATCACTCACAGGGAACGTTAATGGAGCCGGGGATGTTGCCGTACTCTCGGAGCTCCCAGGGCTCTCGGACATCTATAACTACGGCGTTCCGACTGGCCAGAAGCTGCTTCAGCTGCTCGTAACTCACATCTGTGCTCTGCGGCTCTGAGCTGAACCTCCGAAGCAGCAACTCTGTGTCTGAAAGCAAAACAAAACAACATCAGATATGCAGTATACGAACAACTTAGAAAACCCGAAAGTGAGTCGCTTGAGGTAAAACTCACTTATGCAACCGGGGTGAGTGTTGGCAAAGCTGGACACAGAGCTTCGTAGTCCCGATACGGAAGCTCCAGTCTGGACGGTGCTGCTCCATAACAGCCGAGGGACGACACCGGCAAACCTCCAACACCTTCTCAGAGCCATGTGTGATTAGTAAAACCCTATATTTCACTCTTTATTAACACTCCTCCTTGCTACAACTGTTAGAAGTCACACAGACGAACATACAGCCAACAACCATCTGCGCATGCGTACAAGTACGGATCACATAAAGGACAAAAATAGTCTTTCGGACTTCAAATCAATTCAGTGTAATGGTGCTATATAATAGTACCATTACACAACACCAGTAAAGTTAGATACCTTAACGTCGACTTTTTCTTTAATATTTAAACCAATGAACCCGGACGTCATCAAAAACAAATTAGATGATGCATCCAAAGTCATAACGTATGATGCATTCAGGGTCATAGGAAAGACGGAAAGGTGCAACTCCCGCAATATATTTATTGAGAGGTTACTGTGTGTTTCTATCGATGCACTATATAAACACACAGTAACCTCTGAATACATTTATTGAGAGGTTACTGTGTGTTTATATAGTACATCGATGTCCATTCGGCGCTCAGTGGCCTTAACACTACATGATCAAATTTCCTTAAGATACCTGTTGTCTTATCTCAGTTATATCTGCCTGTTGTAAAAGCAAAATTATCATAAAATGTACCATGTATTTCATTATTAGCCATATCATGATACCATTCATATAATGTAAATAGTAAAACTTGAGGCAGCAGTGTACACTGTGATACAATTTGCAGACAGCCTTTGCAACCTGTTCTTCTCTGGCTTTCTCATTTTCAACTAAATAATTTTGTAAACTACTGTAAGTAAAACAGAAGAACAATACAACCCTTCTGTAGCCGCAAGTGCTTCATAAAACACCTCTTAAATGCCCAAGAACTTGTGAAGCTGTGTGTAAACTGGAGATTTCCAACTGGATCTGAATGCAGCATTAGGCCAAACTGAGCTGCCGTACTGCGTCACATGTTGACTAGTGCTGCTAGTTAATGCCACCGAAAGCTTGACACATTTGTAGAAAGTCAAAGGCAAAAACGAAAAGGTATTGAGGTAGCTGTTCTGTTGTTGTTGGTAGTGCGTACTTTTCTTTGAAATGCCGTAATATCTCCGTGTGTTGTTGGATAAAACACACCTGTTAGGGTTTTTTTGTATTCTGACAGGCTAATGTAGCTCGCTTGTTTGCTAGCCAGGAAGAGTTGACATCTCACTGTTGGCTTCATATTAGCTAACACAGTCAACAGGGGAGCTGACTTAAAGAGGTGAGTTCATACCGTTTTTTCTCCTCTTACATAGAATAGGGTTTCGTGTATTGCTGGAATTTCTCTAATAAACAACATGAAGGCCCTTTTGGTCACCCAAGCTAGCCTGTGCTGTTGAGGCCTCTTAACCGTGTTCTTGCCTAATATTATATAGTTATCAATAGTACAGTATCACCTTTATTTCTCTGGCTCACTGTTTTTCAGTGACATGCTGTATGCTGTTAGGTATTGTGACAGTTAGCTTTCTCGTTCTCTGTAATTTTGCCACAGTACTCTTTTACAGTCATTTAAATGGTAATCTGGGCTAAGAGACTTTCAGCCTTAAGTATGGGTAAGAGTAGTACTGTGAGCAGTGAAGAAATCAATTCGTTAATGATATCCCTATTTTAAGGCAGCTGGAAAGTCATCCTAAACATACAAGTATGGAATTTTAAAGAACAGGTATTGGATTATTCTTGACTGGCTTAATCATTCTGAGTAGGGGCCTGTTGCAGACAGCAGGTTTAACAAGCTAAATTTAAACCTGAACCCTGGATTGACTAACTGAGCTGTCAAACTCTGAGTTTTCTGTGTCATAATAGGGGTAATCAATTAGTTTGGTCAATTCTCAGTGAAGTTAATCTTGAGTTAAGCGGTGTATACAACGATAACAAGCTCTCGTCAGTGAAACACAGATAACATGATTCACCATGTTTCCGAGGCTCAATCATCCCATTCAGCCTAAGTGGATTTATAAATGTTAATGAATTTTTAATCAAAATATGATCATAGTATTTATTGAACTGAAATGGCAATACAGTAGCAAAAGAATGTGGACTGGCAAAAAAAACCTACAAAGTTTTTGTGTGAGTACTAATTGGGAAATTAAAGAAAAGTTTTATCTTCAAGTGTTCCACATATATATAAAACTCACCACAGCAAATCGAACACTCAGAAACACAAGGACTTTTGTGCAGTGTACACTGACAAAAAAATTAAGAGTTGTGTATTATCGGGGTTATTTTTTCTTCCACGTGATTAATATTGATGTGAGTTGTATTAAATGTGATCTTTGCAGTCAAGAACAGTAATTAGCTGAAGTATTTTTTACTTGAAATGCTAAAGGCAGCTGTTTACCTGCGTGTTGCTGCTGTGAAAAGACTTCCTGTTATACACAAAATCTCCCTCATTTACTTAAGGAGCTCTGACTGTGATGTGAATGCCATCTTTGCAGCTGTCACATCTGGAAACCCTAAAATATATCAAATTAACAGATTAGTGTTGCAAGTCTCGAGGCTTTATAAGTACATTAAACAATGCTCAAAACTGCAATAATGTTAATTTCTTCTTTGATGAATGTTGTGGGTCCGTAACACCACAAAAATGTAAAATGAATGGTTCTATACAAGAGTAACGTTTTAGATATCCCAACATTTTTCTTTGAAATGCACTCGGCTTCATCCATGGTCAAAAATACAAGAAGAATTTGTTCCAAATTGAGAGCATATCCATGATGAATGATAGAAACAACCGGAGGGCTGAGATTATTTTTCATACAAATGATTGATGGTGCAGAAAAATGGTAACACTCAAAAGATAGTGAGAGAATATCTGAGCAGGTCAGATCACTCTCTTCTTCCAGTATCCAGGCTTTAGCTAAAGAGGCAAAACTCCTGGTTAATTCAAGATAACCTGCCAGTGAGCAGGTTAGCTTCATGGAGCTTGTTGCCTTAGTGACTGACTCAGAGTTAAGCTGAACTTGCTTTGTGAAACCAAAAACCCTGAGTTTTCTTTAACTCTGAATCAACAAACTTTGTCTTTTCACTAAGCCTGCTTTCTGAAACAGGGCCCAGGTCTTTCATCTACTAATTATTAGCTGAAGAGTGGGGACAGCCTTTGTTGAAATATGCAAAGAGTAAACATGGCAGTAATACAGGCGTGACATCACCAGGATAGATACAAGTGTCTGATGATGTTATGTAGACCTCAGGCAGTAATTCATTGCATAGAATTTGTGGTTATTGTTTTTTATTATTATTTTTAGCTACAGTTCTTTTGTAGTTGTCTAGTGTAAATATAAATACCCTCTAATATAGCTGCAAGATGGCACATTAAACTGATTGACATTGATGTGACTGATTTTTAATCCACTGTGGTGTAGCACAAGACAGCACAAAAATTGTGTTACTGTAAAAACTCTAATTTATCTAATTATAAAAGTAGTGATACATGATACAGTGATATAATAAGTAAAATGATAATAAAAGTTAGAGAACAGTGCCAACTGTGGTATGTGACTATTTTTGTTTTGTTATCAAAATAATGGTGGGGTAGCTTGATTGAGTGCAAAACCTAAGTCTGCCCTCCGTCCTCTCTTTCAGAGCTCCAGATGCGGCTAAAAGACCCCTTCTCTTTGAAAGCCGCCGATATGACTAAGCGGACTAATAAACCGAGGAAACCTCGAGATGAGGAGTCATCAGATGAAGTCAGTGGTAAGTTACTGTACTGGTGCCAGACTGTTCAAGATGGAGCTGTGAGTTTCGGCTGAGTCCTGTACAGCACAGGGGATAGTGGGATATGAATGAACTCTTTAGTTATGCTAAAAAAGCAAGACAAATATTTATGATATGCTCTAGCATATTTTGTAAAAATGTTTACTGAGTTCATCAAATCATTTACCGAATACTTTCATCCACTGACTGTTTCCAGCATTAGAAGCAGAACATCCCTTTCAGCTAAACAGAAATCTTTCTGGAATTTCTTTCAGTTTTATCAATCTATGGGGTTGTATTAATTTGCCGTACTTGAACTGGGCATTTTACTTGAAGTGAAAAAATAGTCCCTCAAAATGATTGGAAGGTATTGTTATTATCATGTGCATTGTCTTCTAATCAGGACTGACTTGCCAGCATGTGAGTAAAGCAGTGGACCTGAGCTCGGTAAAGAAGTCAGTCCTATCAAGTGTGTGGTTGGTTTGCTCTGAGTGCCTAAAGGAGAGGACAATGATCGATGGAGAGCCAGCCGCATCCCATGACATCCTGGTGTGCCTAAAGTGTGGTTTTCAGGTAAGATTTGTTTTTCTGTAATTCAGAACAAACATGAAATAAACGCAGAACATACATACACTGAATATTTCCTTTTGATTATGCCAGTGTTAGTAAACAAAGGGACACTAAAATTTGTCAAGTAACATCATCAGTAGCTAAGCAATTTTAATTCTGCTGTTTTTTTAATTCTGCTTTAGAAAGCAAGCAGGGATAGCTCAGAGAGAAAAGATAATAATTGCAAAAAAACCAAAACAAAATATTTTGCAAAAGAATGTGTTATTTCATTTTATGCAACAAATTTGATTGCTGCTTCAAAAAATATGGCTGAATCTGAAATATTTCTGCTTTATGTAAAGGTCATACTTTCTAGTGTTTTTAAATGTTTCTACATGCTCAGTCCTTTTCATTATTACATGAAAATATTACCTATTTTCAGTATGATCCCCACTGTGTATCTACAAGTACAGTATACTATATATTATCAAAGGGCTTAGAAAAGATCAGTATTAGTTTTTAGCATGCATAGCTATAGCTCTACTACATGCAAAGTTGGGGTTATGAGGCAAGAAGGAGTCACAGTTTTTAAAAGTGGACATGTGCGTGCTGGACCTGAATGTGTTTTATGTCTTTTACCAAATATTTTTAACTAAAAATTCTTAAATAAACTATCTTACAGAGTTGCAACCAGTCAGGGATCCATCATGCTGTCAAGCACCACCAGGCTTTCCATCCAGAGTCACACTGCATCACCATCAGCTTGAGCACATGGAAGGCCTGGTGAGAAGCACAGGAAGTTAATTGTTAATAGTCATTAAAAAAAAGACTGCAAGCAGTTGTGTACTTTTGTCACCTTGTGATTACATTTGTCAAGTTGCTGCCGTTGTGTGATCTTACACAGAAAACAATAGGTGTTGTTGGTCTTTCTCATTTTGACTGCCATCGTTGTCAAATATGTTTGTTTCCAAGTCTGTAAATTGGACATCATTTTTAGGCTTATACGTAATAGTTACCTGATAGTAAATGCTTTGTGACTCCTTGATGACAAAAGTTTGTTTTACACTTAATTTCTATTGTCAACTCTTTCTTGAGGAATGTTGAGTTCTGCAGGAATTTAAAACCTTTCTGTGTCTGTTTACTAACCTCTCTGACTATAACAGGTGTTTTGAATGCAATGAGGAGCTCTCTACTCACTGCAACAAAAAGGCTTTGGCTCAGACCCTCGACTTTTTACAGAAGCATTCTGTCAAGGCAACATCAGGTAAGGTGGCAACATTCTGGAGGTCTGCAATTTCAGTTTCAGCATAGCCTAAGTTGATTTAGTTTCACAATCCTTTAATTTAGCAACCACGCCTTCAGTTGAATACAGATAGCTGGTGATGTATTAAAGGTAAATAATGTTGTTTAATATTCTGCACTGGGTGAATCTTCAGAAACAAAGTTTTCATCGGAGGTTAATAGGACAATTACACCCTGATGTTTACCAATTAGTGGCCAGTTACAGTTCAGTGTCCTGATATTCAAATAAACCGACTTACCTGACCACAAGAGTTCAGATCCTGTCAGTGATCTATGTATATTCCAGCTGTTGACTGCAGTACACCTGCTCCCCCTGCTGGCAGTGGTCATCTGGCCTGTTATTCTCAGTGTAGAGACACCAAACATATGCATTACTAGGCACTACAACAGTGAGACGGATGATACCACTCAGTAGTTCACACCATATTTTCTAGGAATGAAGTTACTTTGTTTTAATAAGCTGTCTAGAGTGTCAACAATATTTTTTCTTGTCTTGCACAGGTCACAAAATTAAATCAAAGAGCAATCTGTCACAAAAATGTAAAACAGACAGATGTAAAAAAAAATACTTACCAGAAAAAAATTTGAGTTTGAAGAGAGTTTGAGTTGTACCGCAGTCGTTTCCATTCATACTGAGTCTAGGCAGCCTGACTTCCTACTTTTCAATATTCTGTCCTTTGACCTCATTCAGGCCACCTGAGCCCTCCTCTCCCAGTCAGTCAACCATATAGATATCAACCCCCTTCTCCTCTCTCCATATTTACACACATACACCTTCTGTCCCTGAATTCCTTCACCTCTTCTGCTCTGGGCCTGTCCTGCTGAGTGACCTCCTAACAGACTGTAGCTGATCATGGTGGTGGGCATCATCACTTGTGGTCTCACTGGCCTCTCAGCACAGCCCCCTGCCCGGTGCCCAGTTGCCAGTGGCCAGAGGCCAGCCGCCAGCCGCCAAAGCCGAGTCAAGCTGGTCCCCCATCTCGGCAATGGCCACAGAGTTGCAGAATTGGTTCTGCAGCAATCCCCCACCCTCACCCCCACCTTGCACATCGCATGACTGCACATATTAGAGGAATTAAGCGCTTGAGCGATGCTTCCCGGCTGGGTTCCCTGAAGAACAAGAGCAGCTGCGTGGGGTTCAGCCTCTGCTCTGTCATCCTTTGTCTTTCCATTGCTATCTGTTTCTGTCCTGTGCATCCTCTGTTGAGCTGCTGTATATCTCACCACCTCTGGGCCTGTGTGCTGCACTAGTGGGAGCCAGGGTCCTCAACAAGTCAGAGTGACTGGATCTTAACAGCTGGAGCGCACTAACTCTCAGTGGACACACAGACCCTCACAGATACACATAACACAAAATGTTGAAAATAACTTTCAAGTCAAGCAAATGCACCACTTCCTTCCAGTCTGTACTATACACTTACAAATGGTTTCAAGGCTTAGTAATAAAGTTAGCTGAATTCTCATGGCACAATGTATTCTTTGCAGCATAGAGGACAAGCTCTTCCTGGCATAGTAAATCTGAATAACTTTCATTTTCCAAGTACATTACAAACCTGAGGAATTTTGTGATTTTACAAAGTAAAAGGTGTTTTGAAAGTGCCTATATAGTTTGTGTTACTTAGTTTGTGTCAGGAATGCGGACTTTGAGGGACAAATAGGGCCAAGAAATGAAGAGAAATATTCTGAAATTATACATACAGTTGGTTTACAAATCTTACCATCACTATTTCTTAGATTCTTTGTTCTCCCAGTGATGTTTCTTCATGTTTATAATATGCAGTGCTTATACATAAATGTATGCATACCAGTTTCTTGACCCAATTAATCGAAGACTGTGATGGAGCAGTTTGTGTGTGTTTTGTTATATCTGTTTGTATATACTATGTACATGGTGCCAGGCAGAGGTCCACTGTTGGTGGGAATCGATCTTCCAAGCTGGGCAGTTGCTACCTACAGCTCTCCTACAGCTTTGCCTCTTTAAATTACCTGTCACCTTTCCTAACACTCAATTGTTCCACACCGGTCGGCCGAATGGGTATAGAAGCGGGCAGCCATTGTTGCAGCAAAATAGGCGGTTGTTGCCTGTTGAGAAGCTTGTGAAATTGCATTCCAGTGTGAAGGCCAGGTTTTCTCAAGAAGCTGCTGTTGTACTCTGTTTTCCTATAGACCTCAAGCACAAAAGAGCCCCGGCAAGGATTTTTTTCAGAATCTATAATAATTTTGTGCAACAACAGCTCAGGGAAGAAAGAAAGTCGATTAACTGTGCTCTCTCACCATCAAGGCCTTCAACTCAAGTGCCAGAGTCCCAGTAAAAAGCAAATTGACCTCAGGGAGCTAGACTCCAGCTTGTAACACAGCTGGGGAGTCTTTGTGGAGCAAATTAAAATGTTGGTTCTGAATAGACATCAGAGTTTGTTTCTCATTGGAATCTGCTAATTCTTTCTTGTTTTATAGTAGTGATTGTTATCAATCAGTATCTCTGTATCACTGTGTTGCCATAATATGTATATGACTATACCGTGTGTATATTTTTGTACTCTCCTCTTTTGCATCATTTGGCAACATACGCAAAAATATTTTCTAGCTTTATGCAATAGTTATATTGTTAATTGCTTACCAGTGTCTTCATTATATTTAGACCTAACTGCTTTCTAGTAAATCAGTAACAAAGGCTGTATCTATGACCATTATGATTTATTTGGTAAATCTGGGGAATAAAGAAGAAAGCAAATAAAACAATGATGCTAAATTTGTGGTTTGGTAGATCAAGACCACATTTCATTCTGGATATTTTAAGCTCTTTAATAATAGCTCTAAATATCTGCATTGAAAGATTTTATAGAATTTTCTACTAAATGTCTTAGATATTTCAAATCAGATTTTTTTTTAATTAACAGGTCTGGGTTCTGGTAAAATTTTTGTATGACTTAGCCAAATACTGTTACACATAACCACCACTTCAAATGATCGGTATTTTGCCAGACACAGCATAGGGCACATGTATTTTTTTTTTCTAGGCTTCCCAGCTCAACCCTTGTTGAGTTGTCCTTTTCCTCAGAGTTCTCTTATTCCTGGAACACAAACAAAAAGACATCTTCCCAGACAGTGGTGTACCACAAATGACAACAATGAAGTGCACAGTTGAGTTGCAGAAGTTTGGCAGCATGCATTATTCTTGCTACCTGTCTTGTGTTTTTTACACAATCACATTTGTACAGCGATCTGTATGCTCGCCTGCACACACCTAGCAAACACTCAGCACTTTAAAGTTTCATCAGCTAGGTTGCATTATCCAGATATAAATGGATTTATTTGCCATTTCACCTATTGTATTTAGTTTTTAAGCTAAACTTGTAAAACAACAACACTCTAGAGTGACAGTTCTTAGTATCAGTTTATAACAATGCTGGTATCTGTGAAACTCATTTGAAACTTCCTGGTATTGTCAGTACAGCTACATGTCACAATAAACAAACAAGCAAATATATGCTGGTTTTTGGCTAAATTAACCTTGAACTTTTGACATTTTAAACCAAACATCAAATTTGTATTTTTGCAGTGCAGTGCAGTGTGCTGAATAGAGTGCTGTCATTGTGGGGAAAGGTGGGAAGGTTTTCATAACCCTTTATGTGAGGAGTAATTACATTCTTTCTCTCTGAAGATGCACATTTGTGTCCACTTTGCTCCTGGGCTCAGTTTCCCGAGAATGATACCTCTGATGTCTTCTCCTCCTCTTAGAGACCTAAGGCTGAACTCGAAGATATGGTGTTGCAGGATTACTGTGCCTTTATTCACCTGGTTTTCTGCCCCTGGTTGTTGATTTTGGAAACCATAGTCTTTAGTTTACTGTCAGTTTAGCTTTGCCGAGTCAGTAGCCAGTAAGATGCTTGTCCCCTGGTGGTGCTTTCATGGAGGTAATCAAGAGTGATTCTGTCTTTATTCCCACCACCGCACATGAAAGTAGGCCAGATAGTGGGTAGCAAAATCTGCGTGCGTGTATATGTGTGTGTGTGTGTGTGTACATAACATGGCACTGGGTTCTTTTGGCCTCAGATGGCAAGGAAACAGGCTTTTCATGCCCTGCAGTCGCAACAAATTAGCGAATTAATAAGACATTTGGTGTTGCTTGGCCTTCCTCTTGACTGGCTGCTCTGCATGAAGTGAGCTGGCCATGGCCCTCCACACTGCTGCACTGTAAGTGAACATAGATGCATGAATGAAGCCCACTGGCCATACAATTTGACAGTCTCAGCTCAACTGTGAAGCACAATAAGAAGGCTGTAAAAAGACGCTTTGAAATTATAGTTTTGCATACCCTTGTTTTTGTCTTGATTGTATTGGTATAAAAAAAAGTGGCAGTTAAACTAAAAAAAGCTATTGTTGTGGATCTGCTACACTTAAAACAAAGTTCACGCACACAGACAAAATCTTCTTTGTTTATAGAATTGTTTCACGAGCTAGACTTTCTCCCAGAAGTCTGGTGTTGGCCTTGCTGTAGCTTGACAAAATGTCAAAGCAATGCAGCACAGGCATGACAGAACTCTCTTTTTTGAGAGGCTTCAGGAAAGTTTGGATATTTTTTTCTTTCACAAGTGTGCTAGTACTATTTGCTGTGAAAGTAATCAAGTCTCATGTTTCTTTGTATATCTCTTGTGTGAAAATGAGCAGGGAGTGCAGGAGGTGTTGGTGTACATGCGTGCATGTGGATGGGCTTGAGCACCGTGATGCTTTCCTCTGCCCTGGGGAAAGGCTCCACAGTGTCACTGCTGCCCATACTCGGTGGCTGAGCAAGGAGGGCCAGGTGGTGGTGCCGAGTGCAGCACAGTCAAGCGTGGACGCAGCGCATGCTGACATTTGCCTTCACTGACTGCTGCAGGGAGAGGAAAAATCTGCCTTTCCATATGCTTGTGCTCGTTGCAACCCTTCCCTCCACCCACTGCTCCCCCACACTGCCCTCTTCTGCCCCCCTCCCTCCAGTCTCAACCAGATGGCTCCCTGAACATTGTTTACCTTGGGTGACGGTCCCAGATGCAGTGTGTGTCCATCGGCATCCCCATTCCGCCCACTTAGTTTCCTCATTCCTCTGCTCTCTCTTAGCTCAAGTGCCAGTCACAGCTCTTACACTCAAGTTGCATCAGGTCTGTTTATTTTGAGCCCTTGCACACAAACACCACAACAAGCAGACACACTCATTTACACACTCTTTCTCTCTCTCAATTACTGTCTCTCTCTCTTAGTTGTCCACACTTAGATACACATATATTTTCACACCAAATCCAAAAGTACAGCGTCTGTTTTTTCTGATCAGGACTGCAGTCTTTCCCCATCTCCACTTGTTTTCCATGCATTGTGTGTGTTGACATATGGGAGCTCCCTTATGGCTGCATATTGAAAATGAAAATAGGCCTCCAGATGTTGCCTGCACAGAGGGCCAGATGCATTTAGCACCACTGGGTGGAGCGCATCAGCAGCATGTCGTCCCGACAAGCTGAACCTCACCCCTACTTTCTTGATCCCAAAACTACAGGACAAATCAGCACTGAACATTTTTTCAGTTAAAACAATGAAAATTTACAATTTACAGCCGCACTGCTGATAGAACTAAAAGAATATGACAAAGAGAGGTAATATACTGTGTGTGTGTGAGAGAGAGAGAGGTGTGTGTGTTCAAGTAGTTGTGTTTTTTCTTCTCAAAGCTCTTTAAAAGAAAAGTTGCCATTTTCCTTAGACTGCTTTTTAGTGGAATTTGATAGAGTATAAAATGCAAATTGTTGGGCCACGAGTAAAATGTCCAAGGTTCACATTCCAGCAACTGTGACCAGGACTCTCATGTTAATGTCCTTGGCCTTGAAGAGGAAAAGCTCGCTGGGTAGCGGCCAGCAGCGGGCTTACCCACCGCTGTAGGTTGAATAGCTTTTTTCAATAAATGTGTTGTGCAGAAGTAGTGGTTCTATAAATTGAATGTGTGCAGAGGCAAGGCCTTTTGTGTGTTGAGGAGAAGAACGGTGAGAGTAAAGGTGTAGGTTCTCATGAAGGTTTATGGTTCAATTGAATTTCTGTGGTTTGGGAATAGGTGGGTTCAGGCTAATGACCCAGCTGCCAGCCTGCTCTCTTGACTGGCTTATATTTGTAAAGTGTTCATGAACCAAACACTTTATGTGCGTCGAGGCATTATTTGATTTCTCTACAACTTCTAGGCCTTAAGGTTCTCTTATTATTCCCTGCAAGAATTTGCCATTTTGTGTTGAAATTTGTCATTATGTCTTATACCAGAGGAACCTCAAGTTTGATTTTCTACCCAGGAAAAAACTCATTAAACTTTAAATTACACATTTAAATTTCTACTAGTCGTTCTAGTTCTTCAGCAATTTATTTTGAAACTAATGTAAAACTTCTTCTTTTGTCTCAGAATTTTAATAGTACTTGAAAGAACTATTAGTTTTTTCCCCCATTTTCTATGGTTATGTAGTGGCGACAGTATTGTGAGCATTGTGCAAACCCTCTGTGTTGATGTACGCAAGAATGCTCCAACAGCCAAGGCTGATTGGCTGCAGCTGAAAAGAACTCAGCTCCCAGACTAAACTTTGGGTGCCATTCAAAGCATAATGTCATACATCCAATGTCATACCTCGCTATCCAGTGTTTTGGCTGTTTTTGAACACAGTCTGAAATGTTGGATGCAGCCTTGATCACAACAGTAGAAAATGTTCCTGCTCACTTCTGCAGTCCTCTGACAAAAAAAGGATTTTTTTCTAAAATTTCTGCTGTAACATATCACCTATCTCCAAATCTCGCCCCAAGTTTATTTTGATTTGAAGCATCAAAGATAGAAACTAGATCCAAAATGTTTTCGACACACCCAAATGTGTATTTTATAGGCACTAGCAAGATTAACATGTACCAGAACCATTAGAGGAAAAACAAAAACAATGTTACAGGTTACAGTATTGCTAAGAATGAGATCACAGGCTAACATGACTAGATAAAATGAATTTCTTCATAAAGTACAATTCTTTCCCACCAATCAGGTAATGTCACTGAAATAGTAGTATTATATGCCATTTTTTCAGCCATCTGCATGCGTGTGTCACTCAGTATTTAGTTCATGGTATGGCATAGTCATTTTATGTTTAGTCTCTATAGCGGCAGAGATGTTCACTTTGTCCTCTCTTTAATACCCTGACCCTGACATAAAGCACCAAGAATAGTTAAAAGTGAGGATTTAAGGGAGTTGTTATTGGTGCTATTGGCACATGTTTATTCATTTAGATATTCATTTATATAGTTAAAGAACCATCTAGTGAAATAGTCAGTTCATCAGTAGCTACTAACACACGTCAGTGACATGTTATTGTTCAGCCATCATGGTGTTAGCTTCATTGTTATCTGCTGGCACGCCATCAGCTCACACAGCTACAGTACCTAGTCTGTCCCCAGCAGCCTGTACGCCACTGTTAGATTCTGACCATCTGTGTCTTAGTTTCTGTTGAAGGTTAGTTTTGGTGATCAGGAGTAACAGCTGGCTGGAGAGCCATCTCTCCAACCCCAGCCCCCACCCCTCCCTCACTAACCAGCGGAAACTTCTACAGCTGTCATCTGCTTTCCCAAATGACCCAACTCTCCTTCCAGCTGCCATCACAGCACCCTGCTCCCAGCCCGAGCCTTGTTTCAAGGCTGAGCCCTTTTTTCCAGTATTCTGTCACAATCCCAATTAAAGACGAGCAGATTTTTTTCAGTTACAAGGCCGAGTTCCACTCTCAATCTCAGACCAGACGCCACCTTATAGCTGCAGCTTCAAGCTTGACTTAAAAGTAACCTCAGAGTAGAAGTCATATCAGGGTTTAGAAATTGAATCTTTTGTCAGTTTCAAAGACCATCTAAAAAGTCTATCATGTAACTAAAATGTATATTATTGAACTGTATCTCTTTAAATCTATATATCTTTCTGTTTTCCTGTCTTCCAGCAGCATCACCCAAGATCATCAAACTGCGAGAGGAACCGTCAGACTATGCTGACCCACCCAGAGGCAAGAGTTCAGTGATCAACAGCACTTTGGTCCCTGTTAAGGGAATCAATAACCTTGGTAACACCTGCTTCTTCAATGCTGTTATGCAGGTTGGTATTGCTGTTACTAGTGTTACTATTAGTAATCGTTAATGCCCTTTTTTAAAAAACCTAAATCTTACCTGTGGTTCTTCAATGCTAGATTAGAAACCACAAATTTAGAAAATGTTTCTAATTGTACTTTATTGTACACTATCAAAGGTTGTGATTGAATTGTCCACTCTGTTTTGTAGGAATGATGCCTAATGAAATGAGGTATTTGTGATTGCAGTTGTAAATGTGTCATTCTAAATTTGAAGCACAAGCACATGAGTTTAAAGTGGATTTCCTAATGTAAGTGACCTGCTTGCAAGTTACTGCTTTATCTCCAGAGACCCTGTGTTAGCCTAATGAATTGCAAGGATTTCCATTCTAAGATGACAGTACAAATATGTATGCCCTTACAATCCTGTTCAAGTGCTTCTACTTACAAGTCTGGTCTATAGTAAACCAGATTATGGTCTTACAATGACTGTGAGAATACACAGGTCATTTTGTATAGTATATTCAATGCAGCAGTAAATGCAATGCCGGCTTGGACACATTCACCTGCCCGTACACGAGTGGCACTCAGTTGGTGCAGAGCATGTTCACAACACAACACAGCTATAGAGCGTCCTCAGTCTTTCTCTGGTCATGTCATGGTGACTGCAAACTGACATGCCTCTTTAACAATGAAGCTGTTTTTTTCCGCCATTTTGTTAATCACCCTCGGGGTCTTCCTCGTTGATTGAAATTCGAGTGAGCGCGCTTTACATGCTTTTCCCTCCCTCTCCCTGTCTGTTTGTATTGTCTCCTTGAAAATTGCAATCTTTCTGGTGAAAACACATAATTGTCAGAGGATGAGCTGTGTCTGTGCTCACAATGCCTGCTTCATTGTGGGTTTTCCATAGCAACAGTCTGTATTGCCAGGATGTGACAAAACAAATATCTCTTGAAAGGGAAGAAAAAGATGCTTCTCTAACATGAAGGGACAATGACTGCTTCAGGCTATCTCTTTGCCAAGGATCTTCTCTACATTTGAAACTCACAGATCATAGATAATTTTGAAGCCTCTTTCAACATAATGAACTCACCACAAGTTTCCTAAATCCTACTAAAACGGAGATAACATTTCACAAGGGTATTTTAATTGACCACACTGAATTGCCACAAGCTAAGTGCAGATACATTTTCATATCTTTGTATGATCATAGCTCTGCTTGTTATGATTTCTTGTTCACTTTGTCATGTTTTCTTGTTGAGTTTTGAATAGCCAAATCTGTGCATGATGAGTTTGATCCACTGATATTTTTTTTGAATGAACTAATGTCATACCTGATCAATACCTTGACCAAACAGCATTCAGTTCATTGAAATATTAAAATGGTGCTTAAAGATAATTCTGTTGTCCCCACAGAACCTGTCCCAGACACACATGCTGATTGACCTCATCCAGGAAGTGAAGGAGAAAGGGTACAAACTAAGGATCTGCCCTGTTGAGACCAATCTGGTACAGTTTGCTACAGTTTGTTCTGCTTCTTTATAAAGTCTTTTTTGCATTTGATAAAACAAATGCAAACTAACTTGCTTTTAAAGAGAGATGCACAACAATGTTAGCGTAATTGTCTAATAATGACTTTAAATTGAATAATCAGCATTGGCTCAGAATTACCATTGATTAGCAGATAATGTCTGTCAGGTTAAAAGTATGGCTTTGTTTAAAAATGTTACCAAAAAAAATATGGGATGGTTTACATTTTGGTTAAAGAAGTTTTACTATTTTGCCCAGTGAATCTGCAGGACAGACCTGATGCTCTCTGCGGTGAGATGTAAAGATATTTGCATTTATCATTATCGGAAATTGACCAAAAAGAGTTGGAAAATATCAGCATATCAGATATCTGCAAAAATTCAATGTTGTACATCGTTAATTTTGCAATAATCATTCATATCTGTTGCATAAAAAAATACTTAACCATATAAATGAAAAAAATAAAGAATAAATTCTTTGAAAAATGGTCATGTAAAAAGCAAATGATCTTTTAAACATGTTTTAGGAGGTAAAAATGAAAGCTTTCTGGAAATGTTTAAGAGAAATGTCTAAAATTGACTGTATAAAAAGGTAAACCTAAATACTGCTTTACTCCAGGATTGCTGCCGTAACCTAAAGTTTGGTAACAACAGTTTTCATTTTGTCTCTTCATATTCCAGAGTCCATTGACAGTAGTGCTGCCCAGTCCAGAGCCCCTGACTGCGGCAATGTTTCTCTTCCTCCAGAGCATGAAAGAGTCAGGAAAAAGCCCCATCAACCCCAAAATCCTCTTCAACCAGCTTTGCCAGAAGTAAGATGAACCCTTCATATCAACTGCTATTCCTTTCACCCTAGAGCAGGGGTCTCAAACTCTGGTCCTCGAGGGCCACTATCCTGCATGTTTTAGATGTTTCCCTCTTCCAACACACCTGATTCAAATGATCAGGTCATCATGAAGCTCTGCAGAAACCTGATAACGATCCTGATCATTTGAATCAGGTGTGTCAGAAGAGGGAAACATCTAAAACATGCAGGATAGTGGCCCTCAAGGACCGGAGTTTGAGACCCCTGCCCTAGAGCCTCTCCTTTGTGTCCTCTCATGCATGGCTGCTAGCTGGGGCTCATAATTTATAGCTTTGGTACCAATGCAAGTAGCTCAAACAAACATGAACAGTATAGTAAAATAATGTCTCTCGTTGGTGGGACTGTGGCATTCAAACGTTGCGCTTTGTATCACTGTTCTTACAGTTTCTTCTGATGCTGTAGATAGGTTATTTGATAAACGGTCAAAGTTAGAACAGCCATTTTTAAAAATTCTGTTTGTGTAATGATTATAATATTAGCCACTGTGATACAGTAGCTCCAAATACCCATACATATTTGTTCTTAGGATCAGTGAATTCATCAGACAGTGCCATAATAGTTAGTATTGCAGTTCTCCATCACCACCACAGCAGTTTACAACACAGGAGCCACAGCTTTCACCTGCTTTAAACCTTTAAACACTTGAAACACTTTAAACCAGCCAGACCCAAGTAGCACCTGGTCCCAGCTGAGTGCCTTTCACCCACTCTAACCTCAACATACACAAACCACACTAAAGGCACTGTACCTTATCAAATGTCCAGCAGCTTCTAGCCATTTGTGGCTCTTGTGCTACTTGCCACACTGCTGTGCCACCTGTGTCGTATTTGATCCAGAGCATGGCCTAACAGACTGTGTGACAGGCAGACACACAGCCTGTTTTGTTGTTTTGTTCCCTTTCATGAACAGTGTGAATATTTGGTTGGCTGACTTCTTGTTGAGCATGGTACACTGCTGGTTGGGTCCACTGTGTTTGTGTGTATGGGGAGGGGGTGGGAGTCTTGCACTGTTTAGTAGTGCAGGTGGGTGGCCAGGGCATTTGACGTTGGATGACTGGGTACATCTCTGGTGCGGCTTTGACAGTTATTCTGGTACCTAGCTTTCATCACACAGGCCACTGTGTGTGTTTGTGTGTATGTGAGTGTGTGTATGTGAGCCGCCACCTCACCTGGCACCACCTCAGCCTGTAACACACATGCAGGCAATTGTGCATTCACACAGCAAGCATTGCACACACCTTTATGCACTCATACATGACTAATTTCAAGTAAGGCTAATCTATTCCACTAACATGCATTTAAAAAGAGAAATACAAGTTTCAGCCTCAGCACCCATTATCCATAATCTGTGCTTTTCACATGTGAACTGATCAAGGCCACTAAATCAGTGTTTAGTACGTCCATTCAGGTTGTACAGAAATCCAGGTTTGCTAATATCAGTTCTCACATTGTTTTCAGTGCTTCAGAAGGGTGAAAAATGAAGAAGCTGGAATTTTCTCATGAAAAATTTTGCCTCTTTCTTGAAAGCACATTTAACTAGTCAATTGTCGAAAAATTTGCCAATTGATTCAGCTATATATACAGATGTAACGATGTATTTAAAGAGAAAGTACCAAGACAGAGCCCCAAAAACCTTAAAACTGTTGACCATTTGTTCTTTTCTTCACTTAAACTTTTAAATCTTCACAGGAACTGCACATTGTCAGGTGAATATAACGTGATAAAGATCTTTGCATCTTTTGCCAGATATTCTGCAGGGTTCAATTTGTTCTATGTTACCTTGTTATTTTTTTGAATGGAGCTGCCGATCCCTAGTAGTGGTAACCTGTGAGCTGAACACCAAGATCAAAAGCATAGAGCAGATGTCAAATTCAGTAAACTAGTTTCACACCAAAAACTCAGCATCAGATCAAGACTGTGAAAGTACCAAGAAAAATACTTGGTTTTCTAACACATTCATCATTTCTCTTTTTTTGGTTTTATATAAATGTAAATTGAATGTCTTTGGGATTGGACTGTTTGTCCGAATAAACAAGCGATCTTAGAGACGTCACCTTGTGCTCTGATAATCAAAATAATAATTTGCTGTGCTCTATATAGGTATTATAATTCTTGGATATCACAGAAGCTTTCGTCTCCTTCTAGACTACTATTAAAGAGTGTTAGTTTGCTCTTTCTCCGCTGATCTATAAAGCCAAGATGTTGAAGCATGTTGCTTAAGTACAAAGCATGCCACAAAAATGTGGCTGAATCTCACTTCTGATACCGTACAGTTGTTTGAAAATTTTTTGGAATATTGTGATTTATCAAAAGATGACTGTAGGATTTTTTTTTGTGAGAGCACAGAGATTGTCATGCAAAATCTGTGTGCTTTTATTCACTTATATGCCAATTCTCTCTGATATCCACAAAGTGTGCATGATTCCAGTATTCTGTTCTGCAATGGCCTGAGCTCTTGCATACTTCTTTATTAGACTCCTCCACACAGCATCTTGTCTACATTCAGTTTGGTCTAAAGCTTTGAGCTGAAAGGGCAAGGTCAAGAACTGCTCCTGTTTACTGGGGCATTTTTTCCCCCATTGCAGCGACCTTTATGATGACTGCACTCCGTGAATGCGTCCTGCTTTCCTCACATGCCACTGCAAGCTCTTGTCCCTCAAAAAGGTTTGGTCTGCCCTTGACCCTTTGGGACTGACAGCGCTTTTCTATTTCTCTTTGACTGTCTTTCCCAGTATGTTTTTGTTGACGGACAGGTTAATAAGGCTTTCTGGCATCGATCAGGGCCAGTTTGAGTGTTTATGTGCAACACTGGAGCTCTATTCAGCCCTGTTTTGTGTGAGTGTGTACGCATTTCCGCTCGTGCGTTCGCATACGTTTGACCTCGACCAGCTGAGTACCCCACAGCCTGCATCCTCATCCTCCTGCCAACGGAAGGGGTCTGGTCTGTGCTCGGACCAGCGCCAAGCTGTGTGCATTGAATGGTCAGCACCATACTCTGTATCTGGTGCCAGGGAGGGTCCCAGCTTGTACTCAGTGTACTACAAAGCTAGTCAGTGACTAGTCACAAGTAGGCTGCAAGAGAGGGATAAATAACATTTAATTAAAGACTCATATTTATGTACTTCTTTCTGGGCACCTGAAATCTGAGGGTCTAAAGCATTATAAAGTACCATTTACTGAGAATGTTACATATTATTGTGTCTCTGTCAGTCTACTAGGATGCACTCTATGCATATCTAATGCATGAGTTGGACGAAAAGGCCACACAGAAGCATTCATCTACACCTGCTTCTTTCAAGGACTGATTCAATTTTCAGGACAGCCACTGGACACTTTCTTGTATTGCAAAAAATGAAAAGTACGCTGGGTATCTTCTCTATCTATGTGTTGTGTATAAATGTCCACATACCCACATCTTTCAAATATTGTTCATAAGTAAGCCTTGTCAGAAGCCTTTCATTCCTAATAGAAATAGCAGAGGACAACAATGGATTCCATCTAGTGCTGGCATCCAGGTCACGCACACCTACATGAACACACATATAGTACACACATACTAAAAGAAGCAGTAGATATTCAGCATTGGTATAAAAAATAATACAAATGTTGGCAAGTGCTCATATTCTGAGCCAGAGACTACAGTCCAGGGATTGAAACTTCACATCTATTCACTGTGGTCTACCTGTGAATGTAGAAATCCCTACAATAGGAAAGTTGATAGCTCCTTTATGTTCCAATAATAGAAATGATAACCTGTGCAACAAGCACAAGTCAGTTAAAATACATTGTTTTAAATTGGCCTGATTGTTATTCCTCTATTTAGGGCAGTATCAAGTGGTTAATTGCCTGGAACACTGTAAGATTTACCAGCAGTCAAATAATCAGAGTTGATATAAGATTTTCTGGTGAAAGAAAACCTTTTTAAATGGAGGGAAACAAGGAGGCAAACACTTACTCTCACATTTTTAAAAGGTGTCCACTTGAATCAGAAACTAAAATCCTTATTTTGAAAAATACAATGAAGTGGATTAAACATGTATTTTTCAAGGTAGTTGTTCAGTGATCTTTCCATGGAACTAAAATATTTGTTAGGTTTTACAAAATACCTTAAGTGTGTGGCTAATTGTGAGTGGCTCATAGACATTCAGATATTTCAGTATGTCATGATATGTTTTATTCAGTTTGGGTTTTTTTTGCAGCACTTGTGGGTTATATTGAGTCCAAAAGAGATTCTAAATTTCAGATGCCAAATAACATGGCATTATTTTCACACTTCAAAAGAGCTGTGCAGTCTGAGGGAGAGGGAGATATCTTCAGTGTTAGTAATGATACATTACTTATTTGTTTATTCCATTATTACAGTAATAAAAATTCAGACGAGCAAGATAGTGACTAAATTTCTTGTATTTTACATATGGGTATTCAGAAAAGTCAGATGTCGATTGCGCGTGGTTGTTTTTGTACTATAAATGTTTTTCTGAACATATTGTAGACCATTGAGTCACATTTCTATATTTTATGGCTGTGTGTGAGTAAAGGCTTAATGAATTTATCATGAGAACTGTGTGTGGGTGTATTGTGTTGCTCATACATGTGTGTTTTCGAGGGGGGAGCTTGTGTGGCCTTGTGTCTGGTACTAACTCATCCGGCTATTAATTGTGTTAGCACCGCAGCTGTTTGCATTGGCCAGATTGAGAGCAGCGCTACAGGGCCCTTCTGCTTCTCTCCACTGGGATGAGCTTCCAGACCTCCTCATTCCCACTGATCCTAACCAAGCTTTCCATTTTTTCTCTTTATCTCTCTCTCTGTCTCTGTTTTTTTTTTTCTATCATTCTCATTTCTTTTTCTGTTTTGCTTTGTATTTCTCTCAGTCTTAGTTGTTTGAAAGGCTAGTTAACGGAACAAGAGGGAGGCATTCCTTGCTTGATGTTTTTTTTAAAGCTGAAGACTACATGACATATGTGCACTATAGCTTCCCAGCTGTGTCTGCATGAAAAGGGCAAAAGAGGCAGAGATTGTGTGAGTATGTAAAGGTGTGAGGGTGACTTTGGGTTTCTCTAGACCTACTGGTTATGACCTGTGTTAAGAGCAGGTGGTTGGCCTTTTCTCCCCCAGCCATGGACATCCATTCTTGTGATGGTGTGTTATAAATTACCATAATAGCAATACCGGTAACTGGTCACAAAACACTGTGGCCACATTATGTCTACTATTGGATTGCTGAAAAACACAAATATATATTACTGCATAGCTATTATTAATCATTTTGGGATTGGTACTAGTTGTCTACTGGTCAAAGAGTTGATGACTGGTATTCCTACTGAGAACATGTAGTCCAGCCAAGAAAGATACAGTCTTTGTCTCTTTAAATTCACCAGCAATCTGTTTATACGAGAATATGATCCTCCACAGTAGTATTAAAGGAATAAACCCACCACTTTCCCCACACCCTCTGAACATCGTCAACATTTGTCTGATGGCCTCTCTAACCAGAAATGTGGCCTCTCAGTGTGTGCTGCCCGTCGGACCAACCTGTCCTGTGGTTATGTGGCTGGCTCGGCCCAACAGGTTGCAATGGCTCCAGCCTTGGCAGCCCATCTGCCCCTGACATCTGTCCTCACATCTGCTTCACAGTGGACAGCCAAGGGACGGACCCAAGGAGAGCCTCCCCTCTAACCACTCTGGCATCAGTGGCCTGAGTGGAGGTCCTCCCTGGTTTATCAACAAAATGCACAGCGAAAAATAAAAAAGCAATTAATGGGCTGATAGCCGGCAGGGTGCAGTTTTAACTTTGCTGTGGATCACTTCTGTCTGGGTCAGTCCTTTTTAAATCAGACAGAATTAAGAAAATATGGTGCTGCACAAGGTGCAGCACCGTATTATTATTTTTTAGACCTGAAACTAAGTTCTAGAAATAATAATAATAATAACAATAATAATATTTTGGTTGAATTTAATAATTTATTATGTATTCAGACTTTGAAATTTTGTAATGTAACCCTCAGAAATATGTGTTACCTGGAAACCCTTTTTAAGGGTTAAATATCTCCAAAATATAACTCCCAGGACCATGGAATTCAGTGAGTACACACACAAAATAATTTCCAGCAGATTCAAATGATTGAATGGCTCCATTTTTAATCTTGGTCCCTTTGAAAAAAGAAAAAAAGTGCAAACTCTTTCAAATGAGGGACGGATATTGGAGCCCAGGAATTCCCTGTAAGTGTCTTTATACATGTATGGATGTATAAATATGTCCTACTAAAGAACCTAGATCATGTTTTTTTTCCCTATATTTTATTTATAAGTTTTTATGTTACAAAATGAGCAATCAAGAGCAAAAAAAACAGCAGTGAACAAACCTGCATCATCCCTCCCCCCAACCAGAAACAGGAAGAGAATGAAAGAAAGAAATAGTAAGAATTAATTACTGAATTAATTACAATAAGATAGAATAAAATAAAATAAAGATAATAGAAAAGGGGGCTCTCATTAGGAAGACAAACTCAGAAGGATTAATTTTTAGCATGCCATACACACACATCTGTCATTTGGATCATGTAACATTAGCCAACATAGTCTATATACGCATAGGCGTACATTCCCAAAATACACACAGACGCAAGTATGCATCCAGAACTGCACCACAAAAATCGGGTGGTTTTAGATAAGAAGACAAAAAGTTCGCCACATTCCATCAAAGCCTGCTGAGTTGAGAGAAACAGGATGTCTGATCTTTTCCATGCTTAACAAGTTGGTGATCTCTGATAACCAAGTCTTAAATGAGGGGACATCTTCATTTTTCCAGAGAGATAAAATGTTCCTGAGAACTTAGACTGTGGTTGACATTTCATCAACTTTTGAGGCCTCTGACATCAGTAAAATTTGTTGTGTGGCAAATATGGCAAGTCAAGGTTTCATTTTTTGCTATTTTGACATGCCAAAATGGTGATGTAAAATGTTCTGTAGGATCTCAAAAACTGATGTACATAGATATACTTGAAACTGATGGTAATTCAATACACAATACAATAAAGCTCATGTTTCTATTCATTGAAAGACGTTATGAATTATGAAAGGCACCAAGACAAAAAAGACAAGTGAAACAGGGCGTAAATACTGTACTGAAAGCAACTAAAAGAAAACTATGCAAAGAGTTATCATTCCTCAGTAGATTTACATGCCATTTATTTGCAGAAAGAAAATCCATTTCCATGTCCGACCGTGTCAATGACATTGAGCAGGGGGAGACAATGGAAACTTTCATCTGTTTTGTTGTTTGTTGTTTTAAGACCAATGGAGACAATGAAATGGTTTTAAAGAATTTCCTTTCTGCAAATAAATGAAATGTAAATCCATTGAGAAGTAATGACACTTTCACATTGTTTTCTTTGATTGCTTTCAGTACAGTACTGACATCCTTGTTGCCTTGGCACCTGTCATAATGTATTTAAATAAACATAAATGCAAGCTTTATTGTGATGTGTGTTGAATTATTATCCGCTTCTCTGTCTGGTGTTCTTTTCAAGTATATGTTATGGGAACGTGCTGTAAAGCAAAGAAGCCTCATTCAGTACTCGCCCCACAAGTTCAGCTGATGGTAGAGGCCTCAAAAGTTGGTTAAATATTGACCAAAGACTGTATTTTTATTAAGAAATTCAGATACATGGTCTTGAAAATTTGGTCTCTGGATATATTAAACCTTTAAAGCGGCTTCCCAGACAAGACATTATTTTGTGGGTGAAATTTTGGCAGAGGTTTTCAAAAGTTTTCTACAGAACTTAGTTTTGGGTCCAGAATGACAAATAAGCAAACTCTGAACAAAATCAGAGACCCTGTAACAACACTCCTATCCCAAACAACATGGACCGACCCAGCTTTATTAAGTATGAAAGGGTTTGGGTATTATAAAGCCAAACAAAAGTTAGATATGTTGGGAAATATTTCCACAAGGGAAAAACTAATCGAATTAATGAATAGTTCACAAAAAAAACACATTAACTTTTGTGCCTGGCTCTCAACGTATGTGAAGATCGTGTAAGTGCAGACCAATATGTTATGGAGATTTCACCTTTATCCCTCGGACAGGGATTCCCAAACTATTTCAGCTACAAACTTCAAAATAACTGTGCCAGAGACTCACGGCCACACTCTCCCCAAAGGTTGATGAGCCTGACTAAAGCTGTGTGCAGCCGTGCACACATACTAATAGGTATATTCAAACACACGAATGAACACAACAGCACCAACAACAGTCATGTTATTTAGTAGTAGTAGTGTGTAAACTGTAGCACTGAATAAACATACAGGATGCAGGAGCAACATTTTACTTATTACTTTCATTTCAACTTATGAGATGGGTTTACACTATACTTAAAGCACAGCCAGGCAATTCTGTATTTAATTTTATTTGCATGGTTTTAATTTAAATGTACCAACTGTTTTTATGTTTAGCAGCAGTTATGGCTATTGGACTTCAAATTGTATTTGATTTCTTGAAGCAAATTACATTTTTACCTCATTTTTAGGTACAACTCAAGCAGAGGCTACTTGAGTTGCCACCAGCCTTTAGCACAGAATGCATGTTGTATGCTGACTCAGCCTTAATCAGAATGTCTTTGCCAATTGTTCAGCCTGCTTTTGATAAATCTATAGCATGTTCTTGTTTTTATGTGACTGTCAGCGAGGGTGCACGCATTCAGTGATAGAAAGCAATAGAAATTTCACAATGGGAAATACTGTATGTGCCACAAAGCTGTATTGCCAGGTAGGATTTAACAAGATACAGCAGTGACAAATAGTGAAAAGGCCTTGGTTGAGTAAATTGTAGATTCCTCCTTTTTCATTTTGCTCTATACATCCCTAAGGCTTTGTGTGTGTGGTGGTTTTCTTCTTGACTTTGTACATGCTTGGTTTTTGTCAACTGAGTCTTTTCTTTAAGTTCAGGATTCACTCCAGCCTTTGTGCAATTTCACCAGTCTTATTTCCATAACTTTCTTTTCATAAGTTTCTCTTCCTCTATTTTTCTTCACTTTCATCTGTTTGTGTTTTTTTTTTTTTCCAGAGCTCCACGCTTCAAGGGCTACCAACAGCAAGACAGTCAGGAGCTTCTGCATTACTTACTGGACTCTATACGAGTAGAGGAAACTAAAGTGAGCTTACATGCATAATACACACACACACACACAGACACACACACTTGTTTCGGACTGTTGTTCTTTCTTTTTCCTAAGACAAGAATACACTTGTTAAAAGATCCTTTGTTATGTACTTTTAAAGTTTGCTTAAATTTTACTTTTTAATGACAGAAAGATCCTTTAGATCTGCACAAAGTACTCCTTGTACTGAGGGTGTATTTTAGATTTTTTTTCTTTTAGATTAATTTTGAGCATTTCTAGCAGCAATAATAGAATTATCAAACACGTATATCTAGGGTGCTGTACTTTTTTTAAAAAAACCTTTCGTCTCAGCACACAGCAAAGTCATTTTTGTCACTGGCACTTTGTTGTCAGTCTTGTCAACCCTCTACTTGTACAATATATTCTTTGCTGAAATTTGGTGAAGATCTTAAAGTCCATCCTACATCACTGTTGTCATAATGTAAGATGCTCAGCTGTGATTTTGTGAGTGGTTGTGTGCACTCACATAACCCAATGTCATCTTTTTGATTGGGTAGCCAGTTTTTGTGTTTAAACCTTATGGTGCCATGTTTTTGGCAAGGACACAGAACCCCCACCCCCCTAACCCTTCACAGGGCAATTAGGAGACCCCACAGCAGCCCTTTGGAGGGCTGAACTGGCCCCCGTGGCCCCACCAGTGGCTGCATGAACCAAGGAGGAGAAGTTAGCGGGTGTGTTTAGTGGTCAGCCCCGGGCTCAGGAGGGGCCACAGGCAAGGCTCCCCTGCTCCCATTCAAACTTGTGAACACAGACAGTTGTGCCACTTAGGGGACTTGCAAGTGGCACGACCGGCATCATTGTGTGATCTTGGGAAACACACAGCTGCTGAATGAGCTCCAGGGCCGTCCCATTGTGCTTGAGGGTCACCCATGGCCCCCCTCCTGCACACACGCACACACACACACACACATGCACACTCATCAGCCTGTCTCCCAATCCAATCAAGGAGGTAAAAAGGGAGGGGGTATGGCCTCCTCTATTCATTCAGTCAGAAACTCATTTATATGGCTCATTCAGAGATACAGTGGCATTTTAGCTCTACGTTGGCGAATATTTTTTAAAACATCATAAGACATTATTCCAGTCACTAACTTTGCTAATAGACCAAATATACTGTAGAAGTGTTACTAATATAGTTTTTTCTCAAACATAAGAAAAACATAATCACTTCCTAAACACACAGCGATGAATCAATACCTGATTTTACCCCATTCATGCCAAATATACATGTGTGAAGTTACACATAAAATGGTGCAATTAAAATATGCACACTATCTTGTCTGTGTATTGGAAAGAGACTGGTATTTTTGCATAGTCACCAACCTTTTAGAGGCCCTAAATGTTTGTGTTGATTGGCAATTAGTATCAGAGATCTGAATATGCTAATTTGGCCCCAGTCAATTATCACCAATTAGCTGAGACGGTAGGTATTACTCTCTGAGGGCATGGACTGTCCTTCTTCGCCTCGTCTTTATTTTAGTTTCCACCCCTGCACCCCTTGTACCAGCAACCCTCTTCACGCCCCCAACTCCCCCCTCCCTGTGGCCCATCCTGTGTGGGACAGTGCACGCTGTTACTTTGGGGGAGAGAGGGAGTGGGTGCATGGGGGTTACTGGTAATTAATTAGGAGAGCCGCAGCCTGGTTTGACTGTGCAGCCTGAGTGGGGTGCAGACTGACCGGGCTGGAATTAACAGGGCTTTCTGACCTAAATAGCCAGTCCAGTGCGTGGGTCCCGGGACAATGGGGGCTGACTGGTCTCGACTCAGACATAGACCATGGCCAATTATCTATTGATTGGTGCTTTACTGTGGCTGTGCCTCTTCACAGCTCTCTCACCAACACACTCACTGACCATGTCACCTCCAATAAGAGGACCCTGCGAAAAATGTATACACACACACAAACATGCACAGTTAATTAAGAGATTTACATGGTAACGTTTTTAGACAAGCACAATAATTATTTTACACTAATGATTCTTATAATGGGCATACCTGTCAAACTCAGCTGTAGGCTAGATTGTGATATATCAGTAATGGATGTAATAAAGAGAATTCAAGAGAAATACAAAAATCCTGTGAATATGGGTTATATAATTTATATAATTAATGTGCATTTCTGAGTATCACTTTAAATTTGAGTTGTATTATTTTGTGTTTGTATTTTGTAGAGGGTCAAAGCGGGCATTCTGAAGGCTTTCAACAATCCCACAGAGAAGACGGCAGATGAGGAGACCAAACGCCAAGTCAAAGGTTCATGTGACTAGACAGATGGCCAAGATCAATAGTCCCATCTTGTGGCGGTTAATGGAAATTCAGCTCGGTTACTAAACAGTGTGGTCTTTGTCGTATTAACCTGCTTGTACTTTAAAATTATAATCTGTATTATCAAAGAAGTTATTATATACCTGCTAATCATGAATTTTTCATTTTGATGACTCTGCCTTCTGATTTTTATTCACTTATATTTTGCCTGTGAGACTTTAAATTCAACCATCTTGCCATTGCAGTTTCAAAAAGCAGCCTCACATCTGTGCTTTTGCTTAGGTGTAGTATGTAGCATTTATTCAAAATATAATGGTTAGCATTGTTATCTAGAATTATTTAGGTTAAGCACATTGTCAGCTGAATTACAGTGTTTACCAATCACAGAATTAAGTAAGACTTCTGGCATATAATTAGCGATGAAACATAATTCACATATGCAATTAATTGAAAACTTTTTTTTCTTTTTCCCATCAGCGTATGGAAAGGAGGGTGTGAAGATGAACTTTGTTGACCGCATCTTTGTAGGCGAGCTTACCAACACAATTATGTGTGAGGAGTGTGAGCATGTAAGTGTCTGTGAGTGACTCAAACCAAAGGAAACTGAAAGCTCGGTGTGAACCAAGCAGACATAGCTCAGCATGTTTTCCACAGTGGACCGTTATTGAATCAGTTGGCAAGCTGAAACTTTCTTCAACCAACCAAGTCAGGCAGAAGTTGCTTTTTAATAAATGTCTAACAAGGTGCCACACCATTTCCAGCAGCACTGACATTCTTCATTACAGTCATAATTTGGCAGATAATTGTCACTGACCAGACGTCAAGAGCCAAAAAAGTAAGCCACCAGTGTTACAAGGCTGTTACCTCCAGAGAACATTTATGACGGAGATACACACAACCAGAGGATGATGCTGTCTTGGAACACAAGTCTGAGAAACAAGCTGATGGAAATTCAAACTAAAAGCACTTGAAAGACCAGCTCAAACAGCTGTTGTCTACAGCAGGCATTTCCAATAAAATGTGGAAGCTTAGGGTGGTTAACAAAACAAATCCCACTATGCAAACTAAAGAATATCCTTGAAGGAGAAGAGCACCAGGTGTGGAGCTGGAGAGGAAAAAGCAGAGAAACAGCCACTTCCCACATCTCTTCTTAGACATGCTGAAAATGTGCAGCAGAATTGCATATGATTTTGACAATTAAGGAAGAGGATGATGATTCATATTATGACGCTGACTTGCTTGATTCTCTTTCAGATCTCCACAGTAAAGGAGGCCTTCATAGACATCTCTTTACCCATCATAGAGGAGAGGGTGAGTTGCTACAAAATACAGTTATTGCAGTTTAATTACAAAGAAAATAATGGTGAATAAAGTAGCTTTCAGCAGATAAAGCCACCACTAATTCTCTAAAGCTTTGTACACTGATGATAATTGTTTTTGTCTCGTTCAGATATCAAAACCTTCCAACCCTGGTCGGCTGGGGAAGAGCAGCCGAGAGCAGGACACTCATACAGCTCACAGTGACCAAGTTCTTTCTGCAGCTCACTCCGTCAACAGAAACACCAGAAAGCTGAGTGGACAGGTAATACACATATGTAGACTATTAGAGTGTTGTAGTCACTATCCATCTTGAATCAGAAAAATGTAATTCTGTCTCTACTGTTAATATCCACGCTTCTCATTGAGTAATTATTTTTTTGTTTGGGCTTTTTTGAACACAATTTTCTATGTTATGATGTTTCTTTTATTTTTTTCTTTTCTTTTCTCATCTCCTTGTCTTTGTTCTTTCTTTGCTCATTGAACTACTCAGAGTCCAGTGTGCTGCTTCAAAACAATCTCAAGAAACTGCATTCAACTTGAAGTTTTGTTTGTCATTTTCTTACATACTTTTGTCAGCGTGTGTATGAGAACACATTTCTCATAGACCATAGTGCTGCTTAGGGCAGAAAATAAAGCACAACAAGTGCAGCAAACAAAATAATAAAATCTTATGAGAAACTATTATCAGAAACATTGAACACAATTTACTCATTTGTGGGTTACACTGCAACAGGTGTTAATGTAAACACCATGGCTTATAAATTCTGCAGTGGATTGCAAAGCACACAGTCGTAGCTGTCGCTCTAGTGAATACAGATCTATTTGTGTGGTCTGTAGGGAATGTTGAGTTGGCTTCTGTGTCCATGGGAGGGGATTGTGGCCACTGGAATGTTGTGCAGTTTAAAGTTTAAAAAAATGAATCAAGGAAAAGTGTAAAACTAGCAGAGTCTGCATCTCTAAAAGCAGAAAACATGCATGTTCTGCTTTTCCACAGAAACAGCAGAGCAGGAGATCCTCCAGTTCTGTGGAGGAGAAAGGAGCAAGCTGTGGTGCAGAGCGACCGGAGGACGAAGGGGTAGCTGGTGGATCAGCCCGTGGCATCTCGGTTTGTAAAATGGCGGCTGCTGGCAGCCTATCAGATGGCAGTGAAAGAGACTCGGGTGCTCAGGACAGCAGTAATGACGCAGACAGTGAGGCCTCTGAGAACGAGTGGACCCCACGGGCCTCCTCCAGCCACAGCCACGGACACATGTCCACCCCATCATCCACTTCCACCCTCACTCCGTCCCCAACACCTGTCTCTGCCTCCTCTCCCTCATCATCATCTTCCGCTAGGCAAGGTGGCGCTGTAGAACAGCTAGTTACTGCAGTTTCTAAAGTCAACCTGGGCTTTAGTTCTGGGGACTGCTCCACCTCCACACACTGTTCTCCCGAGGAGCAGGGAGAAACACAAACCCGAGATAATCTGCACCATCAACACCACCAGGGGGCATTCCAGGTGCTGTCCCACAGTTACACACCCAGCTCCAAGGAGTGCTCCATCCAGTCCTGCCTCCACCAGTTCACCTCTGTGGAGCTGCTGATGGGCAACAATAAGCTGCTTTGTGAGAGCTGCACTGAACGTAGGCAGAAGCAGCTACGCAAGAGCAGCTCAGCAGGTAAGACAAAACATCTGAAACCACAGTGCAAAAAGCCGACCTGCAAATGATTGATATAATGTGGGAAACCATTACAGAGACACTGCCTGCAAAATCCACTTTGAAAATCCAACATTCTCTGTAAACTCCTTAGTTAATTCTAAAAAGTTAGTTTTGTCCTTCATGAAATGTGTTGGTTGTAGGCAGTTTCAATTCATCCCAGTTACAATAGATGACAATAACAAATGGCATTTTTTTTCTGGAAAAAAGTATCAAAACATATATACAGGCCACTGTAGTACGGCCTTCTTATTTACTGTCTGAATGTGTGTTCACAATGTTGCAAACATTCATGTTGCTGCCAGTATGGTGATATACAACGCTACCATCTCAGTCCTTGACTGATGCCTGACCCTGTTGAGTTCATCAGCTGCAGTGTGTGTTTACGCAAATCCTTGCTAACGTCTGAATGTAGGTCTACATTCGGGCTAACAATGTTTTTGCAGTTGTCATTTTCCCTGAAGTCTCTATGCTTCTGTAGTAAACAATTGTTGTTTCTGCATTTGTATGAATTAATTAAGCTTTTTCCAAAAAAAACTTTTACAAGAAACTTTTGAATGAAGCAGAATTCACGGTTTACTGCTTAAAGGTGACCTTTCTTTGTGCTATGTGTGCCTTGCACAGATAAGAAAATGGAGAAGATTTACACCAGTGCTAGGAAGCAGATGCTGATATCCTCGCTGCCTCCTGTCATCACATTGCATCTTAAACGCTTCCATCAGGTAGGCAGCAGCATTCTCCTTTTCATGAGCCATCATTTTATCTAACTAATGTTCAGTGGTGACGGAGAATTTGTGTCCTAGTCAGTGATCCTAATAGGTTTTTGCAAGCCTAATTGTTGATTTTTCTGTTTTTTGTTTTGTGTTTTTTCACTTTAAGGCTGGGATGAACCTACGAAAGGTAAACCGCCATGTTGACTTTCCTCTCATACTGGATCTGGCTCCATTTTGTTCTGCATCCTGCAAGGTATGACTTTATCCCTTCTGCTGCAGAGATTTCAATCCAACATAAAAGGCCACATGTCAGCCTTAATTGGAAAAATGTTCAATTTTCTCAGCATTTGACTTCATTGTTCCATGTCATATTCCTGATGGAACTTCCTACTAGTAAACCTTTTCTATATTTACTGATGTTTTACTATCGGCATATTACTTCAGTTGTTCAGTTTGTTTTGAATGTCCTTGGTTGGTGCTAGGTTTGAACACTTGCATTTATGTATCTTTCATTTTTTACATCCGTTTCCCTTTTTGCTAATCTATTTTTTCCACCTTTTTGCTAGAACTTGGCAGCCGGTGAGCGTGTCCTCTACAGCCTTTATGGGATTGTCGAGCACAGCGGCTCAATGCGCGGGGGCCACTACACCGCATATGTAAAAGTGCGCGCTCCCCAGAGGAAAACAGAACAGCACCACAAGAACCTGTCAGGTCAGGGGTCAGCTCTTTTGAGTTCTTTTTGGACCTTCTATCTATTTTTTGTGTTTCTGTGTTTGCGTGTGTTCATGAAAGCGGTCAGTATTTGGGCAACAAAGGCCTGACTCCCTGTAACCTTGAAGATATCCTCCACAAAGGAGAGGATGAATAGAGATCTTTGTGTTCAATAGAGCCATGCTGTTTTCTCTTTTTCTTTTTTCATTCTTTTCAAAGAGAGTGTCCAGATTTACAGAGTGAATACTGAAGGTAGTTGGAAAACTCAAGGAAGCAGTTGTCCTTGCTGTGAACAAGCTAATATAAAACTTGACATATTAGAGATGGAACCTTCGGTTGGTGATGACACAAGGGTCCACCATGTTGTTACAATGGCTGCTGATAGACTGGCTTAATCATGTCATCTCTAGTGTTTGGCTACTGTCACATCTACATTACATTAAAGTTCATCCTCCATAATTTTACTTCTGTCTGCTTTACCTAAAAACATGAAGGTAACCAAGTGCAATATTCTGTTTAATTAACTCAACTAAAAATAAAACAATTATATGTGATGCTGCAAATATTTTGTGATATACTATAAAGCCATATAATCACAACAATTGTATCTTTAAATCAGGATGCTATAGGTTGCAAATACAGTACCAAGCCCTATGTCTCACCATACGTGTGTGAGCATTTATTTTCTCAGACAACAAATTTATCAGCAAGTTGAGCCAGAAAAGTGAAATTTTGGTAAAATGGGAATCTACATGAAGCTGAGGTGCCATCAACAAACACACTTTCCTGTTTGCCAACTGGACAGGCAATATGGGAAGTGAAATAAAATTTTTGAATTTAAATTGAGTTGTAGTCAGATGTATTTTTCCTGATTTCAATAAAAAGTGAGTTTTATGCATGTGGACCCTGATAAGCAGTTTTAGACACTGGCTTCTTTACTTAGCTATGATGGTTCAGTTTGATAGACTGCCAGAGAAGATTACAAATTTTAGGTTTTACCCAACTTTAGTCTTGCTTCCTCATTAGATAGCAATATTTTAGCATTGCTGTTTTGGAAACGTGCTATGAGAGCCCTCTTGCATATTTAACCACAGTAAACTTTAGAGATTTTTTTTAAAACCCAGTCCCCAATAGATGACAGTGCTTCCTTCTTATTTTTTTCCCCAAATTTTCAGACTTTACATGACATCCACACCCCATGCTGAGCTTTTGTGCTTCATGATTTCGATACTCTGTGTTATTCAGGTGCAAGGGATGCCAGCAGCAGCTCCCAGGGCCAGTGGGTGTACGTCAGTGATACCACTGTTCAGACGGTACCAGAGTCAAGGGTACTCAACTCTCAGGCATACCTGCTCTTCTACGAGGAAATGCTGTAAAGTTACCGGCAGTAATCTCTTTTCCTAGATATCTGTTTTGCTTTGTTTGTTTTTGTAGAGCCTCGCCAGCTCCTCTTACTGCATCTGTAAGAATTCAGAGGCAAGAAAAGGGAAAGACTTCACTGTAAACTCACTTGTCTTACTTATATTGGCACTTCTGAATATCTTAGATATATAAACCATAAACAGATTTTAAATTTACTTTCTGGTTTGTAGCCCAGATTTTCATTAATGTCTCCTATTGTAGGAATCCTGTCAGGAGAAAAGAGTGTTATTGAACCTGAGCTGTTCAAAATGTATGGTCTTATCTCGGTCATTGTCACGTGCCGGGATGTAAACTGCATGATGGAGTTTGCTACGATAAGAAACTGGAACCAAGCAGAACTATCGCATGTTAAACTGCACTCAGCACTGACTAGTTGATGTCAGTTGTGTATGTGAGTGTGCGCGCACACATGTATGAAAGAATGAGTGAGTGAGAGACAGGTGAATGTAGTTTAAAGGTGCTATGTGGACCATTTTCACATCAGTAAATGATTGTTACATTAAATCACCGTTTGCAATGTAGTTGTATAATTTAATATTAACACTCAGAACGCTGGCTCCTCACAAAATGTTTGACGTTGAGAGGCAATGACTCAAATTTGGTGAGATTGTGATTGTTTCTGACATGAGCTGATAATAGATGGTAAAAAAAAAAAAATGCGAAGAGAAAAATGAATTCAGACTTACTTGTTCTGTGCACTAAAGAAATTGACACTCAGCATAAAGATAAAAAGCAATGTCGTTTGGAGCTAAAAGGGATTTGTTTGTGTATTTGAGAGCCCAAGCACTAATAATAGGAGTGTCCACTGCCAGAGAACACAACCGTGTCGGTCTTGGCCCTATTTATTTAGGAAAATAGTGTAATAGTACTTATCACAGCTGACAGTGGTTTACATGTATATGCTGACTGAAACTGCTGCATGTGGCACCTTTAAGGAGTAGCACAACAGTTATTTTACAGCCTACTGCGAATGGATTGTTTTCGTAACATCAGAATGTATAAATGTAAGACTATCAATGAACTGCATTTGCCAAAGACGAGTTTTGCAACTGCGAGTTTAAGCAGAGTTTACGCCATTCAGACTTTCTTCAACATGTGTTCTCTCAAGGTCATCGATATGGTTCTCATGTGTCACTGCACAAACAGACATACTCGATGTTTTTCAAATCAACAAAGCACCTTGTCTGCCTTCATTGTAATACAGCTCTACTGTAACTGTAGGCGCACACACAAACCCATTCAGCTGTTCAACAAAGAGTCAGCACCGCAGCGGACTTACTTTTTATCCCCTAAGGTCATCAGTAAGGTTGAGCAAAAAATAAGAAAGACTCTCTAAGTCAACTTTAAAGCTATAAGCCTGATAAGAAAAACATCTTTGCTGTAATGTGCATGGGTTAATGTTCTAATGAATGTATTGCCTATTCCTGAAATGTCCATGTCAAATGACCTGTTTGTGTTTTTCTATCACAATGTTTTAGACAAAACAATCCTCATTTTTCCTGCTTGTTGGACATTTGCCAAAATGGTTGAAAGAGAAGAGGTCAACTTTCGCATCAGAGCCTAGAGGTTTATTATTTTCTTTTGAAACAAGGACAAAATCAGTGCCTCTGCTTCAGGATTTATAAACTTGTGCATGGTGAGAAGAAAACATATGCAGAGTCAATGTAAAGAGGGATATGTGAGTTTTATTTATGTACAGTATAACTTACTGTAAACAAAAACAATATTGAGTATATGTAATTGTACATAGTAGACACAATACAGACTCATGGTGCTTCAGGCGTGCAGGGTTTTCTCCTCAAGACAGATTATTGTTCCCAGAAATTTACATTTAAATTCAGTTATGCACTAATAAACATTTGGAATGAGTATAAAAGCGTACTGTATCAGAATAAATCTAATTTATGAGCTGTATATTCAACAGGACCCGTCTCTCTTTGTGTTTTTTTTTTTAGCCTCGTAGAAGAAAATCACAACAGATTTTGTGTTTTCTGCTGTGGAATTGATGTCATGCTGTTTTTACTCAAAGCGAGATGTTGTCGACCATCTCTCTGGGCTGTCGCTGTGGATCCCATGGTGCCATATTCGGCGCATCTTTGCCCGTTATCGGCCGTGACGGGTGCAAAGCAGCACTGCTTCAGAACATGTCGTGAGCTGGTGAAGAGGAGGTGGGTGTGGAATCAGGAAAAGGGCAACGTCATCGCCTTGCACGTCCTCTTGTTCCCACACGCTGTGACATCCCAGTCATGCAGCTGGAACACTAAAACAGGTTGTCAAGCCGCCACCAACAAAAAGAGCAAAGCTTTTCTGAAATGTATTTGTCTATTTTTAAAGGAGGGGGAGGGGGAGCTTCTAGCTGGAGGACATGCTGCTGAAGCATTTCATGTGATTTAATCTCACTTAATGAAAGGCACCCTCCCCCCGTGTGAGACAGTTGTAAGAAACTAATAAGGTGCTGCTGCTGCGTTGCTCATCTACCAGCAGTGGAGGTTAAATTTTACTGCTCTCACCATGCAAGCTGCCGTCACTGTCAGCCTCACCTAGCTCCACACATACATGCATTAATACACAACACGCTACACACATTTCCTTCAACAAACGTCTACACACTTAGACTGCACATGCCTGAGGCTTTGCTCTTCACACTACATACACATCAACACCACAGACCCACATTGCACTGAACAACACCTGCACATAACCTTTCATTAGTTATGTATAAAACTAACTAATTAGTTAGTTTTTAAAGTTATGTGTAATAATTATATTTCCTGCATTTTTTACAAAATATTGACAGCCACTAAGACGTATAGAGTCACTGTACACCAGGCACTTCACCTGATTATGAAATCATATTTAAGTAAAAAGCAGCAGTCTTTTTGTTTAAGTCACGCTCACTAGCCGTTTGTAACACTGGACTATTGCTGATGGTAGTTATTCATGACCACAAAAGGTACATCTGTTTGAAATTTTGCTATTTGAATTCACCCAAGAAGATCATCGACACGTTTGTGTTTGGTAAATGGTTGGATGACTGAATGGGCAAATGGAGAAAATGCACCTTGTGTGTCCTGAAGGCCCCAAGTTCAATTTTAAAGAACTACTTTGAGGTAATTAGATCATTTGAAAGTTGAAGGCTAATACAAACTGAAATGTTACAAGTTCATTCCTCAGATTTAGCGCTCCTGAAACATTGTTGGACAATTTTTAAACTGATCAAGATCAATCCAACTTAACCTTTTTTTCCTGACATTCTTCCTTTTCAAAATCTGGCCCCCAAGCTAACCACAAGGCAGCTCAACCTCTGACAGTTTGATCTGGGATGCATGTGTGCTAATCTACAAACAGCTGATGTAGCCTTGACTTGCTGCTCTCCAGCAGAAATAAGATGTGAACTACAGAAGTCTGATTAATTCACTTCTTTCTGTCTCCACCCCTTCAGAATTTTTTATTTTCATATTTGTGGTCTTCAGCCACAGCTGAGACTGACTCAAGTCACATCTCTTATATTTATCAGCCTTCAGACATTTAGCTGTTTAAAGTCTTTATAGAATTTTAAACATAAACAGCCGTTTCTCTCCAGAACTTGGGTTGAAATTGTCGAAGCGTGTTCTTTGTTGCTATAGAGATGTCACCACGAAGCAATGAAGACCCCAAGACAAAATATTCAATCAAGAATATTTAGTAGCATTGGATGATCAGAATGTATGCATACAGGTGTCTCTCTTGCTCTAGCTCAACATCTGCATCAAGCTCGTCACAAGGAAGAGAGAACAAAGAACCCTCGACTTAACGCTATACATAGTTTCTCATATGGAAATGTGCTTCTATCTGATTGGTCTATAGTTGGGAGGATTCGTTGGTTTAGACTTTGAACCTCCGGTCCTTCAAGTGTTGTTCTTCAGCTCGAAGACGTCTTCTTCCTGGAATTCAGTTATTTGATATGACAGCTTTAGGTGTAACTTCCTGCCTTAATGGCTTTTAACCTTAGCATCATATGTAAGTCTATCAGGCATGACGACCATATCCTGTCATCACGTACGCTGCTAAGTTTAAGGCCTGATAGATGGTTTTAGAAGACTTTATGCACATCCTGTCTTAGCGCCTGTTGACAGGTTAATGTACAGTCAAGTCAAAAATACTCTTCACACCTTGTCTCTGCACGTCTCAAGCATCCAAGTAGCAAGCTCAGCAAACATGATTTCAATGGGCTAGTTTAGTTCATGTAAAGGACACAAGCATGATTATGATAAAGCTAATTATGATTAATATGAGTTTAAATGATGATTATATATTTGTGATTAATATAGTCAATATAATGTGATTAAGAAATTAGGGAAGAAAATGATTATTGAGATAAAAAGTAACTGAAGTAACAGAATATCCTCAACAAAATCCCAAAGTAAGATAACGTCATGTTTTGTCGGATGAGCTGTGACAGATGTTGAGTTTACTGTCCAAGAAAACTATGGAAAATGGCAAATATTCATGTTGGAGAGGCTGAGCCAAAACATTTTGAGGATTTTTCACTTTAAAAAGATGTGTTGGTATCTGGTCACCATGTTATATCTGTTGTTCTGCTCACTCCCATCTCAAATACACTAAATGTGTTATAAAGTCTTCAGTGAGCTGAGGAATAGTGTCAGTTGTAGCTCCAGCTGCAAACAGGCCAGTCTTTCCATTGTTTTCTGTGTGTGAGTGTTGAAATGATTTGCTTGTTAGTTGAGTCATTTCTGTGTCTGGTGGGGACTTTTTTGTGTCTATTAGAAGAGAAATGCGCTTCCAGAAGCTAAGCAGGTTCTGCACTATTTTATAAACCCTTTATAACACGCAGCACAGACTTATCATATACATTGTAATGCTTGAATTTTAATAATTCAAAATAACAACAAGTAACATGTATTTTGACAAAAGACAGAATTTCAGCAAAAGGCTAAAATATTCTGTTTTAGTCATCTTCAGGCAGGACAAAGCAGGAGAGGTTTTTCTGCAACCAATGCAAGAAAGATCTGAATCCTCTCCTCTCCATCTTTGGAGCCTCTGGAAAAGAAAAGCAGGACAGTCCGTGTTTAAACTCTCAGCAGAAGCACCAGTCAGCCACAGTGTGAATGGACCTGATCAGGCTCAGACACACGTGAATGTGAATAATAATTCCTACCTGTTGAGCTGTTGAAGGATTGAACCATCTGGACTGGCTGCTCTATGATAATCAGCTCATCCTGCACTGCACTGATGACAGGAGACTCATCAGCAGGAGTGACAGCAGGTGGAGGAGTGGAAACCTCAGCAGAGTCTGCTTCTGGACTTTCACTGTCCGTGTTCATAAATTCGATTGTGTGAGTCTGACTCTGAACCAGCCCACAGATCTCTTCTGTTGCAACGCTGGTGATGGTGTTCAGGATGTCTGCTGCAAAACAGTTGAGTCTCTCCTCCAGGACGCCTTCAGAATAACTGTGTCTGACCTTTTCCTGGATAGACTGGACTATGTGGTCTCTGATGGAGCAGGAGAAGGTGACCTGACAGGGGATGGAGGACAGAGCAGCAGAGACTTGGTCCTCTACTGCTTTTGTGACTCCAACAGCCATTTTGCTGAGCTGCTTAGAGGACATGTTGAAGGAGGTGCCTGGAGGAGGCAAGTAGAAGCCCTGCAGGACTTTTGGAACCACCTCCATCACCACTTTGTGCAGACTGAGTAGTTTGGAGCCGGGAGCCTCCTGCTGCTGCTGCAGCTCTGTGAGGTTTCTGGCATATTTCTCAGCCTGATTCATGATCGTGCAATGCCTGTAGGTTTCATTCATTAAGAATGAGTTTTAAAGGCCAGAAACATCACAACCACTGTGCTTTAAATGATAATAAATGTGTCAGATATGACTCACTTCATCTGAGGAGGCATGGCTTCTGGTGAGTTGAGCAGCCTTCTGGCTTCAAGCTCAACATCCCTCATCTTCATTCTGGTGTTCACCTCAAACACCTGAAACAAGGAGTGAGACATGATGCGCAGACTGGACATATTTACTGGAGAAAAAAAATCCAATGTTACAAACTAGTGTTGGGTCTTCAGGATTCAGGATTCTTACCAGTCTGAGGAGGGGTCTGACATCGGCATCATCAAAGTGCTCCACATCATCCTCCCAGAGCCTTCAAACACACACAAAACACAAGTTCATCTTCACGGCTCCTCTCCTCATTACACACAGAGGTAAAGTCAGGTGTAGTGTGTAGTCAGTAACTCACATGACTCTCAGTGTGTGTTTGCTCTTCTCCAGCAGCAGCTCAGTCATGTCTTCAACAGTCACCTCAGAGGGGACTTGTTGTTTCTGCTGGAGCCTCAAAAGCTCAACCATCAGTCCGATCTAATCAACAAACAAAGGATTATGTGTCTTTATGTGTCTAATTAAAACACTGTTCATGAGATGTTACCTGCTGCTTTCTTTTAGTGTGACTATAGTTGTTCCTACCTGAGACTGACAAGAGGCCATGTGCCAGCAGGTCTGCAGAGTCTGCTCATACATTGGTGTGTCAAACAACATCTGTGAAGGAAGCATGATAATGTTGCTTCTTGGTTTGTCCTCCAGAGTTTGAACTACACTGGAAAATGTAGACTGATCAACTCCACTAACTAAAACCTGTCACATACCCTGATGGGGCTGTAGACGCCACAGGTTCCTTCAGTAAACTCCATGAATATTTTGATGCTGTATATCTCAGTAAAGAACAGGTTTGAGTGTCAAAGCGACAAGAAAAGTTTCACAACGATTTCAAGCTCAGAGATAAAGTGGAGATTCCTCAAACAGATCTGATCCTTCAGATGCAGATGAACGGAGTGTGTTCAGGTTGAAGAGTGAGTGAAGTCTGCAGAGAGATTGTCATTGTTGAGCCTCAGCTGTCAACATTCTGGAACTCTTAATGTCATTGTTCTTATCTGGGTCAAAGGTCACCTGGTTGATCAATGATAAATGAGGTGATTTTATGAGTTGTGGAAATGTTTACAGATGTAACTGTGTGGATTTCTATCTTGATAATCAGAGTCTTAAATTCACAACCCACATTTATTTAATCAAACATGTAATAAATATGCAGAATAAAACAGTCCAGGATCATTGAGCCTGTGTGTTTGAGGCCATGGCTCTGCATAATGACAACTCTGGATAGAAAAAGCCATTATTAACAAGAGCTACAGAATGTTATCATTACAAGGCTTTTTCTTACAGAAACCAACACCAGCGTAACAGACTGCCTTTTATTCGCCTCTATGGATTACAAAATGAGCTTGCAACAATGTAGCTTGCAGCGACGTGGTTGGATGGCACTTCTTCCTGCCTATGATCACTCCTGCAAATGATCAGTACTGATGCTATTAATTCTAGCATTTTGTTTTGTGGTTGATCTTGATGCATGAACACGATGACGCTCAGTCACCATAGAAATGTTCTTTGGTGGTTTTTAATTTGGTGTTTTCAGTATTTCCTGTTTCCTCCAAGCAAGGAATCTCCAGACTAACTTTGCTCCTGTTTACACCCCATTCTTCTTCTTTTCTGTCTATTGTGTCTGTATTGCAACATTATGTAGTATATTTACCTGTTTGCTGTGCTGTACTTTGATTTTCCACATGGTAATTTAGCAACATGGCAGCTCAGCATCAGTTGAAATAATGATTTTTAATTAGGCGTTGATACTGGGATCCTGTGCAATATTCTTCCATCTTGTTTATAATCAACTTAAATAAGACAGGAAAGCAAGTGCTCACACTCTCCATTGCTACTTATTACACCATGTCTGTTAAAAAGGCCCCACCTTGACCATAAGGGCTAGTTTTTGTTGTATCTAACGTGAATGAGCAAATACACACGTAAATTCTATTAAAGGCATTGTTTTTAGATTTTACTGACAGTTCTTGACTGAATTTCATACACTTTTACAACAGTTAAGCACTTTTATATTTATTATCCCCAGCCTCATCAGCATCTGAATCCCTCCAGGAGTCCATGCTGCCTTTACTTGCTGCTCGTTTGCTCCTACTTCGGATTGAAGACGTCAGAGCAATTAGTCAAGTGCATTTTCTAGCGTGAGGTTAACCGGTTAGTGGTTGTGTGTGTTCAAGTAAATAAGTCAGCCAAATACCAATTTAAACAAATCAATAAGAATGGAGAAAATGCAAGTTAGTGTACTGGCAAGGAGCTGTCACAAAAGAGGTGCGTTTAATGGTATTAACAACTAACCTTTTACATTAACTTTACTGAGTGATTAATATTAGATCTAACATTGATGTCTGTGTTTATTTCACTCATACCTAAACTGACTGAATCAGATTGAGGATCAGCTTTGAATTTTGTTTGCTGACATTCGTCGTTTAAAGTTCAAATCTCCCACTTTGTCAGTTCTTCACACATGACCACACGTTTAGTAGCTTTAATGGAAGCTACAAATACGATAACATTTTTGGGAGAAGCAAAAACAAGTTCCCCACTACGACATCTACACATCGGTGGTGGACACATTTCAGACTCAGAGACAGTCTGCAGTGTCAGAGTTGGATGGAGACTCTTTTAGCTCTGCTTGCCTTAAACGGCAGCATTATAAAATTAGAAGCATACATGATGCCTGAATTGTCGCATTTCCGACGGACAGGAACGCAGCAGAGCCTCGGTTCACACTTCCTCCTAGCAGCTCACTATTGCAGCCATTTTGATTTGGAGCCGCATAGCCGGAGAGAGGCAGACTGGAAAAGGTGGGAATTATGTTACTCAAAGCACAGCGTCGATGTGAATTCCATTCAGACGTCGCCATTAGCACGTAGTTTAAACGTAAAAGCACATTTGTTCGGCTGTTAGATAACTGTGTTACTGTCTGCTAGCTTTCAGACCTTGCTTAGCTAACGTTAGCTTACGTTAGCTCGGTTAGCTTCCTTAACTCATAAACGCATGACCTGAGGAAGCTTTAGAGGTTGGAATTTCGCCGGCCCTAAATGTATTTTGGTATCTTACGTCAGTAATGGCACAGGACCACATACTACATAACGTATGTGTCCACCATTAAAAGATAAAATGGTCTCCGGGTTGCACGAGCTAACGGAAAGCTAGCCGGTGCGCTAAAGATAATGTTAGCACTTTTATTAAAGCTGAAGCTGCTTATTTTCTGGCCATTAGTCAAGTGCATTTTCTAGCGCATAGACTGCAGCATATCGCATCATGCTGTAGCTGAGAGTGCAACTTAAAAGTTACATGTGGCTGGTTTGCATATTTTAGGTGTGAATCCAGAGAGGAGTGATGTGGGACCAGGGAGGACAGCCCTGGCCGCAGTGGCCTTTGAGCCAGCAGCAGTGGATGCAGTCTTTCCAGCACCAGCAAGATCCAGGTCAGTGAATGATGCATCAAGGCATTTTTCCTCAAAGGAAATATGCATCTCTTAGTCTTTCTTGCACATCTACCTGCTGCTGAAACAGGATTGATAACTACTCTCACTACACCCGTGCTATCTTATGTGTATTTTATTTTAAATGTGTGGATGTATTCTGACTTTGTGCAGGTCAAGTGGACTGGGCTGCTCTGGCGCAGGCATGGATAGCCCAAAAAGAGTCGACAGGAGCAGAGCAGCACAACATCCAGCCCAATGGTCAGGACATCCCTGGCATTGAATCTGTCGGACAGAGTAACCATGGTGCCTTCCAGGGTGACCCAGCATTTGGCAGAATATGGCAGCCAGGTACACAACCAAACCCTTTCACTGGGCAAGCTGATAGCCAGGTGTTTAAGACTCAAGCCATATGGGTGATATTACCATCAGCAATGAAGCAATGAGCCTCGACTGGCAGGACCATTACTGCAAGTCATTCCCTTGTTGTCTTTCCCCGCAGATCATGTCTCTCTACAATTTTTACTATCTATCAAAGGGAAAAACACAAAAACGCAATCTTAAAACTGCCTTGATCCATAGCTGGCTTTGGTGCATTTTTCACTTTCAGTATTGATTCTGTTTTCACATTTTTGGTACAGGTAACGGTACTAAGTTTTTACTGCCATTTATAAAATCTTTTTATTACCTGTCGAAAGAGTAGAATTTGTAATTTTGACCTCATGCATGCCAATTTAAACCAAATCCCCTTTTGGCAGATGTTGAGCGTTAAAAATAAATGAAATTTCTTTTGTTTACTAAATATTTTGTGATTAACAGAATGGGGAATGCATGGCCAGCCCCCTCCCCCTCCACCACCTGAACAGGCCTGGATCCCTCCAGGGTCAGGACCAATGGATGTGGTGAACCCCAGTGAGGACAGCAACAGCCAAGACAGCGTGGAGTTCAACTCTGAAGCCCACCATGGGGTTTACCCCCAGAACAGCCATGGGTATGGGGCACAGCCCGACAGCTACGCCATGGCCCCCATGGCCATGAACCAGTTTGATTATCAGGTATGCAGATGCTACAGTAGAAACTGTTGAAGCGTTTCAGTTTTAGTGTGACAAGAAGGAGCAATCCATAGAAACTGTGCCGGGTCCAAGCATCTAGGTGTATCAGTCATTGCTTTCTCGATGCTGTGCAGAGGAAGGTGTTGGCTTGTTGAGGATCCAGCATGGTTTGGTATTGTTTTCGTAGCTGATTTTTATTTTTATTTACTTACATTTCCCTGGTTAAACCAGAGAGATTTTCTGGCCCAGTCATGAGTGATGGATGAATGTCAGCTAACATGCTTGGAGGAAAGACTTCGGCAAACCCACACTTAGTTGATTGCCAGAATCAGAAGATTTCTCATGCTTTGAACTACCTTTAATTTTCAGTTTGTGCTATCTCTCCACAGCATGGAGCTGCTTCATCCTTCGCTCCCACACCCACGGGCTTCCACTCTCCATACTGGCAGGGTCCTCCTCAGAACAGGCGAGATACCAGGCCACCTGGGTTCAGAGACAGGCCCAGATCCCCAATCCAGCTACCAGTCAAACCAGAGGCTCCAGCTCCACTTGGTAAGTCAGAATATCTGCGGGTCTTCAAAGTCCAGTAGAGTATTAAAAAAATCTTAAATTTAATTTCTGCAAGTCTTAAAATATTTGCTGTTTCTTGCTATTTTTTTCCATTTGTCCATTCATCTGTCCTCAACTATTGTATGATAAAAGTCTTTATACTTTGCTGTAGGGGTGTAACGGTACACAAAAATCACGATCCGTACATACATTGGTATGGAAGTCACTGTTCGGTTCAGTCCGGAACCCTCTGGAGTCAATGGATGCGCCGGCGCGTCAAAATGACATGACCGATTTAAGATGAAGTAGCAGCAAGACGTAGCCTTGGTCTCCTGAGTCTCCGTTTCAACTTGTGTAGAATGGGTGGATTTCAAACTATCTACCAGTTTTTGAATTGTGCTGATAGGCCAAGTAAAACTAGAGCTATGACAAATAGTAAACACTATCCTTTATCGCATGTTTGGAGCGCCTTACAGCTTTCATCTTGTTTTACTCCTTTTTCATACTTTACCGGGAAACTGAACTGATCCCAAATGGGTGATTTTAACAACGGCGGAGCATCTTCCAGCTCCGGCTTCCCGCTGTTACATTAGCCAGCCCATTTGCTAGCCATACGTCACAAAAGCGCCGGCAGGAGAAAAAATGGTCCAACTGGAAACTCCTACTTGTTTTTAGTTCCACAATACTGTGCAGCTGTGAGACGGAAAAGGTCCACCATAGCTGTGGGCACTACGAGGTTTGCAATTAAAACAATTCTGTACATTGGCCATTCTTAATAGTCTTAAAATTTTCGTACAGCGGTACACCTCTGTACCGAACTGCAAGTGCCTGTACTGTACGGTTCGGTGTATTGTTACATCCCTATTTTGTAGCTAAACCCAGCAAATGTTTAGCATATTTGCTAGAAAAACAACTGAAGCGAATAATTTATCATCAAAATATTCAATCAAAAGTCTAGTTTAGTTGTAGTGTGTTATTTTTCCTTCCTTGGTCTTCATCAGACTTCCATACTTTGGACCTCTCTGTGTGGTATTACAAGTCTTGCTGAAAAGCTGGAAAATATTTGATAAATGAATGTAGTTTTTTTTAAATAATTGAGGTCATCACTGTTCATTTTGTCTTTATTTCATTCCATGAATGGTATGGCCATGAGAATGGCGTTACATTACATTCTGTGTAATACTTTATAAAAAGCCTGGAGAAGTCTTATATTTAATTAAGTGAACCCTGCAAAAACATTGAGTGCATTGTCAGTCATTTAAGCCAGTAAATTCAAATGAAGACTGCTTGAGTTCCATGGATATAAACTGTTTTGTTTGTGTGTTGAATCTCAACGAGGGGTAGTTTTTTTAACTGCTTTTGTTTCTATGTTTTGTGCAGAAAGCTGTATAAGATAAAAAATCTACGTGTATATTTACAAGCCATTTTAAGCAAGTGTAAAGGCTCAGAAGTGGTGGATGCAGCTTAATAGAGATTGAGGACTATGTGAATAACTCATTTTTACCTTTAGTTTCACCTTTAGATGCCGTTAAAAGACGCACGCTGCCTGCATGGATCCGAGAGGGTCTTGAAAAGATGGACAGGGAGAAGCAGAAGAAGCTGGAGCGAGAGCGAATGGAGAAGGAGAGAGCAGAAATGGCAAAAGACGATGGCAAAGAGCACGAGGCAGATGAGGAAGGTGATGGGCCACGTGTGCCCCGCAAGAGTAAATTTGTAAGCAACTCATTTTTGTCTTTGACTGCAGAATGGTTCTTTTGAAAAATGGGTTTCACTGTGTGTGGTGTGTTAAAAATGAAAGCACAGCCACAGACATGAATTTCTCTGGCATGTGAATCTGATCTGGTGCAGTGATTGCCTTTACAAATGCATACTTTGCTCTTTTGTTGCTTGAAACTCAGTCTCTGCCTCTTTTTATTTTCATCAGGACAGTGATGATGAGGGGAATGATGATAATGACGAAGAAGAAAAAATTTCCATTAAGAAGGAGTTTTCTGTCAGGAGCCCTTCACCTCCTGTTGAAGACAGTGAACCTGAGATGACTGAGGAGGAAAAGGAATTCCAGCTGGTCAGTTTTACCATTCATATTGTCAAGTGCTAGCAGACTACTGAAGATAATGTGACTGTTTCTCTGTAGGAATCATTGAAAATTTTGGAATGTCTTTGTTTATTTTCCATTTTTTAGATGATCATCACAAAAACTCTTCTGACAGAGATTCTTCTCGAGGTTACTAATGAAGAGATTCTGCACGTAGCCAGAGAGACTCACAGGAAAGCCACTCGAGGTCTGCTCTTGTCTTTTCCAGTCAGTGCATCATGTATGCTTGTCACCAAGACGTTATTATTAAATCTGGAGAGAATCCATTATATGCATAATAATCTCTTTAAATTACTGTTATGCCCTGTAAGCTAGGGCGATTGAACTGGAAACATGGGAGTATGTCAGATATGTATTTTCAACCATTCTCTGCTAATGCATCAGAAGGAGAGAGCAGAGACAGGTTTTTTACAAACTATATTTGGAAACCTGTTCGTCATGGTACTGAAGGTCCTGCTGAATGGCTGTATGGCTGAATTAAGTCTCAGCACTGACTCTGGCCAGCACTCGCCTATAGATACAAGTGACTTCCTCCATTGAAGTGACTGTGCATTAGTACAGATTGGTTCTTTCCCTCTGTCCGACTGTTTGACTTGGATTGTGTGACAGAAGTTTGTTTGTTAACCCTCTCTCTTTTCTCCATTTTTTTTCTTTTATTTTTTTCTCTTGTTACCAATGGCAGCTCTTGTGAATAGTGCTTTATCTGTGACCCCCTTCTCTAGCGACTCTTGCCTTTGAGAAAATGGCAGTATGTGTTTTAACATGTTGTTCCTGTTGTTGATGTGAATCAAAGCTCCTGCAAAACAGCTGGCACAGTCAAGTGCACTGGCTTCTCTGACTGGTCTCAGTGAGTATCCCTTTTTCTGTCACTGGTGGGGGAGGGAAGGAAAATATATATAATTTTTAGTACATGGTGGAGTGTTAGTAGCAACGTGGGAAAAGCTGTTGGCAGAAGACATGACACCCAAATGCATTATCCAGTTTTAAGGACTAATTAAGGCAAAAGTGGAATCTGATTTTGCACTTTGATATTTGAAGCATGCTCTCGAATACAAAGTATATACATGAGTATTTCAAGTGATTAAGGGCTATATGTATAGTCTTTGTTTTTAAGAGGTTTATTAGTGTGATATACAAAGTTATATAGGATTAAGTGCCTTTCATGGTACCTTGGGTTGGGATTGAATGGTTTCTTAAGTGGAACCTGATTGTGAGACTGCATCTTGGTCCTTTCCAACACTCAACAACCTGGGGGCTCTGTTGTGGCAGGCGGGCTGGGTGACTATGGTTCAGATGAGAGTGAGGATGAGGATGGCCGCAGCGTCCGAGGATCTGAATCCTCCGACACAGATGAGGAAGAGTTGCGCCACCGCATCCGGGAGAAGCAGGACGCCTTCCGCCGCAAAGAGCGGGAGATGCAGCAACTGCAAGAAAAACAAGCACAAGAAGCTCTGCTTGCACGTGGTAAGGCTTGATGTTTTTGTTGGTGATTTTTTTTTTGTAACTAAGAACACACATTACTTTGAAATGCCAGAAATCCTCTGAGAAAGGTATGATTAATCTAATCTGATCAAATCTTGTTGCCTGTTTTCGTTTTGTTTGTTTTGTCAGTGCAATTTGGCTATTTCTGTTTTTATTGTTCCAAATACAAATCATAGTCCCAGCAACAAAGGAAGAAGTTGACCATAGTTTGTTATTGTGTTGTTAAAATAACATTTATAGATTGATGCAAATCCTTGCAACATTACCTTGGGTTGAAGGATTAAAGCTGCTTGCAACAGCTCCAAAATACAACGTATTTTAAGGTTTAAAGACAGTATTTATATAAACATTATGCGGTGTTGTCCTGGTGTTTCTTGGTTCTTCTTTAACCTAAATCTTTGTTTTCTGTTTGTACAGAAGAGATGGTGAAGGAGAGATTGGGCAGGGAAAGGGGGGAATATGATGAGGGTCAATTGGAAAATCCACACAAACAGGAAGTAAAAGAGAGGGAGGCAGAGCCCTTAGTAGACAGGCGTAGGTCTCGTAGTGAGAGGGAAGGTAGTGAGGGCAAGCACTCAGGCAGAGGGAAGGAGCGATCTGGGAGAGGCGGCAGCGATTCCCCAGCCAACGGTCACAGCAGCAGTTCCCGCTCCACCTCCAGCCACAGCAGCAGTCGCTCTTCCTCTTCATCCTCCTCTTCCTCAGCATCTTCTCGTAGTTCTTCTCGCTCCTCCTCCCCACGAAGGAAGAGGAGGCGTAGTCGCTCTTCGTCCCACAAGGCCCGTCGGCGCAGCCGAAGCCACAGCTCCCACAGGCATCGTAGTGATCGTAGTGAGAAGGGCAGGGACAGACGGAGGAGCAGCGCAGAGCGATCAGGTCGCCACAAGAAAGACCGCAGTGATTCCAGGGAACACAGGAGTCGCAGGAGTAGATCCAGATCCAGAGAGAGAGACCGAGACAGGGGCCGAGCTAGAGCCAGAGACACCCGCAGTAGGAGCAGAGACCGAGAGAGGGAGAAAGAAAGGGATAAAGAGAGGAAAAGGAGTCGAGAGCGCAGAGACAGCAGTCACAGCCGTAGCAGCAAACATAAACAAAAGGCCTCTAGCAAAGACAGAGAAAGGAGGAGGGAAAGGAGTCGTAGTCATGAGAAAGACAAGAAAAAGAAGGATAAGGATAGAGATAAAGAGACGGATAAGAAGAAAGAAAAGCCAAAGGCCAGAGAAAAAGAAAGAGAAAAGGAAAAAGGAAGCTCTGTAGTTGCAGAGGAGAATGGCAAATCGAAGAAAAGGAAAGAGAGCGATTCCTGCACAGACTCCCAGAGTGACAAGCGCTCTCGACACGATAGTAAAGCCAGCAAGAAGGGCTCTGCCAAAGCTAGCAAGAGACACTCGGACTCTGACTCAAGTAGATCCCCTACCCCTGAAGTTAGCAAGGAAAAGAAATCTAAGAAATCCAAACGTAGTCGCTCAAGGTCGACGGAAAAATCTCACAAGTCTGGTAAGAAGGCAAGCCGCAAACACAAGTCTAAGTCGCGATCAAGGTAGTATTCGTTTTTTTCCTCTTTTCTTACCTACTGTATGTTCTTATTGTATGTCTCATTGTGATTTTCTCTGGAGTCCTTTTAAATGACCTATTTTGAGTAACTAGGTAAAGAATGTTTACTGAATGTTATGAAAATGTATTGTCAAAGAGAGCCACATGTTCTTAACTGTCTAAAGTCAAGTTTGATGCAATAAAGGGTTTAAATCCTCCATGATGCTTTGATCTGTCGAATGCAAATTTGCCATGAATGAATTTCTAACAAGTTTCATAAAGGCTTTATAATCCCCCTTTTACGTTAGTAGAGCCTAGGCCTGTTTTGTCGCACATAATTAAAATGTGAAACTGCTTCCTGGCCAAAGTAGAGGGAGAAAAATATCAGTAATGCCCAAGATAACAAAAAAAAAACATTTGTGGCTTTGCACTGTGCTTTGTAGGCTAGACTTGCTGGTCTAGAATCTGCAGAATGGTAGTTTTTATGGAAGTTATATACATTTCTTTATACTGTGGAAGTGTCTTTGGTGGGAGGGGGGCACTTGTGCATGTTTGTATTTTGCAGTCTGCACCGGGAAGTGTTATTAGTGCAGTATTAATGTTGCGTCCATGCCTCTCTTTCAGGTCAACGTCCCCCTCCCGTCGTAGCAGACGCTGAGGAGCACAGTTAACATCCTGATCTGTGCACTTTGCCATTTTAAATTCCATGAGTTGAACAGGCTTGTCTCATTATAGAGGCAGTTGTGTAGGTGAAACCCCCCTCATTCATTTCTTTTATTGTATATATGTTGTTATTTTTAAAGTGTGACTGAAGAACAAGACATTTTGAATGGTAGGAGTTTTCATTGGTATCATTATGCAGAGTTTAAGAACACACTAAAAACTCAAGTATCATTTTAAAACAACAGGATTAACTTTTTTTTCCAAACGCTATTGTAAAATGTCCAATAAAACTGTTTGTTCCTTGTCTTGCCTCACTGTTTCTTTGTGTGCTGATGACCATGGCAGTAAGATCTGTCTTTTATAATACTTTCACAGGATACGTAGTTTTTGAGTACCATTGAGACACCACCTTGAATCACGCAGGACAGAGACCTGGTTTTCCTAATTGAAGGGTGATCTTTATTGTTTTTCCCTGGTTATATACAGTAAAAACAGTTCTTCATGTCATTGTCAATAAAAGAAACGATAAAGAAATGGAAATATGGGAATAATGAGTACCTCACATAAATTGATGCTTCAGCAGTATCCAGGTTTTTGTTTTCCATCGGAACCAGTAGTCAGGCCAACCAGGAACTGAAGTGTATTGTTTCTGCACGGGTAAAAAAATACTGTGGCACTGACTGTTTTGTACATTATTAAGAAGCAAATACAACGCACCACATTGGCATACATTGTATTGAGAAACACCCATTAAGTATATGTATGCAGTTTAAAAAAATAAATCGTACTGGACTGTAGAAGCTGAAAATAGAGTGAACAAGAGGACTGACAGATCGACAAACCGGATTCTGTTTTGAGTTATCGGTGGAGGGTGGAGTTAGCACACTCCGGAAGATGGCGGCAATGCAACGCTTGACGTAAAAGCTGTAGCTAGATTTAAAAGCCGAAGAAGAAGAAAACAAGGACAGCGAAGAAGAAAACACTGGGTCAAACTGACAAATGTAGTGCTGTGAACAGTGTTACAGTAGCTAGCAGCCGACAGTGCTGTATGTACTCCAACAAGTTTGGCCGCCTCATGTTGGGGCTGTGTAGCCGTAAACCGGCCGCTGTCTGCGGTGTGGTCCGGAGGGCTGCGGGTCGGAGTGGCTTCAGCTGGACTGCCGTGTGTCAACAGCGGACACTGTGGCTGCAGAGGAACGACTTTCTGGAGATGGAGAAACGTGCCGTGCTCCGTCAAACCGGGTTAGCTAAACTACCTGGGTGGTGGTACCTGTTCTTAGCATGTCACACTGCAGCTGAGATAACTGGTGATGATAGCTTTAGCATCACTGAGTGTTAGACATCAGTATTTATGATAGCTAATAGGCTAACTTTGAAAACTCCAAATGGTCAAAACACGTGAGCTACAGTTTGGCAGGGGTGGCCGTCAGGTCAGAGGAGACCCAGACCCAGAGCTAGTCCTGAAATCTTTGTAGGAGTCTGAGGTCATGTGTCAGGTGATATGAAGTTATTTGAACTGTGCAGTATTTTATTATTAAGGCCTATGGTGCTGTTTCACTGCACTGTGTTATACTGACTTGTGTTGCTGAGCTTTTCCCCTCATCTTTGTAAATGTGGCAAAAATCTGACTCATCTTTTATTATAATGAAATCCAGGACACTGTTCCTGCAGGAATGATCATAGTTAAATTCATGTTTACAGTCTCACTTGAACTGGACATTTTTATCTTTATAAAAGTATAATTGATGACTAAAAAGTTGTATTAGATTGCATTTTATTTTATAGGTCTAACTGATAAAATAACCAGAGTATATGCATGTGTCAAACAATTTCAAACAGTTTATTGTAAAAGATTTAATTTATATTTTTAACAGAGTTCAACGAAACTCACCGTCGCTTGTAAAATGAATTATCTGGATAAATTGCCATTTTATTTTACTTGTGTGAAGTAGTTTAAGTGGTGTACCTCAATGATCAATAATGATAAAAATGATAATTATAATAAACATTATCAACAATAGTAAAATTTGCAACTACAAATTTGTAATTGTCAGTACAATTCACCAACAATACAGACTCCATATTCCAAAATGACAAAATCTAATCAAGATTATAATCTTGATTATCTGAGTGTAGGTTCAATAACTACACATATTACTTCCAGAGGTACGATTCTAAACATCTAGTTAAGTCAGTAATAGACCTAAGTGGATGATAAGATTTTAGATTAGCTGATTTAGTTGTCAAAATCTCAACAACCCTGTGTCCCAAAATATTGAATTTATCTTGATATGAAAGAGGAACAACAAGGAAATTGCATGTTTGAGAGTCAAGAAACAGCAAATGTTTACAATTTTTGATTGATAATATAGTAATATAATAAAGTAATTATCAGAATTGTAGATGGATGTTCAGCTGACTGACTGTGTGGTTTGTATAGACTTTGTGAAATGCTGTGTTAGATGAATGAACTTTAATATGCATGCAGTGGTTAAACAAGCACAGTTTAATTAATTGTATTTTGTGTGAAAATCTGACAATTAGTCGTGGCTGTTTTTCATTTTGTGTGTATCTTTCCTTGTGCAGCGCTCGGTCAGCCTCTCAAACTACAGTGGATCCCAGTGAGCTGAGGAGGTTCCAGTCACTGGCCACCAAGTGGTGGGATGAACAGGGAGAATTTGCAGCTCTTCATGCCATGAATGACCTGAGGGTGCCTTTTATACGGTGTGTGTGCTTGTCGAAAATACGCATTTCAATAGTTGCTTTATTTTTTGCAAAGCCAGGATGTCACGGCTAAGTAAATGCCAACGAAGGTGATTGATGAGCAGAGCTGTCAACAAATGGTGTCAACGCATAAGCCGCAGGAGATCCAGCCTTGTGGTGTTTGAGAGGAAAGAAAATTCAGAGATACATAGAAGTAACGGAAATCGAAAGTGACAGTTTTCCTCTAAATATCAGCACATTTTCTACCCATAGCGTCTCGGCTGTGCTGCATATGTGCATGTTTTGGGGGCTGGCTGAGGCTGTTTTGATTGATAAGATCTGTTGCTGGGGCCCTCCACTGTAATCATGACAGTACCCATCCAGCCAAGGGCTTGTTGCTACGCTCCCCTTCCCCCCTCTGTGGTCCTGTTGGTGGTGATGATGAGGATGTGTGTTTGTGGTGACAGTATGACAGATCTAGTGCCAATGTATGCGTGGCTGATTTGCCTGTTAAGGCTCTGCCCTGAGGGTGTGTCTAAATGAGACGCAGCAGCACCACTGCCACTGTTGCTGCTGGACCTTTTAGACTCTGTTACAGTTAATCCTGCTATGGTTCTTTATTCTTTTCATTGTTTCAGTTGTACAGTGAGGTCTATTTAAATGTACACTTGAGTTCAGTAATATTTAAACGGGGTGCACAGAGTTTTGTTTTGTGTTTATGTCCTAGTAGACACATGCATTGTGTTCTTGAATCATGGTGCAGTGTTTCATGTTTGAATTGTCATAATTTTAACAATTTAAATTGGCAACCCTTAGTGTAAAATGCTGTACCCCTATTTTTGCCTCTCAAAAATCACATAATGAAAAAAATTATTTCAAATTCTGTAATATTCATACATTGAGTTAATCTAGATTCTTTATTGAATGTTCATTGTTGCATTTTAAAATGCTCATTGTCAGTAACTAATTTTCATCTGAACAGAATATGCAGTGGTCATGTCCTCGTAAGATTAACTAAATAGGCATAAGCAAAAATGTGCAAGATCGTTATTTACATTTTGGAAATCTTTATTTTTAATCATAAAATATGGTGTTCAACAGAGTCTGACTTTGCATTTGTGCGGATCCTACAATCTTAAAAGACAAAATAATAATTGCTGTTCAACTTCACTGATAAATATCTTCGTTCTGTATTGATCTCTAAAGTTTGTGTTTTATTTAAGACAACCAGTGTAAATCATTTGTAAGCTTCATCACCTAAAACAGAGCAAGCTACTGTAACACCGAGAAGCCTGAAGGTATATAGTGTTAAACAACAGTTTATTAGCTGTAACCGACGGGTAATACAGTACAACATTTTGACGGCAATGTAAGGAAACAACATTTAAACTGTGTCACACTGATGATGAAGGAATAAGCACTTGTGTTGCCGCTCATCTGGGTGATGCCAAGAAAAAGAAACATTTGCCTACATGTGTGCCATTAATCCTGACATCTGCACTGTTAATAAGCCTTTAGTGTTTTGCTCTTCGTACATTACGACAGTTTTGCACATTGAATCTCTGCTGTGAAAACCTACCGTGCTGATACTATTGCGTACTGAGCTTGCCATCAGAAACTTCAGTTTAGTAAGTAAGTAGATTTTTGTAAATATTAAAGTTAAAATCAGTTTTATCACCTGCATAACAGCTCAATCGGTGCTTTAATCATTCATCATGTTGTGGTAGCTTGACATTCAGCACAGAGAGTGTAGATTTTGTCTGCCTTTTTCTGCTTTGCGGTGGCGTGAAGAGGTGGATGCATGAATGCTCTTGCACCCCGGCAGAGCTTTAATGAGGATGATGCATACCCAGATCTTGGCCTGTTCTGCATGTTTCTTGCCTGAGACCCACAGCTGTCAGACGCTGTGTGAGGGAAGGAATGAAGTAAGGTAGAGAGGAAGGAAGGAACGGAGCATAATTCATTGTTGTTAGCTACTGATGTTGTTGCTCATGGCGATATGGGGGACACTAACAGTGGATGGTGTCAGAAAACGTGTAGATGCCCATAAACCTCTTTCAGTTTAAGTGTTAAGTCTGTGATCAGCACAAATTAGTGTATGTTGGAAAAGGAAGAGACATTTTAATTTAATATTACGACTGCACATTTACCTTTACAGAGATAGCTTGCTGAATGTGCACAGAGCACGTCATCCTGGAAAACCACTCGCAGGACTGAGAATCCTAGATGTCGGCTGTGGAGGAGGCCTGCTTACCGAGGTAAAAGTGTGTGTGAGTGTGTGTGTGTGTGTGTGTGTGTGTGCGCTTTGGGAAAAAGTTACAGATTTAGTGAAGACAAGGACATGCAAAAAAGTGTCTTTCCTGCTACATATTATCTGTCTAGTCCCAATTGTTTCAATTGCTCTCACGTCACATTGAGCGTCTTCTTTCCTCTTGCAGTGTAAATATGTGCCTTCAGTGTGTTCTAGTGCCAATCCTCTCACATGCACACGCAGCAGTGCCTGAAAAACATTTCAACGTCAGCCCAGTTCTTGTTCTCTTTTGATCTGACTGGTCGCAGTGTGGTGGATCGGACAGTCGGTCGTTTACAGTTGTTTATCTGTTTGTTAGTGTTGATAGGTGGGCAGCCAGGACAGAGCTTTCATTTGAACTGAGGACATACCAGCTATGTTGTGTGATCTGGGAAGACAAAATCAGGTCCTGTATTTATATGGCTCCGTCACACAGGCTGTCATATTCAGACACAGACTCGCACAATAAAATGCCAAAAAGTGTCTGTTAAGATCGCGACTGTTATTTTGTGTCTGGGTGTCTTGTCGCTACAAGTCCTTCCATCAGAAGGGATCAGCTGTGGGAGGATGGAGATCAGCCCCTGGGCAAGCAAATACAGCTCTTTACACAGGCTGGTATGTTTAGGTTTTGTCCAGAGGAGGGCGCTGTGGTTCATAATCAACTGCTATTTAGTAAATATTACCAGGACAGGATTGGTTTTATATTATTTCACTTTTTGTTCAAACTCTTAACAGTCAGCAGCAGACTAAACTGTGGATAAATGAACTGCTTTGACACATAATTCATTCAGTCTCCACGTCTTTTCAAATACAAATGTTTCCCTACTAAGCAAACAGTAAAGAGTGTTTACATTTAGTAATTTTACATACTATTTTAAAAGTCTGACATAGCACAAAACTCATGTTTAAACTGAACTACAATTAGTTGTATTGATCTGTATCTAAAAAATGCAGCTCTATATAGGAATTCTTTTTCTTATGAAGGTGGAAAGTTCATGTCCCAGGAAACATGACCTTGTTCTAACAAAAAATCCATGATGTGCACCTTAAACACAACTGGTCCAAAACACATGATAGGAGTCAAATATGGCCTCGCTAGTTAATAGTGGGTAAATGGATACAAATGGATGAGGTTAGGTTTTAAAGTAATTAAACTGCTATGGTCAGTGTATTATGAGTGGCATGTTTTTATTATGAGATGTCGCCGGTGCTTTGGTACAAGAGTTGATCCTGAGATGTGTTTTAATCGCAGTAATGTGTTTTAAATGTGAGATTAACTGTGGGTTTTTTAAAAAAAACGTTTTGCTATAGGTGTATTGCAATAATCAACAAAAGATGTAAGGAAGATGTAAGACTAACGTACAAGTCACATCTTCTTTATGACAGGAACTAAGGGGATTTATGGGAAATGTAGTCTGAGGGCCATCAGCACTATCAGCATAATGCTTCTAGTCTTATTTGTTTAAGGCAATCTAACCAATGTATTGTTGTGAATTTTATTTTGACATTTTGCTTTCTGAATTTCTGCTCGCTCCACTGTTACACAATGTGTTTTTTTTCCAATTTGACATACTTATCTCTGTGCTTGTTTGAAGACTGTTAATGGACAGTCTAGTAGATCCAGTCATGACTTTTCTATATCTTCTCTGTCCTCTTTGTCCAGCCCCTGGGTCGCCTGGGAGCCAACGTGTTGGGTATAGACCCAGTAGAAAACAGTATCGGCACCGCCCAGCTGCATTCATCCTACGACCCAGACCTTCGTGACCAGGTGTCCTACCAGGTCTGCACCCTGGAGGAGCTCTCAGCCGAAGAGGAGGTAGGAGAGGAGGTGCAGGGAGCGGCTCAGTTCGATGCTGTTGTTGCGTCCGAGGTTGTGGAACATCTGGCCGACCTGGAAACGTTTGCCTTCTGCTGCAGCAACGTGCTGAAGGTGTGTGTCGTTATTGTTTTTTACCCCTCCAGCTGTTTTCTTAGGTCGCATATTCCAGCATTGATACAAGATGAGTGTTTGTGTGTTCATCTGAGCGCTTCTTAATATGCATATGGTCACTGTGTTGGGCTTGCATCTGTTTAGTCACGGGAAAAGGGCAGCATGTGTTTTTATGTGTGCGGTCTGTACTGAACATGGAAAAGCTTCGGTGAAAGCTGTGCATCAATACTGCGGCCAAAGGATTGTAATCTCCTAGGTCAGTGGGCCAAAGGAGGAAAAACAGCCTAATCTTCACGGAATGCCTCTGCATTTGACCTGACCGAACACATGAGCAGACTTTTTCTGTCTCACTGGCCCAAATCTCTCGTCTACTGAAAAAACCATTAAAATGTGTGCTGCTTCAGGGCAGCTATGCAGGGAGATTTTAATGTGAATTCTTGTGTTGTTTGGATTCATTTTGTAGAAGAGCTACACTCTTGCTTTTATTTTCTGCATCTTCCACTCTCCTTCTCCCTCCCCTCCTGTTCAAATTGTTACTCTTGACCGAGTTCAACATTGAGGTTTGGCACTGTTACCTCCTGGTCTCATGCACTGGATTGTCTCCACTGAAAGCTTTAAATCCATTCTGTAAATACCCTTCTGACCCGGAGATCAGTACACCTCCCTCACGTGTATTGTCATCAAATATGTTTACAGTAGAACAATATCGGACTGAAACCATTTTGATTTTCTCTGTGTGCAGCCAGGCGGCTCACTCTTCATCACGACTATAAATAAAACCAACCTGTCATATGCGCTGGGTATCATCGTGGCCGAGCAGATCCTACGCATCGTTCCCAGTGGGACGCACGACTGGGAAAAGTTCATCAGCCCAGAAGAGCTGGAGCGCCTCCTGGAGTCCAGTAAGTCCCTCTGATTTCCACATGAGAAAAAGAGCAAACAGCTCTCCTTTGTAAGTGTTAAATAGAACCAGTGTCTCCTAATAAGACTGTTTATACATGATTATTGTGACTAAAAGAATTCCCTCTGGGAATATTAAAAAACATAAAAACAGTGCTTCTGGTCAAATTCACCTTTAACTTTTTATCGTGTGTTTTGTCTGTTTTTTAAGGAAATGAATTCCACTCACTTCACTTAAATCCTCTCCATTCACAAGTATTGTATGTTCTTATGTTGGACTGTCAGCCAGAAGGATGTTTTCTTACACTAGTATCATGTATTAACATGATATCAGTGTGTAGTTTTTTTAAACATTAAAGTTATCTTAAGTACAAGTATACTGTGACACTGCTGTTAGATAACAATTATGAAGTCTGTTTTATTTTTTAGTTTGCAAGCCTTTGTTTCACAAGGAACCTGGACATGTGAAGGAAATGACATAAATATAATGTGTTTTAATCCACTTTTAGCAACTCTATCAACAGTAGAACAATTAGTTGAACTGCTCATCAAGTGTTTACGCCCATATATGAAGCCTTGATTTTCCAGTTTAATCCAGACTACCTTTATTACTACATCATTATTTATGAGCGCTCTTGCTGTGCTCTAAACTTATATTTAATTAATGATTTCACAGCCCTCTAATGTGACAAAGACGTATTTGTGGGATTTTTCTCTGTACATTAAAGCTTGAGTGCTTTATGTAATTCAGCTGAGATTCAGGAGCTTAACAACTAAAATACACTGCTTTATTTTATTTTTATGCAGTGCTCAAAAATATTCTTTAAATGTATTTAGAAGCTAAATATTTGTCATGTCCTTTCTCCTTCATCAGACGGTTTCTCAGTGCAGTCCGTCCAGGGAATGCTGTATAACCCACTCTCAGGAGCCTGGAGCTGGACTAACAGCACTGCCATCAACTACGCCCTCCACGCAGTCAAACAGAAAGATCCGGCCGAGGACAGCAGCCCCCACCCTGAGGACCACACTGCAGCCACACACAGCTGAGCCAGTCCGCTGGATAACAAGTCAGACAGTGAAAATAATTATTCAGATTTCCAAAAGCGTGGAGCTCTGACGTCCCATCGGCCGGCAGCTGTGATGCAACATATGAGACTGAGTTTATTCAAGGGTCAAACAACCTCAATTGAATTAGAGATGTGCCGAGCCACGCTCACAATAAGATTGCACTATGCTGTCGGAGGCTTTAATAAATGTTTAATGTTTGATAAGCTGTGCAACTGTACGTCGTCTAACTCCATCATTCAGTAGCAGAGGCAAATAACCCCACAGCTTCACTCTGAGCAGACACTGTTCCGCATCAGCTTGGCATTGTCGTCTGGATGTTTTGCAGGTTGCCATTAAAACTGACCTTTCATCAGTGAAAAGTCTCATTTTATTCGGCCCTGTCTGCTAACAAAACATTTGATTTTGTGTTTTCCATTTTTAGCTGCTGAAGCCTGCATAAACTGTGTCCATGCTCCGGAGCGGACAGTCACTTCCTCTGGGATTATAATGTGGATCTCATGTGGAAGTATTATATAATGCAGATCTCTCCCTGTGGCGGAGAACAAGTCATGCTTGTATGATGTTCTTAAAGAGAGGCTGTGGAATGCGTGCAGAAATCACATTTTTCCTACATCTATTGTGTTTTTTTCAGAGATGCTACTGAAGGAACAAGACTAATTCCCCAGTGTGACATAATCTACTGTATTAAACTGATGATTATAATCCTGCTTGTGTGTAATTAAGCGACTCGGTTAAACTCTGACTCCCCCCTTATTCCACATGTGCCCTGCTGTGGACTGTTTTATTCCCACGCTGCATCAGCTGTCTACAACAACAAACGCTCCTGCTGTAATGCGCGCCCCCTGAAGCGGCGGGACTGCGCGCCTAACTTGCGGTAGCCATGGCTGCGGTGAGGAGGACGGTGGTGCGCGTCGCAGGCGGAGAGATTAAGTGTACAGCTAGTAGTTGGTGTTAAATGCAGCTCCTGTCAGCGATCTGCACGCAGAGTCGGCTGGTGACTGGCAGCTTTCTGGGCATCAGGCCGATCATGACGGAGATGTAACTAAGCTCCAGGATCATCTTCTTTCCTCCAAGTTGTCTTCATCCAGCCCTCGGCATGCTCGACACACAGATCCCCAACTCACCTGCTGGATCAGATCGTCAACATGAACGTCTTCGTGCACTTCCGAAGTTGTTCCAGAGTGAGTAGATCCACCTTTACATGGCATTTATTCCAATAGAGTAAACAACAAAGCAGCCTGGATCCCCAGCACAAAATGAATGAATACATTGAATTTATTAAGGAGCACAACTTTTCTCCTCTGCGTAACTGTTCATTGAGCACATGGATACATCACCCAATAAGTAGTTAGTTGCAGTGACTGAGCTCATGAAGTTAAACAAGGAGAACAGCTGAGTGCTCACTGTTGGACTTGTCTGACTCAGCCACAGACACCTTAATACCTTGTGTGATCATTAGAGGGATTTGTTGTCATGTTGTGTTGCTGGCCAATGGGCTGTGTGTTCGTCATGGTGAACCACTGGTTTCACTGGGATGCGGGGGCTCGCCAGGGCGGGGTGACTCCGCCACTGGAGGAAGACAAAAGGCCAGCTGCGTCAAGGTACCGCAGTTTCATACAGGAAGACGGGAAGTTGCTTCGCTTTGTTGTAAAAATAAAAGTAGCAGGCTGTTACATGGGATTGGTTTTGTTCTAAACGCTATTACTCCTTTGTCTTGATGTACAAATTATTAGGTCAACCAGCCACAACATCACAACTGCTGACAGACGAAGTGAATAACACCGACAATATTGTTACAAAGCAATGTTCTGATCCTGGCATTCAATATGATGCTACTTTACCACGTATCACCCATGTAAACACTGTAGCAGAACAAGTAAATCCCCTCACATGGCCTCCCCCAGCAGGACAATAAGCCACAGTGCACAGGAACTGCTCAAGGAACATGACCAAGAGCTCAAGGCCATGACCTGCCCTCCAAAACCCCCAGATTCAAGTCAAATTGGGCATTTCTATAATATGCCAGAGCAAGTCCAATCCATGTATTATATTTCACCAAATCTGCATGAAAGACTCAAACAAAAAATGGAAGTGTGCAACATCTGGGTACAAAATGTGTGACATATTTTAGGGTTTGATTGAAATGTTTATGTCATGGCAGATACAATATTAGTAATTATTGGAAATCAAGGAGATTGATTTCAAACTCAATACACTTGCAGTAAAATTGAAAATCTTAAATTAGAATAATACAAATTTTGAATGTTGAAATGGCTTTGCTTATTAATGTTTTACATCTGTTTAATTAAAAGAAACTAAACATAAACATTTATCTTTCACAAGGACACAAACAACTTTTAGAGCTAATCCTTTAATTGACAGTTAACTAATTATATGTTTTTTCTTGTAATTTTCTAAGCAAAGATACCCAACAACCTCTGATTCCAGGTCTTCAAATGCAATCATTACCTGCTTTCCTTTGTCTCAAGTGGTAATAAAGGAAATCTTGAATTGATCAGACAAAACAAGCTATTTGATGACGTCTCTGTCGGATCTCAGTTAAGTTACTCAATGACATGAAAATAATTAGAGCTCTATCAACATTACAGAAGATTATAGTGGCACTAGATGTTCAGTCACTGACAGAATGTGCTGGAACCCTGAGAGGAGCTGACATTTACAGTGTGGATCCATGCAGCCTGTGCTTTGTTAGTTTATGTACTAGTTCAGTAGTGGGAGATTTAACAATGTAAGTTTTATTATGTTCATAAAATAACAACTAAAGCAGCGAGAAACGGAGCACAAGTCATTAAAATAACAGCTTAACGACCCAATCGGTGACATTTATTTTGAAATCTGCACTAGGAGGTCGCGTTGATGTGCTTGTTTGTAGCTTGACGATGCTTCCTGCGAGAACCTGCAAAGGAAAGCGACCTGGGTGCTGAGCATCGTCCTGGGGAGGGCAGTGGAGATGTTTACTCCTCCCGGTTTCCTGGAAAGATATTAGCCTCACCGCCGTCATGCCGTAGAAAAACCCCGCCGGGCGTTTGGATGAAGCCTAACGGGGACTGCAGCAGCAGGGAGGCAGCGGGGCGGCTGTAACCGAGGGAGGGGAGAATGTACTGGGCTGCTGGCATCGCCTCTTCCCGGCCGTGTGTGGTTGAACTCGGGCGGAACCACAGCCTGCCTCTCGGGCTGTGCGCCTCCGAGCAGCAGCAGTCTTTGTATGGCTATATCATCGCCTTTCCATTGCAGGACTACGGCGGCATCATGTCGGTTCTGGGCTCGGACTCTTGGTGGAAGAAGACTCTGTACATCACCGGGGGGGCCCTGCTGGCTGCTGCAGCCTACCTACTGCATGAGCTGCTCGCCATCAGGTAGGAACCCACCTCATGTCGTGTTATTTCTCAGGGTTTATTTCGCCTGATTGCAGTGCGCTGTGCGTAGAACTATGAATGGATGCGGGAGTCCAAGGAGTGGAATCTCTGTGCAGATCTCGCGGTGGTTGCTGAGATTTTCATTCCCTGTTTTCCTCCTTCCAAGGACACGGCTAACAGGGAGAGAGTAGAGGGGGGGAAATAAATAAATAAAGGAGTCACGCGTCCGCTCGTGTGCCAGCTCCGTTGTCACCTGAGCGTGAATAAATGGAGCCCTCCTCGGGCGCTGCGGCGTCAGTCCGACCTCTAATGAACTCTGCTGCTGAGATGCACAACAGCTGTCTAGAAATACACATTAGATAAATAAAAAACAGGGCTTCGTCTGCAGCTACCGTCTGATTAAAGCGGATGGAGGAGACGCGATCAGGATCCTGCGGTGTGAAAGTGATTAACGCAGGACTATTGTCAGAGCGGAGAATGCGTGTCTGTCAATGGAGGGATTATTTTTGGGCCAGGCCGTAGCCGGGGAGTAAGTACATCCTGTTACAGTGGCCTGGTAGCGGGTGCTTTCACTCCCTCCCTCCCTCCCCCTCGATAAGCTGTGTAACCTTACATTTCGTGCTGCTGCTGAATCACGTGCAGGAGACTGAGGCTGGACCCGCAGCCTGCCGGCATCATCTGTTCAGGCCATGTGATGTGTTGCTGACACTGGCAGCAGCTCCGCCAGGGCGCTCAGCTGTTACTCTCCTCCTGCGCCCTGCACACATCCTTAAGAGAGGCTCTTTAAAGAGAGATTTCAATTTTAATTCAAAGGAGCCGACCTTAAAGACACTCAGATGGGATGTTCAGGGCGGATCGGACATGAGAATGCTGGTGTCTCTGCGGGCTGTACGGAGGTTTGATGGTTTCAGCACCACAGGAGTGTGGACAGCGACATGTCAGACCTGGACAGAGACACAGCAGGCTCAGCTGTACAGTTCATACTAGACCAGGGGTGGGCAGTCCTGGTCCTCGAGGGCCACTATCCTGTATGTTTTCGATGTTTCCTTCTTCCGACACACCTGATTCTAATGATCAGGATCGTTATCAGGCTTCTGCAGAGCTTGAAGATGAGCTGATCATTTCAATCAGGTGTGTTGGAAGAGGGAAACATCTAAAACATGCAGGATAGTGGCCCTCGAGGACCAGGATTGGACACCCCTGTACTTGACTGTATCATGTTCTGGTAAACAGAGACTTTAATTATCAGCTGACCTCTTTTTTTGTAAGCAAAGAGAAAAACCTGCTTTGTTGATGTTGGTTTTGGTGTCCTATGAACCATACTGATGCATGTGTACTAACAATAACAACTGCAGCATGAGCGATTATTTATTTATTTTCCTTCTGACCCTATTAAAGCATCATTACATAAGCAGTACCTTTGCCTGCTTACACATATGATGAAGGTGACTAAAGGCAGAAATGACAATAAAGCGTAACTGTTGCACTAAAAGACAACAATTTTACATTTTTAACTAATATTGATAAAAAATTATCTCAGTTACATTTAAAGAAATCCACTATATATGATCTTATGTAGTGATGTTTCTTGTGCTTGTGCTCATTTAGGCTCCAGAGAGGTCATCTTTGGTTGTTAGAAGACAAACAGTAACCTAAAGAGAGTCTGAGGCATTCATCAGTATATAAAATTCCTTAAATACCATTCCACATGGAAATTATTATTAACCATGTTTGCTGTTGTGGTTCATGTGTGAGTTTCTGCAGCAAACTTCTGAATATATGTCGCCTCTTCATCATACACAAATCTCAAACAACATTAACTTTTACTTGTGAGCTGCTAAACAAGGGCCCCAGTGAGGGTCTGCAGGATCCTGATACAGGTGGTGACAGTGTTTTCTCCTGAATGTCATCCCCAACTAAAGCCTTCATGCAAGGCCCAGCAGGGTAGATCCCTATCAGGTGTTCACTTAGATTTTTACATTATCATCTCATAACATAAAGTTCAGATGAGGAGGTTTTAAAGAGACTTAGCAGACCAGGGGTTTCTCTGCATGTTAGGCAATAATTACTATAAATATGGGGTCTAGGACCAGAAGACGCTGCAATAAAGTGACTGTAATTTACAAACTCTTAGACTAGAAGACTCATTACTGAGACTTTCTGTATTATTATGTTTGTGTAAAACCAGTTTCCAGGTCAAACATGTATTACTAAAGTCCTCCAGTATCACAACTTGCAGTTATAACAAAGAGTTGATTTTCAGTGTTTGACTACAGTCATAGGTGAGCTGGTGTGCTGGAGCTGCAGTGAGTGGAGAGGGTGTCACGGACTTCATAGATCTGCACATTCTAGAGAAAGCAATGGTGTAGTGCTATATCTAAGCCACTTTAAGGCAGGGACAGATTGTTTTCATGGAATAAAGCTTCTAAAAATGCAACTTTGATATGCAGAGATCAGTGTTTAGGGGTTTGATCAATAACAGGACTTTGGAGGGACTTTAACATTGACATAAGGATTACCAGTGTGGCTGCTTCGCCTATATATTATTCATAAAATAATGTGCCACAAAAAGTAGAGCAGATGCTGCCAGACCGCTGTACTCTTCCATTAAGTTACACAAATCAGAAGAGCGTTGGCCAGTGATAAGAGAGATGCTGAACAGACTGACAGGGTCTGTGTGTCTGTCTGGAGGACGATGTCCAACGTCTGGTCAGAAACTAATTGGACATGATACATCAAAGCTGTATTCCTCTTTAATTCTATTTGGTTGCTAAAGCAGCACCAGGAATTTAAGCAGGTCCTGCTTATGTTTTAGAGAAACGGAAATAAATTGTGATGTAATCTTAAAGCCAGTGTGGTAAATCAAATGGATTTTTAATTTCATTTTTATGGGCTTGAATCACTAATTTTCTTGTTTCAAATGAGAGCTTTAATCATGATTGTTACACTGGATGCCATTCAAACACTCCTCATGTCCAATATTTGGCCTAGTGGCTATAATCCATTAATACGCTGGCAGCTCCTTTCACAAATGAACACTAGTTTATCATTAAATGTGTCAGACGGCAGACGTACAGACCGATGGGATGGGAAATCCTCCACTTCTGTGTTTCACCAAAACTGGAGCAGCGTGGTGACTCATTTAGTCAATCACTTCAATTCTAACAGAAGTGACAGATACAGTGGAGCAGTATCAGCAGTATCCTCCACATGTAGACATTTTAAACTCCTCAATAGATCTTTCATCTTTTTCTAATGGCAGTCTAGACTAAAAATAGCTAAATATCAAAGAGGGGCTATGATGGGCTACTTCTGGGATCTGATTGGCTGCCACAGCTAATGATCTCTCTGCAGCACTTGAGCACAGTGTGACATCTTCTATCCATACATTCACCAGACGAGAGCAGGAGATGTTGGCTTATAAATGTGTGCATTAAAACCGTGTGTTTCTTTCATGCATGCATTTTTTTTCCTGAAAGTTGAGTTTTTTATTACCTGCAGATATCTATTTAGTTGATACATTTCTTCAACATTAAAATACGTTCACTACAGACAGAGTGCAGATTTACCTCAAGAAAAACAGAACAAGAACAACAGATGTTAACTGAAGTTCAGCAATTTTTGTCTCTTATTCTTACTATATTAAGTTGTTGTATTTCATCAACTCTACAAAAACAATGACATGATATCTGCAATGTATGTCAGCTATTAGTCACCAATGTCAGCTTAGGCCATTGAAACTCATATTGATCAACCACTATTTTAGATTTTGGTCACCTTAACTAACTTAAACGTGGAGAGTTACACATTTTCATGTTCTAAACATCACAGATATACAGTAGACTGTTTTTAAGCATGGAGTTCAATGAGGACAACACAACAATAGGTCTCCACAACCTAAATCTGAGAGTTAATAGGTCACTGCAAATATCTAAAATTGCATGTTGGTGGGCTTAGTTGTTTTTAAAATCCAGAGCTCAGGGGCACAGAGACTCACTGCTGTGCTATAATAAACCACAGGTGTGACCTGTTCGTCCCAGGAAGGTTTGTTCGAGGCTAAAAACTGAACAGCAGCTCCTGTTTTTATATTCAGCTGCTGAGTTATGTTTGGTATTTATCTCCCAGTGCCCACTGACCTAGAAAACTGTGGCAGGTTGCTCTCAGCCAGACTTGGTTTACAATTTAACATTTCCAGGAAAGGATAACGCTGCAGTTTTTTAAGTTGGTATCAAGGTTTTCTTCTCTTTACTCTTCTTCCTGCTGGTGTCTACACACAGTTGGCAGGATTATAGACGCCAAAGTGCTGCTTCTTTCCTGCAAAATGAGCCATTTGCTGCAGTTAATAGTGGAAAAACAGCATCCACTGAATGAAAAAGTGTACTTTAGCTAATTGAGGCCTGATAAGTGGCAGGACAGAGTTTCTTGTTGTATCCTTATGTTACAGGGTTATATGTTCTTCACATATTGGTTTTCAGGTGGCTTTGGTAACTGCAGCAGTAAATATTTAAATGCTTGCTTCTATGTTTAAAACCACTCTTATAAAACTAATTATATTCAGATACCACAAAATGATCTCTGAATATATATAAACTACAACACAGCGCTGTTTGTTTACTAAAGCTTGAGATTTCTCCATCTGTGCTGTCTGTGTAGGAAGGAGCAGGAGTTGGACTCTAAAGACGCCATCATCCTCCATCAGTTCTCCAGGCCAAAGAACGGCGTTCCCAGCCTCTCACCCTTCTGCCTCAAAATAGAGACGTACCTGCGCATGGTGGATCTGCCCTACCAGGTGATCACACAGAGCGCAGCTTAAACCCTCAGAGCTGTGAGGTTCTCTGCATCGGTGATTCCTCCTGGTTAAGCTCGAGGTTCTGTCTCCTCAGCCGTTAATACCCAGTTCTTGCAGTACTCGTTCCAAGAAACGCCGACGCTCCTGCCAGAAATGTAAAACACAGTCCTCCCTGAGTGACAGAGGCATTTTAAAACAACCTTGTATCTCTTAAATAAGCTCTGGATTAATTTCATTTGGCTGAAACACAGTCTGCTTCATTGCTGTTCATAGCTGTAAGCAGGAATGATCTACATTTGTGGAGAATTACATTTCTGATTTCTATTATAAATACCTATAAAGATGTTTGTTAGAGATACACAGCATGTTTAAAGCTTTCTACAGCACTGAGCAGACCTGTAGTTCCAAACGTTCTGGTTTTTGATGTGCTGAGTCCCTTCATCACTGGTTATGCTGATTTGCCTTCCAATTAAAGAGCGTTTTTGCCCTTCTGCATATTGATTTATTCAAAATCTTTTCAGGGACGTTATTCAGTATTTAGTAGAGAAGACTAAATTAGAAAAATTGGACTGTGCATTCATCTTTCTCCAAGTTGAGTGGCTTGTAAGCAACAGTTTAACCAAGAAAAGGTCAAAATCAAAGCAGCAGATTTTCTGACTCAGACCCACAACTGTTGGATGCCATAATGCCTATTATGTAACTCAAAAGCATCTTTTATTAGACTTTCCCTACCTGATAGATAACCATATTTTAAGGCTTTCTGTTAGAAATGTGCTTAATGATATATGTGTATTTGCTCTGATGACTTAAAAAAATAACAGTCAAACAAATTGATAATGAGTAAACTTGTGTGCAAAATCATTGTGACCCATCAAATTCCTGAGATCTGTCTTATCTGACCTGCTGGTTGGAAGAAGCTGAAGTAACACATTTTGGCACACCTGTCTGAGTGTTCATATTCTCTGCTGTCCTCTGCAGAACTACTTTGACGGGAAGCTGTCGCCGCAGGGTAAGATGCCCTGGATCGAGTACAACCACGAGCAGGCGTCGGGGTCCGAGTTCATCGTGGACTTCCTGGAGGAGAAGCTGGGGGTCAATCTCAACAAGAACCTCACCCCTCAGGAGAGGGCCGTGTCCCGAGCCGTCACCAAAATGGTCGAGGAACATCTCTACTGGTAACGAACTCATACAGTGTCACAGAAGTTGCAACTGTGTGTCTCCAAGTGTATGCTAAAATGCTGAATCCACTTTCACACTGTTTCAAAAGCAGTGTTCTTTGTGCATCGTTTGATGTAGCTCTTGTGCCTGAGGGCTTGAACTCTGAATTCTCCATATACATATTCATATTAACATCCATATTTTAATACCTAAGCTCAATGTTAAACCATATCAGGGACCACTTCCACTGATCCCATTGAAAACCAATAATGCACCATTGATTTGAAAGGTTTAAGAATAGATATGGAGTCTTTAATTTGAATTTTCTGTTTTAATTTAAGCATTACATATGCAGTCTTCTAGCCCAGGCTGACACCATCACTGCTTTGGTTTCTGCCATCCTTTGCAGTGGTGAGTCACTCCAGTACTTCAGGGCGAGAAACACACTGCTGCTGCTAGGAAATCGTTCTCACCACTCCTCCCACACCCAGAGAGGCTCGGAGTGTTTTCCATTACCTAAAAGCTCCATCCATCTTTCACTAGCCATCCCCCCACCCACACACAAACACACACTAATCTAACCCGTTTGATCCTGTGCGGTGTGGCCTGTTGTGCTGCATTTAGTAATGTCAGGACACACTTTGAATTAAAGTCTTAGCTCTTACTCCTCACAAAAAAAAACTAAAAAAGAGCTTTTGACTGTTCTGGAAGGAAGTAAATGAGAAAGTAGTATCTGTAGCACCACTGTTTCATTGTGTTTGTTTGTTGTAAACAGGGAATTCCATAACATCACTCCAAGGCAGCAGAGGTCATTTATGTAACCCACATTGTCTCTCCTTGTGTAACCTCCCTGCTCTTCTTCCTCTGCTCCTCCATCCACCCTGCACCATCTTTAGACCTACATATAGACCTATTGATTGAATTATTTATGTCAGGGAAGGGCAGTGGGGCTGCTTGCTGCTCTTTATGTGGTGAGACACAGGCAGACGAGCAGCACTGACTTACAGTTATATCGCATGTTCTCGGAGTCGCCCTCCAGATTGATGTAGCTCTAAAAAAGATGAGAGGAAACTGAAAACCTGCCAGCTGAGTCAGTTGTGCTTTATGAGCTCTGATCTTTTCAACCATTTCTGTTGAAGCAGCTTCTTAAATATGTTGCTATTAAAGATGATCATCAAAGAAAATCCCAAAGCCTTTTCTATTACAACTAGTTTCTCTTAAAGCTGCACTAATCAATATTTTTATATTAACAATCGACCTAACAACTGTCTCATAGATGAAATGTTGAATTATCTCCCAACTGCAGTTCACTCAGCTCCAGGGAGCATTTGAACCTTTTTTTAAACTCCCTATTATCTAAAAAGGCTAATAAAAAGGGAAGGTTATGACCACAAACACTGCTCTCACCCCAGTGAAAAATCCTAACTGTATTCTGTCTGCAGCCCACAGCAGACAGACAAAAACAACCACAATTTAGCAGCTGAAGTACCAGATCTTTCCCTCAGGAGCCGGTCAAGGGCAAAACAGAACTAAAAGAAGGTGAATGTTGGACTTAGATTCAGCAGTTGGACACAAATACAGCTCCATATGAAGGCTGATCCTGGATGTTTGTGTGGGAAACTTGTTTGGAACCTATTAGCCTTAACAGCATCCTAAAGTGATAAGAACATTTTGTGTTTCCAGCTTGTTGCGATGACCCCAGGAGGCCAGCTAAACTCTAACACTAGTTTTTAAATTCACATTAGAACCGCTAAGCTGCTGTAATGATGTTATAAATGTGATTATCAACTCATAAACAGCCCCCTTATCATGTTTCCCTAAACAGCAGCTGTTGTTGCTCCAACTATTCCCCAAGAGACCACTATTGCTCTTTGTGATTTTCATAATCATTGTGTAAAGCTTATTTATTTGATGCCTTTTTGGCCTTGATTTAGACGCAAACATCACTTAGCAATTCAAATGTTGACTCTCAGATAACTTCTTAGATTTCACTTGAAGGAAGAATTTGCAAAATCCACTATACCCCCTTTCTACCGAGCTGGTTCCAGTGCTAGTTCGGAGCCAGTGCCTGACTTAGCACCAGTCCTTTGTGTTTCCACCACCTAAGCACTGGCTTCAGGTGCTAAAAACTGGAGCTTAGCAAGCACCGACTCTTTACCGGACCCGAGCGAAGCACCGACTACATCAGGAGCTGTGGGCAGGGTTATCGTAACCAGCGATCACTGGTGGAAAGGGACACACAAGCGGTAATTAGTGTCCTTTTCTGAGTGCAGATGTATTGGGATGACTCCCAGGACACACGGAAGCTTTGCACAAACTTTTGCGTGCAGAAATCTGGTACAATTATATCCCACTGCCGGCACATCCACGTCTGTGATGGCCGATGTACCAGCGGTGGGCAACAGACACAAACATCACTGTACATTCCACAAGCTTTTTCCCCCTTTTTTCCAAACTTTTACCAACATACATTTCTGACTAATTGACTTAACAACGGCTGTACACCTCCCACTCCACTCATTTGCACAAAAGGCAGTCTGTGCAGTAAGGAAGTGTGGCTTCATGTCGGCGTGGGTTTTCCTCTGCCTCGCAACCTCCACGGACCTAAAGATGTTTATAAAGATAAACATCTTTATAAAGATAAACACAGATATTTTCATCAACTTATTGTGTTTGTTTAACTGCTATGTAATGGATGCAGGCGTAGTCATTCACTGTTTCTTAGGAGGAACGAGATTTGAACCAACTAAGCAGCAGAACTAGCACCTGGTTCTTCTTGGTGGAGAAGGGGTAGCAGTGAACTTCTGTCTCAATCTGTATTCCTGCTATTGTCTGAAATTTCTTTCACATTGTTATATCTCTACATAAATGTATTTTAACCCAATTTTTAATACAATGATGTTTTTATTTTTAAATAAAAGGTAAGTAATCAAGAAGATCCTGTGTTGGTAAAAAAAAAAAAAAAAATTTACAATATGATGTAAGAATAAGTCTTATTCAATATTCTATGAAGATCACAGTAAGAATTTCTCATCATGACTAGCTTTTACTGTGTCCCATAAAAGCTACAATTATCGCATCCTCTGTCTCCTACTTTAAGCTTGACTCCATTTACATTCCTTGCATTGCTGAATTTAAATGAGTAGAGATCAAATCCTTTCCTCTGTTACTACCAGCTCTGTCAGGCTCAGTGTTTTCTTTTTTTCTCTTTAAAATCTGGAAACAAAGGACCGTTTATCCTCTTGGGATCTCGGATAATGTAACAGGAAGTAAGTGTGTCCAGTGGACAGTCACCCCTCCCAGATGTAATATAGACCAGATGCTGTAATTCAATTAGTATTGAGCAACGAGTCAAATACAGTTTCAGAGGACAGCAGACCAGAGGCTAAGACTTCTTTACAGTCCCTGGCAGCAGCAGTAGTATGACATCAGGCTTCCAGGCTTTCGGATATAGAAGCTCAGACTGGGGTGAGGTGGTGTGAGAAAGGACAAGTGTGGAAGGATGTAGCAGCTTAATCTTGTTAGAGTCTACACGCACAGGGAGCCCGGCTGGAAAAACACCAACAGAGCACAGACCGCAATCAGTGCCCCAAATTTAAAGGAGAGTTAACGAGGTGAATCCATGTGAAACTGTTTTCCTTCCCTGGTTGTCTTGAATACATCTGTGATGGTCACAAAGAGATGCAGATGAGTGGGAGAAGAGTAAATGAGGGATTTTGAGGATCTGAGTTGGGCTTGTTTGCACATAAACATGTAGGATCTGTCTGGGCACTGCTGTGAGACAAATCTCTGCTTGACGTCAGGTTTCCTTTTTCTAATATACAAGCCAAAGGGCACCCATATGCTGTCCTGACTTTATTTCCTCATTACGAATGACTGTAAAGAGACGGTGCATTGCTGGATTAAATGGATGCTTTTGCTACCAACTTTGAAGCCAGGTCTGTAGCTGAATTTGTCACCCTTTCTCTTCTGCCCTGTTTCTGCATGGGAGGACTCAGGCTTCACTTATGTATATCACAAGAAGCTGACAGTTTGAGAGGTTGAATATATGATGTCATGTGCCAGTAGCGAGCAGAGAGCAGTGCAGATGATAAATGGGGCAGTGGGACGGATGTGGTGGGGCACTTTTATTGATTAGGGTGAGGTCCATTGTCAATAGACATAAAGCTCTGCTGGTAACATGATGCAGGAACTCTGATTAAAGTTATTGCTGACATGACGCTGCATCAGTCACTACGTCATAGATTCATGACGAGCAGGACAGAACGGCTAAAATGATGTCTGTTTGTAAAAAGATTATATGGGAAGCATATAAAGCATTCAGTCATCTTCAGTGTGAGTGTGTCAGTATTTTCTGTTTGGTGAAGATGTGGCCATTTATTTGTTTATTACAGTAATGTAGTTTTGTTTTCAGTTTTGCTTAAAGAAATTTAGATTTTGCTAAAAAAAAAAATGCTGTGATTGAAAAAATGCTTTAGGTTATGAATGCAATAACTGCATTAATAAAGTATCTGATGTGACTTATTACTTAAGTTTGCTAAAAGGACATAAATGCTGAAAACATGGCAAATTTTAAGATAAGAGATTTTAGGAGAAGGTTGTTAAATCTAAGCAAACTACTACAATCATCCTAACCAGTTGAGTCTAGCTCAGGGGGGTCTGACTGTAGACCTCACATCTGGGCACATCAGGTTTGAGAGTTAAAGGGAAGAGAATGAGGCCTCCAGATGTGAGGTGTCTCGAAATATTAAAGCAAATGAGCTGCTACTTCAGCTAGGTTTAGTCTTGCTATAAGTGAAATTTAAAACCCACAAAGCTGCACAGAGAGTAAAAGGTTCAGGCATTACTGGGCAGATAGGTCGTCATCTTCAGCCTCTCATGAGAGCATTTGGATTTTAACACTAACAAGACTGGAAAAATAGAATCAGACTGAACCTATTGCAAACACTAAACGTCAGTCGGATATTGTGCTGTTACATATCCGTTGGCTTGTTGTATGTATGTGGTGATGCTGTGGTTGGAAAATAAGAGGTAATGTTTTTAATCTCTGTATTTTATGTACACATTTTGATGACAATGTAAGTTAAGGTGCTGATGATTCATTTACAGTGAGAATAGATGTTCTGAGTTTTTATTGCAGATGTATTCATTTGATTAATGTAGTTTTTAAAAGATAATGTTAGATGTTCCAACTGGCATCACCTGCACTTTATTTAATGACAACCAGGTTGCATATTTTAGGCACAGAGTTTTTCTTTCATACTGAAAACACTGCAAGAAAGACTATTTAGAGAAACAGCAGGTAATAGCTTTTAAAAATCCAGTAAGAAGCAGAAAATGACCTCTAAAGTGAGGGAAACACCAAACATGTGGACAGACGATGAACCTTCCATTCAACTCTTACCCAAGAGGCTTCTTTGGAAGTTAGAACTGAAGGAGCCTCTTGGTTTAGAGCTGGAAAAAGTCCAGTTGCTTTGTACTGAAGCTCCTGGAATTACTGTTGGTGAGGCTGTTAGAAAGTGTCAGGTTTTTATAGTCATCTCTTCTGTGGTGTGATCCTGTGGAATGTCAAAAGCTTTTAGGTCATAGAGAAACAATAGAGACTTTATATTTATGTTTTAGACTGACACTGACTAGCCTTGTTCTTTGATTTACCTAAGACAGTCTAGCACTCCAGACTCCAGATGTTGCTGCGACACAGTTTGGGTTTTTGTTCCAGCCACCATAATGTTAACACAAAGCTGCCTGTGTTGTGTGCTCTTTCAGGACGATAGCCTACTGCCAGTGGGTGGACAACCTGGAGGAAACTCAGAAGCTGCTGGCGATGAGCGGACCGCTGAGCGACACGCTGAAGTGGCTGCTGAGCCACCTGAACGGCAGCATGGTGCGCAGGGAGATGTACGGCCACGGCATCGGACGCTTCTCCAAGGAGGAGGTGTACGCGCTGATGGAGAAGGACATGAGGACGCTGGCCACTCTGCTGGGTAGGAAGAGGATGCTTGTTCCATTAGAAGTACCACTTACCTCAACAAAGTTATGTGTCTAAAGGACTACCTTAATTCTATTATATAAACTGGTTGCAGACTTGGCAGTTTTTTATATTTATGGATAATGAAATTATGTGCATATCTACAATCTGTGGCCATAAGCAAGAAGATTTTTATTTTGTTTTCCAGGAGCATGTCTGAAATGCATTCATACACTCAGTTTGCTGGATGGATAGTTGTGGGAAAATTGACAGAATTAGAATTAAATTTCATTCACAGCCTAAAAAATTAAATCAGGCACCAGAAGAATCTGTGTTGATGTGAGAGAAAGAAGGAGAAGAAGAATATCAAGCAAATTTGTTGACAATTTTCCCCCACCGTAATGCTCACAGTGAAAATTGTTAGATTTTATGCTAATGTAGCCTCGTATTTATGACAAATGCAGTCTGACAAGTTATCGTTTACAACAGATTTATGTTCCAAAGATTCATTTGTGCGGCTTCAATACGTGTCAGTATGGAATCCTCATTACCTCCTTGTTTGCACTTGAGTTTTTATTGAGGTACAAATGAATGAAACAGGGAACATTCTGGACGCAATATCAGAGTGTTCAGATGGAAACAAGCAGTCAGATGGAGGGAAGAAAAGCTCTTTGCATTGATCTGTTTATGTCATTTAAACCAACAAGCAATTGTTGTAAAATGGAAAGTCATTCCCAGAGTGAAAGCATCGGTACACTCTGCAACCGTATAGGCTCTCCTTTTTAAATGTTTGCTCCGTACAAGTGCCAGAAGAGTGGCTCTGAAATCTGTTGTTGTTGCCAGAAGTGCAGCTTCTCCAGCTTCGAGATGAAATTAGTTTACTATCAAGTGTCTTCTCCAAAGGTGCAGGGAAACACATGAGGACTTGACAGCAACTGTTACCACTTGGCCTCACCGTAGTGTTTGGCTTTAACTCTGGATTATTAGCAGTGGTTACAATTATTATTTTTTAAGTCTTTGATTGAGTGTTAAAGCAGCTAGGAGGTATTTTAACAGTTGCCAGGTACACAAGATTGTAGAGTTGTTGCATTTATTTTAGAAATTATGCATAATTTCATAGAAAAAATATCCTCATATGTGTGTTTTGGGGGAAATTAACAATCCAAATACAACCATAGAACTTGTTTAATTGTCACTGGTGAGCTGATAATAGTGTGTTCTAGCACCTGAAGGCCACACGTTACCATTAAGAAAGCATGAAAGTAAGTTAACAAGCAAAGAAGGTGAAATATTGAACCAAAATTAATGGATTAAATAAATAAATAATAAATTGTTTATTGTAGTACATAGTAATAGTTGATTAAAGGGAGGATACACATTAAAAAGTATTGGTCAAATTGATAATTAATAGATAAACAGTTGAGATAAATAGCTTAAAGTGGTTCAGTGACAGTGCTAAATAAATGGTCTAAATGTGAGATGAAAGTAATAACGAATGGCTTAAATAGTTGGCCAAAGGTTATAGGTGAGTAGTTATACAAAATAAGCTAAAAGTGATAGAAAATTGGGTAAAAACACAGCGAAAAGTGATGCACAAACAGTTGATATAATTACTGAAGCTTGAGGATAAATGGTTTAAACATCTGGCTTCTGCCTCTCCATGAGATGTTTCTGGTGTGAAATGAAATGATTATGACAGTAATAGTGTTACCTAATGTCCAGTGTAAAATGAACTGACTTGTAATGTTGATGGAGAAGTATGTGAGCTCATCTGATTGAACTGTAGAAAAACACTTCAGACAGAAACACATTATTTTGGTTCCTAATAATGTTTTTATCGTCAGTTAACCATCATTTGCATTTTTTTCCCCTTATTGCTGCGGAAACTAAATTTGTCTCTGCATTAGAAGCTGACATTGTTGTTCTCTGTCCTGTAGGAGATAAGAAATACTTCATGGGCTCTAAGATGTCTACATTAGATGCCACAGTGTTTGGACATCTCGCTCAGGCCATGTGGACTCTACCTGGGACACGACCGGAGCAGCTCATCAAAGGTCAGTAGATCTGTTCAGAAATCAGACACTATTAACAAACTGCAGCAGAACTTTCATGAACATTTACAGTTTCCTTGCTGCTTTGTCTTAATCGTGTTTTCTTCCTTTCTGGCCACTAGATGGCAGCAATGTTCTACTGCAATGCTCACACTGGCTTTGATAGCTGCTTAAACATCATGTACAGCCTTGTTAAAGGAGGAAACACTTAAGTCTCTTATCTTTTCAGAGAACGGTATCAGAGCTTGTGATGTCAACAATGAAGAATCTGTGTTTTAGTTCTTAATTTATGATCAAAGTGCTTGTCGGAAGAGGACAAGACAAAAAACCTGTCATCAGAGCTGTATCAGACTCACACGGCCAGTGAGCACCTGTGATTCGTCCTGCTGTATCTGTAAAAGCTCATACATGTGAACCTGCTGTCTCCCCGCAGGAGAGCTCATCAACCTGGCCATGTTCTGCGAGCGGATGCGGAGGAGGTTCTGGCCCGAGTGGTTTGTGGAGGTGGAGGATCTTTACTACGACGGAGACAGTGAGAGCAGCGGCGGCTCCCCTACAGGCCAGCTGGACTTTGGCCTCTTCTCCAGGACTGACACTCTGGACGACAGCGACGGCAGCAGCCAGTCAGCCGGACACACTCACACACACACCCCCGACTCCGACCACTCACTCTTTGACTCGGACGTGGGCACGGGGTCTGACAATGACATTCAGCTTAAAGAGGAGTTAATGCCGGACCTGGAAGTCTGACCCGTGATCGTCTGACAGACTGAGGCTGGCGGGAGGCTGGAGCAGGCTGCTGTGTGGTTTTGCTTAATAAAATCTGGCTGGAACAACCTGTCCAGACGACAGCTCGCACAGCTGACAGAAAATCTTCCAGCTCCTCCAACTGCAATACCCAGCATGTTACAACATCCTAATGGACAGACTGGGTGTTTATATGCAGAGGATACAAACTGAACCTCCTAATAATACACATGCTACTGTACGGTTTATCCCCTCCTGTAACGTCAGAACTGTCCTTGCGGCGGTTCATCTTTGCCTTATTTGTCTCGTCCTAAGATGCAGAGGCTGGTGTGAAAGGTTAACACGAGGGAAACATCTCATCTAATAAAAAGTGTGGCGACAACGGAAGAGCGTTGCAAGACAAGACAGGTGGCACTTCACTTGCTATGAAATGATGCAACTAATCACCACCCTGCCATGTGTCATAACGCACAAACCCATTCAAACAGGTAGAGATTGATCATGTGGCTAAAAGCGAACAGCTGCTGTGTCTCTGCTGTTTAACCATCCGCGTGCTGAAGAGTAAACACAGATGACATCGAGTGCCAGTCTGTGCCCTAAATTGATCCCCGTGTCATTTCCTTTACGCTACTGTATGTGGAAAGAATCTGTATCCGAGAATGATTTGTGTCTCCATCAGACTTCCACTTGTAGTCCTGTTGAGGAGGAAAGACGAGCAGATTTGTGCCTGTTTCATTTACCGGTTATCATCCCTATTTCTCTCCAGTAAGTGAATATCTGTTTGCACTTTGTTACTGTTGAGCTGTGGGGTTTTTGGTCATTTCATTTCCTTTCGGTCTCCTTGAAGAGCTGTAGTTCCTCTATCTGACCACTAGATGGAGTCAGCAGTCAGCCTGTTGCCTTCTCCATTCTGTAACGTCAAGGTCATTCCATCTAGAGGACCTGCAGTTTGTTTAACACATGAATTTACTTCTACTTCATTCCAAAACTTCAATGTTGTTATTCCCATTCATAGATGACCTGTCAGTGTGCGTAAGTGTGATGTGCGTTTGCATGAATCCTTACATACTGCAGCTGAGCACAGCATTAAATCAGCCTTAGTGCTCAGAACGTTAAAAAATGGGTGAAACTTCTCCACAACAGTTTCTGTTGTGATATTATTTATTATCAGTGCCGTTTGGTTATTATTCTTTCTTATGTGTCAAATCTATATATTTTTTGTTAATCTTTGTTTTCTTATTGCTCTCAAAGAGAGATGTTATTTTGCACTAGTGGAAATTTATTTTCACCTTATTTCAGTGGGAGAAGTCTGCTGTGAAGGTACAGAATAGGCTAAACGAATGGGAAACACGGATGTAATGCAGGACGCCGAGTGTTTCAGTAATGAATCCGCTGCGAGGGGACTGTGCTGCTTATGTCGGCTGTGTGTATGTGAATGTTTCTGGGTGTGAATGTCATCAGTGAAGCAGTTGATGAAAAAGTCTTTGCAGACTGAGTCGGAATACCAAATCAATCAGAACTCAACATCGCTAGATTAAAAAGTTAGAATATGGACCAAAATGTCTGAAGAAGTGTTTGCTTTTGTCTGTCACGGTAAAGCTAGGTGGAAATACACGTAATCGAAATGTGATGGCTGTAAAAAGAGATTGTGGTACACATAGAGTAGGTGTGATATAAGTTAAAGGGTCGGTACACCCAAATTACAAAATACATTCTCTTACTTACATCTAGTGGTATCTAGTCATGCAGATTGTTTTGGTTTTGTTTGTCCAGGTTTTCTCTGTATCTGTCTCTAATCCAGGGAACACACGCTAGTGGATTTCATAGTGCTTATTGAAAGTAGTTCCAATGGAGACTGTTTAGAATGGAGCCGTCACAAAAAGTAAAATGACAGCAAATATGTAAATCATACAGATGAATTAAAACACAGCAGATGTTGAGGTGAAATTTGATTAATGCCCTGAAAAACATGTAATTCAGTCTTTGAATGTTGGATTATTGTGTCAAACAAACATGAAATACTGAAATTTACCTGTTTTAACTGCAGTTTTGATGTCAAATAAAAAAGTGACAGCCATTTGGAAGGTTTGTTTAAGGTTTAAGCAGAAACACTTTCTGGAAAGAGATGTTTCTGCATAATTAATTAAAGCAGCTATAATCAATATTTTTATAGTAACAATGAATCAAGTGGCTATGTATAATGTGATTGGAGTCACTTGCACTAAACTATCCTTTGACTTTACAGTTTCCCTCAGTTCTATGGAGAGTTTGAGCATCTTTCAAGTCACTGTTTCACATTTACAGCCAACAACCTTTTGATCCAGTCTCACTGCTTTTATCTGCATTATTTTCCGAAGCAGCGGACACAACCTCTAGCTGGTGGACATAGTTGAGCATTTAGTATCTAAAGAGTAGATATTTCCCTCAGGAGTTGAACACCAAGTGTAAGGGGGTAGGTTTGACCTGAAACTTTCAACTTAAATGAACAATATGGCAGTATTATGTTTCCAGCCTGTTCTGGTGCCCCTTGTCAAAAACAATTAGTGCAGCTTTGAATATTAAATCAAACTCCATTCACTTATATTGTACTGGAGTAAAAGTGGTCTCAAAACCTGGACAAGGAAAACCAAATCTAGATGGATGACTCTGTGCCGTTTGAGGTACCTGAGTAGATTTAAGTTTTTGCAGTTTGGGGGAAACAAAACGCTTTTTGAGATTGTAGCCTTGATAGGTGAGTTAGTTGAGCAAAGGGCAGAGTTTGATCCAGATGTTGGGATCGTTGTAACAACCTTCTTCCACCATGTCGTCCTGTGGTTCGCATCCCGACCTGACCCAGCCCGGTGTGGGTTGTGTGCTTTTCAGTCGCCTCATCCAGTCTGGGCGTCATATACAGTTGGACTGCTTTAATCAAGCCATATTAAAACTAGATGTCTTGTTATTGGAACCATGTCATAGCATTACTGCTGGCGTAATGTAAATATTGTATGTGTGACAAAGTGTACAATACTGTATGTAGAGCTGACTGACTGATCAAACTACCTATGGCTGTGCAGTCGTAAAAAAAACGGAGCGACTGGATGATTTCAATAAAGAATAGCTGTGACAATTTTAAATGCGCTGTCGTTAATGAGTTTAATCTGCATCTTAATCATGTGTTTGGGGTTAATAAAACAGTCTTGATGTCATGAAGTGGCTTTATTGAGCCGCACACAACATTGTGTGTTATAATGTCAGATCTCGGACTGTATATTTGCGGTTGTGTGTTTTTTAATCATGCTAACAAGTCACAATCATTCAGGTGCAGAGGAGGGGGGCTGATTAAGAGTCTGCCAGCCACTGCAGGCGAGACGGGAGGAGACAAGAGGAGCAGGAGCTGGAAGAAGAAAACTTGGGAGTGAGCGTCGAGGCCAAAAAAAATCAGGCGGGGAAAGGAGAAAGTTAAGCCAGGGCAAAGTGGGAAGTAACCAGGAGCAAAAAGGAGAAAGGGGGATGAGGAAGAGGAGGAGAGGAGCAGGTGGTGGAGAGGAGAGAAGGGGTGAAGAGGCCAGGACTGAGGAGTGAAGGGATAGTGGGAAGTCGCTGGGGAGGAGGAGAGAGGGAAGGAGCATCAGGAGTTTTTGGAGGGGAAGGAGTAGAGCAGATAGGGGTGGATAGGGAAAGGAATAGACTGAAGAGGGAGTCGGAGTGGAGAGGAGAGGAGAGAAGAGGAGAGGAGAGGAGGGGATGAGGCGGCTGGGCGAGGGGCCCGGGGAGGAGAAGCGAGGGCCACGGATCAGGAACCAGGCTCCCGGGGGACGGAGCAGGTGCAGGCTGCGAGCGAGGCCTTTGGGCCTGAAGGGGCTGCCAGAGCTTAAAACAATCTGCACTGCTCCTTTTTTAATTTGGCTCTGTGAACAGCCCACCCTCCACACTGACTGTCTCTCCCTCTCTCTGTGCTTAACAGATCAGCGATCCACAAAGAGGGGTAAACACACACAGAGCAAAATTAAAATCGGAACTCCCCTGGCACGGCAAAACAAATTAGAGCAAACAAATTACAGAGAGTCAACACACAAACAGTGGAGCATCTGTGGCTCTCTGGACTACCGGAGCCGGTGGCTACCTCCCACACCACCACCTCCAACCTATAGTACATGTTCACAATAAAGTCTGTGTCAATCCCACTCTCTCAAACATATTCCTTTCAAATTGCTGTTTAAAACAGTCCTCCGTATGGTGTTTTGGGGATCGTCTTTGTCCTTTGCATGTTTTGAAGCAGCTGCAAAAGGTTTGAAAGAGACTTGATGACCAAGGATGCAGTTTTATGAACATCAGTGTGTGTCAGACATAAATACATGTAAAATACCCCAGTCTCAGAAACCAATTAAGTGTAACACACCGGCTTTCTCTGCTGCCTTGTCATTCATCCACTCTGCAGTTAATCTTCATAAATCCTGAATTTATGGATTTTTATCCCTGATAAATGTGGGCAGATTTGGATGATGAAGCTACAATTCATTTTGGCAGCATAAAAAGTCTATTATAATGAACACGAGGCCTAAGAGTGAAGAGTGGGCCACCTTCTAAAATCCCTGTTTTTCTCTGACGGTCAACAATTATAAAGGGAACTATGTCAGATACAACTTTTCAATGCTATTTGGTTGATTCACCAATTTGGTCCAATTCTGAAATGATTACTGGATGGATTTCTGAGATATTGGTCGTCGTTGTTTATGTCTTCTTTTACTTGTAATTGTCCTGATATTTCTTCTAGCACCATTATTGAGTTAAAATTGAAATGTGTCCACTGCTACCTGCAAACTGATGGCGTCCTCAGTGCTCACAAAGTAACATTGTGAATACTCTAAGTTTTGTAACTCCCATGTTTTTCATCTGTTACTGTGTTTTGAGGTTTCCTATTTTTTTCTGTTTGTGAGCTCAGTTGGTCTTGGCTGGCCCTCTCCCTCGGCCCCGTGGCCCCTCTGGCCCTCTGGCAGTGGCTGTGGCCTGTCCATCTGCCTCCTACTGCCTGGGTCTGGTGGGACAGGGGCCATGGAAGACCCCCCGCGCCCCTCTCAAACCTCCCCCGCACCCAACACCCTCACCAGCCCCCAGGCCAGCTGCTCAGGCCCCTGAATCTGCACAACGCTGCCAGGTGGGCCCCAGGACATGCAGTTGGACCCCTTCACATACACACATGTACACGGACGAACACACAAACACACGCACACTCTCACAATACCAACACATATGCTCGGTAAGCCTCTTTACAAATGGAAGCCCTGCAACACACATGGTTACACGGGTGGCCCACTTGAAAAAAAAACTTCCTCTCATACACCCACACACACACACCATGAACGTGTGCCAACTTTTTAACACACTGCCTTTGCAGGCTCAGGTGTTTCCCACAGCTCCCTATAATAGTCTGAGTTCACAGGGGTGGGACACCAACAGGTGGCGCTGTTTTCTTTACTAATTACAGCTTTATTTATTCATTGGCATGTGGAAGCTTCCAGATGACTTTGGCTGGCCTGCCCATTCACAGGATAAAAACCAAAGCGTGTGTGTGTTTGCGTTTGTGTGTGTGTATGAATGTGTTTTTTCCAGAATGCTTTCTACTCTCCCGTGGGCCACAAATGATCACCTGTCTTTCATTTCTGGTATACTTTTACAATATTTTTTTGTGTTTTCATGCATTTTTTAATGTGAGTGTGTTCCTCTGTCATCTATAATGTTTCCTACCAGTGTCATCAGTCCCTACAGGATCCTCACAAGCCAATGGCACATTAATAAACCAGTAGAGTAATACTGACCATCCAGATAAATACTGTACATAATAGTTTAGCTCCTAGATCAAATTTTAAAAGCGGTGTTCCACAAGGATCAGTATTTGGGCCGCTTTTGGTTCCTCTTCCATTTGGTCATAAAACACAGCATGGATTATCATTGCTGTGCAAATAGCACAAATGTATCCTCCAATAAGGGCTTCCTACATTTGAATACCCAGGAGACAGAAAAGTTACATCTGATCTGTGTTTGCATTAGCTACCAGAGCACTTGAAAATCCTCCCTCTGACTTCCAAGGCCTCACAGGGATTTTCTCATTATTACTCCAATACTACACTAGATCATGATGGGGTTAAAGCTTCTCTTGTTTGGAATAAACCCCCACAGCAAATTCAGGAGGCAGGTGGTCTGTAGATTTTTTCAAGTCCAGACTTAAATTCCATCTTTCTTCCTCTTTGCCATGGTGCAACTCTCTTCTGGAAATGAGTTTCATACATTACTAAATCGTTATGGTACTGGTAACATAACTGCTGGCTGGCTAATGTTAACACATGACATTTTTTGTTTGTTGACTGCGCCGATGTTGCCAGTGGGTGCTTGGGGTGGATGGTGGGCCTACAAAGCACATCAGAAACCTGGGTCCACATAAAGACTCCAGCTTATGTTTAGACAGTAAGAGTCCTATATTTTAAGGTTAAGGAATGTTTTTGGTTAACTTTTAATAGGCATGCTATTGTGGAGTTTTTTGTACTAAACCACATCACAGTATTTCCCCAAGCTTAACCAAATGCTTCCAGTGACTAAACTGGTTTAACAATGCTTTACGTACATACAGTACAACTGGATAATGAACTGTGAGATCAGATGTTTTAACAGGATTTGTTCACATTCTTGTCACATTCTTCGTAGTGTTAACAGAAACCACAATCCAGTTTCCATCATGTTCCTTTGTGTATTTTTAAATACCCTTTAGCTGTATATGAGCATAATTGTGAGGAGACTCAGTTGCAGGGTCCAACCTATTGGTTGTTTAGTACTGACTGACTAAATATTCACCTGTATTATTTTTATAAATAACTGCTTCATTTCAGAAAGTATGGTTTTAATCCTACACTTAAACACTTTTTGATTGCCTTTAAAGGTAAAGCCTAACTCATTAAGCAGTTGCTAAAGTGCACATCCAGCATTCAGAATAGGCTTTGTTTTGAGTCATATTTCAGACTTTAGATCCAGATTTCTAATAGAAATACCACACATATGACAAATTAAATGAAAAGTCAACATGAAAGTGTCTTAGTAAGGTGTGGAATCACTACATGCAACCAGAATAGCTTCAGTGTGCTTTAGCATTGATTCTCCAAGTCACTGGAATTCTTCTGGAGGGATGAATATCATTCTTCCAAAAGACATAATGATAAATCTCCCCTATGTCTGGTGACTGAGAAGGCCATAGCATATGATTCACATCACCTTCATACTCATCAAACCATTTGGTGACCCCACATGCTCTATGGATGGGGGCATTGTCGTCCTGGAAGAAACCATACCATCCTTCTCTCAAGTGGATCGAAACCCTGTCAGGAAAATGCCCCCTACAGTTTAACAAAGCCACTGGATCTCCCCACTGTAAGGTTCAAGGGTCCATGTTTTCCTTTACTTTGTCATCTGTCTGTAGCTGCTAAATGTTCCGGTATGACAACAGCTACACTTTGCAGCTGAAAACGAAGCTATGAAAACGGTCAAAAAGCAAACTGGTGAGCTAAAAGTCACTAAAGCTCCATAGAGCTTCATCACTATTAGCAATGCATTTTATGTGATCATTTATGTAAAACCTTTTTAGACTTCTTTACCTGAATCCTCTTGTTACATCAGGAGCATGTTTATTACAAATTTGTTAAGTTTTGTTCACCTTCACTTTCTCCAATCTCAGTAAAACCATGAACAACTTTTCCTTGTCAAGTTTGCTTCCCTTGTCTAGATCCTTGGAGACGGAGTGAGCCAGTGAGTCTCCTGATATTGTGTTGTGTTGTAGCACAGAGACAGACACTCCGCCATGGACCAGACCCTATCATAGCTCCCCTTCTGTCGACCCATTATCTGTCTCCCCCTGTGCTCCTCTTCCCTTTTCTCCCCTTTCCCTCCCCTCACCTTCCTCTGGATGTTATCTCCAGCCGCTTATGCCCTAATACCCCAATTGTTGTGCTCTAAAAACAATAATTAGCAATCCCAAACGAGACTGAGGGGCGAATTTAACAGCTTTCTTCTGATGTGTTTTTTCCTCGCCTTTTTTCTCTCTCTCTCTCTTTATCTCCCCCTCCTTTTTTCATAAGAGCAAAGAGAGGTGGAGGGGGGATTCGGGGAGGTGTTGGCAAAGCCTCTTTAAACTCTCTGGTATTATGGAGGATTATTTTGTGCCGAGATCCTGGCTTGTGTGTGTGTGTGTGCATGTTCTTTTTTCTCCCCTTTCCTTTTCTCTTCCTGGTTGTGGCAGACACGCTAGGTAAACAGTTTGTGTCACACTTGATTGCGTTTGAGAAATTAAAAAACAGGAATCACAATAGGCCAGGGCTGAGGGATGAGGACTGGGGGGACACTGACACCATAAGACCCCGGCTCTTTGGGGACCCCTGGTACGCCGTGTGAGAGATCGGCCGCCGCAGCCACAACAATACAAGACCTCGTCCTTCAGAGAGCACTCTTCGTTCCCAGTCTCTGACTCTATCTGCACTGGGCCATCTGCTCCCCTTCTCTCTCCTCTTCCTCCTCCTCCTCCTCCTCCATGACTCCTTTCAGAGAGACGGTGTGTTTGAATCTGGCTCAATTATTCAAGTGTTTACAAGCACAAACACACTGCCAGGTTGGAGGTGTGCGAGTGTGTATGTGTTTTCTAGACATATTCCCCCTGTGATTCACATGCAGCCTGTGTCTATACACACAGAGAGTGCAACATCTGTGCCTGTCAGCAAAACCAGTGCAAAAGTTATAACACAGCGAGCCATTTACAGTAGACACTGAATAAAGCTCAGCTGAGGAAAATGTTGCTAAAAAGCAAAATATTTCTCTCTGTGCTGAGATGTAGATCTGTAGGGTGCAGAGAAAACAGCTGGGGAGGGTATATGACTGAAATACGCATCTCTGTGTGGAGGATGAGGCCACTGCAGTTAGAGTTCATCCCTATAGAGGGCAGTGTGATACTACAAAACAAAACTGATGCTGAACATCATGATTTCACAGACAACAGAGTACAAAGGTGGAAAAGTGTGCTGCACTGGTCTTGTTTGTTGTTAATGAAGACCAGTCATAAGTCGTGCTCTTAAGATTAAAAGAAACTGTAAACTCAAAGTCACATTTTTTCAATAAACAGATTCTAGTTTGAAGATTGAAATTCAGCCTTTTTTGAGGCTTAATGTGATGCTGTGCCCGCAGGCCTACATTCTGTGTAGTTTGGATCTTGTTTTCTTCATCAAGTCTGCAAATGTTTGATCAAATTTGTGTCGTGTGCAGTCAAGACTCAACCTAAAGTTTGAAATCAAGCTTAAAAATACAATTTGTCAAGACTAAATTCGTTTAATTTTATGTAAATTTTAATTCAAGCCTGAAACCTGAGCCTCCAAGCAAAAGCTAAAATCTGGCTTCATTGAAACTTCCAGCTGTAAACTACTAACTCTAAGGCTAAAACATAGCTTCAACCCAAAAATAAATCTATAAACATATGTCAAATCTTATACACATCTACTGTAAACATCTACAGGAGACTAGATTTGCTCCTGCTGAGGTTCATCTGAGATCTGTGAAACTGTGGAACACTTTCAGGCAGAGAGCAAAACGTGGCCACCTGATGTGTAGTGAAATGAGCCATCTCGTGACCTGCTTGAGAAAACTAAAAGCGAACCATTGTCTGTTTCCGCCACCCAAACAGTCCACAAACACGAGAGGTCAACACAGTTCAACTCTAGCAGCACTTACTGATGTTACACTGAGGAAAGCTTTTCCTAATCTTCATGCTCACTGATAGAAAAAACTGACTACAAACCCAGCCCCGTTCTTATTCTGTGTTGTTTTAGCTGCTGGCTTATTGCTTCTAGCTGGGCTGTTACAATGTAAATCTTACTTGTGTCATTCTTAAACAACTCAAGCAGTATCTGTGTTCACTCGCATTTCACAAAATGTTCCAGCTCTGTTGATGTTGCTGCTCCAGCATTCTAAAACAGTCTCCAACTATTTCAAACTAGTTGGTGTCAGCCTCAGAGACTCACGGCCCGTTTCATTTCCTTTAGTCTTTACTTTGTGTCGAAGCATTTACTCGTGGCTGGCCAGAGCCACAGAGACTAGCTTAAAGCCAAACACGGGCACTAACCCATTTATCACCCGGGGCTTTCTTGCTTCTGTTTGTGTTTTCCCTGTGTTACAATCAATCATGTTTAATTCAATAGGCCTCACTTTGCAAAATCAAATCTGGAGTTTTGGATAAGAGTTTGTGCTTACTCGTGCAGCCCGTTTGCTTATGATTATTTGCATTTGACAATTTAGCAGGAGTAAACCTGAGACAGGTTCCACCCAAACTGTCACACATTGCGCCTCTGTCAAGGGACCAACCTGCACCGGCCTGCCTGCAGCTCGCAGGCCTCCCCTAATATATAATCTGTTGTTATACTGTCACCGCAAGGAGCACAACCATCCCCGCGGAGACGCCACCGAAATTCATTAATCTAATTAAATATGTCGTATTGCCCAAATGAGACGCTGGTATGGCTTTGCTGCAGGATAAGTGCAAAGTAAGGCTGGGTCCCACAAGAGTAGCATACAGCCGACGTGCGCTAACGCTACTGCGCTTCATTACACTCTTAATTACCTATTGTTTCTAACTAGTTGGTGGCGTTTTAATGAGAATCTACAGGCAGTTAAATGTAATCTAAATTTTCTAATCTACTGGTCCATTACCAAGGAGTCAAAATGTTATTGGTTTTGTGAGTAATCAGACTTTTAAATGGTGCTGATATCACTCCCGGAGGGCAAGGAGTGGGTTTCGACTGTGTAATTGAATTCTGTTTTTTTCTCCTCTTTCTTCTTCCTCCTCTTCTTTTCTGGGAGCTGAGAGGAAGATTTTTCTGCTGCGGCTGGTCGCTCGGGTCAAGGAGCATGTCTTCGGTTCCGGTCGGATCACAAGGTTTTTCCGCACATGGGTCACCATGGCGACCCCTTGGAGAAAATGCATGTGTGTCTCTGGACTGTGTGCGTGTATGTGTTTATGTGCAATGTGGATATGTGTGCATGCATTTCTCTATGAGTGTGCGTGCGTTTCTGTGTGTGTGTGTTTGTGTGTGTGTGTGTTTGTGCCCCAGTCAGCCTCAGTGCTCTGCTGTGCTGTCACCTGCAGCCAGATAAGCCAAAGGATTTATCACCCACTGAATTGCCTTTGAGTGGTGGATAAAATGGCTCCAATACATTCTCGTATGAAAACGCTGCGAGGTTAATGAGAGCCAAATTCACAGAGGGCTAAATCTATTAGGTTTTCATGGACGGAATCAATCAACATGCACCACACCGGCTGATTTGTCATATTGAAGCATTGCCCGTTTGAATTCCAAAACACAATCCTCCTCACGGAATGATTCACTTTGATTTTGATTGCCTCTTCATCAAGAAGATGACAGCTATGAACTAATTTTCTTTTCTATCATGTTACACACTTATTAGCTCCGGCTGTCCTTGGCAGATGACTGATTCTCTCCTTTTATAGAGCTACAGTTGGATTTTCCTCAGGTCTGTTCAAACAGCCACAATGTTCCTGCATTCTTTTTTTTAAATCAAATTATTTTGTTTTCACCATTTTCATTTGCATGAAGGATTAACCTCTGTCTAATTAAATCATTGCAGAGATGTGCTCATACTTACAGATGGATTTTCCTGATACTGAGAGTTGTCGCTTATTATGCTTATACAGGCTGTATATCTTTACATCCTGCATGGTTCGATCATAAAAAGGGTCAAGTTAAAGAAAAAGCTCAACATTATGGAGAATGTACTCAGATTACTATAAAGCTAACACCACCAGTCATTAGAATAGCTTAGCAGAAAAGCTAGCCTGGCTCTGTCCACAGACAAATATCAAATCAAGCAAGTCAATCCAACAGTTACAAAGTGTAGGAACGTGGACAGACTGACCAAACAAGATCAAAATGAGCTAATTAGGGAGCTTTAAATGTGCTCAACTGATGATTTTGTAGCTTTTGCACAGAGCCAGGCTAGCTGTGTCATGCTAGCGTAAGCTAACAAACACCAGAGTGGTGTCAATTTTCTCATCAAACTCTTGGAAACAAAGTGAATAAGTGTATTTCTCATAATGGTGAACAGCTCTTTTAACAGGATAAAGACAAACCAACAACTGAACAAACTGAAAGTCTGGTATCTGACTGGAAGTCGCAAGAAACATCCTGCCTAGGTGCCAAATTGTAATCACAATTTATTTTAGTGTCTGGTGAGTCAGGAAGTTCATTATTCTTTAGTACTCTGATACTAGAGCTGATAAAGGATTTCCAGCAGCTCAAGTCCCCATTGGATCCTTAGATCTTTCTTCAATAGCTCTCCTCAGTTGGCAGCATGTACAGTACAAGAGAGCTGGCATCACTTTATTCTCTCTGTGCGGATGCTGTGATTCTCCACAAGAGAAAATGTCTAATCATTGCAGAGGAAATAAAAAACAGAAAGACACATTTGTCTTGGGCATCTCCTACCTTTCTCTCAGCGCGGTGATGGATGACAACCTTGGTGTTGAGTGTGTGTGTTTGTCTATCGCAGCGGTGCAAAGTGACCAGGGACAGGCGCCAACAGAAAAAGGCCCTGTCCCCCAACTAATGAGCAGCATTATTCAAATGGAGTCTTTGTTGTCAGTGCACTGCGCCGTAGTCTGCACTCTGCTGTCACAGACAGCATTGCCTGATGCACCGCGTCCTCATTTTGATGCTCTATCAGTTTATCGCCTATTGAAATGCATGTGGGAAAATAAGGCACCTTGAAAATGCTTGTGAGTTTCACCTACTCTCCAGTCTGTGCAGCATCCTGCAGGTGATCACGCTGTGTAAAAGTGTTCATGCAATTAATATTCTTCTAAAAGCAACTCAAGGAAGGATTTTGTTGCACTATTTCCCTCGGAGGAGTCAGATGAATAGAGTTTCATAGGAGGATTACCCTCTACGTTGCCAATACATGGTGTCAGCCCCAGATCAAACAGTAGGTGGGCACTGAGCAAAAGGCACAAAAGAGACAGCAAACACAAAATGTCAACAAATAGAGGAATATCACCCAGTTTGTCTATCACACTGTGGAGTCACATGAAAAAAAAACTAGAAGAGGAGCTTTCAAGGTCTGCACCAGCTGACAGGAGGAGCAGCGGTGAATAAAGGAGGAGGAAAAAAAAGATGGGAGTCGAAAGAGAAAAATCTGCCCTTCTACAAAGAAGGACGGGGGGGAAAAAAGAAGGCAGGGTGTTAGAGGAAGCTCCTCCGACCGAGCCCATCTCCAGCTGTCACAAATCATTTCTGCTCGGGAAGTGAGGGGAGGCGAAATGTCAAAATATTTGAATAAATTCCACAGAAGCCTGTTGAGAGTGGGGCGGTGCGGCGAGAGGGGTATTGTTGCCGCCAATGGGGTGGAGAGGGGATGAGAGGGTTGGGGAATAAAAAGGGGAGTTGTGGGGTGCAGAAGTGGAGAAGGGGGGTTTGCATGTGAAATAGCCTTCGCAGGCCTCAGGAGGAACATGAGCTAAATGGAAATCAAAGGTTTTGGCCACTGCAGTGATATTTTACCTCATTTTAGACAATTTCCTCCCTTGTCCCAGATCACTGGTAATGACACTGACAACAGACAACAGTGCAGATACACTTTGCACTTTCACTGTGTGCAGTTAGAGTCACCTCACCTCTACACCACAGTTTGCACACACGTTATCTTCTCATGTGAAATGGAAACCTGGAATTATGTGCATTTTCATTCCGTCTGCATGCATGTTCGAATAAGCTACATTAGGTGTTTTGGTAAAAGTGTTTTCCCATTTGGTTTCCTCCGTACATATTTTCATGCCAAATGCACACTTTGCTGTATTTGCTCCTATGCATGCCCTCATGTTGCATTATCCATAGCCTTTTCTCTCAAATGCCCTCCCACATTTATGATTAAACCTCTGTAAGACGAACATTTTTTCACTGAATATTTATATAATTCCCACTTGCGGTGCTGTTAGTGTATTCTGCCATGTATATATGTATGCTGTGTGTGTGATTAAATGTGCAATGGCACCCGCAGGTAGCATAAAAGTTTAATCTCATCTGGATGTATATTTGATATCACTGTATGGCTACAACAGATAGTTAAACCTGTTCTTGACATTTGTTGGAATACACTGTACTGGACCTGCTATTTTTACATAATTACAGTGTATTAGCAGCAAACAAATGCAATCGCCTCCAGTCTGCAGGGAAGCACTGCGTTGTGTGTATTGTTTTTAGATGAGGGTGTCGATATGTGCTGCTCAGCCACTGAGACTGAGACTATCTTTGTCCTGCGGTGCGCTGCCAATCTGAGGACAGCTCTTTTGTCTTTCTCCTCTGTAAAGTGGATACTTATGCCTGCAGTTGATTTGAGGTTTACACTCTGTTATTACAGAGGCTTCATCTGCACCTGCCGCAGTCTGCAGGTTGCATTTTCATGTTACTTAACACAGAAACATGGGACTCTTCCAGATAACGTAACACATTTTTGTGATGTCAACTTGTTGTCTGTCATTTCAGCTTAATAGATGGGCCTAAAGTAGCAATACTGAATGTAACTTCTTTGAAGAATAACAAAAAGTCAGGGTCCAGTTCATAAACAAAGAACATTCTTTTCATCAGATAAAAATGGATAAACATTAAAAGGTCCATAACTCATTTCTCCCTGAAATTATTTATTTTCTCATTAACTGATTAAACCAAGTTACATTGTTGAACATATTGTTGAACCAATAAATCAAACTACTGACATATTATAACTTCAATCTGCCTGCTATTTAAATAATGCATTTAGGTGGTTTTATGAAATATGTACAGATTGCAAAATAGATTTAAATGCTGTCACTGCAGGATTGTACTGTTTCTAAGATATATCATTTTAAACAAATAAATATGCAACAAGAAAATGATTATTACAAGCCGCTGCAGGGTGCATCTTTTCTAATGCGACCTACTGTAGCAGGAACTATGACAAAGATGGGTTAGAGTGCTTTTGTAGGCGTTAATGCAATATGTCTGGGATTTTTTTCAACATGAAAGCATCACATCCATGCGAGATGCCGTCACGAAATCATCTATTTGTGTGGCTGACATGGAAATGAAAACGGAGATTAAAACATGGGTGTGGTCCAAGAGCTCATTAATCTCACAGCTGCTGTGATTCTATCACAAGTTACTTTACCATTCAAGTTACTGTGTCTATTTTTTAGGACCTTTGTTGACACTTCATGACAAAAACGAGGGGAAGCCATCAAATTACAATGCAAGAAAGTTATTGTTGACATTTGTTTCACTGAAGCCTAAAGCCCGCGAGAGGCTGGTAGCCCGAGGGCTTCAGATGGAAAGGGTAGGGGGCCTTTTCAAAAACACAAACTGTAAACCATGCAGCTCCCTTTCTCTGCCCACGTTTCAGGATTGTTGCAGTTGTTTGTTAAATCATCAGCAGACGTCCACACTGTACCTTGTTGTGAATTAGCTGAATACATAATACATCTATGTATAGCCTCCTTTAGTTTAATACGCTCAGGCCACAGTACAGATCAGCTGCCTGCATCAGTTAATGTTTCAGAGGTATATTATTACACATGTAGGTTTTGTCTGGACATTGGGTGGGACACATTAAGTGGAGGGTCAAGGGTTCCTCCTCCAGTAAATCTGAGCATTAAGCACCTAATTTCCTGCATTCTAGTGATTTTTATGTTCCAGTTTGTTCCCCTTTGTGCATCAGTTTATCTGAAAAATGTCTTTATTGTTGAAATGGAAAACACAAAACTACAACACCAGGTAACAATTCCAAATGTAATAGAATACATGAAGCAAAGCGTTCAGTCATTCTGTATTGTCTTCAAATATTATTTTCTTGTGGATAGTCTTATTTGATTTAATATCATCACCGTTAAGTCTAAACACATTTCAAAATAAAAGTCGTATGCTTCTGTCATGTTTTTACTGGGGAGACAAATGCATATGTTTTGCTGGTTTTACTGATTTGACCTGTATTATTTATCTGATGCTCCACTTTCACCTAATGTGAAATAGTTTTGACAGTTTGACGCAAAGTGATTCTAATAATATATGTTTGGATTTACAGACGGTTGATGTCAGGACAGCTTTCAAAAAATACATGTAGTTTAAATGTTACATTTTTACCTTAAAAACATAAACAAACAAAACAACACATCTGCTGGCAACCATCTTTGAAAGCAAGAAGACAATCTGACAGAGCCTGTGCAGAGTGAGGGCAATCACTCTAGTTTGTTTCTAATTTAAAGCATTTAAAGTGGCCTCAACTGCTCTGGCAAGACGGTCAGTCAGGGGCCCGAATTGTAACCGTAGCAAATTCAAAACTGACCTGAAGAGTAAAGCTGAAGTGATTTAAGCTGCAGATGGTTTCAGTTTTCTTTGTACTGTAATCTTTAGCTCTCGCACAGTGTTAGTAGGCCGTGATAGGATTTATAATAGAATTATATAATAGAATAATAAAACCACAATCTATTTGGACCGATGATTTAACATGTTTTGATGTTCTTGACGGAGTTGTGTAAAGCTTGAGGAAGTAACTCCAGTGATGTCACCAGGGTTGTTTCAGCTTGCGTGTGGTGACTTTGTGTTTTTAACCAGACCTTACAGCTTGGAGCATGGAGTTTGAAAGATATTATAGATGTACGTCAGGATATCGGTTGCTTTAAATTGGACCCTTCATTAATGAAGTGCAATCTGAATTGCTGAGGGCCTTTTAAAAATATTGTAGCTTTGCAAAAAGACACAATAATAATGGCGGAGCTCATCAGCAGCTAATGATAATTATTGTGCACTGTGCTAATATTTGGACAAATTAGATTCTGATGCTTTGACAGTGTTGTTTCTTGAAGCTGTCATGCCAATAAGGCATTCAACTGCAATTCAGTGTTGTTTGATCAGCCTGTGTTGCTTTTTTTCAGGTTTACTTGAGGATAATGTTTGAAATGACCAAAAGAAACGACCGACTCAAAAAGATCTGCAGACCAGAGAATGGATGTGTGTTGCACTGTGGGCTTATGGGTCAAGGCTGTGACATTGACGCTGTTCATATATTGAGTGTTTGCGGCGTTGCACCTTTTTTTTACCCCACAGGTCTGAACTGAAGCCAACACCATCATGAGCTAATGTTTAGTTTTGCTTAATTTCCCACTGCCCTCCTATTAATATTTATCAGGTGAAGAGTGAATTAAGGACAGGTTCCGGTGATAAAGGTCTGATGATGCTTGTTTGTTCAAAGTCTCTGAAAGCATGTTCTCTATCACCCCGTGTGCATCTACTCTCTTTGTTCAGATGATCCCCGGGGTGCATTAGAAGTCGCAGGGTCAGTGTCTCCTCTGTTTGCCTCTGAGCTCACTAACACTGTATTTAATTAGGCCTCTAATCAGCCACTAAACACACAATAAAATGAGACAATCTGTATCTGTTTACCTCCCTCTCAATTCTCAACACACATACACACATACACACATACGCTGCATATTTGCATGTATAGTTGGGAAAAAAAAATCATTTATCAGGGAGAAAGATCAAGGTCATGACTCCTCTTCACACTCGATTCCCTGAAACCAATTAAACTGTCGGTCGGTGAAGTTCAGTTGGAGGACACGGACTGGAAAACAATAGCAGATGACAGCCTCTCTCCGCTATCTCTGCCTGGGTTTTCTTGCAGCAGTAATTATATTTGCAGATTCTGTCATTAAGACTAAAAAGCGGCAGAAGTTTTGCAATCAGTCGGAAATATTCCAAACATTCGGGAAAGTGACATTATCAGCGTTTAGGAGCTGAATGACAGAGATTGTGATTAGAGGTCAGACCTGTGTGAAAGCTTCAATGACGAGCACAATACCGAGGCCAATGATGGAGATGTGCTGTGCTTTGAAATTATGACCCTGATTAGTATTTTTGGGTGTTCCAACAATATTCACAGACATTAACGGACATATTACGGTCCAAAGGGACAAAAGGGAACCTCATGAAATCTTTTCTGCTGATGCTGGAAAAGGGAGAATGTATCAGGTGTGACAGGAAGTCTAGTGGATTTCATCAGCTCAGAGCGAACACACAAACAGAAACCACACTCTGAGGCTTACCGAATAAGGTGTTCATATAGCATGAACATTAAAATGGAAAGTGTAAAAGGAAATAGGATGGAAGTGGAAAATAAAAGCCAAGGTTCAAAAAATATATTTGAAAAAAAAAACAGTCGGTGCTCTATAATGTATGTCCAAATATGACATTCCAGCTGCATATGCCTCTTGGGTTCACCTAATGACTGTGTTTTTATGCCTGCATGTGGCCACCAGGGTATTTTTTGATATTGAAACCTGATCCAAAGACCTAATCTAGTTACAGTGTGCTATTATGTATTTACAAGCTGCTTCTACTCACGGGGACGTGTTTAAAAGTTAAAATCTACATTTTTAACTCAAATTGCCTTCATTAGGTTTCTCCCAGCAGCACCTCGTGACCTTTATCAGGAGATGGCGTTTGCTCAGTTGTCCCCAATAAATATTTCAGACTGCTTATAATTAAATAAACAGAACAAATAAATGCTTAAAATTTTATATATTGTGTGATGAACTGTGTGATATTAGATGGTCTACGATACATCAGGTTACAAATGCTTTAAAGAGGGAGATCTTCAGTCAAATTTAAATGCCTCTATATGTCTTTTCAACTATATTTCAAAACTATGTATTATAAACTCCTTCAAGAATGCTAAATAGGACGGACTGAAATAATGTGTGTCTCATCTGGTGGATTTTTCTTTTTAGATGACTTATAATAATAATTCTGTAAGCTATAAAAGCAGCTTGGCTCTAGGGGAGGCAATGTTAGTGATCAGAAACTTTGGTTCAAACTGAAATGTGTGGTTTTAGGTGAAATGTCCTGACAGTTATTGGATGGACTACCATGACATCAGACATCAGCAAGTGGCATCATCAGGTCCACACTGTAGTTTGTCTGATCCTGTATTTCATGATCAAATACAAGCAAAAACTAAAGATGTTTCCATCAATTTCAGCTCCTATTTTGTGTCTAGTGTGACGGCCCCAGGGTTGGCCCTGTCCTGTTTGCTGTTGGCTGTTTTCCCCTTTTGTTTTCAGGAGGCTGCTGGATGGAGTGGAGGCATTAGCTGTGATGCTGCACACCTGAGTTGGAGGGACTGGAAGGCTATAAATTAGACCTGCAGGAGCTTCTCACTCTCTTCCGCTGGCCTGCTGACTGATGTCGCCATTTAGTTGTTTGTTTTTGGTTTTCTACATTTGCACACACCTTTCACTCACACAGACAATACAGACACACTGATTTACTGGTACCATATATCTATTGTATTATTTACTTATTTTCCTGCTTTAAAGATGGGTTAATTTGCAGACTATGTGTGGTCTTCCTCTTTGTCACACACTTTGAGCCAGGTTGTGACTTTAGTGAACTGAGTTAAAACATTTAAGCCTGTTTACACACTAAACCAGGGGTGTTAAACTCCGGTCCTCGAGGGCCACTATTCAGCACGTTCTAGATGTTCCCTCTTCCGACACCTAATTCAAATGATCAGGATTGTTATCAGGCTTCTGCAGAGCTTGATGATGAGCTGATCATTTAAATTAGGTGTGTTGGAAGAAGGAAACATCTAAAACATGCTGGATAGTGGCCCTCGAGGACCGGAGTTTGACACCCCTGCACTAAACTAACCTGACTGTTGGCAGTCAGCATTCTTGACTTTGTTGACATGCCTTTTTAACGAAACTGCAACATACTGTAGGCGTGGTTCTTTATTTCTATAATTTCACTCCTGTTTACACTCAACTCTGCCACCTCCACCTCTGACTGTTTAACAGCAAAGTCAATGTCAACCTGAGAACAACGGCAGCACACTGCACCTTCTGTGCAAACTCCTGCATGTTTTCCACTGCTGACATGCCCAAATGCATTAAACATGTCGGATATATTTAGATGTGTGGGAATAATACATGTCTAGCCGACTTGATGTCATGTTTACAGTGGCACTGAAACACACTTGTCTGAGTTAAATGATGCCGTACAGCGACTTATGAAGATCCATTTAGAAATCACAAACTTCTACAACTCCTCAGTGTAGGTTCAGTCCCACAGTGCATAACACACGAGAAATCATGTTTTTATTCCTGGCAAGTGAATTAAAATAGGAGGTTAGCTGCAGTGCAAGGCTGGCTATCACCGCCTCAATCTAAGTAGCGATGAGCAGGCAAGCCTGGATATTTTCACAGCCTCATGAGACGTTCCCCCATGTGGGTTGACCACACTGCAGCTGAGAGAAAGACACACACACACACACTGTTCCATACAAGTAATAACCAGCATCTCTGCTTCTATGCAATAAGGGAAGGAGAGCAGCGGATTCGTTATTTAACTGACTTTTGAGAGCTGGGGCACAGCGGAGGGACAGAAAGAGCATCAGTGCATGGATGTGCGCGCCACAGAAAAAGAAATGAACGTGTCTGAGTGTGTGGTTGTGTGCGTACACATGTATCTGTGCATGTGCTTAAGTGTGCGTCCATCCCCATTTGCATTTGTGTGTGCTCGGCCATGTGCATATGTATGTGTGGCACAGTGGACCAGAACAGAGCTCTGACAGTAGCAGGACTGCTGCTCGCTGATGCTTGCCTGGAGGAGCTGACAGCAGCCCGGCCTGTCAATCACCGAGCATGCCCACTAGCCCCCTATTCATATCATCCTATCTTGTTAACTCTAAATCTGGCTGGGTACTGTTTATATACTCCATGTGTGTGTGTGTGTGTGAGCAGGCTGATGCATCCTCCTCTCTGATGTGCTGCTGTGTTATGGTCTTTGCTGCATGGACCGTTTCAGAGAGATCAATCAAGACAAACTGATGAAAAACTGGTACAGGGATTGCTAAGAAACATGTCATGCTGTGAGAGTTAATCCGATCTTGTAGAAACATGTGCAAGCTGCTGCAGATTTAAGGCATTGATGTCAGAGTTAAAGTATTCAGCAGATTCAAACACGATTAAGTATTACAATCAAAGCACCTCGCATGCAGGTTATAGACATTTTCGATGTCTGAAAAGAGACAGATTTAGTAACACTTAATGTATTTTTATCACTAAAGTGGTCCACAGTATCTATGACAGGCCAAGCATCGCTGCCAATGGGAGAAAGACAGCATGAGCTCTTGTAGTCAAAGGTAATTATCTCCCCTTGTCTCCCACAATGGACGCCTGCTAATGAGAGCTGGACTCGTGATTGGTCGCCCGCGGCTCTGTGGAGACGCTCGACTCTTTTGGTTTTGACAATAGAGCCTCGGTGCACTGCAGAGACAGTACAACTGGACAAGTCATTCATCTGTGCAAATGCCAGCCAAAATGTGACTACCGCCGTGCACAAGATCCATTAGGCTCTTAATTATCAGGGGATACAGGGTGGAGTGTTTGTGTGTGTGTGTGTGTGTGTGTGTGTGTGTGTAAAGAGAGAGAGCGAGAGAGAATCAATATAAGATTGAATGCATGTGTCTTTGTATTTTAGAACACTTTCATTAGAGGTCATATTCGAGAAAGACAGGGAAGAAAAGAACACAAGTGGAACACTATCAAGTCAAAGTGCATTATTTTATATTCCCAATCTGATCAATACGTTAAAGTGGCCACAATCAAGCTGCAATTGTGCCCTGATGTACCATGCCAACAAAATCAGTGGAAATACATTCAGCTCAGAGGTCAACATCTGCTCTTTTTGGCTGGACTTAGATCTTAAGGCCTAAAATGAAACTTAATTAAATTCTGTCACCACTTCAATTTCATTTCAGTAACCACAAACAACAAGAGTGCAGCAGAGCAGCAGTAACTAGTGTCTGCAGTGTTTGATTCAAATTAAGATTCTAGTGAAATTCATGAGTTTTGCTGACTTTAAATCAAGTACTTAGACTAGATGCTTTTTAAAAGAAACAATTAGTTCAAATGAAGAAAGCCTAAGAAGAAAACAAGAACATACTTTGTTTTTGGATCCATTATCTGACTGCTCCTCTTAGATTGGTCAGTTATAAAGTGCAGCATCTTAAGTTTTTTTTAATGTCATTTCTGTGATAATGATCAATAACCAATCAAATTAGGTTTTTAAATTGTACATCTGTCACACAGTTGGGCTAATGCCCTTCAAACTACAACCCCTTATTTTCTGAACTTCATTGTTTGTGTAGTTACCTCTCTCTGCCATTGAAAAATGGGAGAAGCGTCACTAAATCCAGCAAATGATCCACAACAACAGGACTCGTAAGGCTGAACCAGCTGGCTGAGTTTAACATTCATGAAACGTATGGTCTGTGTGCTTTGTTAAACATCCATATGACAAAAGATGCTACCTTTGCAATACAGTGAGAGCCCAGAAAAAATAAAATACTCCTCAAACCACCAATAACTCAAAACAAATTGCTTTAACCTTTGCAGGACATGAGACTGTGACTTCGGCTCTATGTATTTATGAGCTTTGGAGTGTTTCCCAGAGAGACAGTGAAGGCATTACCATTGTTTCTTCAGAGAGACGTTCATCTTCTCATGCACGTTGGTGATTTTTGTTTCGAAATGATGATATGGTTTCATTCATAATCTTTTTGCATTGCCAGCTCCACCTGAAACATACAACCGTACCATACTTACCACAGGATCTGCACTGTACACTGAACACTAAAAGGACTTTTGTTGTGAAACTACACAGATGGGGTTTTTACTGTATCATGTTAAATTCCTCAATCCGTTATATGTGGAGAGCTTGGGGTGACAGCAGAAGTTAGAGGCTTCTGGGGCTTATAGCTTGTGAAAAGCTATCATTTACAATGCTATAGACATATTTTTCTTAATAAATGTGAAAATATGAAAGTTTGAATCTATTGAAGTTAATTCACCTCATGGAATTACAGTATGCCCATCAGATTTCATTCATATGTTTTTTACTCCACCACATTCTACATTATCATGTATTTGTTAAAAATAAAGTGTTGTTAGAAAAGTGATCAAAGTACTGAGAAAATTGGCAAAATTGCAAATTTGCCAAGCAAGAAATGTTTCCCAGCACTTTGGTGATAAACTGAACTGTGACAGATAATGAAGCTGACATTTCTTAAGTATCTGTTTTGTATCTCTGACGGGTTTTTAAGCAGAAGAACATCAGCCAGGTTCAGAAGTACTTCAGGAGTCTGACAGAGGAGCAGCAGGAAGTCCCTGACTCCTAACTGCTCGGCCTCCATGGGAGGTTGTGGCTCCAAAAATCCTGCAGGGCTTCTGGTTGCCTCCTCCAAGCATCTCCTTCAGTATACAAGAGCAAGAGCTTCATCAGATCACCTCCTCTTGCTCCATCTGAGATGTCATGGTCCTGTTTATCCAGCTCCTCTACCATCAGTGCTGATCTTTCTGGCATCACTACCCAGAAGGGCTTGAACCACAGCCTGACAGAAACAAGAGAGGAGCCGGCACCAAGCCCAGAACCAGACTCTGCTGAGGTTTCATCTCCAACACCTCCTGCTGATCCTCCTGTCATCAGCACTGTACAGGGTGACTTCATTTATTCAACCTCAAGCTATCATTGCCATCCACAAGCAAGGGAACAGCTTAGAGGAAAACCAATTCTGCTCTCTATTATTTTCCTCTGACCCCCTCTGCTGATACTTCTGCCAGCACTGGTCTGGATGATCATCCAGCGCTCACCCAGGATTCTGACTCTGCTGTCATTTCCCCACCACCTGCTCCTCTGACCCCCTCTGCTGATCCTTTTGCCAACATCGCCAGCAGCCAAAGCTCAGTCCAGAACCAGACTCGCTCTGCTGAGGTTTCCACTCCTCCACCTCCTGTGACTCCTGCTGATGAGTCTCCTGTCATCAGTGCAGTGCAGGATGAGCTGATCATCACAGAGCAGCAGGTCGACGTGGACGAATCCTTCAACACCACAATAGGGAAGGAATTATTATTTACACTTGTGTTTGAGCCAACAGGTCCATTACACTGTGGCTAACTGGCTTTTGATGACTTCTGGCACTTCCTGTCCTCCCTTGCTTTTTCAGAGGTTAAGTAGATTTTATTTTATCTTATTTTATTTGTTTATGTATGTATGTATGTATGTATGTATGTATGTATGTATGTATGTATGTATGTATGTATTTATACCATTATATTTGGATTTTGCAATTTCAGTTGGCTGCAAATAAATAAATACACGTGTAAAAACAAAAACGAAAGTAAAACAAAAAACAGCCTTTGCTTTACTTATCGTGAAATAATAAAACTCTAACAATCAGACGTAATACAGGAATCATGTCTTGCATATGCTATCTTGTCGCTGCAGCCAAAGAACTACCGTCCCCATAATCCTTTGCTCTAAAAGAACGCTAACCGGATGTTGACAATTTGTTGTACGGCAGTGGTGTGGCTTTTAAAGTCCTCACGTAGCTTCAAATTTCACTTATTTGCGACTTTTCAGTCCCCTCTTTTGAGCAAAACTGTTCAAGATGTACATGTTATAGCTCATTTTTTCTTTTTTGTATGAGTTTTTGAAAAAGTGAAGCAACAGTGAGTTAGTTAGTGCGGCGGTAGTGCAATTTAAAAGGCGAGAGAAGCAGTTATGCGGAAGTTATCGCCTTTATCCTCAATTAATGATACAGACTTTGCCGATGTGCACCTTGTTTTCTAAACATAACGTCTCTAAAGATTAATAACGGACAAAGCCTTGACATTTACCAACTGTTTTACAGAGTATATAGCTGATTGTGATTTGCGCTCAAGAAGTACTTACAGTATCCGACCGTTCCTGAAGGCACCACAAGGTAAAAGGGAAGAATGTGGTTCGGTGTTGAAATATCCTGATAAAGCTCAAAGTAAGAAGAGGATTTCTCTTCATGAATGGATATATCGATCTACGTTTACCGTAAATTCAAAATATGTTTCGTCCTGTTTGATCGGTTTTGCAGAGCTACCATACGGAAGCTAACAGTTAATGTTTTGACAGCTGAGCTTGTCTGTTGGCTAGCTAGCCAGTGCTGGCCATCTAACACCAGCTATTTACCATTAGCTAACACTAACAACACTAGCTGGGGAGGGAGCTCACCATTTTGGGTAAATTCACTTCTCTAATTGTCATGTTAGTGTTTTCGCTAAGCTAAGGTATTAAGAAGGACAGTTTATTCGTGGGAGCTAGCTTAACATGTTAATATAATTCAACTTAAAGGGAAATTGAAAAAGCATTTTTAAGTTAGCCAAGGTTGTAGGTATTTAGCTAACTTCAATTGAACAATTAAGCGTCGGAGATTTTTACAAGACAGACAGATAAGGCAGAACATTAATTGTAAACACTATAATAGCTATCTGTCTTTCTTTTCCCTTTTACTTTAAGCTTACTAAGCCAGAAAGGCTTCGCAGTGTCTTTCCCATATGTTGGTTAGAGTTCATGTTTTAGCCTCATTTCAGTGCTTGTAGTAACATGGTATGCGAAGGCTTTGTTAGCATTTGTAAACACTGATAGCATTAATATAATTGTTCTCTATTGTTGGCCTCGTTTTAAAAAGGCATATTAATTAATGTTAATAATAATTAATACTACTGATGAAACTTTTAAAAAAATACATTTAGATCACAAGTTTTCCCTACAGATCTTGTAAATGTAAGCTGTTTACTGCAGCCTACAGCTGTGTCGCAGCTCAGTCTGAAGAGGGAATCTTCACAAATGTAAATGAGCTGATACTGAGAACCTGTATAACAGGGGTGTCAGGCACCAGACCTTGGGGTTTCTGGTAGTCTGTAAGTTTTTGTTTCTCCCAGTCACTGAGCCACTGCTGGGTTGAGTGTACCAGACACTATTGACTGTCTGAGTGCAACAAATCCTTCAGGACAGTAGTGAGTGAAGACTTGAGTGAAGGTTTTTTGATGATTTAAGGTGGTAACAATGGTTTTGACTCATCCTGTTTGCATTATGATTTGATAAAAGTGCTGTCATGTCCTGCTAACCATAAGTTGTTGTCTGCATGTTATTATTAGGAAGACTAGTCATTAATAACAGTGTGCATCAATCCCAGGTACAAGGCTACCTTTTGTTGATACAGCAGTTATTGCACATATACAGAGACTATGCTACAGACTGATATCAGTGCTAGATTTGTTTGCTAAATCTGTATTCCAGTATTCCAGCTATAACTGCACTATCATGGTCCAGCTTTAAAACTTTAAAAGATACACTTGTTAATCATAAGCACTACTTTCATCATAAACACTAATTTTTTTATGAGCTTTATCTAAAAGTTTCCCTTCAGTTGCTCAAAAGTAGCAAGAAACTTTTCTTTTTAGATGTGATTGTTTTTCTGTATTTTGCAGATTTAATTTACGTTTAGCCAAATATTTAGTTGCCCCACATTCTTTACCTTAACATTATTGTTATTAGTGGGACTAAGTTTTCAAAATAATGTAGTTTGTGGCAGGACCAGGCAGAGTCATACTCTGTGGTGTCTCAGACTTGCTGTCTTGCTATTCTTACTCTTGTATGTGTTTGTCTCTGCCTAACCCACAGGTCTTGCATGCAGCCAGGCTTTCAGCCTGCGCTTTGTACATCCTCAGCCCTTGAGAGAATGCACTACCAGTAGGTGGAGGCTCTTCCTCCCTCTAGCCTCCGTTTCTCCCCACTGCCCCCGTCAGTCCCAGAGTTCCCTATGTTAACCCTCTTGAGCATGTTTTACTATATCTGTCTGCGGCGGCGCTCCAGGAGTGGGACTCGAGGCGAGGCTCTGACCAGTCGGCGGGCTGTGGAATCTGGCCAGCGTGCGGTCTTGCCAGTGAGTGTGGAGGTGGAGCAGTACGCCAAGGAAGTTCTGGACTTCAGCTCCCACTATGGCAGTGAGAATAGCATGTCCTACACCATGTGGAACCTGGCGGGGGTACCCAATGTCTACCCCAGCTCAGGGGACTTCACCCAGACAGCTGTGTTCAGAGCTTATGGAACATGGTGGGAACAGTGTGCCAGTGCTCCGCCACCTTTTCGCCGAACACCTAAAGGCTTCTACAGCCAGGATTACATTGAGCTGGGCTTTGAAGAGCCTGTCTACCCTACAGCAGTGGAAGTGTTTGAGACCTATTACCCTGGAGCCATTGTTCAGATCCTGGCCTGCTCTCACAACCCCTTTTCCCAGAACCCGCCCTCTGATGTCAGGTAACAACTCTGTCCTGGAACACCATATTCAATGATTCCATTAAAATGTTAACTTCATTAACACTATGAATCAATGCAATACCAGCAAGTAAGCAGCAAATTTACACATACATGCTACGTCCACATTTTTTAATGTACACTAGCAGCATTTCAGGTGTTGCCAGATTTGATTAGTGTTTATTATCAAGTTATTAAACAAGTTTTTGTAAAAAAAAAAAACAACAACAACTTTTTATCTAACCCTAGAAAAAGGTTGTCAAAATGTTATCAGCTGATCTGGTATTTTGCTTGTTAAAATTGCTTTACCAGATAAAAGTTGCATTATCAGCCTGCACTTGTATTTAACTTTCAACAAACATGTTATTAATTTAACATAAGTATCAAAGTATACATAATGAAACCTTTGATCAGGAAAATGAAGATCTGACAGTCTACTAGAGTTTAGTAAAATTACTGTCAGCCCTCCATCAGCCAACAGTATGAACGTCAGGAGGAAACAGCCGTAATTCATCACTGCCCACCAGTCATCCATCATGAGTCACAACAATTTTTTTTTGTCAAAACAGTCTGGGAAGTCATGAATGAGGCATGGAGTTGTTGAATTGTAAGGCTTTTTTTCAGCAGAGGCCATTGTGCAGTGGATTTAGTGCTTGACATATTACAACAAGCTTACAAACACTAAGCTATCAGCTGAAGATGTGAGACAGGAGTCAGGATATGCTGCCCTGGTTATGAATGTCCATCTGGGCTGCATATCCTGGTGTTATACAGCATATAAAGCATTTTAGTGTGCAGTGGAGCCCACAGAGCAACACTGTTGTAGGCCTATATTCTTCATAGCAAACTTGCTTACACTTACCTTTCACACCTTCTGTGATAAATCTGCCGAACCCCATTTAGTCTACATTGCTGTATGTATCTTAAGGAAAGCCTTTTTGGCTTTATAGTCCAACTGTTGCGTACACTTTCTGTTGTACAGGTGGGAGGTGCTGTGGTCAGGGGAGCCCACCAAGGTGCTGACACCCCAGGCACGCCAGTTTTCGCCTAAAATCAAGCATATCAACTTCCCCACCAACCTGCTGCGTTTGGAGGTCAACAGCTCTCTGCTGGACTACTACACAGAGCTGGATGCTGTGATCCTGCGGGGGGTAAAAGAGAGGCCCATGTTGGCACTCTATAAGATGCCCATCATTGACATTAGTGACCTGAGTGACAGCGAGGAGGAGCTGTCTGACTTGGGAGGTCCTTACAGGCAAGGAGGAGGAGACGGCAAACACCAGAGGACAGGCAATGGCTACTTTGACAAACTGCCATATGAGGTGATTACAGACAGTAATGATGTTTACATTGCATCACTTGGGCTTTTTGGAAGAGTAGATACACACCCAGACTTTCAGAGGTGATTCTGTAGGGATTACTGGTGAGGATAGGAATATTTTTAATTTATGCTAATTTAATAGACAGTTTCTGTTAAAATTTACTATTGAGGCATCTTTCTACTTTTTGCATTCCTGTGTTTTGACAAATATGGAGGTCCAATCTAACCATTCTACCAACATTATTACCATTACTACCTTGAAGTTTATTTTGTGGAGTTTATTTTTCTGAAATGATTTGCTCACATTCAGTGGTGCTCACCAAAACTTACCGTGAACATCTTAGATCTCTAGCAAAGGTACTGAACACATTTCCTTCCTTCGTTAAGCTGATTATTTTAAGTGTTAAGTGTAAATACTTTATTGTTTATATCTGTCTTTACTACCCTTCCTCCATTGTTCTCTTCATCATTATCCGTGCCCAGTGTGTGTGTATATGCACACTGTATTGACCAGTATTCCACACAGACATATGAACAATGTGGCTTGGACACGTTCTGACACTTTCTTGATCTTGTGTGCACTCACAGACAGTCATTTTCATGCCATACAGACGTATCATGTTGTCTGAGGCGAGCTTCAAAACACCAGCAGTACTCTTGATATTCGTTCTCTTATCTCCTCTCCAAACCGCTGCCATTAACAGCAGTCTTCACAACCGCTGTGTGTTTGTTTCAGAAACACAATATAGCTATTATCTGTCAGCTGATACCCGCTTGAACACCATGTATTGTTAATTCACTGTGACACACACACAAACACACACGAGCACAGTCATTCTTTCTTTTTGAGAGGCACACAAACACGGTGCAAAACAAGCTGGCTCACCTCACCACTGATCCTGCTATCAGTGCTTTGTGTCCCAGATAACCACTATTTAGATCTGACAGAGGGGACGCAATTAACATTCTCTACTCTACTCTGAAGTGTTTTCTGTTCTCTACTGGGTTCCACTAGTCTTTAATGTTTGCTTTCTGTTATGTTCTTCTACCAGATTGAATATGTTTTGTCTCTCTTCTTCCTGTTTGTTGCCCTTGTCCTTCCCCCACATCTTACCCTTTCCTTTCTCCTCTCCTAACCCTCTCCCCGTCTCCCGTCCACAGCTCATCCAGCTGATACTGAGCCACCTGACCCTGCCAGACCTCTGCCGTCTGGCCCAGAGCTGTAAGCTGCTGCACCAGCACTGCTGCGACCCGCTGCAGTACACCCAGCTGAGTCTGCAGCCCTACTGGGCCCGGCTGAGTGACGCCTCCCTGGGACACCTGCAGAGCCGCTGCACCCTCCTCCAGAGGCTCAACCTGTCCTGGACCGGCAACCGTGGAGCTCTCACCCTGACGGGCTTCAGCAGGTCAGACTATCAGTGGGCCACAAGTGCTAGAAAACAGAGAAATGACCTTGGAAAAAGTAGCAAATACTCACAAGTACAAGCAGTTTTGAAGGAGGAACATACAGAGACAAAGAAAATGGACTGAAATGATCTTCTGTAATTCATAACGTATAAAAATAAAGGTCATGAAAAACGATGTTATCCTTCTTGTGTAACAAAGGGCTCTGCCAACTAGAATGGTGCTAATGTGGTATTGAATTATTTTTTGTGTTCCCTTCCTTCCTCTCATTTCTCTCCATCTTCCTCCACAGTTTCATGAAGGCCTGCGGTCTTAGCTTGGTCTGCCTGGAAATGTCGTGCTGCCACTTCCTGAATGAAGCCTGTCTGGAGGTCATCTCCCAGACTTGTCCTGGACTGCAGGAGCTCAATCTGTCCTCCTGCGATCGCCTCCACCCACAGGCCTTCACGCATATCTCCAAACTTACACGCCTCCGTAGGCTGGTGCTGTACCGCACTAAGATAGAGGTAAGCATGGCCAGTGGATGTGGAAAACCTCAATCAAAGTGGTCACCAGTGGTCTTGGATCTCTCCTGTCCAAAAATAGCAGATCAGCTGTCCCTTTGTTAATATTACCTTATTTGACGTGGCTGTTTGTAATAAACAGGTCGCTTAGTTATCATTTATAGATAGCCTACATGCTTTTATTCTCATCTATTCAATTGTCTGCCACTATTAATCAGTATTAACAGTATGTTACAGTTAGTAAATAAGAAGAAGTTAGAAGAATAGCCTAATGAGAGATAGGATAGTCCCCACAAAGAAAAGGTCAGATGAATGTGGTCACTATGTGTGTGAATCACCAAATATCACAGACAGATTTGACACTAGTAAAGCAAGATATGTTTTTCAACTTGTTTTAGCAAGGGTAAAATCACATGGTGTTTTTAAAACAGTTACACTTATATAAATAGAGGTCTCCGTGTTTGTGCTCTTGGTGTTTTGCCCAAATGTGTGCCATTCTCATCGACTTGAATAAAATTAATATTAAGACTTACACAGTTTTTTTTTAACCCTCTGAACCCCAAATCCCCAGCAGGTTTAAAAGGCATGTCTTCTTTAAAGACATCACCGAAACGTATCATTTATCAGATCCAGAAACCGTAAGAAAAAAGTATGATCGGATTTTCCGTAAGTCAAATATCAGAGTCGCGTAACAAAGCAAAACCTAATCTGGAGTTAAGTGTGGCTTGTGGTTAGAATTATTAGTAAAAGCATAAGAAAATAAAAAGATCTGCCTAATTGATTGTGCAGCTGTAAAATAATTTGTCAGTGTCTGAAAAAACTTAAAGCAATGATCAAATATCATGTCAAATGGAGACGCTAACCTTCTGTGCAAATGCTGAGCCATTTCTTGGTCTAGTGTTGTTCTTCGTGTGCTGCATTGCTTTCTGTTAGTGGCCGTTTATAGCTAAGCCATACTTGCTTGTGACCCCTTGTCAGAGGTTGCATTAAAAAAATGCAATTTGCTTCAGAGATCGTTTCATTTGAATAGTTTATAAAGTCTCATAGAGGTGCATCTCTGTCACAGAGCTTTCAAAACATAAGAGCTAATTTATTAAATGTCTGAAAAATTAACTTATTTTGTGTAACTTAAGTGTTTTTCTTTTCAATCTTGCTAATCATCTCATCACGCCTTACATTAAACTTGGGACCCCTTGGGTTGTCTCGGCCTCTGCTTTAGCTGCGAGCTGCAGTTTGTGCTTTACATCCCGAATAGCTTCATTAACAGTGAAGGTTTGAGTTCAGTTTAATAAAACTTTAAGAAGCTCTGCCACAATGCAAAGCTAATGATCTCCACAAGCTACTTATTTGATGATTTGTGTTTTGGGCTGTGTTATTGTATTTTAAGATGAACCAAGTTAAACATTTGCCTAAAGAGTCTTAAAGACATGTATGTGGTCAAGTCCAGGCATGTCTGACGTGTAAAACCACCACTGTCATGTGTTTTGGTGTTGCTCCTTAGCTTTTTTCCAGTGTTTGTCGTGTTTCAGAGTGGCGGTGTTGGCGATAGACAGTGTAGAGTTTCTGCGGTGGAGCCAGGCAGCGTGCTGCAGGTTGTTTACACCCGGACAGACAGAGCAAGCTGTGTGTCTGTTGAGGCCTTGACATCTCAGCTGTCATTACCCTGTCACTGCTCTAATTAAATGGCTAGCTCGCTGGAGAGAGGCGTTTATAAAGATGCCAGAGTCTGAGTCGAGCACACACACAAGAGGCTTTCACTTTCATGTCTGACACTTTCTCCTGCCACTGAGGTACATGTGTTGGCAGTTGCAGCATCAAATTCCCATATCTCCATCGTAGCGGCAGTGCCACCAGAGAGGTCTCTGTCCTCACTTTGCTTCACTCTTTGAGGAGATGTAAAAATTATCTCTTGTGCAATATTAAATTCCCTTAAATACTGAAAGTGTACCAGAGTGTGCCAGACAACAGACAGGAAATCACTTAGAAGAAACTTTGGAGGACATGATTGGACCTGTTGCTGGTATTAAACGTATATAATGTATCTCAGATACGTATATTTACCCTCAGATTAGAGTCAGGGGTTTAGTTTGTTGAATATGTGTCTCCATTGCAGCAGGTTTTTAAATATAGCTTCCTTTTTCACTGTTTTGCTCTTCCTGTCTGTCTCCTTATTTTGTGATGTCCATTTAACCAGCCTGCAGTCTATTATCCCACTATTGAATTTCACTTTTCTAAAGTATATGTAAGTAACTGCACTTCCTTGTCTTTCTACTCCTCTCTTAACAGCAAACAGCCATCTTGAGCATCCTGACTTTCTGCATAGAGCTGAAACATCTCAACCTGGGGAGCTGTGTGAGGGTGAGAATACACACACAAACAAGTCCAAACTTAGCGTGTTAACTACATAACCTTCCACTTGGGCTTGGTTAACCTGGTAACAAGTAGCCTGGCTGGCTCTATCCAAAGGTAGTCTGAATTACTGCATGTAGGCTGCAGATGTAAGTCTGCCATTGGCTACGTATTTCATGTGGCTTCTGTGCTGCAGAATGGTCTGGGCCGAGCATGACTTGTCCAAAAGTAACAAAATCTGCCTACTAGTAATAAACGAGTACGAGTGTAAAGTAAACAGCAAATTGTGACTCTTACACTGCACAAATTCAGTTATCACTGTTTTCAAAGGTTGTAAGGAAGCTAGTACATGTCATTTTTTTTAAAGCTACCTGTCTAATGGCCAGACTGTAAAACACAGTTTTTAATCTTAATATGAATTGAAATAATGAATGAGCCAGTTTAGGAAATGTTTAGTGTGCCAGGATGATAATGGTGGGACCTCTGTATATGTAGTTCTCTACAAACTGAAAAGAACTCACCGTTAACACAGTGCTGTTTAATTTGCTGACTCACCCAGTCTTTAACTAACACAATAACTCAGTAACTCAACCTGAAAGTTGTTTGATATTTGATGCAAACACTGATGTAGCAAATGAAGGAAAGAAGGAAAATTCAAAATTTCAGTGCAGTTTCCTGTTGTGCTTTTTCTTAAGGCAGAACTGTCATCATTAGAAATGAAGTTATGCAACATTTGGCAATGGAAATGCATAAAGAAAGCGACTCTTTCAGCCAAACTTTGAATATCCATCCACTGCTAACTCCTAAATGCTGCATGCTGTCATTTCTGTGGGCATGGTGCCTGTACTGGCTGTTTAGCTGTTAAATTGCATTTTGTTGCTTTCATCTTTGGATGAAAGGATGAAATATGACTGACATTACCTGACACCAAAAAACAATAACAACCTTGCAAACACAAATCAGTTCCTAAAAGACTATTCCATCTTCTTTCTGATGATTTAGGTGTCTCTGTTAGTGCTTTGTTCTTTTGCTCTCTTGTGGAAGCAAAGTTATGTGCCACAAGCCAGTCGATACAGTTAAACAGCCTTTTACTATCGCGACATTTCAGAAGTTTGTTAAAAATACGCAAGACAGACAATTAGAGGGAAATGACTATTGCCTGAGTTAATCATTACTTCATTCCCGCTCACAGTGTCAGGTTTTCAGTTCTACGTGAGATCCTAAAGGTAAATTATTAAAAGTCTGTGACTGTGACGGTATGACATTCCACAAAGGGAAAGTATAGTAGCTGAAGCAAAGAACACAGAATGTCCTCCTTCTGATATTGTTGCTTACACAGACAGTAACCATTTACAGATCATAACCTCTGAGTCAGCTGCACCATTCAAAGAGGTTCATGTAGACCCTCCAAAGATCCTCCATAAAGCTTCAATTGAGCCGTTGCTCTGCACACACTGCAGAGAGTGAATGGAGTAAATGCTGCCTGTCTCTCCTGCAGATTGAGGACTATGATGTTGTGGCCAGCATGCTGGCTGCTCGCTGTCGCTCACTGTGCTCTCTGGACTTGTGGCGCTGCAGAAACCTGACAGATCGAGGCCTAGCTGAGCTCGTCTCTGGCTGCAGGTAAGCAGGTTCAGTGACTGACTGGGTTGTAAGGTAATCCAGCTCATGAAACGTCTCACTACACAGGGCAAATATAGTACAGAGACCAGGACATAGTGACCACCTTGGGTTTGCTAAATTACTACCACATTAGAGTTACTATTAGTTTTTTAAAAGGAAACCTATATCATCATTAAGTCCCAACTCAACAACAACTCAAGCTGCAGCTGTTAACCACAGTGACAACAAATCCTCAGTGAAGGTCTGAATTTGTGGGTTGAGTCACCCCAGCTTTCCTGTAATGTCTGTGGTTGCTCAGGATGCTGGAGGAGCTGGATCTGGGCTGGTGTCCCACACTGCAGAGCAGCACCGGATGTTTCCAGCACCTCGCCCGCAGCCTGCCACGACTGCGCAAGCTCTTCCTCACTGCTAACCGCACCGTCTGCGACTCAGACGTAGAGGAGCTGGCCGCCAGCTGCCCCTCACTACAACATCTTGACATACTGGGTAAGCATTTTCCTCACACATAACAGCATGTGGACACAAACATTTGTCATTAATTAATTATTTGTTAATGATGGCCATCATTATTTAAATGAACTGTAATTGTTCATGCTTTTCATATAAATATGGCACTGAGCAGAGCATTACCCAATCCGATCTCATTGCAAACTGAAACAGACCCATAACAGCTTGTCTCTGAGGACAACGCAAAGATTGCTGTATAATTGCTTCGTTTTATCACTTCTGCCTTAAGGTCAATTCTTGTTTTCTACGTCCACAAGGATATGCATCCACCCAAGTTTATGAGGGTCTATGTGGACCCCTCTGCAAATGCACACACATGCAGCCTACAACTTGTGACAATGCATAACCTGTCTGCATTACCATTGTTCCCGATTGAGACAGGAAAACAAATGGTCCTTAAAACAAATGCCTGTAATAAGGAGAGACTGTGTGAGGAGATTCTCCATCGTCCACACCTTCATATGTTATCAATAAAAGAGTTGTAATTTAAGTAGTTATTGGTGGACTTTGGAAGTTCTTTGATTTGTACATGCTTTCCAGCGAGGGAGCATAAACGCAGTAGGAGGTTCTAAATTGTTCAGAAATCTTGTGCAGTATCCACCCACTGTGTTCAGCTCACCTCATGAATAATCAAGGTGCTACAGTTCGGTCTATAATCCACTGTTATATCGTGTAACTGCAAAGTCACAGCTTTTCATGAACATGTAGGGAAGCCCTATGGGTTTTTTGTGTTTGATATAAGGCACAATGCAACACATACTTATTGTACTATGAAAATAACTACATGTGCGTCCGCTGTCGGCTTTCAGAGTCCACTTTGGCCATGCAGAAACCATGAATTGGCCACTTTACACCTGGCTATCATTACCTCAGTGGATAAGGAAGTGCATTAAAGTAGCATGGCCACAAGTGCACTTTACTTTTTCATTTTGACGCCTATTCATTCCTTGACAGTTAAATGTGACATTTCGCCCACATTTATTCATAACCTTGTGAATATACAATGTGAAAGGTACATGTTGGTATGATTATTTCTCATTCATGCCAGTCACTGATTATTCGGCCATTAAAAGTTGTGAATATTGCTGTCAAAAATACAGTCAGCATGTGTGATTTACTTTGTCCATACCCAGTGTTTGTCCATATGTAGCGTACAGACAGCAGGTACCTGACATGTTTGTGGCATGCCCATTCCCAAGTTTGCATTTGAGATACTTGATAAAAAAAATACTCCCAAGTTAACTGCAAACACTTAATGCCAATATGAATAAAATATTGCTCACTAAGCACAGTTGCAGCAGCACACCACAGCAGTAATAGCTGTGCACTAACGCTGTACTTCCAGTTGCGTAAGTTGATGGGTTTGACAGCACGGTGGCATAAGTGTTACTCACCCGAGCTCTGCTAATGTGACAGGTCTTTGGCTATTTCAGAGATTGAATGGGTCTGGAAATTAAAATATGTGGCAAATAATAAATGTAATTTAGGTTATTTTCGTGAGGACTCTATGTATGTATCTGCTGTAAATATTAGTAGTCAAATTTCTTTAAAAAACAACAAGTTTGAACCAGACTGTAAGGAAAATTGCAGATGCTGTTTATTTTTCAGATTTACTGAGACCTGAAATGTAGAAAATTGTTTTTCCTCTGCTAGTGTTATGTTTTTTAAAATATCTTTTACAGTGTTTTATTGTTCCTATTGTGATTCATCTAACACACAGGTACACGGTTGGTGAGTGCTGCCTCACTGAAAAAACTCCTCCAATCGTGTCCTCGGCTTCTCCTCCTGGACGTGTCCTTCTGCTCACAGATAGACATGCGGGTCGTTCAGGAGCTCTCGGGCCTTTTCCCCAATGTGGCCATCAAGAAAAGCTTCACTCAGTGATACAGCATCATCTCATTTCTCACTGCCGAGAGTAGCAAGTGGAGGGAGGTGCTCGCCAGCAGCTACTGCCCCAGATTGACTCCGAGGCAGGCCAGATGCTGGAGGAGATTGCAGACCTGCCTTTGCCTGTATCACGGACAAGATCTTCTTACAGTGAACTGGGACGAGGTGAGGAGGTTCTTTGGATTTACTGACTGAACACAAACAACCCCAGACTCCTAGTCACAGGATTTTAAGGCGTGAGACGTCTTTTTGTTTTGTCGTGGACACTTGAAATCAGGGTCGTTGCAGTAAAGCTGCTACATCTTCCCAGAATATGAATCATCACTTACAGTACCTATTGCCAAACAACACATGGAAAGGAAATACGCCTTGGTACTAGCTGCAAGACGTAAAGCAACATTTCTGAGCAATCCTCTCTTGAACATCTGTTGGGATAACGAAATGAGACACAATAAGTGTGAAACGTACCTTTACTGGAACTTTTGAAAAGTCGCATACTTATGTAAGCTAAAGATCAGGGCATTGTCAGTGTCTTGTCAGAATGTGGAACATTAATAAGCTGATTTATTAGATGAAGAACATTCTGAAGGCATTCAGGTAGTTTGATTTAATGGTAGGAAATCATACTTGAGGCTGTTTTCTCATCCGGAGCTTTTATAGGTGAAAGCAAATGACTGAATGCAGAATTACTGCATGCAGCGCACTTTGGACAGAGTCAGCTCAGACTTTAATGCAAGTATCACAGGTTAATTTGTGTTGCTACAAACTTCAAAATCATTCACAAGGCTCTCATCCTGAAACACCATCAGCTGTCTTTGCACCGAGATTCACTGAGTGCATATTTTCATCCAAAACATGTGCGAGGTCTTGTGAAAAAGGCAAGCAAAAGCATTTGTTTTAATTTACACATTTGCTATAAATGCAGACATAGAGATAGCACCCAAAGGCATCAACACAAAACAGACAGGCTGACTCATCTGAAATAAAAGCACAGAGGAGTGACACGCTTCTTCTCAGAACTTAGTCACCCTAAATCCAAAGATACACAGTTTGAATTGATACAACGCCTCTCTCTCTGCACTAATTGTCATTGTCAACCAGATAAGTTTGGTGGAATCTCACCACATTTCAGAGACTTCAGAAAAAAATCAGTTTTAATTTGATAGCATGGTAGTTTTAATTTGAAACTGTGCTACAAGACCTGTGTTTGAACTAAACTTGAGGCTTTTGTTAGATTACTGTAGAGGAAATCATCAGATCTAATTTGCCTGTTCCAGATCAGCTTCTATTTAAATCTCCTCTTCAAAGGTCAAGTGAGTGATTTTAATTTAATACAGTTTTTGTTAAATTCAGTGAGCATGTCATCACGTTCTGGCCGCTGTCCGTTCTGTATCCAGTGTAATCCCATGTTCGTACACGACCCTGACTCTGTAAATGGGGAAACAGAGTGACTCAGACTGATGCATGCAACACTGTTTGAGTGGGGGAGAGAGCAGGGAGATGGAATATAGATAAGGTTCAGTGGTAGCAAGTAAATCCAGGACATGCTATCTAAATGTGCTAGCGATTATTCTCCAGAACCACACACACAACACCTTTAACTGAAACAGGGTGTTTCTTTAAATCAGTTTTTCGTTACATCGGACACTTTCATGGTCGCATGTTTCGGCCTCACAGGTCTTTCATTTCGTGAATGAGTGTTTGGTTTTCCGGATATGGATGCTGGTTTTGTGTCCAAACTGAATAAGGGAGTTTGAAAGTCACTGGTTCTGCAATGCTTTCTTGATGTGCTTTTCCTGCCACTGCTGTTAGAATTCAGTCGACCACTTAACCACTAAAATTAAGTTCTACCATTGAGGAATACTGTGAACCAAGCTGGGCAAGGTATGCTAAAATGACACATTGTATTTACTATATGTGACCTCAGTATTTGTCCTCAAACTCAGGGGTTATATATATCTTATTATCATTATAAATATTGTTTTTTAAACATATGTTTTACTCCGGAAACCAGCACAACGGACGTTTTTACAGAAAATAACACCAGACTTGCTTTGAGGTTACCTGCCTACAGTGTTGCTCCTAAACGAAACACACATGACACAAACGATCAGTTAGCACTGATTTAGCTGAGACAAAAAACAGAGGTGTAACTGGGTGTTGCAGTAATTGTATGATTGTAAAAAAAATACATAGCTGTTGCTGATTATTTAATTTTTGTAATATATGAAGAGATGGTTGCAGTGTGGCAGAAATGCTTAAAAAGCATTTCTTTTTTGAGCAAAAACTTGGAAGTTTTCTTTGAAGCACATGCTACTCGTCAATATTTGTGCCTTATACTCCTGTTTGAATGTGGTGTGGTGTCTAAGTGGTATAGAGTGTAGTGAAGTGCTTTGCTTTTTCAACCAAAGTAATACACAATAACCTGGTCATCAGTCTCACAACTATATTTGACCAGTTTATATGCCATATACTGTATATCAGCCATGTTAATTAATATGCAAAATAATGTTTATTTATGTTTCCTCGTGTGATAAAAATGTTATTTATGCTCATTACCCGTGGAGATGGTAGTATACAATTACAATGGGACATTTTGCTTTTTTTTCTGTATTCAGTCAAGCTTAGCACAAACAATGGGTACAGGTCTTTAAAAGCTTTTTTAAAAAGCAGTTTAATTTTGAAACATTACTTACCAGTCTGACTCATCAGATATAGACTTTGGGTACGAGTCTGCCATTTCCACTTGTTCGTCCTCTTCTACTATCTGCTTGTAACATTCTCAAAACTCCCCTTCGCTACAGGAAACAACCTCAGAGCAGCAGCCTACACGCTTTAAATGACAAGTTTTGTTCCGTCAAAAGAATCCCCCTGTCACCTTTTTGCAGGGACACTGTTGCTACATTCTGTGTTTAGCTCTGGCTAAGATAATTGTGATTGGTTTAAAAAAACAAAAAAACCTCACCAGAGCAGTTTTTCCCATTTTGTAGCAGAGTCCTAATGAGTTGTAGCCATGCCATTCTCCAGCACTGTGGAAGTAGGTCTGGCTATGTGAGGGTACGTGTCTAACATGACTGCAGGAAGCATTGCAACAGTTCTGTTCATAGAGCGGAATTACCATTCAGGTTGTGCACTGGACTCAGTGAACAAGTCTGTGTTTGCCAAGTAAACAAGAGCTGTGAAGCGGCTTGAGTATTTATTTTTCACCTTTGATGGCACAGTGCAGGCTAGAGGTGACATCATCACTATTTTGTCTTTGAATATTGGAATTTTGAAAAAAAAAGGCAAAGACTTCACGTTCTCCAAACACAAAGCTCTAGAATTTTCCTCAGTATTTCTAAATCCTGGCTTTCTGTAGTCTTAACAGTTTAACTGATCCAGTCTTTGTGCTAAGCTAGGCTAAACACGCCCCAGACCAGTCCTCCTATTGGTTCCCCAGATGTCAGATAGGTATCGAGGCCAGAATGTCAAACTGTTCCTTTTAAAAGTTACCCTGCATATTTTTTTAGTTTAGTTTTAAACCGAATGGGTGTGAAAACAAATGACGCAAATGTTGCTTCAGTTGTAGCTCAGAACAATCCTATTCTAGCTGGTTGACTGGAAGCCAAGAAGTGCATAGATCACATGTGCTTGGCCCACCCAGATCCAGGCTGTAATTTTAAGTATATATTAATGACATCAGTAATGACTATAGCAACACAATTACAGCACTGGCAATGTAAACTGTGTACAGCAACAACATATATGTGTTAAAGCAAACTTTTTCAGAATGAACTCCAGTCTTAGATGGTCACTGTTTGACCGTACAGCAGGTTAGTTGAACACTTGTATTTTGTCCCTGCCTTGGGGTGTCCCTGCTTTTCTGTAATGAATATGCATTCTGTCTTCTCCCACTCTGGATGCGTGATCAACTTTTGTGCCATGCACCGCTAGGACACGTGGCTAAGCTCCCCGTGCTGCAGTGCGAAAGATGCCGTTGTGTGAAAAGATTGTGCCTCTGTCACGATGAAACTGGGTGCTTCACTTTCACCAGGTTTTAAATAAACTGAAGGCTGATGACTGATGCAGTGTGGCTCCTTTGATTCCCACAGTCTTTGTTTCGGTCCTGCAGGGACACAGATATTAGGAGGAATCAGACTGTAGAACAAAGTGGCTACAAGGCTCCGAAGGCATTAAGTCGCTCATATTCCATTTTCCCTTATTCTTCAGCTTCAGTGAGCAGTACACCATCACTGCCAAAACAAATGTAAATTGTGTCACTGTGCCATGCTGGGGCTTCATAAGTAGAGTCGTGAAAGTGTGATTGGGAGAAAAGTAGGCTCGTCTACTGAATCCACAACAACTAGCAAAGCCATTAGTCAGGATGAGTGACTGGGTAGTCGTGGCGGAATGATCCTTTTTGCCTTAACCCTCTGCCATTTTACAGTCTATTAATACCACAGGGAGAAGTGACATTAGCTTGTCTTCTTAACGGCCTTTTAATGAATTGTTTATGCCTGGTTTAATGATGTATATTGTGGCCCTGTAATGTGCCCTAATGACGGAGAACGAGGCGGCCTCGGCTGAAGTATTAATTTGGACTGCCTCCCCAATGATTATTCCTCAGCCACTAACACCACCACCGCTGCTGCTGCTGCTGCTGCTGCTGTACGTGCGAGTGTGGATGCAAACGTGATTCATGGAGGCTTTCCGCTCTGCGCTGCGGCTTGATTTCTTGCTGTCATGCTCCTCTATGAGGCTGATATATCCAGGGGGGATCCATGGCAATTAGTTCAGCTTTTTATTTGTCTTTCAACAGCTTACAGATGTAGCTTGATGAATCTGCGGGGGGAATATATGGATGGAAATATTGCTCCTGAATAATAAATCCCAGCGTTAAAGTGTTAAAGGGGGGAAGGGAAGGGCTTGGGGGGGGCGAGTGGCACAAGGATGCCCTGTGCCTGCTTTATTTCTGCTTCAATCTATCTGCAAACCGCATGAGTGACACAAGAGCATACCTTGACAGCATGGCAGCAGAAAGAGTCGTCTCTTGGTGTGGTGTGCCTCCGCTGAGCCCTCCTCAGGCTGGGACTCGACAGGCCTCAGACCTGCCTGAGGGAGGCCTTACTGTGATACCCATCATTATGTGGCTTGGTGTTCCATCTCTAGTTTCCCGGCTTAGACTTTTAATGAAGACATCCCTGACAGTCCTCGCAGCTGTGTCTGAAGCTTATTATTTTTGTTGTGTTTTTAAAGAATATCGAGAATGTCAGCGCCGCTTTTCTTAAATCCATCTAAGTGCGAGGATCCATAGGAAGCTTTTCAAGCAGCAGGGATGCGGCGTTCCTTTAGCCATGTCTAAATCCATTTGTACGTGTTGTCAAACTGCGATACCTCAGTGCAATTACTGTAAACAAGTGACACCACACAGAGACTATTCAGAGACCCGATCTGATGCTAGCTGAAGAGTGGCTTGTGTTTCTCAAAATTGTTTGCCTCATCAAACCCACTCTGTCCTGTTACAGCGAGTCTTTGTTTGTTGTTTTCCAGAAAACTGTTTTTCTGTGAGCACAGTTTTTTTTTTTTAGCAGGTTACCCCCTTAAAACGCCCCTCGGTGCAGGTCGTGACTTCAGAGTGGACGCTGGTTACAAGAGGTGAGTTTTCCTTCGAAGGTTGTTTCATTTGAAGAATTTTTGTGAGCCTGAGTGTTGTTTTCTTATCCTTCTAATCATCGCGTGACCCACCAGGTTTATCTCAGGACCCCTTGTTCCAAAAGAACACCTTTTTTTTGGCACCAAAAAGCAATCTGCAGATTTTCAACCAACTTTGAAACAGTATCACAGATAATTAAAAAAAAATCTGTATTATTAGAAAAAAGAGCCTTTCCTGAGTTTGCTGGCCTTAACGTCTTTATTTCATTGAATAGAGCCAGAATGGAGTAAAAGTAGGTGTGTAAACTTACAGAATACAGACTCTAGCTATGGATTACATTTTTAAGTGTTAAATAAAAATGCAGTGAAAAACAAGAAAAGTCCTTTTTGCACTATAGTTATATGTCATAAGTAGACTTGGTGAACTGAGCTTTTTCAATTTGATTATGTCTGCGTTATTTAAAAATTAAAATAAACATAAATAAATTAAGAAAATTAACAGTATTTTTAAATGAGTGTAACATTGTAAGATTGTAGAATTTAAAATGACGAATGTTTCATGTTTTTTTTTAAAAAGTTTGGTAATTTTAAAAAATATAAATTTGAAGCCCGATTGGTGAAAAACTTGAGTCCTTTTACTTTTGACTATGTCAACATGTTACTGTTTTTTTCATGATGACCACCTCAAGATGCAATTAAAAAAGCCCCACTGTTATCTTTTGCAATTTTATTACACTGCAAATTACTTGTCACTTGCCAAGATTTAAAATCTTATTTTCAGACACAATAGATAATTTGGCTCGTTTTAAAAGTTAATTACTCATTTTTAGTCCTTGATTTTACAGTACAATCTTAGATTTGGGGAAAAAAAACTTATTTCAAGATTTCTTACCAAGTAAAACTGACTTGCTGCATGGACAGATAATTTCACTGCTTTTAAGTAATTTCTTCTCAAATTCAGTGTTTTTATCTTATATTTAGGCTACTCTTTTTTGCAGTGTAGATGTGGTTGTTACAAATGTAAGTACAACATCAGCTAAGGTGAGTTTTGTATTATTAGTGGTTATCTGGCTCTTTGTGAGACTCTAGTTTTGAGATCATGACTGTATTTATTTGTCCTCCTCATAAATACAGGCGTGTTTGACCTAATTCCCACTAACTCAGGCATACTGTTTCAGCACAGGAGGTCTGGTAGCACAAGATATTATAGGCAGCAGGTCAGTGGGAGCCCACAGTGAATTTGGCTCAGTGACTCCAAATCAGGCTTATCCTGTCATGAGGTGGAGATTGTTTTGTCAGACTGAATTTTTTTTTAATTTGCATTTTAGATTTTGTAAACTTCAGCCTCCCATCTGAAGCTCCGTCCTCAAACAGAGTGACTCAGCTGCTCCCTGGGTGGTTTCTTCCCCCTAAAGGAGGCCCGCCACAGACCGCTGTATGTATGAGATGGCCTCGCTGAGAGACGAGCATGTTTCACAAACAGGCCGAGCAATTATAGCCCGAATAATTATGCGCTGAAGGGGAGACACGATTCGCCCCACTGCTCAGCAAAGTTCATGTGAAGTTATAATTAAACAATAACTCGTTTACAAATGAACGCACACGCGCATTTGTGTACTTAAGTGTGCAAAGTGTAATTAGCTGCGATGCATCTGAGTGAGACTGAACAACAACAATGTCAAATGGTGGAATTATGTTCAGCTCGCGAGCTTGTATCACTGCTATCTGTGGGAGTGAGGGGAGGAAAGGGGGGAGGAGAGGGAGGCCGAGGAGAAGGAGGAGGAGGTGTGAGCATAGAGAGGAAGACAGATTTGAATGAGTGATTGATACAGAGAGCTGATTCATCTTCACACGAATCGGAGATGGACATGATGTTTGACAGGGAAACTTAGTACAAAGACATTAAACGAAGATCACTGGGGAGGTTTGGACAACAAAAACATTGATTATCAAAATTAATTAGACCCTCAGAAATCATATTGAAACATTATGTAGTTACACACAATGTTAAATTACATTATGCGATCAGAGTAAGATCATCTGTTATTGCTGTGATGGATCCACATTCGTCCAATTACACTTTGATTTGCCACTTTTCCCACTTTATAAGTTAGTGAAACCACCAATCACAAATACTTTTTTATTTTTTAGTGACAGCTGAATGTGCTGAGTCAGTGTTCCTCCTTTAATCACATCTTGACACCACAAAGTGAACTGTATGTCCCACTTCATTACCTTCTGCTGGAGGCCCCTGCAGCTGCACATAAAAAGAAGCAGTGCTGTCGATGGACTTCAAAATAAAACAGGTTTTTATGCACACATGAGGTGTTTTTTTAATGACAGGGAGATGAGAGGGAAAGGTGATACCGCGATCACGATAACCTGATTAGTATGTGTGTAAAAGACACCTCAGATTTAAGCTGGCACCCTGCATGGTGCTGCCAACCTGCCCCAACAGGCTGAGACGCCCCTTTCACACTCAGACTGTAGTTTTCATTTTGCATCAGTGAGCGCAAATTTAAGGTGGGGATGTGGAGTTAGGTAAAAAGTTATAAAACCTTCCTATGGGTTCGTGTCATTAACTACATTTTACTCTTTGCCATCATTCATCTTATTATTTACACCAGCGATTTTATTACCAACAGTCTGAAAGTCAAGAGATGCTGAATGAGCCACGATGTAAAACTGACAAATCCTCACATTTAACTCTGATTCTGATCTGATTTAATTTGTGGGACCTTTTTGAGAACTTAGCTGCACTTGGGTCAACCTGAATGAGTCATTTTCAAGCTGTCACTGTATGTAAGGCCCCCCTGAGAAACTCCCAGGGTGCACTGGGGTTTTCTGAACCAATGCTGGCATCATTCCAGAGAGTTAACACTGTCGGCCTGCTTGTGGATGAGTTTTTATCAGGAATAATATTTCTGATATTTAGTTTAAGTTTGGAGGACTGTCTGGACAGAATAATTCTAAAACCATGACAGTCTACCAGTCAGTTGAGATGCACATTAATGGTAGAGATGTTACCTGCAGGCCATGGAGGCCCTCTAAACATGGACTGTTTCAATGCATATTTATAAAAATGATCAAATTGCTATGATTTTTCTCACATTTTGTACAAGTTTGCAGTGACCTTCAGGTAAATCTAGGATGAATATTGACCCAACAAAGTCAAGTCTGACACACTTTGACCTGCTCACTCCTTGCTGAACAGTAGGCGCTGACTTACAAGCTTAAACTCTGACTTTTTTTTCCCATTATTCATATATTTTTAGGCATGTTTTAAAATGTTTATTATATCTAAAATTCTTTACACTTTTCTCTTGGCCTTAAAACTATAAGTGTCAGTTTTTCCCGTGACTTAAATGAAGAGAATTTTGCAAACATTGATGGAACTTTAATCTTTTTGAACGGACATTTTTTTTTTTTTTAAAAATGCAAAATCGTAAATTTAGCAGGTTTGAGCTAAATGTCAAAATGACTGTTTTGTCTTCATTTAAATCATTTCATTGAGCCCGTTAAATAAATAAAATTAAAACATGAACAGTTTCCTGTGGAAAAGCCCAACAATATCCCAATAGAAGCCCCAAGAGAAGAGGCTCATCAGATAATAAGCAGTTATATTCTGATGAGTTTGATGTGGACACTGATTCATTGTTGTGAACCTCTACTGTTTTCCTCCTCTAAATATTTCTAATCCGCTCCCCCTAAAACTACAAACCAGCCATAAAAGCCCCACATTCCACATTTCTGCAGTTAGACAGTAACAGATTTGAGTCCATCCTCTTTTGCTGACCTCCTCTCTGACTCCACAACAACAGAATGAGCAGACAGCTTGGACTCACCCTCTGGGTCACGCTGCTGTCGCTAGATGGCGCTACAGCACCGACTATCCTCCCTTCAATCTGTCTGTCTGAGTCTCTCCACAGCTCAGCCGCTTTATTTTCCTTCCCTGGGAGCCTAATGGGAAATTTCAAGTCACCTAAATAAAAAGGAAGGTGTAATTAACGCGACGCGCTATTAATTGTATCTGCTAGAGAGCGGATGAAGGGCACAGGGGCGCACTGTTTTCTCTCCTTCTTTTTTAAATAGTGGGCTCCACACAAGTCTACTTCACAGATCAGGGAGAGATCTCAGTCTGTCCGGGTGTCATCCATGTGCCAGGTCAAACGCTGATGACGATGAAGATGCAGAGTTTTATGTTTCCTCCTGCATCAGCACCAAAACAACTAAATGCCCCTGATGCGCTGTTTCCCCTCCACACAGGATCATATCGGCTCTGCTCACTATCCCACATCCAACATACTGGCTTTGATTAAACACACCCTTAAAAAAAATCACTTGTGATGAAGAACCCTCAGACTTTAGGAGGCATCTGTGTGGTTCAGTGGAAATTACAGGACAGAAAAACGCCACATTTTATATCATTACGCAAATATTTACATAAAAAATCATGTTAACCGCATGAAAAAACGCCCTGTTTGTTATTATTTGTAATTATTATTGTTGTTCTGATCAGGTTCATTGATCAACAGCATCACTGACTGATCACATATTGATTCCCAGTTCATCCTCCCAGTGATGCTGATCAGTGGAAACCCCCCAGTCATCCTGCAAACATCAGATCAGGTAGGAATCGAATTAATATTATTTTGACAAACACAGAAGGAAACATATTTTTAAAGCAATAAGTAAAACGACATTTTTTGCATTTTGGCTGCCAGGTCAAAGCAAGATTATTTTTTTAGACAGATGCTCACACAAACATCACACCACAGATTCCTCTGGGACTGTATGAGAGAAAAGACACACTGGAGGGAATAAGAAAATACCATCAGGGTCACCACTGGCAGCATCACTGCCACTAGAAGAGCCTGTAGAAAAAACTATAGTGGATTATTATTACTGTTCTCTATTTTTTTTTTTTTTTATCCATGGATACGGAAGTTTAATTTTGATTTAAATATCTCAGGGGCAATTTTAAAGCCTGTAAATTTAAACTAATTCATAAAAACACACTGATCCATTTAAAATCCAGGTTTTTTCTTTTACCTTCTCTTTAAAGGTGCCCAGAACTGTCCAAGACAGTGCAAGTTTGTGTCTTCTGAAGACAATTAATAATAATAACAACACTAAAAATGGTGGCAATTTTTTGTTTTGCCTTGAATGTCACAGCAGACGACGGTGAAACAAGTAAAATCCTAATAGTCTTTGTTAGAAATCCCATTTGTGATGCTCTCCAGGTGAGTTCTGAACTCCACAACACTTCACATAACAGTGAAACCTTTAATATCACCATTCCAGACCCGTTCCAAACCCTCACCAGGGCCACTTTCTGGTCCTCGGACCCCACTTTGGGAACCCCACCACCCTCCCTTTACTAATTTAACCCCAGATAGGAGCTGTGTTTTTTTTCCTTTCCTCCAGTCAAAGCCAGTTCATTTAAAAGCAGCCCTGGGGCAGAAAACAACACATCATCGGCTCACAATCTTCCATTCATCAAGCCTGATTTTCTCTCAGCCATTAATTCCACTCAAACGAATGGGCTCAAAGCAAGAAGCAGATTTTTCTTTCTTTCTTTTTCCTTTTTTTTTTTTTTTAACACCCCAGCTGTCAAGCAGATAGTGAACTCACTGCAGGAGCACTTCTGATATGCAGAATTATAAATATATGCTCAAATAAAAGCAAAAAATAAATACATTTAGCCTCGACGTTTGGAAAAAAGCTGTTTAATATCAACCCCATTATTTAAAAATGTGCAAGTCCGTTGTTCATGTGTAAAGTGATGCAACACCTGCGGGCATCCATCACCTCTACGTTATATCTACCCCAAGTTCATCCAGTGAATATGACATAGCCTATAACACCACCCACCAACCCTCCCCCACCCCCCCAAAAAAACAAACAAACAAACAAACAAAAATCAAAAAATAAATAAAACAAAAAGGAAAAAAAAACGGTTTGACGAGCAATTAAACAAACAAACAAAAAAACAAAACAAAAAAAACAAGGAGAAATAAAACAGCGTCGGATTGCTACAGGTCTACAACTTGAATGTTCCAGTGAATTATGACTTGGATCGATTCCTTAAAGCTACTGAGGAAAGATTTCAATGCCATGATCGTTTCTGCTTGTTGTTGTTTCCAGCAGGAGAAAGCAGAAATGTGAGGGAAACTAATAATAATAATATAATAATAATAATATTAATAATAGTAATAACAACAACAATAATAAAAGCTGTTTCCACATGAGAGAGGAGAAAGAGAGAGAGAAAAAAAATCCCTGGTTTTGTGTCTTTGCATAAAATAAAAAGCAAGCTACTGTACGGAGGAGGAAAAAAAGAAAGAAAAAAAGATGTATATACATTTATCTGTGACGGTTCCAGGCTGTAACAATCCCGCTGCAAAGTCAAAAAATAAAATAATGGAGAAAAAAAAAGATGCTGTCTTGCCCCTTCCCTTCCCACTACAAAACCTTCCTCTGTATCATTTCATATATATCTCGCCCTTTGTGTCATCTATAAAAATCCATCGCAGAATAAATTACAATCTCATTAACAAAAATAAAAAAATCCAAAATAAAAGCGTCTACTTCCCCTCCCCATCATAAAGCAAAAAACGAACAAGATGGCTGAAATTAAATGCATGGCAACGAGCTCACAAATTAAACAACACCTTGTGGATAATAATAATAATAATAATAATAATAATTACAACAATATCAATAATAACAATAAAAATAATTTTGATCATATGCTGCAATTTGTTTTGGATGCAATTAAAATGTGGTTTGGGGAATAAAATGTAAAAGGCCGTATTATAATAATAATTATTTTTCTTTTTCAAACGCACTAATCATGAGGATATATAATAATTTTTATCCTCTCAGCTCTGATTCATTTGTGGACAGTCTTCTACCCTTTTTTCCCTAATCGATTAATTTGATTTCAGTCTTTAAAGCACTCAATTTTGATTGGAAACACAATCAATTGTAATTTCAGAGCGGACGCCAAATGGCAAAAAGACAAAACTCCATAGACAAATTAGACAAATTAAACTTTACCTTCAATTAGAAAAGAAAAATCGAGACTCCAAATAAAAACGCGCCACATAAAGTAACTAAACTGTCAATGAGCAGAATTTCGGCGACAAAATAAAGGACGCTGAACAGCACAGAAATACAAGGCAGTAGGTAGTAGCTGTGGATGGAAACTGGATTCTCAGCCTGCTTCTTGTTTTTGAAAAACATCAATCCAAAAAAAGTGCCCCAGTGAAGAAAGAAAAACAAGGGGAAAAAAAGAAAAGAGAAAGGAATGAAGCCATGACTTTTAAAGTTATACAATATTTACAAAAGTGGATCCAAATGTTCTGTGAGAGCTGCTGCCATCATATTTTTTTCTTTTTACTGTAGAGATCTGTGTATCTAGAGCCCATCCTGTTGTGGAAAAGTGCCATATAATCCAATCAATCGCCACGGAGTCCCTTCCTGGAGCTGGGAGACGCTCTGAGGGGGGGAAATAATATTATTTAACGCTCGTTGTGTGGAAAAAAAATACTGGACTTGTTGTTTATGCTGCTGGTTGACTCCTGATAGAGGTCATAATCTTTATTTTTCAGAATGATGTGCCCCATTGCTGCATTCAGGCCAATTATTGGAGAGTTCAGCCAATGAGCTGCACGTATTATTATTATTAATAACAATAATGTGTGGTGATAATAAGTAAATCCTGACCTCAGTCCTGACAGAATAAATAAGAGCTGGATGGCCTGCAGCCTCCCAGCAGTGTTTTAATGCTGCCTGGCTGACAGATGGGACTCAGGCGGTGCTCACCCTCAGCTGGACTCCACCGGACTGACTGGGGGGCTGCAGCCTCCACCGGCCTCCAGTTTACTCCATTAACGCAGCTCCTTTGACCCCCCTCCACTGCACCACCCACGCACCCTTCACTGCTGGACGCACAATTTGGGAGCTACAAAACTAAAACGCCTTTGCTTTCCATTTTACGCACAGCAACAAAAACTGAACAGTAAAAAAAAAACAGAACAAGAATGTTGGATTTCATATAAAAAGTGGCGAATGGAAACCATTCATCTCTGCTTTTCGTCTAAAAACCACTCCTTCCCCTCCCTCCTTTTTTTTCGTCAAGTATAATTTCAATACACAATAGGGGCTACACCTTGAAACTGCGTCGACTGGAGTCACAGTGCTGGGCATGTATCCTCGGAGAACACAACACAGGCTTATGTTCCTTTAGCTCAGGGAAAAAATGTCCTGTCCTCCCCTCACTCTTTTTCCATTTGTCAGATATTCACTGCAGATATTGTGTAAGTACTCACTGCAATCTATTATACATAAAACACCCACTATATCGTCTCATAGTCCAGTGATTTATATATAACCTTGGGGGATAAATAAAAAGGAGAAACAAGTCCTGGAGGAGCGGTCCAGCAGAGTTCATTGGACCGGGGTCTGGACCCCGTGGTGCGGCGGCGTGTCCCCGTACACATCCTCGCTCCCCGGCAGCGCTCCTCCGGGAGGGGTCATGCGTTTCTCCTTCTGTCTCCTGTTACAAAACCAAACCCTCACCACTTCTTTCTCCAGGTGCAGACTGTCCGCCAGGCTGATTATTTCCGACGCTGCCGGTTTAGGGCACTTCAAAAAATGGCTCTCCAAAGCTCCTTTTACGCTTACCTCGATTGAAGTCCGTTTTTTTCTTTTCCTCCCCTGCGCCGCTATTTTGTCCAGGCTGGTCGGGCTGCCCGAGGTGGAGTCCGCCTCCTCCAGCCACTTGTTCAACAGAGGCTTCAGCTTGCACATGTTTTTGAAGCTGAGCTGCAGGGCCTCAAACCTGCATATGGTGGTTTGGGAAAACACATTTCCGTACAGGGTCCCCAGGGCGAGTCCCACGTCCGCCTGCGTGAAGCCCAGCTTGATCCTCCGCTGTTTGAACTGTTTGGCGAACTGCTCCAGGTCGTCCGAGGTCGGCGTATCCTCGTCCGAGTGGTCGTGGTGGCTCTGCGGCCGGTGCTGGTGCTGATGCTGGGACGGAGGGTGGCCGTGGTCGCTGAGATGCGGGCTGTGGTGGTCGTCATGACTGTCCCTCAGGTTGTGGTGGTGCATCCCCTGCCCGCTGCCCGGGATCAGCCCGTTGACGCTGAAGCCCGGCTGGGAGTAAATAAGGCTTTGGCCGTTCGTCGTGGCCATGCTCGGTATGTGCGCCGCCGTGGTGGTTCTCCACGCCCGGCCGTCGTGGTGGTTCCCGTGCGTCTGGTGCACCAGGTGCGGCGGCCGTGACTGGTGCTGCAGGTTGCTGCTGGAATTGTGCATCTCGTCCCGGGCGCCCTGCACCGCGGGTTTGATATCCTGCTCTGTGCCGAGCGGGCTGGAGGACCACGGGGCTCCCTCTCCGTGGGACAGTGCCGTGATCCACTGGTGTGCGTGGCTGAGCGTGTGGCTGTTGCTCTGCAGCGGGTAGTCGCTCTGCAACAGGCTCTGCGCGTCCCGGTACGCCGTGGCTTGCTGCATGCTGCCGGGCTCCGAGTGCACGATGGATGCGCTGGAGGTGAGGATGTTGTAGTGGTTAGACGCTGCGGTCGCCATGACTCTCGGAGCCGGACTGGTCGCTCTTATTAAAGGAACCTCGCATTTGACAGATCCTCTCCTGCCCACAGGCGGCTCCCAGGCGCTCTGCCAAGAGGACGCCGAGGCGCACCTGGACTCCGCCCCGCCCCCGCCACTCATTGGGCGTCGGAGGATGATGGACGTGGTTACCAAGGGCAACGGCGCGGCGATTGGCTGCGCGCAAGTCTCAACTAACACTACTCTCTTTGTTGGAGAGGTGCAAGTTGAGGCTCCCGTGGAAGCGGAGAGCCGGAGTGCAGCATGGAGAGACGGAGCACCGGGATCAGCAGTGCAACTGTAAGATACAGTTGATTTACTTTGATAATCATCTTCTATCCAGACTGAAGGTAGTCTAGTTCCAGGAGACCAGGATCTCCTCTAATGGGGAGACTATAAAAGCGCTCTTGTTGCAGAGAAACGGTCGTTTTATTGAGGTAGACTTTAGATTTTGTTGTTATTGTTGACTGTAATTCTGCGCACATTCATGCAATTAAATGTTGTCACTGGAAACGTGCGTGCAAGATCCCGATTTGATTAGAAATGCAAACTTTTTTAGAGCTAAATTACAGATCACATGTAGGGACACTGAAATAATCTGCACATGCATCATATAACAGGTTGCATATTACAAAGAAAAATAGAATGTTTAGTGCTGCAACATTTCTGCTAAGACATTGTGGGTGCATGTCTGTGAATCCATCTGTATTGTTTTTGCAGTGTTGGTTTGTCTATGTAGAGAAATATATTGGTGTAAGCATAGTTTCTTATTGAGAATCATTATAAAATATGTGTTTTAATCAAGCATTGCTTTGAAGTTCTTAAATCAATTTAACCCTGGCATGCAGTGAAGTCTAATTCAAGGGAGGAATAAATCTACAACATGACAAGTTTGGGTTTCAAAACTGAAATATCTGCTAAAAGAAAAAAGCTCAGGCACGTTTCATTAAAATCAATTTTATTTTTTAAAAACCTTGTAACAAAATTAATGAATTGGAATAAATGTCAAAATTGCAATCTGATCTGTGTTCAGAGCATCCAGGTAAAAACTTTTTGTAGAGATGAACACCTACACTGGCTGCTGGCATCAGTTTAAAGTCTTTCTGTCTGTTGTTAACGTGTAGGAGAATCACTGCCGATCACAGCTGTAATGACAGAGTGATCTGCACTTTCTGTGATTAATGCTTGTAAAAATGTAGACTAGTGTGTTCTTTCACAGCTGCAGACTTGTAAATGTAGATGTCGGTCAGTTGTTTCAAACTTTTAACAGCCTATAAAGTAAACAGATCAACTTTTGTGTCCAACCATGCTGTAAAGTGAATTTTACAAGTTCTCTTTGGTGGGAGTGGCTCCACACAGGAAAAAAAAGAGGGTCCCTGGATTGAAGATGAGGTTCTATATATAGTCTGAATTACTTACAGGAATTTGTTGGATTTTTAAAATCTTCAAATAATCTCTCTCCAAATGCTACTTTAATAAATGTAGTTGTGAGGATTTCATCACCTCTAAATGGTTGTTTACAGCTCTGTAAAGGATCTGAGACCATTAGAGCGTGGTGCAACAGTACTGAGGAGCTTCTAGGATTCTTTACATCACCAGAAGAGATTCAGAAATTATTTTTTCAGGTCTTATAGAGAACGATTACAGAGTTAATAGTGTGTGAAAAGCTTCTCCAGCTCCTCATCATCCACTAAAGTGAAGATAGACAGAAGTGAAGAGGAGGATTAAGTCCAAACTCAGGCCTCCAGTCCAGGGGCAGGGAGGGCAGCTTTCCATCCCGTCCCAGCTGTCGTTCCCCTCGGTGTCAGCTTCAGGGACCAGGACTTTGTCCAGAGAGGGGACATTCCTGGCCGACTGCTGCTGGTTGCCATAGGGAGAGGTAAATGAAACAACAGCAGTCGCGTCGCTGCTGCTCCCCCCTGTTCCTGGACTATCTAAAGGCCTCTATTTAGAGAGGCTCTCTGCTGCGGGGACAAAGCCTTCGCAGGGATAAAGGAGGGAGGAGTAAAGAGCGCAGGGCCCTGAGAGAGAGAAAGGGCTAGAAAAACTGAAAAAGATGAAAGAGATTATGTCTGTTCTCAAAGCTGCTCCTCACTCTCCAGTGAGATGAAGAAGAAAAATCACAAACAAAACTTCTACATTTTTTTTTGGCAGAGGAATGTCTCAACTTTCTAACTTCTGAAGCAGGTTCGTCGTCTGTATATTGGAAGGCATTAATAATTCCTACTGTATGTATGCAATTTAAAAAGCACCTTTGGTTAGTCTATGGCCTACAACAATTCACAGTGGCCACAAATTAAACCAATAAATCAGCACAGACAGTTCTTCAATATCCTCAATTTATAACTTTCAAACTATGCAAATGACTGAAACCGTAATTAAACATTTTATTTAATAACTTGGACCAGCAGTAAAATTAAAAGGCAATATAAAAAGCAATTATCAAAGAAATATTTTCACACCAAAAATATTCAAACTGTGCAGTGAAAACACAAAAGTCTACATGGTGAATATTCACACTCACAAATCATTCTCGGTGATGTAAATTTATTCAAAAAGTTCACACAAGGACACATGTCATGTGTATAGAGTAAGGTCTGTGAACAATGCAGGGGCGTGTAACAAAGGGCAAGTGCTAATTGCAAAATGTCTGTTCTCTACGACCTGGTTTGGATTCTTCAATTCATATGCTGATTTTAAGTTGTGCTACAACTTTTTCTTTTTTGCTTTGATGCTGCTTGAGTGGTCAAAATGGGTATTTTTTAATCTTTGAAGCTGCAAAAAAGGGAATAAAAAATAAAATGCAATCATCTTCAAAGTAATGTAAGGCTATGAATTGTATATTTAATGCATAGTTTGCTAAATTCATCCTTGAAAGGCACAATGTGAAACCAAAATGTACTCAGTTTTAAATATAAGATTGGAAATTGCTATCAGTAGTAATTAAAAGGCAACTATTTCACTGCATGGATAAATAGTACACAACGACAACTGTTTACATCAGTAATACGTAAGAGTAATACGTGCACACCAGGCGAAGATGACCAAGGCAGAACCACACACAAAATGCTCATATTCCATGTATAACTCCACCTCTTCAATTAAGTATCAGTGATTGGGCCTTTAATGGATCTCATTTCATTGACTAATAATCCTTTATAGATGTGAATCCAGCTGCACTTAGAGCACATGAAGCCGCCAGGATTCAAGTCATACCAGGAAAAGTTTCCAGGCACGGCTCAGTAATTCATTCTGGTAATATTGAACATTATTGTGGCGTAACATTGAAATCGGCCAAATCAAAAGAACATTGTGGTAATTAGGCTGTAATTCAAGGAATTACCACATCGCCACACAGGCTTAAATAGTCGTGTTGGGAGAAACGCAAAGCACATTATTTTAATGGTGTAATATGCAAACTATGGCTCGTTTCAATTACATGGCTTAACAATGCATAAATGATGCGAGCCTTGTTATTTGGACTGCAGGGTCCGCAGTTATTCAATCACTCAGAGGGGGCAATGTTAGGGGCCACGCTGCCTCCTCTCGTACACTAAAACCCAGTGCTGAGCAGTGAGGGCCGCTGCCAAACTACATTTAAGGGAATAAAAATGAACAGTAGAGAATGTAAGCGTTAAATTAACAGTAGGATAATTATATGACCCGTGTGCTGTAAAGATTCAATTTCTAACGCTCTAATTAGGCGACTGTCTCCCCATACATCAGCTCACATCCCTCTGCCAATTTCTCACCAGAAAGCGTCCTGTGAGCGGAAATAATTAGATTTTATTAAGACATGGCTCATGTAATAAAGAAAATCAAAGGAGGGGCTGGTTAAATATGATATGTTTTTAAAATCACTGATTGTTCCACACGCTCTGTCCACTGAGTCCTATTAAAAGACGAGGACAGTTGGGTCCAAACTGGAGGAGAGATTCTGGCAGAGAATGATGACATTAACCAAAGTAATGAACTGTGCACTGTCTACTGTGGAGGGAAGACACACTAACCTGTTATCTTAAACATTTTAACAGTATTTTGTAATGATGTTCAGAAGAATATTACACAGAAATCACCACTTTATGTAGGGCTGCAACCGACCATCATTTACATAATCTAACTGTATCTTCCAGGGCCCAAGGTGATATAATTAAAATCCCCCTCTGCTTAAAAATGTGTTGTGCTCATTGTTACTTGGCTTGCACAATGATGTAAATACAGGATTTGACACTAGAATTCAGTTTTTCCATTTCTCTGCTGAAGAGGGAAGGTTTCTCGGTGCTCATCTTAAATCTCCGTTTACCACATGTGTACAAAGACAGATTTTGTGGCATCACAGCTAATCTGGAAGCCAATCACGGTCCTGCAGTCAGTTTTACACAAGTGTGATGTGGAGACTTGAACACTCCAGTGCAGACAAACGGAGAATGGACTTTTCAATGCTGCATATTCACAGATTTTCTTTCTCAAAGAGGACAAAGTGTAGATGGCATTTTATTGACTCTTAAAAAGGTAAATAGACTTTTTGTGTGGAAAAAAAATATATAAAAATTATTCAAAGCAATGCACTGTAGATTTCCGCAGAAAGTCTTGGTATTTCTTTTTTTAATAACAGCCTACAACTGAAAGAGACTCAGTTTTATCGGATAGAAACTGAAGAAAAGCAGCAAATAGTCATACTTGAAAAGCTACAACCAGAGAATGGGGCTTTTTTGGGTTTAAATAGCCTAAACGATCAAGTTGTTATTAATTCAAATAATCGGCTAGTTGTTTCAGAGATTAGGAGGATGGAAGCTAGGATGGTATCTAAATCTGTCACAATAAAGATTAAATAGTGTTTAGTGCCACTAAGGTACAAATAGTCCCTGGTAGAATATCATTACGTAACCAAAGTGTCATCTTTAGAGAACAATCAGGACTAAAGAGGTATTTGTTTACTTTTACATTTATCTTGCTGATTTATATTAGAGCCATACAAAATGAAATACCTGAAGAATGCATATATAGAAAAATATATGATGTATAAGAATGTGTATTTTTAATTATGTATCTTTAAAATAACAGACCTCCGGAGTTGCAACACTTTAAGATGTACTGTTTCACTCTTGACTCTGGAGTACATGCAGCAGCACTGATCGCTTTCTTGCAAGGTAATAACAGAGTTTTTATTTCAGATTAGCTGTTCAGATATCAATAATTCTTGCGAAGGCTTACATAACGGGAGCCGACCCACGCCTTTCATCCTTACTGTAATTGTTGTGTGCATCAAAGACGGAGAGATTGACAGGCTGTATGGGAGGATTAATACAGTGGGTGAGTGACGACATACTGAGTCGGTCTGGAGGGAGGGAGGAACAAGAGAGGGGGAGAGAGAGGAGAGAGGCTAAGATATGGGGGTGAGAAGGAGGAGAATGAGAGAAAAGTAGGAGAGGACAAAAAGTGGGGAGAGAGTTAACGAGAGGGAGAGCATTAATTGTGTGCTTTGTGCCGGGGCTCTTTTGCTGAGTGTGGCTGTCGAGGTGCGGGCGCTAACCCCTCCAGCAGCCCGCCGTGATCTGAGCCAGCTCTCAGACTGCTGTATTCCAATGCAATTAGGCCACTCAAAGGCCTGCTTAAAGCTGCACCCCCACCACACACACACACACACACACAGGCACACACAGATAGCAACAGCCCCTGTGGGTCCCCTCCATTGTAGCGGGGAGGTGTATTCTGTCCCTCTTTGAGGCCCTGGATGAAGAGACCACCCCGGGGAGCAGAAAAAAGCAAGGATTACCTCTCTTTCTGTCCCTTTCCCTCTGTCTTTCTCTCTTTCTGCCTCTTTATCTCTCTCTCTTTCTGGTTTAAGAGTTACCTCTAAAGTCTATCAGCTCAGGCAGGCACAGCTCTGGTTAGCTCCACCAAAGAGACACAACTTGGAGTTTTTGCAGGAGGAAACAGAAGAAGAGGAGCAATGAGGCATTTCTGTGATGGATGTCATTGTGGGACTGCTTTAGCAATATCACTTCCCTCTTCCTCTTTCATTATTCATGCAGTCATATATTTCAACAAGTGGCGTGGGGCGTGTAGCTCACTAGCTCGTCCCCGTTGGCATCAGCGCCGCAGCCTCAGTCAGTCAGTCCTCTCTGTGTGCTGTATTAAGAGAAAGCTCTTCATCATAGCAGAGCTCTCTTGGCTGGGTTTCAGTGTGTCTCATTCCCCAGAAAGCATTTAAAGCAGATTACAAACCTAACGCTACACCTCCCCAATAAGAGAAGAGAGAAAGGGAAAAAAACTGGCACATTAACACCTGCAATACTACTCAATGGCATCAACAGATTAACGAGGTAATCCACACAATGAGGTCTTTGATTCGTGTGGTTTGGCAGGCAATAACGCCAGGCATACTGCACACTGTTATTTCAGACCGTCCCAGCACAAGAAAACCTGGCAGAAGCGGTTCCCTTTTTTGTCTTTCCATCAGATGAGCTTTTGAAGTATTTTAACTTGTGCATCTGGTGCTTTTGCCTGTTTCCTTGTCAGAAAAATAACCTGCTGGCTGCTCCTGTGGCACATGTGATGGGAGAAGGGGAGGAATCACAGGCTTTCTGAAGGCTGTTTAAACAGCAGGGCTGAGGAGCTCTCCATCGTCCTTCCCCCCATTTTTCTGCATAAGGACGTGCGCATAGGATAAGTGTGTGTGTGTGATAGATCTCGCGGTCCCATCGCTCATGTGCGGCTCGATTAGCCCCACGTGCCTCGTTCGTCAGACGTGGAGGCAGAGCAGATGGCAGGAGACGCACCGTGTTACCATGCTGCAGCACTATGTAACGCTGCTCTAATTGAAACATCAATACTGCCCTGTCAATACACTACTGCTACTTTACAAAACACCCCTACCATCAGACCTGCACTTGACTCAAAAAAGCTCCCATTACTCTGACATCTTTGTTTCATATTAAGATGCACTGGTTAAAAGTTTCAGGCTGATTCCAAAACGGCAACAAAGTAACTTTTTCTGTAACGGTTCCTGGTGCTTTTTAATTTCCTAATTTCAGCGAAACACTTGACTTGCTCTCTGTTTGTATACAGCGTTGTGGTGGTAAAGGAAGCATGCAGAGAAAAGGGAGAGAATTTCCTCAGTAGCATCTCCGCTGTGGCACATTTTTAATGAATTGATAAAAAGTTGAGGGAGCTCACATGGCTGTGATCAGTAATTCGACGTTATCGGAAATTCAGTGGAGAACAGAGAGAAATTAGGCGGCTAGGAATTAATTTGTTATTTGTCCAACTCAATGAGGAGTGACGCAGCCCCTTTAATGAATGGGTAATCCATTTCTTATTGCACCGAGCTGAATTCACCCTTCATTGAAGTGGAAAAAGACAAACATATCTTTCACTAACCTTTGCAACTTGCGAAGGCAAACGAGGAGGGGGAGATGAGCGCTGAGACCTGCTCCTGAAACTATTTGTTTTTTTGGGGAAGGATTTGTGTTTGTGTGTGTTTGTGTGGGTGGGAGAGGGATTGAGCTTTAAAGCCAAGTTAAGAATCCACAATAAATAATCTCTGCTCACGCAGAGGCCACACAGTGGAAATACAGTATGTGGAATTGATTCATGATCAATTGGTTTGCTGCACTGTGGAAAATAACAGTCTTTATTTAACCATGGCTCATGTTTGTGTCTTCAGTTCCCTCCCCACCACCCCAGCCCCCTCCCCTGCCTATCTGAGCACAGTTCCTTCATCTATTGCATCTGAGGAGTCTGACTGTTGCACCTGCGCCATTGCGACGTCCTGGACGACCTGTGATGGTAAGAACCTGCTCTGTCCATCCACATCATTCCTGGCAGGCTTGGTTTCAGGAAGCTCCTTCACTGCAGCAGGTCTTGATCTCAGGGACGACGTCTGTACAACATCTGCCTGATGTAACTGTTGAATGTATTATTAACTATTATGAGCATATGCCATAAGAAAACAGCCTACAGGAACTAAAGGAGCTGCAAATAACGACTCCATTCAGACATCAGTTTCTAACTTAACTAACTGAAAAGAATGAAAAGTAATGTCTTTAAAAAGCTTATTTTGTCCATCCATCAATCAAAAACACACATATAAATATGAAAAAAGCTACAAAATTCATAGCTGAAAAGCTTCTACAAGGATATGGTTAGTATTTTTATTTATACAAAAATGTTTTACTTAATTAATTAATTGATTAATGATCAAAATAGATGCTAATTCCATTAAATATTTGTTTCAGCTGCAACAACAACCATATATCCAATAAAAAAGCATTATGGAGGCCAAATGGGCTAAATGCCACATGCCTAGCATGAGAAGACACATTTATCTGATTCACAAAATCACATTTTTTCCCTCCATCTCTTCCAAATTTCAATCTTCAGTATCTCCTGTTTCATCATCCAAATAAAAAACAAACAAAATATCCCAAAAACAACAATAAAACTTCCCTTTAAATTCATAGAAATAGAAAATAAATACATAGAAACAAGCAGTAAATCTAAATAGGAGGTGCTGTAACTCACCTTGGAAGCAATTCTAGATGTCAGAGACATGTTGAGGCTCAGGTTAGCGATTGTGTTCCCAGACGTTTTCCTTATCTGGTAATAGAGCAGATGCATTAGTGACAAACAAGCAGAATAGTACTAGAACTGTACAGAGCTACTGATCCCATCCTGTGGGACAAACTACTAAACACTGGATCATGAGGTGAGAGAACGAGGTGTCTTTTTTGTTAGACCCTTCCTACCTGCTAAAGGCATAAGGGGATATTTTCTCAGGGCACCCTCCCACAGCTAGAACTAGTGACATTTATGTGTGAAATCTGTCAAATGGCCATTTAATCTAATTTCTAAGGAGCAACGATTTTATTTACAGTAGTTGTGGTACATCATTTGCTCTTGTTAAGACTCCTTGAGGTCCTCCATCTGCTGAACTTCACACCACCAACATTTGCAGCAGGAGTCTTAACTCCTTTGACATCCTTTCCCCCCTCCTTATGGAAGTCATGGGTGAAAAAAACTGAGAAAACACACAGAGGAAACGGGACACGAGCTGTTCAGAGAATTCTGATTCAACTCGGTTTTCTGAAGAAAAAAAGACAAGGACAAACAGCTGAATTTGAAATCAATCAAAAACTGGCTCTGTCCATGGGAGCGACGTTCAGGCTCCAGTTACGATTTGATCTTGGCTCAAGTTTTTCACTGAGTGTTGACGTCTCAGAGTTGTGAGGAATCCCGAGCCGGCAGCTTACAGCGGGGGTTTTAGTGATACAGTATTTACAAGGCATGAGGAAGTGGGAGCGCTGCAACAGACGGCACCGTGCACTGCGCTTTCAATTATTTCTCACAGCATTCATGAAAATAGAAGCACAGCGGGGAGTACAGTATGAACGACAAAACTATAAAAAGACATGGAGTGAAAAGAGAACTCCCAAGCTAAAATAAATGGTGTTGTATGTTGTTGCTGGTGAAGAGCTCAGAATAGTGCACGTCTTAGGAAAAGGAGGGATAGAAATAGTGTGATGGAGTGTAGACAGTGCGAGCAGTGATGGAGTAAAATGGGTGCATAAATAATCAGGGGGAGGTTGAATTTTGGATTTGATGGCATCTTATGAATCTGTTTGGAGAGTGAAGTGGGTGTGATGATCTCTGCAGTCGGTCTTATGCAAGAACCACTCATTCAATTTTAAGCAGCAAGTAAAAAGGACTCACGGAAACTTGTTAAAACTTAAATTTTAGTGTGTTAGCATGCTAGCAGTTGCTAATTAAACACAAAGCATAGGTGAGCGTGACAGGAATGTCATTAGTTTTGTAGGTATTTCTTCATCAGCTACTGTTATTACACTGTAAGCCTCGGTAGCTTTGGTTATTTTTTTATTCAAATGTTACATAAATTTGCACAAATGTCACCTTAATATCTGTACAAAATTTCATTGTATTCGATCTGTTGGCTGTTGACATATTTCAGTCTGGATCAAAGCATTGAACTGACCTGCAACCCCACTGACATTTCCATTTCCAGAGCCGTGCTGCTAGCGTGGCTAAAAATGAAATAAAACTTAATGAAAAATCATTATTCTGTTTGTTGCATCAGTGTGAGTTTTTTTGTTTTTGTTTATACTGGACTCGCATATTACAGTAGTGTATTATCGGATTGTAGTCTGTATTTACTGACAGCATAAAAACTGCCTGATCATTTGATTGCTTGGTTTTTAGTGGTGTCATTGAGTTCCCAGTTTTCAGCACTTAACTTGGTGAGCTTGGTGGGTGTTATTATTAGCCACAGGGAAGGACCGCAACTACAAAAAAATAAACCACAAGTGGTACTAAACCAGAAAAAAAACACCCCTCAGATCAAAAGCTTCAGATTTGGGAAATTTAGCATATATTCAAGCAGTGGAATGCACACACACACCTACACTCTATCCTTTTTGCCCTCTAACTCATCAACAGAAACAGATGACAACCAGCTTTTCCTGGAGCTGATCTCTCTCTCCTCCCTCAGATGAGAAACTGTTGGTAAAAGAGAGGGAGAGAGAGGGAGAGAGAGGGAGAGGCTCACAGACAGAGATGTTTGTTTCCCAGTCCTTCCACCGTCTCCGTGGGACGACCCTCCCCATCCACCCACCAACCAGCCCCCCCTCTCAACCTAATGGATCAAACAAAGGACATCATTTGTAGGCCAAGTCTTTTTCTGAGCGTCTCTCTCCTCGGCTCTGCATACCAATCCAATACAGCCCAAGGAAAAAAAGCCATGCCGTGGTACATGTGTGTGTGTGTGTGTGTGTATATGTGTGTGTCTGGGCCGGGGGTTGGAAGGTCTGTTTGCCTCTCCGCCAAGCATCGATTTATCCTTTTCTCCAATTTATTTCTCCTCCTTGCCTCTGCAATCCATTCAGATCTGCCTCTAGGGGAGGAACTTGGGGTAAAGACGTTGTCAGGCCTCGTCGTTGCCTCCTAACACCGGCTCAAAACTCATCTACAGGCCCGGGGACCGTGTACCCCTGCAAGGACACGTCGGGCAGCGACAAGCACACAAACAGCTACCTGTCGACCAGCGGCACACTTTTGTCAGAGCTGTAATTGGCCTGATAATGCAGCATAAAGGACGGAGACAGGAGACTACGGCGATTGTGAGAGGATAATGCAGAGGCTGAAAGAGAATTCTATTTATTTCAGTTCAAACGCTGAGCAGAGAGATGATTAAGTAGACCACAAAATGTCCTCTAATTTCGAAGGGGTGTTATACCCCGGTCTTTTTTTCTCTGCAGTAACAAGTGTTGGAGAAGCCAGGATGATATTTAATTGTTCTTCATAATCAGGCCTAGACTCGGTGTAACAGCAGATATGATCAGAATAACAATATCTCAAGTCCCGATTCAACTGCCTGATCCCTATCTCTGTCAGTATGATTCTGACATTTTCAGATGTTATTACTCAGTCTCAAGGATTTGTATCCTAAATCCTCGACAGTGACGACAGCGCTGAACAGAAACGCTGCATGTGCACAAATCCCAGTGTTGCACCCTCATGCACGCGCACACAAACACACACATACACAGACACACTCACACAGACGTACAGTATGGCAGAGATCTGTGAGCCATTCTTCAGTGTCATAGTGAGCGACGCCTGGCACATCCTTACACCTGAAGTTGATCAATGCAGATATGTCCAGGGGGAAATTGAAATCCATAGGAAATTAGGCGGCGCAAGTGATTTATTGGAATAGTAAATCACAGTGTGTGTGATGTGTGAAATGTGTGTGTTCCAGCTCCGTGCACAGTACTGTACCTTGTGTCTGGCTGGAACGGTGATATCAGCAGCCCGCACTTTCCTGTCTCTCTCCATTTGGTAGATCCACTGAATCAGGTCCAGAGGGGGATAACGGTCCCTCTGGTACGGCGCTCTGTGAGGAACGGGATGGTGCGAACCCATGGACACAATGCTCTGCAGGGGGCCCTCTGAAACAAAAAAAGAAAAGCACGAAAGTCCTGTTAGAACACTGTAAGACACTATATGCCTCACTAGCTATGTGTCTATCCAAATGTCAGATATATTTCTTACAAATGCTTAGAATGTAGGATTAAATGGGTCTTATGTTTTTAAATGTGGACCAAAGGAAGTAATGAAAATATAAAAATAAAAGAGTTTCAGTTTTTTACTGACTTCAAACCTTTGAATCTGTTAGTATTCCCCTACATTTTTACTACTTCATTAATCACACAAAGTTGAATTCAGACCCCGTTTTTGACACTATTTTTAACTTGCATGTTTTCAGTAAGAGCTGTTTGATGTATTTACACTCTCCAGTCTCTTCTACAATGAGTTTTTATTCTTGTGTGGTTTTTAAACTTTGCACAAGTGATTCATAATAAAAAGACTTGTATTCTAGCTTCAGTGTTTTTACCTCACTGAGATGATTCTGAATCTTAACTTAGACTAAGTAGCGCATCTTAATGTGTTCCTTTTTTTAGCCTACACTTGTTTAGCAAAAATAAATAACTGACAGAGAAACATTCTACAAAAATAACTTGGAACTGGACATGCAGCTGGTCCTTCTGTGCTCACTATAAAAAGTGGGATTGTAGTTGTAAGAAAATTAAAGGAATGACTCACAAACTAATACTCTGTTTTATCTCAAATTTTAATCCTAGACTAGTTGTTTTTTGGAAAAGCAGCACCAAAATGCCAGTTTATAGGATGTTCCTCAACTTTGTGTGCTTGAAAAGAAGTTAGATCCTTTAAAGGGTGGAGCTCCAAGACAAGCACACTTACAGTACAACACCAAAATGACAAATATATATCCGACACTGAGCAGTTGCATGAGTGTCTTAGAGGAGATTGAATTCATGCATGAATGTTCAAATAAATCCAGGAGGCTTTTCTTGAGAATAAAACAGTGATAGTGTGTAGTGTGAATCCCAACTGAAGAATCACTGCCCCACACAGATACACTCCCTCACCCCTTCCCTTGCTATTTCTGCTGTGTTTTTTTTCCTTTTTCCAGGTACACCGCTTGTGTTCTTCTAGCTTGTTTTTGTCCTGCTTTAATTGCTTTTTTTTTGCAGAGAAGAAGAAAAGACAACAACAAGGCAGCGAGGGCTGCAGCTAATGGAGAGGCTGTAATTGTGAATGGAGGCATTCATCTGGAGACGTCGTCCGTGAATTGCGCTGCACAATACCCAGCGCCGGGCTGCTCAGATCACCAACCAGTCACCAAACACATACACACACACACACACACACACACACACGAACATAGACATGTGCATGCACACACACACACTCACTCTGAACCCTCAGATCACTGGTGCTCAGAGGAGGAACGTAATCACACCTCCGCAGAGAGAAAGACACCGAGGAGGGGAGGAGAGAAGGAGGACAGGAGCTGGAGGGGAGGATGGGAAGAAGAGAGGAGAAATTATACAAGGAGAGAGGAGGAGAGGAAGGGGGAGGAGGAGGAAACGGAATGGTGAAATTGATGTTTCCTACCATTTGATTTGGGCCATGGAGCCCAGGAGGCAGATCAGATAGAGCTGCATGCACACATACACACTCACTCATAACACACATATGCATGAACACAAGCATGCAAACACACACACACAGAAAGATACATGAGCATCCTCATGCATGGACACCTATACATGCAAGTAGGCCTGCATGCGCATACACACAAACACACAGAAGCATAAATTTAAGACTACAAATCCTTATAAGCATTCAGTATAGAACCTGTGAGAGCTCAGAGAACCATCTCACGAACCCCATGCTTCCTTATGTTTGAAACAGTCAAACTCACATCACACACCCTTACACACATCCCCTCTCCAAACAAACACCATTAAGTCAAAACACACAGAAACACAGCTAAAAAAGACACAACAAAGCCGACAGTATAGAAAAAAAACAACAAATTCTCATCTCGGCGAGGCGAGACGAGGCACCTGTCAGCTCGGCGGCTCCTGCTACTACAGAGAAACATCAGGAAACAACAACTCAATTAAACACACCATCCCTGTTCAATTACTGCCACATAATCACAGCAATTTACCTTCACTTGCTGCACAGCCACCAAACAAACACACACTGTGGCAAACACAGTTACAGAGGCGGAGAAACACTCACACGGACAAGGCTGGATCACAAAGACAACCAGGCTGGAGCTGTGGCTTCATCCTACATATCATGAGTGTAAAACTTGCTGAGAGCTATCTGCAGGGTAACTGGCATAAAACAGACATGGAGGATGTTAGCAGAGAGCAGCTTAAGTGAGCTGCTTATTTACTGCATCTCTAAAGAACAACTACATTTCCAAACATTTATATAACATCATAAATGTTAGCTTTTGTCCAGCAAATGCAGCTGGGTACATTTAAGGGCACACGCTCTATGCAAGTACAAACTTATTTGCTTTATAAAATAGTCAAAGTCTGCTAATTAATTTGCAAATTAAAGGGAATTAAATGGATTTGGGAATATCTTGCACCTTCTTGATAAGCAGGAAGATCAGAGAGCTCAGAATCCTCAATCAGTTGCCATTCTATCCCTGGCCAGCGTAAAATCGTTTTCCTACAATAGGAAACACATTTTATTTTGCTTTGCTCCTGATATTATTTTTCTCTGAATGGCATAAATATTTGTAGTTTTTATCTTGCCCAGAAATCAGTTTTGTCTCAATTAAGACAGCATACACCGAGTTGCCAGTTTATACTTAGCCAAAATAAATGCAGTCGACGTTGACAGTCCTGCAATTAATCATATTTTTATGAAAGTTATGATATTGAATCTTTACTTACAGCTTGATGGCTGTAGTTTGCAGTGCGTATTGTAGAAATGTTGTACTAGACTGCATTAGGTCAGGCTTTCTGTGCCTATTAACCTGGCATCTGTGCTCCCTTTTTTACTCCATTGAAGTAAAGAGGTGTGAAGCCTTTAAAAATAGCATATATATTTTTTTGCCTGGCAATTTCTCCTCCTACTTGGGGTTTAAGTGTGGTCTTATTATGAACAAAGCTGACCTGGAATCAGACAGAAATTATTAAATTGCTCTTGTAAAAACTGGATATCTACATATCTCATACTAAAACATATTTAATGGGAGCCTCATAGTTGAAGAGACACAAATTGACAGGTTTCATGCTAAACTCCACACATAAGCACATCCTGCAGCAGTTCTTCAGCGAACGATAAGTAAACTTGAGCAACAATGAACACCCTGTCACAAAATAAAAAAACAAAGTAATTGGACAGGTGTATATGTTCTTGGTTGAGTATGGATGTTTTTTGAGGTTTGTACAAAACCCCATAGTTCCAATTATGTTAACGCTCCAGCATACAGAGCTGTTTATGACAGTTGAGTGCTTCCACATTTCCTGTTTTAATGTGACAATGCTGTGGTCCACAAACCTGAGGATATAAGGACATAGTTTTCCCAGTTTGGTGTGGAAGAACCTGCCTGCACAGAGCCTAGACCTCAACCCCATCCAAAAATGCTTTGGATGAACTGGAAAGCTGGTTATGAAACTAGAGCCAGCATCTGGATAGCTTAGCTTTTATAAGGACTGCAAACAGGGGTACAAAGCTAGCAAGGCTCTGTACAAAAATAAAAAAGTATGAGCACCTCTGACACTGGATAATCAACATATTATAATCTTTTTATCTATACAAAAGCGGTTTGCCCCTGCTTTTGTTTTTTATGCTATGCTAAGCTAATAGCCTGATGACTTTGGCTTCATATTTAGCATAAGAACAAGAAAAGAATTTCTCTAACGTACATATTAGAACCATCATAATCTCCAAATAGCATTCAAATATATTCTGCATACAGCATAACAGGAGCTTGTCTGAAAATTATAATCACAAAGTCATGACTGTGGGTGATGCTTGGAGCACAGTGTGGCACACTACTACAGAATGATGTCATTGGGGATAAGACTGAGGAATACCAACACTGTAAGAACCTGTGAATGAGTTGTGTATCTGCGTGTGTGTGTGTGTATGTGTGTGTGTGGACAGCAGATTGACTAACAGCTTGAACTTGGGTTAGATCCAGGAGCATGGGGAGGGATACATGGATGGATGGAGAGAGAGGGAGAGGAGGAGGGGGAGAGCCATTGATTTCTCAACAGAGAGATCAGCATCTTGACAGAAAGAGACGAGAGAGCAACAGAGCAAGACACACACACCGCACTCACACACACCGCACTCACACACACCGCCACACTCAGAGAGAGAGAGAGAGAGAGAGAGAGTGGGAGAGAGGGGAGGTTCCCACTGTGGCCCTCAGGTGAAATTCCATGACTTTTCCATCACTGAGCTGGAGTACTTTCATGCCCTAAAAACATTCCTCCATCCTCCCTTACAGTGTGATTTCCACTAAAGTTTGGCTAAAACAGGTTTCAATACAAAAAAGAAGCAAAAACATAAAATCAACCCAAAATGTCCTAACGTTAACAGCATCTTTAGTAGGATCCCTGACTTTCTATCAAACCTCCATGATGTTTAGGACCTCCATGACCGGTGGGAACCCCTGTTGACAGAGATCAACAGAAAAGTCTGGTTCAACGTCTCTCTCCCAGCATGCATCGGTGATTCTAACAACCCCAAAACCCCCGACAGGGACACGAAGGACGGTGCTGCGGCTCTGTGCCGGTGTGGCTAACGAGGTGTGTGTGTGTGTGTGTGTGCAGAGTTTGTGTACACCGGGGGAGCTGACACACTCCGTGGAGGAGGGGGGTGGGATAGAGGAGGTGCAGCCAGGGGTCACACTGTAATTACACATCACAGTCCCTGTGGTCAGTCCACTGACTCCTTCTGACTACTGTGCCTCAGCCATAGAGGCAGAGATGGCAGGTGGTGGTGGGAGCTGAGGGTGAGGAAGTTTCCGTGGAAAAGTTGGAGTAATAAGGATAGTGTATTTTAAATTTCTTTTTGAATTTCTGTAGTTAAATTGGTTTGTTTATTTCTCCCTGGTCTGCTTTTTAATTAACTTGTGCATTGATTAATTTGCCACTTGGTATTTTGCGGTACGCTCAGTGCATATATCACCCCCCTACGGTAACCCTGCCGCCATGCTCACCTCAGTTTGCATGAGTTCAAAGTACTGAGAGAAGTTGACACTTTCACATACCATGCGTGGACTTGTGTGGGTGGTAGGTGCCATAGAGGATGAGTGTAACACTGAGCAAAGCTCCAGCTGCCTCCTCTTCACTTGGCCTCGTGCAGCTCCTCACTGTGCCTTTGTGGTCAGTCACCTGGAAATAAACACAGCAGCAAAGACATTATTTTACAAAAAAAAAGATTTGTGTGAGGGGGAATTAACTAATATTATACATCTGAATAAAATAGGAATGACAGAAGACTGACAAGATGCTATGTGAACCATGGAAAGTATTATTACATGTTGTTCACCAAACCATCCCGTTGCACTCGTTTCATCAGAAAAATAAAGTTATTTGTTGAGAAGAGTTCAAGAGCTCCTTCAGACTTCCTGGGTAGCAGTAGTGAAGTAAGAGGGATGTGTTAAAAATGCCTGACAACAGTGACTTGACACTATATCAACTAATCTTTTCTCATTAACTTAATGTAAATATACAAGTTGTTAATTTCTGTTTAATTCAACATTAGGTTCTACTTTTTACATTCCAGTCACTTCAGAACTTAAAAAACACAACTTCCTTTGACTTTAAATGATGGATTGAATAAATGTAGCCTTTGAGAGTTGAATAAATCTACTGTGTTTTATACTGGACCAGCACCATAACAGACTCCCCAGCATGCATTGCCAGAAAAGTAAAATTCTCCAGAGAGTCTTGTTTTTCTGTATTTTGAACAAAACATACATGATTGAAATCTGATGTGTGTCTTACACACCTGAAGATAACTTTTGACTGTTCCTGAACATAACTGTGAAAAACTGTTAACCGTGATGATGGTTAAAGGTGAATTCAACTTGGCTCTTTCTCAAGTTCAGTTAACTGACCTTAGCCAGTGTTACATTTTAAAAACTCATAAGATGACTCAGAAATAAATGTAGTAATGCCTTCGAACAGGCATCTTTCTCCTTTTGGGAAACAGATACGTACAGAACTCTATTTTAAACTCAGTTTTAAACAGCTTTTTACCAAGCGGTTTCTGAGCCTTTTTTAAAAACTCCTGTCACATTTTTACTCACTGTAGACTCATTTTTTTCTTTATTGTAATATAAAGTCCTGCGCCTCTATGGAAACAGCACAACAATTGTTAGAAGTAGAGAGAACTTGGCCGCCAGCAGCAGTCGTGAGTCAAGTCCGGCTCACGGCCCTTTGCTGCATGACTCTCTGTCCTCTTTCACCCTGTCTCTCCCCATCATTAAAAATGGAAAAACTCCCCCCCTCAAAAAACAAACAAACAAAAGAAGTAGAGAGAGCTCAAATATGTAGTGGTCAATTAAAAAACTCTACAACAATAGTTGAATTTCTTTGATCATTATTTTACGAAAAGTGAAAAAAAAAGAAATCAACATGTACAACATGCATGAAAGTTCTCCCAGGTGTTAACAGTACTGGAAAAAAATAGTGGCTCCTCATACTATAGAAATTTTACTACTTAGATTTTTACATTTCCTCTTAGATTTTGCTTCCATACTTGTCTATCTATGGTGCAGTTCAGCCCATTTAAGCCAAAAAGTCTTTTTGTCACGATGTTTGGTCACAACTGAATTATTAATGGTTTCTCAGTTTCCTCACCGAGTGCAGATTTTTTTGTTTTTCACAGGATCTGTTCAGTACAAAAATTTTCTTTTTGATTAAGCCTTAAATGAGGTGTGAGATGAATGTAAGATAAAGTGATTTTAGGCTTAGATTTGGTTAATTTTCCAGACAGAACTGCACATCACACATGATTAGTTCATGGACCATGTGAAAGTTGACAATCTGACAATTATCCCTGTGTTTACAGTCTCTGGCTGTGATAAATGAAGGCAGAATTTTGGTAAGTGTTAAATGTCACTTAGTTTAGGGAGAATTTGTTTTTCTCTTGTTTTCTCTTTAGTCTAATATATTTTTAAAGAGGCCCATCAAGGGGCAACAACTGCAAGCTGCCTTAGGCTATAAATGCTGTACATGTATAGTGCCTGTAAAAAGTATTCACCCTACTTGGAAGTTTTTCCCTTTCATTAATTTTCAATATTTAATCATGGCCAATTTATTTTTTGTCATTTTTGGCAAAACTTTACAAAAAAGAGACTCTTTCATGTAAAAGTTAAAACAGATTTCTACAAAGTAATGTCAATTAATTAAAAGTAACAAATGTGAATTGAGTGACTGCACAAGTAAACTCATTATAAAGTTTGAAAATCAACAGAGGTGCAGCCAGTTGGTGTCAGAAATTACACAATTAGTAAAAGGAAGATCATCTGAGTGCAGTAAGTGTGTCTACAGTGACTGTAGTATATAAGACACCTTCATCTGGAAGGTCCAGTTACTGGTGAATCAGTACTCCCAGTTAGAACTAAATTTCCCTTCAGCAGGTTTCCTCAAAAACCAAATAACTCTGCAAAAACAAGACTAGTAAGGGGAGGCCACCGCCCTATGACTAGTCCAAAGGAGTCACAAGTTTCAGCGGCTGAGATGAGAGAGACTGTGCATAGAACAACTGTTGCCTGTTCTTCATCAGTCAAAGTTTAAAGTAGAGTGGCAAACAGAAAGACACTGCTGAAAACAGCTCATATTAAATCTCAGCTTGAGTTTGTCAAGGCATGTGGGAGACTCTGAAGTCAACTGAAGAAAGATTCTTTGGTCTGTAGGACCAAAATTGAGCGTTTTGGCGATCAGATGCTGGGTTTGGGGAACACCAAACACCGCACACCATCAAAAACACACCATCCCCACTGTAAAGCATGGTGGTGGCAGCATCATGTTGTGGGGATGCTTCTCAGCAGCAGTCCCTGAAAGACTTGTAAAGACAGAGGGTAAAATGAATACAGCAAAGTATATAGAAATCCTTGAGGGGAACCTGATGCAGTCTGTAAGAGAAGTGCGTCTTGAGAGGAGATTTGTTCTCCAGCAAGACAATGACACGAAACATAGAGCCAACGCTACACGGAAATGGTTTAAAGACAACAAGGTGAAGTTGTCAACAAACAAACAAAATAATAATAATAATAATAATAATAATAATAATAATGATAATGAATACTAATTTTAATAAATCAAATGTAGTCTTTTTGTTGGGACATCATGAGGAGTTTCAGATGCTGTGCTGGTTTGTCTTCCTCTGACACATTACTTGGTATAAAACTTCCAAGTGTCAAGCCTGATGCTCATCTTTGTTTCTGCCTGACTGGCTGATACCGTGCAGCCTGATGATGGCATTTGGTTACTGAAGGGGTGGGAACTGAGTCATAGGACTTAGAGGTGAGTCAGGCTTGAATCATGAATTGGTGGCTTTACACTAAAGCAGTTGTAAGTGAATTGTAACTTGATTTTAATGCAGTTGTCTTGTGCCCTGACCATTGCTTTTTGACATTTCATGACTTGATATCCTCCTTAAGCCCACGCATGAAATATTATGGCATTAAGATTGTGCAGGAAATAAGCATTTCACTTTCCTGACATTGGAAACGCTTTGAATACAACTGCAGCCATTTGAGTTGGCAATGCAGGCCGGCAGACGATTTATCACATTTGGATATTAACAAATTCAGGTAAGCAGGTTTCTCATTTGTAGCCAGTGCTGATCCATTGCTTCAACTATTTTTAATGACGAACATCAGCTGTGGCTAGTTGGTGTTAATGCCATGACAAAAATCCAGCTTGTCGCTTGTGCGCTATGTGCTGTCTGTTAAGCTGCTGTCTGCACTCTCTGAACATTATTTGTAGGGTACAAGATGTATCGTTCTCTGCAACTGCTTCATATGAACGGTGTTTTGGTAGTTTGACAAAGACAAGAGACTGGCGCTTCTTCTCAAGTGAAACAGTCTGTAGTATGTCTGTCAGTTACAGTTGTCTGAGCCTTCCAATTAAACTTTCATTCATATCGTGACAATAATTTAGTTTTTAAACAGGACTTTGAGTGTTTGGATCAACCTGGTTTTAGTGATTAAAAACTAAAATTTCTACCTTACTTTCCTGACTATCATGACAAACCCAAAAATGCAGAGAATTTTAAAGACAGATGTCACTCCGTATAGGCTCCTGACATTTGCCCGATGAACTGCCCAGCCTGCCTGTGTGCGTGTATGTGTGCCTATTCTATATTGTGTTTCTCGGAGTGAGAGTGTATGTGTGAGTGCACTGAGCAGATCAGAGGCCAGGCATGGCGGCCCCCAGCCGAGCGCTGCATTGATTTGTTGTTGGTAAACAAACAGCTGGATGCTACAGGTGGATCGATAAGCCTCGCATGCCTCCCAGCCTCCCAGCATGCCTTTCTACTAGGCTGACATGACTCTCCGAGGAGCTCCATCCCTGCTGTCGCTGGGAAACCTCATGAGTCAAATATTTTGATTAGCCAGATTGCTTTTAATTTAGCTTAGGTTAATCTAATAAACAAAGTTGCTTTCTTGACTCAAGAGCCAGTGGAATCCATTAGTCCATGAGTGCTATAACTTCACAAACCAGATCACTTTCTACAGCACACAGAGTATCATGTTGTTAAGTTTGGAGGTGATGCTTGGTATCAGTCATAAGTGCACCTTATCTTCATAATAAATTGGACTCAAGTTGGAAATCCATCACCAAAAATTAATAACAAGTAAACCAGCTATTACACTACTGGAATGATAAACATTACACTGGAATAAAAATGTGAGAACTACAAGTGGAGACAAAATCAGGGCATAGAAAGAAGAAACTAAACTGACTTTTAGACAAAAGAGAGACAAAGAAAATGAAAGGATTAGCAGAAGCAGAGGAACAGAAGGGAGAGGGGAAGGATTTCAAAGCCAGAGAGGGAAACTACAGAGACAGAAAGAAAAGAGGTGGGGGGGATTAGTGATGGGCGAGAGATGGCAGGATATCGAAACGGGTGAGTGTCAGGGATAGGAAAGTGAGACCCAGTGATAGAGGATGAGCCAGAGATGAGAAAGGAGTTCAGAAAGAGACAGTGATACAGAGGTAGGCAAACACAGAGGGAAAAAAAAGACAGGACAGAGACAGACAGAGAGAGTGGGAGTATGATAGACAAAGTGAGATGAAAAGAACAAAGACAGAGAGTAGAAATGATACATTTAGCAAAGAAGGAGAAGACAGAGAACATCACTGACAAAGACAGCTAGATGGAGACTTACAGACATGGAGAAAAAACAACTTTGTGATGTTTTCAATGGGTTTTTTTTCTCCCAGAAGAAGTGAACTAAGGACTGGCTCTTTTCCAGGACGCTGTGCTCCACATTTTTATGGCTGCACACCTGGAAGATGCTGCGTGCCACCACCATCCTCTATTACTTGAAAGTACAGCTCCCGTGGGACAGTACATCACTGCTAACTTTCCAATCAAAGGGAAAGTCCACCAACAACTACACTAGGCAGAGAGCTTGGTGATTTTTCTATTTGTTTCTACACATTTTGCATCCTTTTAATTTACTATTCACTGATTTGTTTGGAACAAAGTACATTGTCACCTTTTCCCTTTATCTTATTTAAAAGTTGCAATCTTTTTACTAGTAAGCAGTATTTGTTTTGCAGGTGGCCTCTGTCTGCCCAGCCATTGTTGTAGTCCGTGCTAATCTTAAATACATACCTGTTTTTTCTGCCAAAAATGTCATTTGTAACTAATCAAGTCTGTTTGTCTCCAAAATTTGAAAAACACAAATTGTAAATAACTTCAGATTTCTATACAAATAACAAATTCGAAACTTAGACTCAAAGATTGCCATTTAAAAAAATGAAACTAATACTTGATGTGGTATTTTGCTAAGTTACGACCTCCTGTCACTAAGAAAAAATAGTCAGAAAGATATTTAATACTTGGAGCTCAGTGAAAAAATGACATGACAGGAAGGTAGGACTAGTACCGTGCATACACTCACGTCAAAATGTAAGTAAGTTTGGATTTTATACCCAACAGTTCAGTCTGTGGTTGTGCTAGTCGTACAGTGTAAGACAGACAGCACAGAGTTCAGTTTTTTCTCACAGAAGCTTCAAAATAAACTCCCCAAAAAAGGAACCTGCGAGTGTTGGCAGTGCTGGAGAGTAAGGCAGTGTCAGATGGGAGGGGAGGAGGAGTCTTGCTGCGTCTACATATGTAAAGCAGCGGGGAAGCAGCAGTGTGTCAGACTGAGGCTCTGGCCCAACCTGGGCTCCTCGCTGCTCCCTCCAACACATCAATCATCCAAAACAGGGCCATCATAGCCGCGCGACATGCTGGGAGACACACATGCACGGGCACGCACACACTGCTGCGTGCTTAAACACAAGCAACTGAACAAACACACAGGAAGTTGCATGAACACAGACGTTTAAATCGTCCATGCACTCACACACAATGCACCAATATGTAGTGAACTGCAAACACGTGCATATACTGAACACTCACACTCGGATGCAATTACTCAAACAAACATTCTGCAACAAGCACAGAGACAAACACAAGAATGCATGGCAAAAGTGCACACAGTCAGTGACATGTACACACACCTACAGTGCAAAGTATGTACACACACACATGTACACACACAGAGTCACACTCTCTTTGCCTCCTAGTCTCACACAAAGCACGCAGATAAACAGAAATAGGTATCCTGTGCCTACAGGGTGCCCTCGCCCCCGACCATCTGTGACGGGTGCCAACACACAGTGGGTGATATTTACATGGAGACCCCCACCCCCACCCCATTCCCCTTCCACTCTCTCTCTCTCTCTCTCCCTCTCTCTCTCTCTCTCTCTCACACACACACACACACAAAAGAAAGAAATACCCACAAAGGGCCGCTCGGATCGCTTGATCTCCCAAAACTCATTAAACATGCAGATATATGCAAATATATGCACCTCTAGAAATCCACCTTGGGCCAGAGTGTTTGTGGGTGAAAGTACGTGTTTGTTTGAATGTGCGTGTGATTGTGTTTCCACTGAAGGCTTTGACAGTGTGTCTGCCAAACTTGATACTGTCTGTGAGTTTGCTGCTATTACAGTAAAAAGAGGAGATGTTCTCACACTGGTTTACCACAGGATAGCGGTACTTTTCTCTGTGACAACTAGTGCATAGAATTACACTATTACTTTCTAAAATAATGAAACTACAATGAAATGGAACTAACATCACCTCCTAAAATAAGAGATTGCCCCTGAAAGATCTATATTGCGTGCGCAGAATTTCCCAATTTCAGTTTGGATTTGAAATAGTGGACAAAGGTGCACCGCAAAGTTCCACTCACACACTTCACGTCTTGAAAAAGTAAAGTAATAACATTAGTTTTACAATTATTAAGTCATAAGTATATACATGTGACTACATTTAACAGTTAACCTGTTAATTTAACTTGACAAATTTAGTTTTTTTTTCATTTTACTGGCAATGCAATACATGACTGTCATTAAAAGTGGTGCATATCAGGAGTTCAGTTGGGTTTTTATTGAATTTTCTCTTTTTGAATGATTAATCTTGTTGTCTTCAAGACATTCTAGATAACTCGATAGTAACACCAGTATCTCTTCAGTGCAGCTGATATTGCGTTCTGGTATTTAATATCTTCAAAAAGGCAATTAAATGATTAAAACAAGCATGACGCAACATTCTGTCTTTTCACATGAATGTCATTTTTGTCAGGGAATAGAAGACATCTGAGGTATCACTTAGCCGAGTTATCATCTTCCCACAGAAAACCAAAGTATTGATCAGTAGAGAACAGCACAAGCAGTAAGATAGCCATCAACATGAATTGGAAGACACTGGCTACTATCAATTTTCTCCCACTGACTGTGTGCATTGATCAAACCCCATAGTTAATACATTATATGCAGGTTATTCTATTATCAGTTAGTCACTGTGTGTGTTTGGTTTGTGTAATCTGTTGGGGAGACAAGAGGGGAGTGACTCCTGGAGAAGCACCAGGGATGATGATGGTAAATATATGATCTGTCAGTCACAGCCAGCAAGGATGGCTGTTTGTGTGTGTGTGTGTGTGTGTGTTTGTGTGTGTGTGTGTGTCCACAGCGCTGCAGGCTAAATAGTGCCATTATATTCCTACAGCAGCACTAGTCACAGTCAGCTTGAGTCTCAAAGTCCTCTGGGAATCAGAGATGTCTCTGCTCAAAGACTGCTGCCACCCTGCGACACACACACACACACACACACACACATACACGCATGCATGCACGCACACACTCACTCACTCACTCACTCACTCATACACACACAAATGCTCACGCTGTGGACATGATGGCAGTATGGGGCCAGGTGGGGTGGATGGGAGAGCAATGTATGTGTGTTTATATTTCTGGTGTGTTTTTCTGTGTTTGTGTGTATATAGGACACAGTTTCAGTGAAAGCAGAGCACAGTAATGACACCCCTCCATCTTACTCTTTGAAAAGCTATTGTGTTATGCAGCAGAAGGAAAGAAAAATGCTGCCAGTCATAGTTACCAATTAGAAGAGTCGCTACTGAATTGCATATGCACAAGCTAAAAGGGCTGGTTCACCGAAATTACAAAGAGACATGTTTTTCCCAGAGCTTCAATGGTATCTCATAATACAGTTAGTTTTTGTTATATTGGACGAGGTATTAAGATATCCATTAATCTGATTTCTGCCTCCACCTCAGGATATAAATAACAAAAATAGTAATTGCAACAGCAAATTTTATTTAGACATACACTATAGATAAGTTACATTGCTTATATATTAAAATATTATAACAACTATATATAATGCAAAATAAATATTTGTATATAATTTTTTGCTATATTGTTTTGCTTAGTTGTTGTCTTCGAAATGGACGGTCAGTAAAGTAGGCACAGCGAGGTTAGTTGAGTTATCTAAAAACACACTGTATCACAACTTGGACAGAAAAATGCAAAAGATCTGCACTTTGTCTGAGAAAACCTTTTTGTGTCAACAGCTGTGCAATAAACAATAACTACTATTCTTCCTCTTTCCCTCTTTTTTATTAATAGACACACCATGCATGCTGTTGCTTTTTTAATTGCAAAAAACATGGTACTGACACATTCCATCATATTCAGGGATCTGACTGATCCAGCAGAGATGTTCCACAGTAGCCGTAGACATTTACGGATTCAAACTAACAAAATCAAAGATATTTGATTTTCTTTTTTTTGCGTAATTTCTCACATAAGCTTCTGTCATTATAAGGCTCCTAAGGCTAGTTAATTTACAGGTTGAAGGAATCTTTCAGCTCAACAAAAGCAGTCACTGAATTTAAGTCATCATATATGAATAGCATATGATGAATTAGAGTGATAGATAATGAAAGAAAATGATTGTGACAATTACAGTTTTACAAGCTACGCCAAGTGCCCCGTTGATTCTAGATAACTCTCAGATCACACTGACATCAGTAGAAAACAATGAGGTCGGCTGATTGTCCAGCAAAGTGGGGACACTGATTATGGGGAGGACTGAGGTGGAAAAGGAAATCATGCCAGAAGCTTAAAACCAGGGTGAATAAAACCAGAACTATTTGCATGGACAGCTATGACTAGAAGTACGTGGGGGGAAAAGTATTTCTCTTTAGGGTAAACCAACCCTTTAAAATGACTAAAGACTAACCATAAATATGGAATGCTGATGGCTTATTAGGGTCATATTATGCCATTTTCTATAGAATGATAGCTCTGCATGATGACAGGATTGCTTAAAAGAGAAAGGATGAAAGGGAAACAGGGAAACAGAATGTTGATGTGAGAGGGGAGGTAAAAAAAATAGACTACAAGACAAATGAAAGACACAAGGAGCTAGTTATAGAGTGGAGAGAGAAAGAGGGAGGATGAGGAAGGATACAATTGAACCTGATTTATTTTGATGTGCTTATGGACTGTCCCTAATTGTTATCATTTATATTGATGATTATATATTTATTATTGTTTCAAAATCATATAGTTAATTGTGCACCGCCTGGTTTAAGTGCATACTGTACACTGCTTGAGTTTTTACTGTCTATACTGTGCAACAATACCTTCAACATAGTCTCTGATCAACAGTAAAAGCACTGAGCTGAGCTGAGGCACCACAGATGGCGGTAGAGCGAGCACAGGGGAGAGCAGATATGTGAAGAGAGAGAGAGAGAGGGAGAGAGAGAGATTTTCAGCCCTGCGGTCCCGTCTCCTTCACAGCGCTGGAAGGTCAGCCGAGCCTCGAGCCATAACACTCGCTCCCTTTTCACTTCAGTCCCGCTTTTATTCCAGCCGAACCACAGCGCTCTTTGACAATTGTCATCATGACGAATCAATATAGACTCTCCACAGACTCCCCTCCAACACCCCATCCACCACCATCCTCTGCTGCCCTTGAGTTTTTAAACACTGATCCAGCAGATAGTCCAGTTAAAGTCTCTTCCCAGGGCCTCCATTTTATAGTTTACCCTTCACTCCCTACAGTCTCTCTTTTCTATTAGTCCTGTATGTCCTCCGCTTGTCTCTATGTAGCACGGTGAGATGTAATTGGCATGGCTGCTTGACAGAAGCAATGTTCATTGTAGCAGCATAGAAAATGTCAAAAACCTTTGAATAACAAAATAGGTTTAGGAAATTAAACTGTAATATCTGGTAATGTATTTAATTCTAAAGCCACTTAGTGCATAATAAGCACTGTGGCGAGTTCATTTGTAGGTCCTGTCCTTTTTCTCCCCTAGTTCCTCTTTGTGCTAACTTCAAGGGCTGTAACACTCCATCTTATTTTCAGTGCCCTGTATTTGGGACTGTGCGCGTACATGTTGCTCTCCGATCAACGGCAGAGCTGACAACAAGCGTAAAACCAATCAGTGTGTGAGTGTGAGTGTGTGTGTGTGTGTGCTGATTAGCGGTGTGCTAAGGCATGCGGCACGTCAGATGCGAGCGCTAATTCGTGTTGCGAGCATCGCGGTGACTCGTCTCGGCCCTCCGGTAATGAGCAGCGGCGCCGTTGTGTGGCTCGGCTTCACGGTGCTTCCTCCCCGTCTCTGCGACACACTGGGCCCTGGTAATTGGTCACAGAGGGGACAGTAAATCTGCACGAGGACGTGGGAGACACACAGAGACAGAGAGGTAGAGATAGAGAGAAAGAGTGTGTGTGTGTTTGTATGTGTGTGAGTTTGCAGGAAGAGGTAGGTGATAGAGGACAGGGGGTGGGTGTCTTTCATCTTCACAGCTTTTTCTCTAGAAACCTCCAACTGTTTACAAGGACTGATGCCTATTTGCACACACACAGACACACATACCTACACAGTGCAGCGAGGCCCCCCCCCACCCCCCAACCTCTACTGCTACCACCCACACGTATATACAGTAAATGACCTCAGTGCGCTACTGTCTGTGGGTATGGATTCTAATCAGACGTCGGCAGTATTGTGTCTGTCAAACCCGGCCAAGGTTACTTAACCTTCCAGTCTTAATTTCCCTTCCATTTTAGCTCCTTCCTCCATATCAAACATCAGCACATCTATGAGAGAAGAAAAAAAAAAAGGAAAAGAAGAGTGCGGGGAGGAAAATGAAGATTGCCATGCTTGGCTGAAGCTCGGAGATGAAAGTAGAGGATGATTCACATTGCTATTGCAAAATGAACTGAACCAAGCTGAGCTGAGCTGTGCCGGGCTGGGCTATTTTTAAACTTCTATACACTGCAGCTACTGGAAGAGGACAATGTGAAGCGGAGCAAATCATTTCTATATCATGAAGGGAAGCTATGTGAAATAGGGTATCCAGGAGAGTATCTGAAAATTAGTATATAAGCTATGCCAGGAGGATATTTTTTGCTACATTTTGTTATCTTTGTTAGCTGCCACTTGACTGATACAGAGGACTTGACGGAATTTAAAGTCATATGAAAAGCATTGATGTTCAGGCAAAACAACAAAGAGGAAGTACAATTTTGAATGCAATTTCTCCTTTTAGAAGTTTGAAGTGAACAAAAAGTATAACTAAAACCCAAGAATACACTAACGAAAAGTCTATAGCTTTGAAAGCAGCTTCAAGCTCTCCTTTAATTATTGCTAACATCAGCTCACAATTACAGTACTAACATTGTGATGTTTGCCAAGTGTAGTGTGGTTGTTCACCATCTTAGCTTAGCATGCTAACATTTGCTATTTAGACACTATAGTCTAAGATGAAATGGTACGAACAAAAAGCTGCACAACTGACAGCAGCAGCTTCTCTCTCTTACCTGGAGCGTCCAGAGTCCTCGCGGCTGCTCCCCCCAACAGTGCACCGTCATCAGGGTCCAGTTCTTCAGGCCAGCGGTGGAGGCGTCATTGGGACGCGTATCCAACAGCAGTGATACGGTGCCACCTGGAGACTTCAGGCTTATGGAGAGGTCACCACGACACACGGCGCCGATACTCATCCTCACCTGGAGAGAGACAGGTGGCAAGAAATTAAAAAGACGGGAGATGTGCACAAAGATGTTGCTGGAGGGGCAGGGAGCAAGGGAAAAAGGAAGGAGAAGGTGGGTGGACAGAGACAGATATGAGATCAACACATAAATATGTCACCTTCACTGTTAATGCACGCCTTCTCTTAGCCTGTCAGTGCTATAATAACACCTTTTGGCAATATATCAAGTATGATAGCAATATCTGACAAAGGACTAGTCTTTCTCACTACTCTTTACTTTTACAGGTTGCTTACTTTGTTTTTATTTTGAAACAATTGTTCAGCATTATTGGAAATATACTGTGGATGAAAAGGACTATACCATGTTCGCTAAACATGGAGCTACTGTCAACAGTCAGTTAGCTTAACTTAGCAATAAAGCCTGGAAACAGCTGCAAACATTAACTGCTAGTTAATGTGTTATATCTTACATTTTCTGTATAAAAATTCATGCAAAAACACAAATGTGGAGCCGCTGACTTTGAGTTTGTACTAGTTGCTTGACAACCTTATGGTGACAAAAAGAAGCCGCTCTGCCCAGGTAAGAAATGGTAGCTACCATTTATACACCCACTTTGACTACAAACTGTTGTTTTTACACTTAAACCTTTATTTGTTTAAATATATAGGAGATAACATGTTAACTTTGGAGCTTTCAAAGTGCTGGTGGGCAGATTCTGCTACACTTGGAAGAAGCCAGGCTCACTCTTTCTCTTGTTTTCAGTCTTTATGCTAAGCTAACCATGCACTCATTATAGCTTCATATTTAAAGGGCAGAAACGTAGTGACAGTAGCCTTAATCTTTTCATCTTACTCTCTGCAAGAAAGAAAACACACATATTACTTTGAATGCTTAAATGTTGAACAGCTCATTTAAATGTAAAAAGGGGCTTCTTCAGATCAATTTGCTGGTTTCATCACAGATATCTGAGATAATACACATGGATGAACAACTGGAGTAATTCAGGAAATACAGCAAGGCAGTGCTAACATGCATTGTGCCCCTGAGTTTAAATCCTAATCCAATCGGTACTGTTTGAGATGCTGTTTGTGCCACACAGATGGACAAGCAAAAGATCTGTTCATAGCCACTCAAATATAAAGACAAAGAAAAACAGGTAGAGAAAGTGGAAGACAAACAATACAGTGACAAAAACGGCTGAGGGGAATATTAGCTAAATGATTTAAATAAGCTCATACCCCCCCACACCCCCACCGGCTCCCAGTAAACACCCTCCCTGTCCCTGTTCATCACAAGCAGCACATCTGGTGTGACAATGGCACATCGCAGAGAGAGCCGCCAAGCTGCAAAAAGACTGACAGCCCGCTCCTGTTTACTGCGTGTTACCACGGCAACACGTCCATCAATCACACCTCGCAGCGATGGCCTGACCCACGCTTTCTGCCAGGGAGCAGAGCCGCAAAGATGAAGCCTTTTCAATTTACATGCTGACACACTCTCGCTCTCTCTCTCTTTCTCTCTCTTCACTCTTTCACAAGTACACACACTCACAAACATAGATAACTCGCACAAACTCAAATGTGCACAAACAGACACATACAGTATGTATGCCTGCTGACACAATAAAACATAAACACATTTGCATGTATGTGCCTGTACTCAAGAAAACAGAGTTTTGCCATTTTCTGCAAATGACACTGCCAACACATTACACATCACAGTATGATCCTTTTTATCTCTTCTATTCTCAGATAAAGCGCATGACACAGAAACCCGAAAACAATTTGTATGACATCTTCAAGCTTCCCTGGTTGTTGGCAGAAGTTAGGTTTTGAATGCCCTTTACTTGATTTTTATCTAGTCAAGGGCAATGGGCAGCATGGAAGGGCTGTAAAAGCAGATTTACAGCAGAGCAAAAGTACAGGAAAATAAGAAACAATCTATGTACACCATAGATTTTTTTTAACGTTTTTGGTAGTTTTTTTTAAAGGAATAGTTCAACATTTTGGGATGCAAGCATAGTTATTTTTTAACTATAAGTTAGATGAGAAGATGCCTGCCTACTTCTGTCCAACAAAATACATTTGCTAGCAGCTTTAAAGTTCACGAAATCACTTTTGGCTTTAGCTTTGTTTATTAAAAGCAGTAACATCCACATTTTGAAAATGAAGCCAGAGTGGAAGTATCATAAAATGCAATACCACTGATGACCAGTAGATGCTAGCTTGAAAAAAATTCTGCCTCCAATAGACTCCTATTTAGAAAGCATCAAATTATATCTTGAAATATGATGTAATACATTTTTTCAACAAGTCATTATGATGTCAGAAGCCAAATTATCTTCTGCTGGTGGTCATTTTGAAAATGACTCCATAATTACGCTTTGCTATGTTTTGTTACCATTTGTCAGTGGAGAAGGTAAGACATGTTCCACAGCCAGCTTTGCTATTCTTTAGTTTGCTTTAGTCATTTTTCAGTTAACTGTAGTCATGAATTCTTCTTCGGTTAATTGTAAAGATGCTCAAGTGATTCCGGTATCCAATTATTTAGTTAGTAAAGGCACTTTATATTTTTTTGCAGTTTTCGTGTAAGGTACAGCGTGTATAATGCACCTTGCCCATTAGCTAACATACTGATGATGCAGTGCATGACAGCTATGAGCTCCAGTCAGGTTTCAACTGTCCCTCCCGTGTTTCATCCTGCTTCCTATACTTGGAACCCAACCGGAAAAGATGGAGTCGACAATAAAGATAATTATATATTAATAAAAATAAAAATATGTATATATTTACACATCTCCGGTTAAATCTGAATAAAAACTGAAGTGACTGAAGACTTTGAAGGCCACCAGTAGAACTAGGAAAGATGGTCTCATTGCTAAGCTAAGCTGTTTACAACTGTAGATTGGAGGACACAGTATTCAGTAATATCAATCACTTTGCAATAAAGTAAAAAAAAATGCATTTACCAATATCTCCTTTAACACACCTAACCAACAATAAATGCTAAAAAATATGTTGTCCCATATTATATAATCAAAATAATCCTAGAAAAAATAGATTTTCACAACGATATACTGTACATTCATGCTGTTTAATTTGGTTTAAAACCTGCCAGCTAACCTGGACGTGCTCCAGAGTGTTGATCTCGTTGGCCCTTCCTTGGCAAGCCTCTGATTGGATGTTCACGCAGACTCCGGCTCCTGGAGAAATGATTCTAACCAATAAAAAGTCATTACTTCTGTCAGTCAATAGCCAAACCTCTTTCTCACAGGCTTATCACATATTCATACACTGAATACACATGCATGGAAAGTAGGAGACAGGATGGATGGAGATAAGTTGAAATATTATTTGTGTTGAAAGGTGAACAGTTTTGTTGTGGCTGGTAAAAGAGAGAAAATTACAGAAAAAAGGCAGGTACTAACCATACACACGCACACACACACACACACACACACACACACACACACACACACACATGCACACACACACACACACACACACACGCACACACACACACACACAAGCAAATTAGAAATGGCAATATGAAGAGAATATGAGAAGTATGGCGAGCAAAAGAAAATCCGTGTGTTTTTTAAAATTTTACCTGGTGGGAAGTGTGACCTCTTGTGTGCACTTCCTCTGTGAAGCAACAGTGTCAAAGTGTGCAGCCTGCTGCACCATCAGCCCCGCATCCAACAATCCAAAGCCAAACCTGCAACAAGCAGGGAAGATGCATTCCATTATACGTGTTTGTGTACATGGTAAGCACAAGCATGGTGTTGCGCTTATATCCTAACGCACATGTGAATTGGAGGCTTTTTACGTGGGCGGCTGAATGTGCTGCAGGAGCAGAGTAAGTGCTAATGGCTCCGACATGAGGAGGCAACAAGTCATTGACGAAGATGATGTTGTCCTCTGACACAATCGCTTCCCGCTCTGTCCAGGCTGAGGCTGAGGGCTGCTGTTTGTGCCGCTGTAATTGCCTGGAGGATTGATTCTGAACAATGTGCCATCTCGCGGACTGTAATCAAGCCTCATTATTCATTCTTTACCACCCCAATCTTGGTGCTGGAGACACAATGGCTGACCCTTAAGCAGCGTCACTGCCTGGTGACTGTATGACCACTGCCTATCATGCTCTCTTCTCCACTTTACTGCTCATCTCTTTGCGTCTCTTTTGAATCATCCTCTCTCATCTTTCCTCTTTGCCCTCCCTTTTTCATGGAGCAGACTGCTATTCAGTGCTCTTTTCCTCTCTAAAGTCTCCTTCACTCTCCTCCATCAAACCTGAATTTCTTGCATCAGAACTCTCCTCCCCTGCTTCAGTGATGCTGAAATCACAGTCCTCATAAGTCTCTCCTTACTTCTCCCTCAAATCTTTCATTTCATGAACTTTCTCTGTTTCATTTCCTTTTTGTTAAAATCACAGTCTTCAGACAGAGCAACAGGGCCATAACAACCTTCATCGCCCCTCCTCCTCAGAAATTCAGAGGGGGTGACAAAGAGCTAATTTCTGCCATTATTACCATACAGACCTTATGTCGTTAATCTGCAATAAGTGAAATTCATTATCCTGATGACGGGGTCTCTCGGAGCAGCAGAGAGAGAGACAGAGAAGGCAGAAAGGAGAGAGCTGATCAATAACTCAATCTGCTGCCCTGCATGGGGCTCCATCTCCTCTGTCTATGTCACTGTCAGTGTGTCTGAGGAGGAGACGCAGGAGCTGCAGCCCACACCGTCCCCATCCCAACAGCACGCCGCGCAATCAATGGACACAATCTAATCAGCCACTATCACCACCAATGACTTTTAGCATGTAGGGCCCGACATAATAGCATTAGGCAGACGGGTGTGTGGGGTTGAGGTGTGCTGCAGAAGTTCAAGGTCATTTGGGGGGTTTGTGAAAGCTGTGAAGAGTTGGAGCATAACACAGTTGACAACAGCTCAATGCAGAAGACGACACTAATGAGTGCAGAAGCATCAGCTCACATGGATCCTAATAAGTTCAAAATGTGCTATGATTGAAGATAAAGGTGCTTTTATTTGGCTGTCAATGTGTGTTTGAAGTCACTAAAAATGCACTAATGACAAGTAACTGTGATCCTGAATTCTCCCTAATAGATATTCAAAGATCCATTCAAACTAATTTCTGTCTTGTTGCTTAAAGTTTTGTATTTTAATGTCAAAAACGAAAAGATAATCTCTTAACTCACGGAGGCTTATTTGGAAGATTTGTTTTGGCATTTAATTCGACTGTTGACAGTGAAGACAGAAAATGTGTTGTCTAAAGGACAACGTGGGCTCATCTGATGCTAAACAGAGCAAGGAGCACGTTGCTTCAGGTAGCAGTGAGATAGTGGAATAGAATCCACGAAGGCTAGTTCAAGTTTGAAGGGTTATTAAATGCCAAAACACAAAACAGCAGTTTATAGTCCTTTGAGATGGGATTTTTGGTTCTTAATGTGGTAAAGTCAGTACTTCAACAATCATTTTATCTTTCATCACCAGAAACAGACTGTAATCAGTAAAAATACAACATTGCTGTTGCAAAGTCACCAGCTACGAATGCGCAGTTGCGTGTATTTAGTTGGCGAATGTTGAGCCTTACTAGCACCCTCTCTGCTGGCAACCCCACTGTGTTGATGGAGAGTCCACATTTAAAAGCAGTCATTCAGTTTTGGAGAAACTATTAACAAAGCAAGTCACGTTCAATTTTTCAAAATAAACAAAGATTCTTGTTAGCAGAGAACCTCCATCAGATCACTTTTGTTTGCTTGTAACTGCTTTTAATTTGAATGCTCTGAATGCTAGTCCGCCTCTTCATCCCTAACCATGGTGATCATGATTACTATTTCATTAGATATGTCTTATTAGACTTAAAAATAACAGATCCACAGAAAAATTTAAAATATTCCCTAATATTCCGTCGATAAATTAAGCACAATTAATGTGAAATTTGTCTTTTAAAGCCCATGGAAAACTATCTATTTTCAAGAAAAAATTCTTTACCATTACGTTAAATAATGTTGAAGATTTAGAAGCAAGATACTGTCATGTAGCTACGTTCACTCTATACATTTGGATGCATGTCAGTGTCATATAATCTCCTCAAGCTACCCATAAAATGGAAAAATAAAACTCAAACACCAGTAATAACAATAGATCACCAAAGATATTTCACAGCGGAGAGAAAACTGATACCCAGACTTCTCATAAAACAAACTGTTGGTGACCAGGGCTTGACACCCTGCTCCCTTTTAGTGATTAAATATACCCTCCCCACCTCGTACCCCTTAGCGAGAACTGTGCACCTATTAAATCCTATAGCTCGCTCAGATCGATCGGGCTTGCCCCAGCTCCACGGCCGTAAACCCACACAGACATATATCTGATAGAGAAAGCTGCAGGAAACAGGTTTACCCACGATAGAACATGATGGAAATGACAGATTTTATGTCCCCTGCCATGTCAATGAAACAGCACAGCTGAGCTGAGGCGCTTTTCAAGAAGACTCCCCAGCCTTTTCGGCTTTCTCATCAGCAGCAAGGAATTGAGAGAGCAGCACACCTTGTGAGTAGCCCTGGGATTTCTTGAAATAGAAATGTGGGCAGATCAGGATTCATACTTGTTGTGGTTTGTGACTTTGCCGATCACTGGATTTGTAAAATTCCTTTAAAGAATGTGATTGAGATTTCTGGAAATACTTCAAATGTCTTTAGGATAAAACCCACATAATGCAATGCATATCAAGTAATTAGTCAGAAAACACAGTCATCCAATTTTCAACTTGTTCTTTCTCCACCTCCTGCGTGGTCGGAGGGAGGTTGAGCCAAACCGACTACAGAGTGACAGCCGATCTTCTGTCCACGCAGCACGAAGCATGTTAAACCCCCCGACCCCCCGCCTCCTCACATATCGAATCTGCGGCCCTCGCATTTTCTCCATCCACTTTCACTCCTCGACGGCAAATGCCCTTGCAAACTCTTACTCCCTCCTTCTTTTTATCTATTAGGATGGAGGCCACTCCCCCCCACCTCTCCATGGGGCCTCTTTGTAACTGTCGAGGAACCCTTTTCACTTTTTGTTCTGTGGGCCTTCCCAGGTCCTTTCTCTGTTGATATTCACACCATCTGCCAAAAGCAGAGGAAGGTGTATACAAAACCCAACTAGCACTGAGACATCGGGATCTCCAGGGTCGAGGTCTTTGCTTCGTATTTGCACATGGCATTGAAAACACAGCTTTAACAACTGGTATGCTGCAACCAAAACAGATTTTTGCAGCTACCCAGGGACCTAGCTACGGCGGTCTCACCCCTTGTTTGCAGTGGTACGTCCTGCTAAGTCCCCCCAATAGAAGTGGCTGTAAAGAATCACTCAAGCCGCACTAAGCAGCTGCCTGTGAGTTAGGTCATTTTCCCAGGAGCCACAGAGTGGGCATTGGCAGGACCTCAAAAAAAGGGGACACCATCTGTTCAGCGCCTGAAAAGGTTGGTGACACCTTCTGTGGTACCAACAACTTCTAATTAAGTGGCCAAGAATGCTGCAGCAGCTCCAACGCATGATTGGTGGGCTCGCCTCAGTTATCCTGACGACAACACAGCAGACGCCCGGTCAGTTTCACGCACCTCTCCATCACATCTGGGAACGTACTAATGAAAAATGAACGAAGAGTGAGAACAACAAACACTTGAGGAAGGTGACACATGACTGCGGCAGCCAAAAAAAACCCGATTTTCTTGTCCTTTCGCTGATTTTGTTGTCTTCCTTTCGTACCACTTAATTGAATGTTTATCAGGAGCATAAAAAGCAGCATTAGCCCTTTGGTCAATCCCTGCATGGTTTGTTTCGGTTATATCATAATGCACTAATTTCATTACCATTAGGATTTAAATGAAATAACAAATAGACTTAACATTCCTCTGATTTCCATCGCTCTTGCAGCCAAATCTGCTGCTCAGAAATGTTACTAATTAGGCTTATTAAGTAATTAAGAAGAGGTCTAAATTATTTCTGCGCCACTGGGACCTGTACGGCTGTAACCATGAAATGCTGTGCTGTGCAGCTCAGCTTTGTCGGTTTGGATATTACACAGTTTTATCCATTTAAGTGTTCTGAATTTGTTTTTACAGAAGATTTTGGAATGTATTTTTAGGGCTGTATTAGACAAATATCTGCGTGATATGAAATTACAGAGAAACACTCAGCGGCTTTCAATAGCACAGCCTCAAAATGTCAAGTGAATTACCTTGTGAAGAGTTAAAAGTTTAATGAAATATATTGCGGGGAGGAAAATGAGGGGTTTGGCACAGGCATGGACTTAGTCTCAGGAGAATGGGCCCCAAACGGCCCTCTCAGTCTCTATAGCCATCAGTCAAAGTAGCAGCCACCCGTCCCCGTCTTATACACAAGGAGACTTCTCTGGAAGCCACGATGATCTATACCCCATGACCTCACTCTCAGCGTCCAACATATTTTGATTTGTAGCTCGAGTGTTATTCAAACACGGATTCAAAAGAGGATGAAATTCGGCAGAGAGCTTTTGTTGGACGCACACCAAGGTACAGTCCTTTTGGATGTCTCTGCCCTTGTGGGGAACGAGAGAGAAGAGAGAGAGAGAGAGGGAGAAGGGGAAGCACTGAGTAAGCCCTGCGATACAAGCTTGGCAAAAAAATTCCCTCTCGGGTCCCGATTGCTTTCCTTTCACACCGGACAAAGCAAACACTGAACCAGGAACCTTTGTTTGCCTCTTCAAAGGAAGAGGATTTAGATCCAATATCACTAAATACGAAAAAGCAAACACAAACGTAATGATCAGAAACAAAGTTGGTGTTTGCATGTTTTTTGGATGGTTGGACATCTGCTACATGATTACATCACTGGAGTCACACAGAGTTCAAAAGTTCTGTATTCAACATACAATAATAAAGAATATTACATGATTATACCTTTAGGTTACATGTCAGGTTAGGTGCATATGTCATTCCTGTTGCAGATGGGGCATAATGACATTGGTAAAGAGCAGAGTGAGACCAGATCAAATCCTATAAATCCCAAAGTAAATATGCATAAATAGTAAAAATGGCATCATAGAAATCAATTTGGAAACAATGATTATGTAAAAATGTGTGATTCCTATGAGATGTTTAGATATTATTTATCAATTAACCCTGGTGATTTGCTGACATTAGCCTTACTGTCCCGCAGGTCACAGAAGGAACGCCTCCTTTTCTTCAGCAAATCTGGAATTCTGTCATTAGTTCAAAATCAGGCTCATTCTAACAACCACTTATGGCACCTGGAGTCTCCAGGACCCAAATCACAATATTAAGGGTAACCAAACACATAATAATACAGAGTATTCGTGGTAAATTTTACAAAGTTGTTTCTGCAATTTGGAAAATATTGATGTAAGAATTTAAGACGTAAGAACTCCAGCTTTGTGAGCTCCAGAGAAAATTTACGAACGATTTTGCTGCGAGCTAATTGTGTCAGCGACAAAATTGAAGTCTGAGCAGAAAACAAAATTGGAGGATGAGGAAGATGAGGCTGTTATGGAACTTTCTTCTAAAATTTCTTCTGTTTTTCTGCGCCCCCCCCCCCCCAAGCAAAATACCAAAATTGCTACTTGTACATGAATTATGCATCAGCGGAGGTTTAGAAGAGCACAGGGTCCCTACAACCCCCCCGCCCCCCTGCTTTCCCTTCTTGTAGCACAGTAGGGTGGAGTGAGTTGATGCGTGTGTGTGTGTGTGTGTGTGTGTAGGGGTCTGGGGGTGGAGGGGTGTACAGGCTCCCCTCTGTTTGCCTGCTGCACCCCCCTGCCGAGAGACACGGCACCCCCTGCAGGAGGTTCAGCGCTCCGCTTCCCCTGTCCCTCAGGGCACACACACAAACACACACAAACACACTCGGCACATTCAGCCCAGTTTATCTGCTGACCCATCAATCAAATGCACATCCAAACACACACACACACACAATTACCATCAACATTTTGCATCTCTGCCCAGGACCAGAGTTATTATTGCAATACTTCAGGCTTACGCAGCATGCAAAAAAAAAAAAAGTTTAAAGAGACAAAGTTAATTAGGAGCGAACTAAGAGTTGGGAAGTGACACCATGTATTTGCCTCAACAAACCTATCACATCCAAATAACCAACCATAATTTGAGGTCAAGAGTCAACAGTGCATCCGTGGCTTATCCAGACTGCCCATCTTCTTCCTTCTGATTATTACAAATCCAAATCAACCTGAGGAGTTTATTTCTCTCCTCCCCAAAAGCCTTCACTTCCTCTCAACGATTACCTACACATAGATCTCCTCTCCTTTGACGGGAAACAATATCATTGCATAGCTCCTCCAATATTAAGTGATAGTGGGATTGTTAGTCTGTGGATGAGCTATTTCTTTAATTACCCTGCACACACACTTTCTCCCTCTCTTCTAAATAGTGGTATATAGACCACAGGCTCAGTCACAGAGTAATTGGCTCAGCGATGAAAAAAGAGGAGGTCTGGATAATTAATTAATCTATCTGGCTGGGGCAGAGACGCAAGGCCAGTTTTACAACCCCACCAGGGAGGCTGAGAGAGAGGGAGAGAGAGAGAGAGAGAGAGAGAGAGAGGGAGAGAGAGAGACCCCCTGCCCTCGGACGATCTATGGCCTTGCATGAAATGGAAATGGCTTGCCAGGATGCATTAGGTGTGTATGCACTCTCTTATTTCACACACAAACACACACACATACATATTCTAAATCCCACACATCTGAGAACCCTCACACATATGCTTGCATGGCTGTTTCTGTGAGGGCATAATGCATTCCCTAGCCCCTTACTCCGATCCTAACCATCACTAGTGCCTAACCCCCACCCCAAACCTAAACCTAACCTACTCATAAATCTAACCTTAAGCCTAAATCCAAGTCTTAACCCTCAAACAGCCCTTTAAAAATGTTGTGACAACATGAGGACTTGACAAAATGTCAATCTTTTCCCAAAATGCCATGACTTTGATGGTCTAAAACTCAAACCAGTCCTCAAAAGATAGCTGTACGAGTGCAGACACGCACATGTAAACACACAACTGCAAGATACATTAACACTCTCTGAACTACATGTTCATCCGGATTTATAGAGCTGACAGAGTTGAGAGGTTATTGATCTTCAGTCAAATCCACAGACAGCAAGAATAAGAACGAACCAGGCTGGTCTCGTTTCCAAACAAGATTACATCGCTTTTATGTATTTACAGTGATAGATGTGGGAAAACTGCAAATAAAAATTCTGACAACTCAAGCTTCTCGTTTCCACTGAAAACTAAAGCTCATGTTTTGCATATTCTCTGGAATGTTTAGGAAACACTTCAGTTCTTTTGTTACTTCTTATTTTTTTTATTAGTGTTGATTATAAAATGTAATACTTGTTTGACACTAACTGACATATTTGTGTTTACTTTAATTAGTGTTTCCGCTACAGGAAGCTTTTTAGGGGCCAAATAAATATTTTAGCATCTTAGGAACAATACGTGCCTCAACCGGGTGCAAAATTGTGCACCTCTGCTGAAGTTCCTGGCCATTAAAAAGGGCTTGGCTTTAAGGTATAGAACATTTTGAGTCCTCAGGAACCAACAGAGCAAAATTTGTAGCACTCAGTCTTCCTTTGTCACTGTGCAAGTGTTACATGTTTGATTCCACCTGCATTTAACACTTGAACACATTGTAAGATTGTATGAAGATTAAAAGAATCACCTAAATGACTAAAGTAGCATGCAAATATAATTGAGCCTGAACCAAACAAATTTGGGAAGGTTATGTAATGCAGAAGCAGATAAGGGATTTGTGGCACAACTTCTCCTGCTTCCACTGTGCATTGACAAAAGAAAAAGAAGTCTGAAGATGTCAAAACTCCAGCAACACTTGCAGCACAAAGGACAACTTTATCGTGAGACCTAAAGCTGAAACATGTTAGTCTCACAATAAAGACCTTCTTTAGGAGCAGGAGAATATCATATCATATTGAGTATACTCCACTTCAGAGAATGGTGTCAAAATAGATTCTTTGGTTGCTTAAGTCTTGGCAGAGGAGGGAGGTAAAGAGTGTATGGCAGGAGAGGAGGGTAGCTTCTCCACAGTCTTAGACAGTCTGTCTGTCACACTCAGGGTGGGATCTGGAACTTGAGAGTATTTCCCCCTTATTTTTCCACCACCAGCCTGTGTTAGTGGTTGTCAGATTTAACAACAGGATGGGAAAATACAACACACACAAACACACACACAAATACACACACACACACCTCAGCTGAGGAGGGAAGTGGCAGGTACATCACGTCTATGGTAATAGAACAGCAGATGAAGCTGGCAGGCACACACAGCACCTTGTGCTTTGACACAAACACACGCTTAGTCTTGCATGTGCACACACTTGTTCGTATGTTACAAAAACACACTGACACAAACATGCAAAAACAAGCTGCTTTTACCTTACGGTGATGAAATATCACATCTGAAAATAAATACACAGCCTTTCACCACACATACGCCTAACAAGATGGGAGCCTGACTTTCTCCTGCGAGTGCATCCAAAAGTGTAGGTCAGCTGAAAATGGTGCCGTCTTTATAAGAAAGAGATAAGTGTCAGAATGTTGCTCCTAGAAGGTGTTGTCTGTTTCTGACCTGTCCCTCTGGGGCATCGCATGAGCAACTGCACAGCTACTGGCCCTGATAATCTAAGAGATAAATCATCTTTAGTCACTTTCTAACAGCCTGACAGACAGACAGCCCTAAGTACCTGGGAGGGTGGCAAAGGGACACTTTAAAATCTCCAGTGATGAGGAGTATTGCCGTGAAGAAAACAGTTAGCCGCCCCGAGCTCCCTCCTATCTCCCAGAGTTTCTGGCTGCCATTTTGGCTCCATCTCAAGGCGCTATTCCGGCTCTATCTCATGTCACCGTTCTGGCTGTCGTTCAATTCTCACATTGGCTCCTGTTCAGCCTCCATTCTGGCTCCGGTTCAAGCTCCACAGTGGCTGCTTTTCGGGGGCTTCACTGTGGCTCTGTTTCAGCAAAGCCACCCCACCACCACCGCCACCACCTCCCTCCCCCCCTTTCAGTTTCAGCACCCCAGGTAGCTGGCCTCCTGCCCGGCCTGCAGATCAGTGGGAGATCCAGGCTCAGGCCTTTTGTTTGGGGTGGCATTTTGCCTTTGTTTTCCCATCTCGCCTGTAATCTAAACACCCAAAACATCTCATGCTTGACAAATCGGCCCTGAGACGAGGGAGCAGCGGAAGACAAACGGCTGGAAGCGGTTCAACCCCAGGCAGGACTGATGGTGTCCGACTGGGCCTGACCTCCCAAAGGTTAAAGACACGTTCACTTACAAAGCAATCAATTACCCAGGCTGTGTGGGCGCTTTTAACCAACCTCCCCTCCTGCCTTCCACACAGCCGGCGTTATTGATGAGGGTCCCAGTGTACTGCACACTCCAACCTGGAGTGTGTATTACATTTCACAATTGAAATAAATCTCAGATTCCTGGTGTTAGCCCCTACCTGAACGTCTCTCCTGCTTTATATCGTCTCGCTGTCCTCCCTCTCGCCTCCCCTCCCCTCCCCCCTCCTCCTTCCTGCCTCCCTTCCTCCCTCTTCTCTGCAGGTTGTTGTAGCAGGTTTATTCTGGTAGTTGGGCTCCGTGGGCCCCGGCAGGCCCCTCAGCTGTTCCGCTGGGTTTGTAATTACCATTTCATTAAGAATGACAGTTTCGGGGGTTGAAGCACCATTTCATCCGGGTCTCGTGGGGAAGGCGCTTGCCAAATTTCTAGTGTGAGTGGCAATTATCTCTCTTCGTGTCTGCAATTCACCATTTTGTACTTAGTGGCTTGACAACGGCTAGGAACATTTTGTTGGAGTAATAATAGGTCTGGGATATTTACACTGTAGCCCACTCAAGCTTAGCTCTGTGAACAGACTGATATGAGCTATCAGAAGAGATACAAGTAAAATACTACAGAGACGAGCACCACACTAATCTGTGTACCTAGAGTAGAGGTAAGGTATTTCAATATGCTTTCTGAAAAGCAGCGCAAAAACCGCACAGCATTGAGTCTTGCAGTTTGATTTGAGATTCAATCTGTTTTATGTATGAGGTCATTCACAGTCTAAATAAGTGCTCATATAGTGTATTTTTATTTTGGGCTGAGCTATCAATGTTTCTTATAATGTTTCTCTTTCGGCCACTTGACAAAAATGACTCTTAATCTCAGAGGAGCTACTTGGTTAAACTATAAACATTAAAGTCTTACAGTGAGTTTCTTATAATGCAGAGCACATCTAAAATGTAACACTTACACTAGAGCACTGCATGAAAAATTATATATTAATATACTGTATCACTTGCCAAGAGGCTGATCAGAAATCAGTTTAAACTTCACTGTGTGCTCAGTAAAAATGTACAATAAGTGCAGCACCAGAAACTCATCCACTTTACTTGTAAACATCTATCATTTTTATGCGATCTGCATGACCTTCGTTCTCTTTGAATGCCAACACTTTTATGATTGACTTCTCTTGTCTCTTAATGTACAGCTTGTACATCCGCTCATATTTATGCCAAGATAGGTGCAACCACATGTGCATTAAAAGACAGGTTCAGACTTTTGAAATTATGTTCTTAAAGTCTGTCTTGATAAATGCATGCTCTTATGTATGGTTACAGAATTCTTGGTGGCGGTAATTTTTTCCTTCTGTTCATACTGGCCTTGAAGTGATCCCTTTCTAACGCGACTACAAGATTAGACACAAGGGACAAAATCCGCAGTATTTGTTCCAGCGAAGCTAATATAAGACTTCAGTGGTCTGCGTTAGACAAGTTAAACGAACATCTTCCAATGTCTTCCACTGTCTGGGTAACAGTTTTGGTGACCTGGCATTCTACAACAGGAACACAGGTGTTTAAACTAAAATTCTTTCCTATCGAAGCCTCAAAGAAATATCTGAAAATCAAAACAGAATACAATCAGGTTTCATCATTCAGAGATGCTAAACATGGGTCACTCAAAACAGGAGAAGATGCAATCTGTGTATGTCATGACAATAATAGAAAAGATGTTATGATAAGAGGAACCATCAACAGGCATGGAACACTGGAAACCGTGCTTTTGAAATGTGCTTGCTGAATGAGCGAAGAGACTAAAGGGGTAAGGCTTGGCCCTTTTAAGAGGCACTGTGAGTAGTCACACTTGAAGATGCAAGGCTTCGTAGAAAAGGGGAGATCTTATATCATTTATACCTGTAATGCCTGACCCAAGAAATAATTGACAGAAAATTGTGAAAATGTAAAAAAAAATTATTTGTATGGTTTTTTGTTTGTATCATATATGTTTGATAAATCAGGCATTATATGCAATAACAAAAACTTACATCTGTAACATCTGTATCTTTAAACGTCATTATAAAAAGTTTTTACCATTTGGTGATGCAATAAGTCTCAGAAATGTATGTATCAAATATGATACTCACGGCATTATAGGGTTAAATATGTGGATAATTGTGCAAAATCTCCCTCTTGGAGGATGTTTGTAATGCCTCACTCGTCTGTTCAAGCAAAAAGTGACAGAAATACTTGTTTAGCCAATGAAACAAGGAACCTTAACATTAGCCATAACTAGCCCAGTCTGACTAAGAAAACATTTTTATCACAGCTCACTCTGGGAAGAGATCACTTAAGGGCCAATATGGACAAGAAAAATTATTAGTCTTTACATATGGACATAACAGTACAGCATTAGATAGACTTGAAATAAAGGAATGCTTATATTTGTGAATGTCTGTGTAAATGTGTGTGTACAGTAAATGTGATACAGGAAATTGTGTGTCTATGTGTTTACTCCTCCCTCTAAAGAACAAAAAAATGGCAGCCATCAGCCTCGTAGAATTATAGTGACATGACTCACGCGATGTCTACCGCGAGTGACGGCTGCAGCTCTTTTAATTGCATGTCTGCGCTGAATGATGGGATACTTAATTCCTACACATTCCACACAATTGCTTTTCACACTGGCAGAGGCCTGGGGAGGCAGCCGAGGCTTTCTGTGGCCATATGGAGAGGGAGGCAGAGCCCGGGCTGAGTGATCGGGAGCTTCCCGCCTCGTCCCTGCACCAGACTGGCTGCTATACTGTACCGAAGCTGCAGACGGGCACATGAAGCAGCACGACTAATGAAACACATTACACACACACAACATGCACACTTAAAACCATACACACTTCCAAATGGGATGTGGTACCAATTTAGGTTTGCTCTTAACACCCTCCCAGATACATAGGCAAACACACACACATTGGAAGTCTCTCACTTACACTCAAAAACACACATATTCACGTGTAGCCTATAACACACAAGCATAAGCCACATGGGCTCACATGTACTATACACACTCAAATAGGTCCTAAGTTACATATACACTGTAATCTTGCACATAGAAGACATGCGAGTTCACACAGAGAAACTCATATATTCTCTCAGATATACAAACTCACATGTGCACACAGCAACACACACTGCATGAAGCGCGTTGACAGTCCTGTCAGCTCATGGTAGCACCATCAGGCTCCCTGCTGTCCTGTGAATGGGTCACTTCTCCTTCTCCTTCATCCCTCTTATCGCTCTGTCACATCGCTTGTTTTTCTGTGGAGTCTGGGGTAAGAATAGTGCTCTAGGACTACAGTATTTGGATAGTTCAGTAACGGTCTGACCCCAGCTTTAGTGATCCTGTGTTTTCAGTGGGTGACTGGCGATGTGAAAACCAAACACACTGTACTAACATGAACATGTATGCACCAGTATAAAGAAATGCATATAGGAATGAGCTAGTAGCAAAATCTGGTACATCTCCTCTCTTTGAAGGTTTTTTTGTACTTGATCCCAGACAAATAAATGTAATAAATACACTTAAGAGAAATCCTCAGTGTAAAAAATCACTCTCATTAGAGAGACTTAAAAAACTGAAATTAAATGGTGAAGTAAGCGTAATGACTCGTGAAAGAAATTCTTTGTTGCAAACAAAAAACTTTTAAGTCATGGTTTTAGACAGAGTCCTTGGCTTTAATAGTGAATCCTACTTAGTTTGTTTAATTGTTCATGTATTTTTTATCATACATTTTCAAATTATGGCTCAGCGTATTAGCAAGTTCATATTTACTGATAAAAATGTCATTAATTTTGAAGGTATTTGGCCAGAAACCACTGTATGAGACAACTGAAAATTTGACCTGATGATGGCACTTTATAGGAAGTGAGAGGGTAATAAAGAGTCTACTAAAAAATGAGTTTCACTTGTCAGTCAAACCAGTGGGACGACATTGTAAAATCAAACTGAAAATTGTGACATCACTTGTCCTGTCCTTCCTTTTCCCATTAAAGTCCTACTTGAAGCTCCTTGTTAAGAACTACAAAGGATAATAGGGCAATCACAATCATCAAGATTCTTCTTCTCCTATCAAAATGTCCCTGAGAATTACTTGAAACATACTGAATGTCAGCATAAGTATTAGCTAGTGGCAGAATTAATGCAAACATACTGGTACTGGCCTTAGATGTAATGGTTAAATGTCAACTCCAAGAACAGCCAGGAGTACTGTTCATTGATGTGACTCTGGAAATACCTTGGCCCCCACAGACCCCTGCAAGCCCCTGTGCATACACAAAAAGGGGAGGGAGAGAGAGAGAGAGAGTGAGAGCGAGAGAGAGAGAGAGAGAGAGAGAGAGAGAGAGAGATGCATGGTATATATTGAGAAAGACAGAGGCTGCTGATGCATTTAGTAGCCAGGCCTCGTTTAAGAAAAGCCCTTAATGACTTTAATTGATCTTTATTAGCTTCAATTAGAAAGGGACAGTGGGGAGGAAACAAGGTTGTAGATCCTGCAGACAGTTCAGAGGAGGTGAGGAGGATCACAGCAAAGATGGGAAGCAGGAAGCGAAGGAATGAAAGATGCAGAGAATAATTTACAGCTGAATTAATACATGACAGTGGAATTATGAATGACAGTTTTGGTAACCTGTCAGCCTGCAACAACGCCATACGGAGCGGTATGCCGAGTGACATCAACACGTTACACTGTGCTTAGAGATGTTAATTAATTTCTGTCACACCTTTTATGTAGCTCATGACGAAATAGCTGGAAATGAGTACCAGAAAGTACTATAACTGAACCGAAATATGACCAAAACGGTTACTGTGGCTCTCAACCCAAACATGATGAGGGGAGAAGGAAATTAAAAACCACCTGCCTTATATTGTTTAGGTCCCTCTTGTGATGCTAAAACAGCTCTAACCTGTTGAAGCATGAAGGCCTCTGGAGGTATATTGTGGTATCAGGCACCAACAAGTTAGCAGCAGATCTTCTAAGTCCTGGACGTTGTGAGGTGGGGCTTCCATGGATCACATTTATTTTTCCAGCACATCCTACAGATGTCAAATCAGACTGAATTATGAGGAATTTGGAGGGCAAGTCATGGTCCACACACCGTCCCTGAACAGTTTTGCATTGTGGCAGGGAGCATTATTGAGCTACAAGATGCCACTGCCACTCCAACCCAGTCATCTACCCATCACAGCCTGGCCTTTGTCAAAGTCGCTCAGAACCGTAAGTTTACCCATTTTTCATGCTTCCAACACATCAAATACAAGAACTGACTCTTGACTTGCTGCCTAATACATCCCAACCCTTGACAGGAGCCATTGTAACAAGATAATCAATGTTGTTCACTTCAGCGAACAACAGTGTCAGTGACTTTAATGTTCTGGAAGATCAGAGTAAGTATACAGTGCAAACGTCTCAGGCGCTTTATCGATCACACAATAACATCAGGGAGGCGAATGACCAAATTCATTTAACAGCACGACAACAAGCCGAAACCTACAGCCAGAGTCACGAAGATCCATCTTCAGTGACAAGAGGAACAAGATGTACTGTGACCGAACAGATAACTGCTTAAGAAACAACAATATCAAGCAACTTAAGAAATTCAGACAATCACAATACACTGAGAAATCCTTTTTTTACTGTATTACTTTAAATGGATCATAAATCTATTTTCTATGTTCACATATTCACTGAACATGAATTCATTCACGTTTTACTGGGTAAAATAAATGACCATGAATACAATATACGTGTATTTTTGAAAAACTTTTTCTCTTCCACTACAGATGCAAAGAAAGGCTGTAAGGATTTGAATTTTATAAGAAACTGAGCGTATAATTACAAGTTACAGGGAAGTTAAGCATTTTGTATTCACATAAAAGTACATTCAAGTGATCATTTATATCCAAACAATACATTAGGTCAAAATATGAAGCTGTTCAAATTGACTGGTTATATTTTGACAACAAAATTCAAGATTCGAAACTATTTTGCAAAAAAGGAAGTTGGGAAAGGTTGAACTCAGTCCAATCAGGTCACAATTTATCAGTTCCACAATCTAAGAAAGACAAGTTCAGATGAGGAATGAAAACCCCCACAGCTTTTTTTAAGCCTGTAAAATTGTAAAACATAAAAAAAGGCCTCTGGAAATTACAGAGTGGAATTCAAACTGCATATATTTAAATCACATATTCAATAGTGGTTTCATTTGCTTCAACTATGACAGTGACTTGCCTCCACACAGAGCCTAAACTGTGCTGCGACGCTCATTCATGGCTCAGTTAATTCTGTCTTACTATTTAACATGGGCAGTAAACAGCGCACAACACAAAATGAAAGTAACTCTATTCTACATACAGAAAGAGGATAAAACAAATACAAGCCGTCCAGTATTGAAATGAAAATCGGTCTCCACGTCAACCTCAACCCCAACCTCATCCCTCCAGTCCCTCACCAGCCCACCGTCCAAGCTCTCCTCTCCCCAGTGCTGTGTTTGTGTTTCTAAAGGGAGCTGGCTGACCCCTGACCTCGGCCTAATGAGAGCGATAACGAGGATTAAAAGGGGGTGACTGGAAGGTGTCTGAGAGTGGGGTTTAAACAATTACACTGGGCTGCCAACATGCTTTTCTTCATGACTCAGGAAATTACAGTCTCCCTCTCTTTCTCCCCCACACACTCTTTCAGTCAGCACACAAAAGAAAGGGCTTATGGAAAATAATAAATTATCTCGGGGCCACGTTAACTTGGATGTAAATCGCCGGGCAATTATGTTTTAATAGCCCTTTAAGAGAATGAGTAATTGGGTTGACAGTACTGGGGTTGATCAGGCTCACCCATCTCTCTCCCTTTGTGCCCACTGGAAGAGAGCTCTGGGTCTGGGAGTCGGTCAGCTTGCAGCATGACTGTGGTTGAGTTAGCCAGCCTGTGAAACCCTGGGAGAACACAGGATCTGGACGATGATTTTCATTTTCCTAAAATCAGACCTTTTACTGTGGCAAGCCTCGCATACGGTTTTTGCTTCTCACTTCTTCGAGATAATTTATTTCTCAGGATCCTCTCCTGATTTATGCTCAGCTTTATATAAACGGCAGAGGTGAGATGCAAAGTTACTATCTGTATCTTTACCTATATATTTCTAAAAATAACTGTATCCATATAAAAGCCTGAGGTGGAAAAGCCCACTGGAACATGATGTCTAAAATATTTATGTTCTGTGTTGTTGCTTATACGCCTCCTATATGGTATGTACAGTACAACCTTAGCTGGTCGCAAATATACAAAACAATATTTCAAACATCTGCTGAGGTTAAGAATCTGCATTTGAGACACACAGCCAAAAAAAGATCACATTTTAGTCTAAGCTATAAGTTAAAGTTAGGTGACAGGTGGGAATGAATGATGAGATTAGATGAGGGGAGGCTAACAGTGTGAAAATCAGAGTTGCATCATTCCACACTGCATGATGGCTCCTTAAAAAGTGTAGATTATGTTTAGAATGATACTTTTTTTTGGATAAAAATCAGTAAAGTATTGGATAAACAACACCATTTAATATACAAAAACTCAGCCAAGGTTGTGCATGCAGTGGGAGGGGATCCAGATATGAATAAGGTTTAATAGCGTTAGCAGAGTCATATTCCTATTTACTGTGTGGCGTTGAACACGAGGCTTTGTCGTGCAGTACACAAAAATTCAGGCGAAATCGATTATTAAGTTATTGAGGATGAACCTCGCAAAATGTCTAAATATCAAGCTTAAATCTAATCTACTGTATTTTTAGCACATAGGCTTTGCTCATATTTTCATTGCAAAGAGTGTGTACTGTATGGCATTGTGTGTTTTAATATAACAGACTTATTAGTGAGAGAAATACACATCTTAGTACAGCTACATACCCAATAAACAGGCAGTAAAAAATAAAATGTTACTTATTATTTTATAATCAACAGATGGAGGTTTTTATGCCAACATTCTGGATATGCTTGGGGATGTTTGTGTCATCATGAAATAGAAACGCAATGTCCTCCATTATTATTCCTGCACACACAGAGGTGAGCAGGATGCTGGTCAGCGCCCTTCTACCTTTGACCTCTGTTTCAAGAGTGACCTCAACGATCAGCTTGCGTCTTCATTTGGTCACCTCTGGAGGGAATGGAGGGACTGACGTAAGGATGGAAAAGATCACAAGAGGCCAGGACTGGTGAGCTGAAATCCACCAAATGAGACTGGAACAACACAAACAGCAGGGGTAAGGAGGAGAGGAAAATGAAAGAGGAAAAAGAGGATACAAAAAAAGAAGAAAAATAAAAGATAGAGGTTTGATGCTAGGCCCGGTTTGACACCGACGAAGGAAATAATCAAAATCCTCGGCAGGATGTCGGACCGTACAGCAATGAGAAAGCAAATGGTGGGATAAACCTGTATTTATCTCCTCATACTTTCATCTCGGGAGGAAGACAAACGGGGTAAGAAATTGATCAGATGAGCATCTGTTAGGCTTGGCAACAGTCACAAGTCTGCAGAGACAGATTTTAAACCCCATTTTTCAATCTCATCTTCATTACTGTCAACGCTGTACAGACACTTAAAGGACTGTTCCGCACTAAAAGGAGAAAAAAAGGCTGTATATGCAAATGCAGGCTGCTGAACCTCAGCTCTTCACCCTGTTAGTGCTTCCTGTTAGACAGAAGTTCTCTCATTCTTCAGTAAGTGTTTGACATGGACAAATCGTAGAGTGTATTTCTGCAGAAGTATTGGAGGAAAAGAGAAAGATGGGCTTTTCTTTGATGATACGTCTAGTTATTTAAACATTAAAAGGCTATTTATATCTTAGTAAATGTCCTTTGCATTGCCCCTTTTTTCAAGGCCAACAATAAGACCATATTTTAGTTTAGTTGGGTTTACAATAGCATCCAGGACAGTCTGCAAGAGCCCCCAAAGTCTAGGCGCTCACATAGAGTTTTCAGATTCACTGGAAAAACTTAGCCCCAGGACGCTTTTGTAATAAATCTTTTTCAAATATCTTACAAATTGGACTTCTTCTAAATTTAAGAATTAACGCAGTAGACAGTGTCTTTGTCTTCAGACCCTCACAGAATAAATGCTTCTAAACACACATAGTAGTTGCACCACACATAAGAAACTCTCCATTACAAATTTAAAGTCCTGCAGCAGCATGTTGACAACGTGTTTGTCAAGAATGGTGCCCGTCAGAGTTGGAATCATTATTATCGTTGTCACTGATCAGGTGGTTTAGGTGGAACCAATTTACCTGCTATTTGGTAATTTGATTGTTAACAGTTGGAACTGAGCACATTTTGTATTAAAAATCCTAATCTGGAAGTAACTACCACATTAATCATAGCTGTTAGAAAGATGTAGAGACACAGGATTCCCCACAAAGTCCCTCACAAGGATATTTACACAAAAAGAACAGAAAACACTGACCTGTAGTTCATTCATTCATTGTCAAAGTGCGAGAAAAGGTGGAGGTATGCGATCACTGCTGGTTGTGTGTCTGTCTGTCTGCTGTGCAACGTTATGCAAAAACTACCAGGTTAAATTTCAAATAAGTTGCTTAAGAAGTAGAGCATTGGCAAAGAAAGCACCTTTCAGTTTTGGTGTGGATCTGGGGGTAGTGGTGGCACAACAGTTAAGTCTCTGGGCTACTGATCAGAAGGTCAGAGGATCAAACTCCAATGACCTTGAGCAAGGTCCTTGTCCCTTCCTGCTCCAGGGGCACCGAATCATGGCTGACCCTGCGCTCTGACCCCAACTGGGATATATGAAAACAACACTTCACAATACTGTAAAAGTACATTGTGACAAATAAAGGGGTCTTTCTTTCTTTATCGTTAAAATTGTGAGATATGGCACTGACCTTGTCAGACAACGCTCTTTTTGAATGCACTTGTAGTTCTAATACGAGACACAATCATGAATTGTTGCAGTAATGACCTATCAACCCTGTCTCCAAAAATGACATTTCCGTACAGCTAAACTGCGTTCTCAATTACATTTTGAAAAATGAGTATTTTCTCCCAGTACAGTTATAGCACGAGGAAATGTGAAATATTTCCATTTTCACAGAGTCACAATGTCCACATAAGGAGGATGGATGGGTGGTGGTGGCAAAAGTCTGCCACAAGACTTTCACTTAGGAGACTGGGAATCAAGTTCTATGTGAAGTGATTGTTTTTAAACCGAAGTTTAGTTTACATACGCTGTTTCTTTTTTAATTGCTGTTTGATTAGGTTTTTTGCACCAAAACTACTTGTCAGGAATAGCAAAAAATATCATAGTTTAGACTAAAATACAGACTTTCACGAGATGCTTACCAGAGTGATGAGCCCCACTCTATTTCAGGCATGTCTGGTTGACTGAAAAGAAGCGACAGTTAGAAATCAATACAATAAGTGACATATATACTGCTTTGGAACGCATTTGTGGCTAGATTACAAACAATGTATTGTAGAAGAAAAGACATTTTCCTCAGGATGTAACTGAAAAATGCAATTTAGTTGTAAAGGAAGGTGATTTTTGGGAGACTGAGCTGGAACGGTTCACATTACAAAATAATCTACAAGGAATGTGCGCTCTTGCATTGCCAGGTTATGCTGCAATGTGTGACAGCTGATCCAGGCTTAGTTTTCTTGGCCACATAACTGTATTTGGTGCCAGACTCCCACTGTAATTACACTGTGCTATTTGTTACCCCTCGGCTACCCTAGACAGCCGGGTCGTAGCAGTTGGTATAAACATAACCTAAGATTTGCCACACTGCCCTGTATACAGTATCCATCTAGGTCCATTCATGTCTCTATGCTGACACTGTATCTCTCTGAACATTTAATTTGCAGTCTTCTGATACTTTGAAAACCTTCAGTATCTTCATATAAAATGGTTTTACACAACAATTATCAGAAATTTGTGGCTCCATATGAACTTCTTTCCCCCAACAGCCTCTGGAACAGCATTTGCAATCTGCTGCCGAGCAATTAAATACATATATAGCTGATTTGTTGGTGGTGTGAAATTTTGAGGGGAACCTAATTTCTAATAGAACATTATGCTCAGTGAGGACTTCTTATGGCTTGACATGCTAATTAAAAACATTTACAAACATCATTTCTTGGTATTATACTGAGAATACATGATAACACTTTATGGGAGTGTTTGTTTTTTGTTGATGCAGACGCTTCATAAGATGCTTTTATAATGTAAAATATAAAAGAGCTTTTACCATAGCAAAGTTCATCACACTGTTACTTGATAAAGATCCTTAATGCACCCACAAGGCCTTCTGTATCTAATGCTATGGAGCGGCTGATTATGTGTGTCTGTACATTTTAAAGTGTGTCACTGTGTCTTCTGCGTATCCTATTTCTCTACCTCCCATCCTCTCAATGTTCCTCGCTGAGGCTCTTTTATTCCCTCCTGAGCGGCTCTGTCACCCATGTCGCCGGGGGACAAGGAGAACGTGGCGTTTTCCCTGGATCAAAAATTTACGAGCAATTAAAAGGCGGCCGACGCCCAGCATCCATCAGCCCTGCGTGCTGCTGCCAGGCTGGGTGAGGGGGACTCGCAGTAAACCACAGGCTATATACTTTTATATCTGTTTTCCCTCCAAAGAGGGAAGGTTATGACAAAATCATGTTTTACTGTTCCTGGTTTCTAGCGCGATGTAGTCATCTTTCATGGAACAGGCTCGTTGGAGGTCAGAGCCCTTGGAAGAGAGGCATAGATGGAGTAATACGTGTGCGTAAAAGTGTGCGTTTTGTTTATGTTGGGTGATTTTCGAACCTGTGACACAGGGCTTTAACACAATAAGGATAACATAGTATCTGCTCCTCTGGTCGATCAGTTACTGAGGGAAGAGTGACCTAATTACTCTGTTGTTTATTACTGCAGAGCTCTGATTTATGTCCCTATGCTGATGTAATTTTAACACTGAGTCTTCCTCCTCAATAACGGCAAGGAGACACATGTTTTTGTATTCGAGTACACAAATACACACACACACACACACACTCATGCACAATGATCCATTGCGACACACCTAATACACAAAAAAGCACACAAACCCTCATACATCAACACAGTCACTCTTTCACTTTTTCTGGCTCCTCGCGACAGGCCCAGACTCATTTGCATCCTTAATTGTGTTGTAATGTACTTTTAATTTGAAAATGGAGGCAATTAATTATATTGATATGGAACAAAATGCCGCAAATGTAAACATTCTAATAGTTCTCCGTGAACAGAGTATCATTTTTCAAAAGAGGGATTGAATCTTATCTCATTTTTAATGCCATAACAATTTTTTTTTAACATACCGTTTCACCACTCATGCATTCTCCTTGATATTCACTTTGTTTTTGCAGCAAGGGCAGCGTTCCTTTGATCTGTTCCACCACTGTTATTTTCTATCTAAATCTCCCACAGGATAATTACTGTAGATTCACCTATGCTATCAGAAGAGATTAAATGAAATTAAGCCTGTTTGGACGGTCTGCTTCTTCTCCGTACGTCATCCCTGTGGTGCAAAAGCTGCAAACACCAGACTCTCCACTTTCTATTTCTAGGTTAGGGAGGCTTCAAGTGGAGATGCGAATCGCCGATTAAAATTTTTTTTTTCTCCTCTGTCGACCATGTGATCAATAGGTGTCAGTGTTCAAAGGATACAGAGCAATGCCAGAGGAGAGGAGAGGAGAGGAGAGGAGAGGAGAGGAGAGGAGAGGAGAGGAGAGGAGAGGAGAGGAGGGATCCATTTGTAGAGGCCCTGGAAAAAACCTGACACTTTCGCTCCCTCAACCTGATAAACTCACCACAGAGAGGAACAGGATGGATGCGTGTTATTTTTTTCCTCTTTCCACCCATCTCCATCACCTTTTCTCCCTCATTCCCTTTCTCTCTCTCCTCTCTCTCTCTCTCTCACACAAATTTTCTGTCCTCTTATATCTCTATCCCCCACCCACCCAACCACCACCACCACCCCTCACCCATATCTCTCTCTCTCATCCTCCCCCCTTCACTCTCTTTCTGATTCTCCCGAGGGTGCTGGGAGCCGGCTGACATCACAGCCGGCCCGGCAACAGCCTATAAATTATGAGTGACAAGTCTTTGGACCAATAAAAGCACCACCATATTTCATGCACAGTAAATCTGATTGCAGATTGCTCTGGCGTGTGGCGGCTGACATGTTTATTGTCGTCATGGCGGTGGGGGCGGAGGGGGGGGAGAGGTGTAGGGTGGTGGGGGAGGGCGGGTGAGGGCGGGTGAGGGTTGCTCCCCTACATCAGAGTTTTTCTAAAGCTCCCAGTCTATATGGAGGTCAAGCAGATGGGGAACTCTAGGATGCGGGCGACCCATCCACCCACCCGACAACCCCCCAAATCCCCAAACACACACACACATACATGCACACACATCAATGCCAACTCAGCCAACATCTATAAGGAGGCTATTTTTCTTGCAGCTTTTATAAAGCCATGCAGTCGCTGCAACCATCTGTCCCCAATCCGCACATGCTCCCTGTGAAACTTTTAAAGAGGTGACACCCAACAACTCCATTGATTTTTCCTCATTTAAAGCAGGACTCCGCAACTTTTGAAAGACCAAATAATGCTCTGCTCCCTCGTGTCTGCATTTTGACCTCATCCTGCAAACACACTGTGCCATCCTGCTAACTGGAGGGCCAAGTGATCATTAATCCTCAGCTGTAAATCGTCCCAAACTCTTCACACTGTTTGGGTAATGTTTGCTCAAACCTACAGTGTAAGGTCATCACTTAAATCTTCAGTAGAAGCTAGAGTTTGGGACAGCGTGGCACAGACAGCACAGCAAGTTGAGAGATGGACTAACACTACATACTGCTGGTTTAGGTGCAGTCACGGAATTTGTGGACTATATAAAAAACACTTTAACATTAGTCTGATGTGAATTCTTCAACTTCTGTGTTAGCTGTTGTGATTTCTTGGAAGTCACAGCTTCAATATGCAGCAAAAGGAAGCCAGACCAGTGCTGGAAAGTAAGTGAATGTAAAGGCTGCACATACAGTAAGTCACATTTTGCAGGACTTGTACTTACCCTGAGCATTTCCATTTTACACAAAGGGAAATACATTTTATACACCATTTGCTTTTACAGTCAAGTCCTTACATATAAAACATGTAATCAGCTTAAAAAATATGATGCACTGTTATAGAATGAATCCCAAAGTATAGAAAAGCTGTTAACGTGTCATGATAGCAGTTATGTCATAGCAATATTAATGATCTATAACAACAGTATACAATTAGACAATGGGCCATCAAGAGATACTTTACTTTTGATACTCCAAATACTTATACCTTTACTTCTTACTGACTATTGTTGCTTTTATGCAAGTAAATTATCAGAATACTTCTTCCACCACTGCTGGAAGCCCCATATCTGCAAACAAGACATATAATTCTGTAAAATGAGGGAATTACAGAGTGAGTGCCTGACTTGATGACTATGCTCTACTTGTGCTATTCTATTTTAGCGTTTACCATCATGCCGTAATTGTTACTTTGGCTGAAAGTCACAAAAACATTACAAAACAGTCGTCTGATAAATCAAAACCACGAACTAGGAAATACCAGACAAACCCTCAGACAGGACAGAGTCCTCTTTTTCATTTTCATTCTGGTTTTGTTTCGACCATCTTGTTTTTCAAATTAAGGAAAATAACTTTTCCCTTTCTCCGCCAACCTTCTACAACCAAAGCACCGGGCGCTATCTTTAATTTTCTTAAACATGGATCCTCTCATTACAGATATCATATCCAATCTTTAATGTATTGTAACAACCTCATTGATGGTAAGTGACCCTGTGCTGATTGCACTGTCTAGTCCTCGCCCATGCAATAAACCATTCTTTATAATTAGTGTGGCCGCTGCAGTATGATCAGGGCATTACAAGTCCTCTGCCACAGCCCCTAAATGGACAGATTTCAACAGACGCCCGCTGGTGTGATCGGCATCATTATATTTTAATTAATCCATTCTTCTCACAGCAACACAGTAATTACAATCTATTTTATGACACAGCATGCTGTGAAAGAAGGGATGGAGGAGAGGCAACAGGAAGGGAGTGAGAGGGAATAACAGCGAGAAAAAGGAAAAGAGGAACAGAGGAAGGTTGAGAAAAGGGAAACAGAAGAGGTAAGGGCAATTAGTTAGAGGCAGGATGACGAGAGGGAACTTTAAGGTGAGTGAGACAGAGAGCAGAGGAAAAAACATCTCAAACACTATGACTGATTGCAGATATGTCATCGCCTGGCGGACACCGTGAAAGCATTGTAAAAGCGTTTTTATACGATGTCTGGAAGAGCACGAGGCCTCACTTTCTCTCTCTATGTCTCAGATTCCTGCTTCATCCGGTGAGAGGGAGAAGCTTGGTTGCCTGCAGCCTGAGTCTGTGTAAATCATGGCAGGTACGGACACTCAGACACGCTGTGGGTGTGATAATAACATTAGAGGATTACAATGACACTCCTCCCTGGACAAGATCACCTGTCTCAACTGTCATAAAACAGACTGCTGCTTTTTGTGGTTGAAGTGCTTTATATGAGGAGAGTGTGTGGGTGTGTGTGTGTGTCTGTGTGTGTGCATAAAAGAGGTGTGTGTGCGCACTTAGAAATGACATGAGTGAATAAGTGGAAGATGCTTGATTATCAGAAACTGTTTACTTGAGTGAACTTGTCGTATGCAATGACTGACTCCTACTGTTAAATACATAAAATCATCATTTTCAGTTGATTTTAACATATTTTAGTGTCATAACATTAACCTAAAAGGGCACACATCATGCTGTTCTGGGATCTTCTAGACTTCATGTACTGGTATGACATCAGAGATCCGTATTACACATGACCAAAGTTCCAAAACTTGAGTTGAAAGCATGTAAACATTTCTCTGTAAGTCAAAATGGTAAATTGTAAATGGTCTGCACTTATATAGCGCTTTTCTCTACCTTAGTGGTATCCAAAACATTTTACAATGTGTTTCTCATTCACCCATTCAAACACATTCAAACTCCAATGGCGACAAAGCTGCCATGCAAGGCGCTAATCTACTATTGGGAGCAACTTTGGGTTCAATGTCTTGCCCAAGGACACTTCAGCATGCGGAGGGGCCGGGGATCGAACCACCAACCTTGCAATCAGTGGACAACCTGCTCTACCACCTGAGTCACGAAGATTAGGCTTTAACTTGGCCTGAACACCTAGTTTGTAATGTTTGTGCTAGTCTGACTAGTCAGATGTAAGATGCAGGTACAAAGCTACAACTGGATGCTCACTGCAGGCAGCCTGCTAAAGTGAAACTAGGATTTCATTTTTTTGTGTATTGAGGCTGTCCTGCAATTTTTTTTGGTCTTTTTTCAGTGGATTATCTATTTAATGACAGTGCTCGTCTTCCTGCATGCAAACAAACAAATCAGAATGTTTCATTTTTCCTATAGCTGAATGATACTCATGCAGCCGGACTTTAGAAGTGCTAAAGTGAAACTACGTTACCACTAACATTGTTTGCTAAAGTTGACCCTCCTGTGCTGGTGGTTATTTTTTTCTGTTACTCTTAAGGGATGTTTTTATCATGTCTCGTTACAGCAGGACTTGCATTTCATTGCCCTTACTGTAAAAGCAAGTGACAAATGAAAACTCTTGAATCTTGATGTATAAACAGAGCTGGATGCAGTGCAGACACTCAACCTTGCTAGTGATTTTTTCAATGGTCAATTGCAGTACTGCAAAAAAACCGACCAAAACCCCCCCAAAAGCATTTTTCCCTATTGAATACCATATACCTCCAAAGTCATCTTCTATATTTTGTATTCAGTTTTCCATTTTCAAGGTTCCATATTTGTAAAATCTCCCCAGTGCCTAAAGGGGAGTTTTATCTTTGTGATGCCTCTACATTGTGAAGTCTATGGGCCAAGCAGAAACCTACGGGCACGGCCGCTGGGAGAAACGCTAATGCACATGTGCAATGGTCCGCCCAATGTGGAAGCAAACTCAGCAGCTAGAAACGTTTTCGGTTCATGTGCCAGGCGAGCAATTAGACAAGCACGGTCTTCATGGGGAGGGAGGCCTTAAAAAAGTCTGAGATAGAGGCTAACACAAGGGGGTTGAAAAACTGTAAACACAAAAGGTAAAGATCCAGAATGAAAATAACGAAACTGAAAATTTGAAATATATTCCCCCTTTAAGAAAGCATTTAACAGTTTTACGTTATAGTGGCTCAGAAAATGTGTTCAAAAACCTGGAGACAAAACTTTCTCTTTGTAGAAATCTTCTGGGGGTTTGTGACGTGCCAAGCAGCATGTAGCACTCATGTCGCATACTTAAAAGCTCTTTATGTCTTTATTATTGTCACCTACAAAGCAGCAGATCAAACTTCATCTATGAAGTAGTATCTGAATGTGTTTTAGAAATTGTTGATCTTTTTGTTTACAACCAAAAAAGAGAAAGAAAGTGTCTTTGTACTACTTCCTGTTTGTTTATCAAGGTAGCTATTTGAAAATTAAGTATATATGTAGTAGATGGTAATAGATGTGATTTAGCATTGAAGTTCACCGAATAAAATCTATGTACTTAATGCATTTATCAGAATTCTGAAGGTGTCAGTTACCTTGTTACACAACAGTAATTCAATTTCTAAGTTGAATTTGTGGGTTTTTTTAGCAGACTGTGTATCATTTGTTCTTTTCAGATGCTTCAGAAGATGCCTGAGGATTCTTCAGTTTTTTTTTGTAGATTTCCTCAATATCACAGTTATTTACTACATCCAATGGTACACAGCAAAAAGGAATTCTTCAGATAATTCCAAAACATAAACAAATATAAAATGGGACTCACGAATCCCCGAATCTGACTCACTGTATCCATGGTAACGTTATATTTTCTCTTTCAGGTAAAAGTTTGTCTGTTTGCAAGTACAGATTTTAATGCGACATTTATCAAAGGACCTTGTTAAAAAAAACTAACAAAAAAAAAAAAAAAGATTTGTCTTCATGCTCATATACATTAAATAGAATAGTGCCATAAACACAGAATGATACACAGAGTAGGTGGTAACATCCTGGTCACACATCGGACAGATATAAAACCAAAATCAAAATCAAATTCAGTTTGTCGCCCGTTTTTCAGCTCCTATCTTTGACTGCAGTGTAAAATTGAAAGTGTCAAAAAATAAGCTGTTATTTGTATATTTGTGTTGGATTCATACCTTAATAACAGAATAATGATTCTGGATTTTGGAATGATAAACAGATTGTGTATCTCAGAGCAGCTATGAACTTTAAACAGCCTCATATCCCCAAAAAACCCAAACTTACATTAACCTCACATCAGTTTTTACTCAACTTCAACCACGGTATTAACCTTTTGACTACAAAAGAGTAGAAATTCAATATCCAAATGATTTGAGAATGTATGATGAATATAAAAGGGAACAATTTACAACAACAATGGTAAATCCTTTGTGGCCTCTTGCCTGCATTAAAAGAATATTGATGATTTGAAATTGATATTTTGGGAAATGCACTTGTCTGCTTTCTTTGCCAAGAGTCAACGCCACTCTCATACTAAATATAAGGCCACAGCTAGTTACAGCTTAGCGTAGAAGAAATCCTTGAAACAACGGGGAACAGCTAGCCCTACAAGTTATGTTCTTGGGTTATGTCTGACAGTATTTCTTGACTCTGGGCAATAACTTTGTAAAGTCTTTGCTGGCTGCTGATCAACCTCACAAAGGTTTCAGGCAGGTATGGTATGGTAGCTCACTCTGATTTAAAAAAGTAGTATAATCTGTATGTAAACTGATTACATTGATAGGTTAATACATCAGGCAGTTTACCAGTAAGCTTAACTACCAAACTACTGAGACATGATACCATGAGCTTGTGTTCAAAACCATTCAGCACTGACATGGGTGTATCACAATACCTGTGGTGAACATGGTACCCTGCTGCGTTGATGCTCCACCCAGCCTCCTCAGGGTCGGGTATCTGTGCCGTCTTGGCGATCAGATGCTGAACATCCCTCCACGTCAGCTCAGGACTAGGGCAAGAGGCATAAAACAGAATATCATCAAACGCATTCTTCCTCCGGTCTGTGTTCTACACACACCCAAACCACAGAGGAAACACTTCAACTCTGCATGATACTCTGAAAAGAAACCTGCAGGGAGCTCAACACGGGCTCCAGTCTTGTGCAGAAAGCGGCCGGAGGACTGTTTTATGGGGTTTACGGCACATTTTTATCAGGCCCGCATGCACAGCTTATACTGTGTTAATGCAGGGGTTTATTGATACATAAACTGCTGCGATGAGACACTGACATACCTTTAACAGCAGGTCCTCTAAACATAAAAGCACCTATTTAAGTCGAGCTTACATCTTTAATAACGGTGTCACTAAAAACTGTGAATCCAAAAAAGAATATTTGAGACTTTAACAAAAGAGCCTAGAGAGTCGAATGAAGAAAAAGTCTTCTTTTTAATCCCAGGCAGGGGAATTCTAATAGAGCGGACTCAAGTGTCATGTCAAGCAATATACTAATGGAATCCAATTAAGACCTTTAAACTGCGCAGAGAGCTGGAGGATATTAGCTCAGTTTTCTATAACAAAAGACCAAAGGGTCGTCAACGAGGGCTTTTTCGGGATATAAAAAGCATAAAGGAAATTGGGTTTTTCTGCTTTATCCACTCATTATTGTTCCCTAAGAAAATGACTTGAATGGAGTATAAGAAAACCGCTTGGCCACCCATTCTGAACAGCTTTTTTTTTCTGTTTCGGAGAAGAAATGCCTCTGCTGTCTGCCTCAACATCTGTACACAGACAGCCATTTCTTCAGTACAGGACAGAATGAAGGTAATTAACAGTGCACTACGCAGTTAGGCTTAATTTTTCCCATCATTAATGACATAACTGCAACACACCAAGCGTGTACTCAGCTCCATGTGAAGGTATATCTTCACAGTTTTACTCTATGGCAAAAGTCTGCACACAGATGTGAAGAAAGGGAAGAAAAAAAAAATACAAGTAGCCTCTTCATTATTGTGCTGTTGGGTGTTAGACATCTCGGGAAATATCAGGCGCAGATATAAACAGATGTATTCCATTCACGTATCTGAAAAAATGAAGCAGAACAAAAGCGAGGAGAGAAGCTTTCATTAGCAGCATAAAACAAAACCCCGGCAAGCAGCGCGAACAGGCAGCTAAAACAACATGAGAGGAATAATACCAGTAACACTAATAATAGACGGATAGAATGAAACAAAACACAACGCACAAACAATTATTTTAAGCTTTGATTTCAAAGGGATTGGAGTGTGTGTGTGTGTAGGGGGGGGGGAATAAGCTTTGTACTTTTGAACTGTTGCTGCTCACTGCATGCATCTGTGTGCGTTCTGTATTATATATTAGCAGCAGCAGCGTGATTCTGTTGTGTGCACTCCCCCACCTCTATCATCAGCACCACCACCACCATCACCCCTCTGGTGGAATCAGAGAAAGCCCCGCGGCCCCGGCTGGTTTGCATAAAGCAAACAAAATTAAATTTGCTTTGCTAAATCAAAGCATGTATGGTATTCCAAGCCGCTCTCTCTGGGACAAATTACTTCAAACGGCCTCCTTTGTATCATAACAGAATAAAAAAAAAATCAGCCCAATCAGCGGCTCTCCAAAACCCTCGACTCGGGAATTAATTATTGAACCGAGGGCTTTTCTCTCTCCTAGCAGTCCGCGACACAGATCTATTTATTTTGGAAAAGTCGTTTTGCTCTTAAAAACACACTGTTGGCTGAGAACACAGTGCTGCTATCTCTCCCTCTCTCCCTCTCTCTCTCTCTCGCAGTGTTTTTCACTCGTCTTCGCCGTGCAGCCCCTGAAGGGACATGTGAATAGGTTTAGGCCACGAAATTAATCTGAAAAAACCCCACGACCAGCATCTACCATAGTGCTGCTTAAACAGAAGTATTGCTTATGCTGTAATGGACTTAAGATGAACTGAGCTGTTAATTCGTGAGGTTTCTTTCACATAGAGGTGGCACTTTTTTTTTGTAAAAGCTCTTTGTATCAAGGCTAAAGCGTGTGTTTCCTTCTTCTGTTGGATTTGGTTTGGCTGTAAGAAAGCAAAAAAACCCATATTCAAGTCGAACAATGTGAGTCACAGAAGAATCCTTGAAGATGATTTCCAGGCTTGGCTGTTATTTACTGCAGTCGATATCTCTTTAGCAATTCTACTAATTATTTATGACACGCTACATGTATTTATATTTAATCTAAACCCCTTTTAGTATTTTCAGAACACATGCTTGGTAACAAACCCTACTTTATATCTGCTGCTCATCGCACATAAACAGTTACATTTTTTAAAAAAAAAAGGCATTTGTGTATTAAATGTCTTAAAGCTAAAGTTGCAGTGAGTCTCAGGTGATTCTTTGAGAAGCTGTTGGAGGCTTTTGTAGGTCACATGCTTTAAAAATCGGCACAAGCATTTTTCACTGAAGTGATAAAAATAGAGAACATATTTTATTGTTAATATGTGCAGCCCCGAACCTGATCAGCTACAGTCACGAGTTAAGAATGGAGAACATGTCTGACCATGAGATCTTCATCATGTATTCCTGCAAAACAGGGGAAAGTGGCAACTTGTAATGACTAGTTGCAGAGCTAGCTGGTGAAGTACTAAAGCTAAAGTAACACTAACATACTTTCTACCAACGGACTATTGTATTGCTAACGATGGATAAAAGCTTGAGTTAACACACTTTAGTCAAGAGCTGTAATTATACCTTCAACTCCGGTCACAAGGACCTCAGTCTTTGGTGGATTAGCTGCCTCCTTGTTCCGCTGAAATGGCCCAAACTTTTGCTTTTTCAAACGCTGGTTCACTTTAAAAACATAACCTGAAATGTTACTCAAGGAACGCTGGATGGATTGCTTTCCGGGACACATATGAACAGCACATGACAGCTCATGCACGATGAAATGACACAAAAATTGAAATTCCAGCGAAGGAATCATGTTTCCTGTCATGGATTGGCCCTGCTCTGTGGAAGCCTATTCCATTACTGTAGAATTACAATTGCAGACAAAGCCATCTTCTGAAAGATAAACAGCAACACTGGGAATAGAACTGGGACCCGGCTGATCACTGGTCTGCAGGGACGGAGTGCAGCCGTATATGAGCATCCTCCAAACCCTTATAGCCGTCATCTCCTCGCCAAGGCTCACAAAGCAGCACAGCAGCCGTCACAGTGAGCACACAACTGTTTACAAATCCCCAGTTAATAGGATCAGGCCTCATTGACTGGGCTGCTCCGATGTGTCTGATGTAATCTATTAGCTGTATGATAGTCAGTGTCTCAATCCAATCGATAAACCTGGGCCTCCATATTGCTCCACTGTGGACTGTTACTCCTCTTTAGTGCTGCTTAGAATGCAGGCTTAGTGACTATAAAGTGTGTGTGTGTGTGAGGGTGTGTGTGTGTGTGCAGAGGTTTGTGTCCATCACTTATATGAATTTCTTCCAGTGTGTGTGTGCATTAGCATGTGTATACAGTAGCAGTAAAACATACAAACTGTAGCTGATACTTAGGCAGATGTTAATTCTGTAACACTTTAATGCATGAATGCATGTGGGGATTGCGCGTGTGTGTCTGTGTGTATTGTGTGATTATGTTGACATTTGTAATAACCATGCACCTATACACGGGTGTATTACTGTGCGGTACAATGGTGCATATGTGTGTATTAATGTGGCTTTACCGTACATGGCGTGTCTGGAGATGTGTGTGTGTGTGCGCTCTGTGTTTGTGTGTGGGAGTGTGTCTGTAGCTGGTGTAACTGGGTTTCCAATTAAGTTGAACCACAGGCTGGATCAATGCTAGTCCTCTGTGTGCAGGAATGAGCAGCCCTGGGCCCTCCGAGCATGCCCACGAATAATTTATCACTCACAGTGGGCCCAGGCAGAGAGAAGAAGGAGGAGGAGGAGGAGGAGGAGGAGGAGGACTGGCATGAGGAGAAGGAGACGGGGAGCGTAAGGACAAAGTGTCCAGCCCAGGGGAGAGAACGCCAAAGATGGGCAATCGAGGAGACAGAAAAATGGAGGGGTGAAGAAAGAGAGAGATCAGGACCCAAAGGAAAACACTGTCAGCTCTCCATCATTTAGGAGCATCACTCTCCACATTTTTTTCCAGTAAACAACCATCGAAAATGAAATTCTGTAGGGAGCACGGGGCAGATAATTCTTTTTACCACAACATACTATATGTTTGCAAATGCTAAGCTGTGAAGATGAGTGAAGATATTTGGCGTGAAGTTGAGGCAGGTTATCAATTATAAAAAAAAACGCCTTTTACAAATTTGACATCATCAAGCCAGTATCATCTGTCTGGAACATGAAGGATGCTCCTGTTGATCCGATCACAGATTTATCATGTCACCATCAATATTGCTTGGACTGAATTTTACAAAATTTTACTATTTTTACTAACTTCATTGAACTTTAACACAATAAAGCTGCTTTACATTTAGCATATTTCTTTGTTAATATATACGATATTTAATTTGTTCTCTTTATCACTACTCTATTGGTCCTTTACTGACTCTCTAAAAGTATATTCTAAATACAAAAAAGTATTTGTAGTTTTGTGGTTTTAACATATACAACATGAGTAGTATCAAAAAATAACTGCTATCAGTAACTTCAACCTAACAAGAGTTTACAGCTAGCAACCCTTTTAGAGTGTACAGCTAAATGGTAGCATCGTGATGATGAAAATGCTAAAATGCTGATGCTGAGCAACTAAAAATTTTTTGCCATGTTCACTTGTTTGGTGTATTAACATGTTAACATTTGTTAATTTGCACTAATAAGAAATTACAGGTGAGACGAATTAAAAATTTGACCTTATGGTAGCCGTAGATGAAAAATCAAGGGTCACATGGAGGTAGGTACCAAATCTGGCAACCCAAACCACAAATGTCAACCCTGCGGCGCGTAAGTTGTGAAGACATTGTCAAGCGCAATCCATCTAGAAATTGTCGAGATAATTTGATGTGTACCAAAATGGTGAAACTTTCCAAAATGCTGCACATTGCCACAAACTTGAAACATCTGTAGACCAAAGCGGTGGACAGGCGGTCAGACCAACACTGCTATCCCTAGAGCCACAGCTACCACTGCTAAACATGATCTAAAACAAAAAAGGCAAGAAACATAATATTTGCAATATACTGGCTTGGAAAGGTTCAATTTAAACCACAAGGAGTAAACAAGTATGAAGCATTACCAGTTGTAGTGCAAAGCTTCACTCTTTCCTGCATCATGGACATTTTGCAGCCAGAAGAGATTGAGGCATTTACATTCACCCTGATGCTTGCTTTACTGAAGCTTTGCACTCCCAATTTTCTTGTTCTTTTCTTTCTATTTTAACAGTAACTGAAGGAGAAATCACTAACAGTCGAGCTTGTTAGTCAGCAGGGTATAATGTGCTGGTACAAGACAAGCAGCAGTTTAAACCCCACTGTCTTATCCCAGGCAGCACATCTTCTGCTTGGACACTTCGCATTAAGGTTTGCCGAGCAGCATCGCGGCTTTAGTTGAAAGGCACAGAAACTAACACACATGTGGATGTGCGTTTGCAGTAAAGCACAGATCCACCCACATACAGAGACAAACACATTGTAGGAGCAAAAGTGCACATACACATGCGCATACACACATTTACAGCATACGGAGCACAACCCTGTGTGTCTTAACAGCACAAAAACACATGTAGATGCATACGGAGAAACATACAAACACAGAGGCAAAGAATATCAACTACTGCAAATGTGCACGCATATGTATAGTGTCTACACCCTGTGGAGTGTCAGAGTCCAATGGTACCTCTGCTGCTAGCCTTAGTTATTAATCTCACAGTAGTGAGGCGTGGACTGGCAAGAAGCTCCGCGACTCTCTGTAATCTTCTCTTAATGTGCTGCACTCTAAGCCTAAGTGAACCCATTTGGAGTGACTGTGAGCTGACTGAGATTCCTCCCATGTTATCTGAACAAGTGTTACTAATGGGTTTATCAATTAGGCAAAGTCCAATAACTGCATGCCTGCAATCTCCTTTAAACACACTCCACTGATGTAGCCCTGATTTCTGTGGTTAATGAGTACATGTGTACACACATACTGGCATGCATGCGTGTGTTTGCATGACTGTAAGAACATGGGCAGTTTGTATCTGTATGTATTTGTGCAAGTGGGTCTAAAAACTGTCTACAACACAAAAATAGATGAGTTCTTGTGAAAGCTTAATATGCTGGATAACATTTTTTCTCCTTGCATAACAACAACCTGTTTTTGCATTTATATAAATCCTTGTACATGTTGAAAACATACGCAAAAAAAAGTCTCAGGATAGGTAAAGAGTGTATAATCTTACATTGAACATGTTCGCAGCTTTTGAACATATTTTATATACTTGTTTTAACACATATATAGACCTGTATGCCTTGTTGATAAGCACCCATGCTTGATGTGGGCAAAAAATTTAGTATTTTTTAATTTCAAAGTTCTCAGTATTTGTTTGGATTTGTCTCTTTGCACTGGAATAGAATACTGTGGCATAGGCAGGAGTTGAACTGTGGAGAGAATGCAAACTGTCTAATGGAGATGTGTTAAGGTAGCTAAAAGACACCAAGAGTTAACTTACAGCCAGATTAAAGTAATTCTTGGTTTAAATTTGCATACTGGTCATTGTTTGCTCAGCGGCTGTGACTCAGGTGGTAGAGCAGGTTGTCCACTGATTGCAAGGTTGGCGGTTCGATCCCTGGCCCCTCCGCATGCCGAAGTGTCCTTGGGCAAGACACTGAACCCCAAGTTGCTCCCAATGGTAGATTAGCGCTTTGCATGGCAGCTCTGTCACCATTGGAGTGTGAATGTGTGTGTGAATGGGTGAATGAGAAACACATTGTATAGCGCTTTGGATACCACTAAGGTAGAAAAAAGCGCTATATAAGTGCAGACCATTTACCATTTACCATTGTTTTACTGTTAATAACTATTTGGATGGACTGACACAGAATTTTATACAGAAATCTGTGATCACGAGGTTAACCTTTTTGTTTTCTGAGCAAACTGTACTGGTAACTTTCACCTTTACGTTTGATACTGACATTCAAGGTCTGATATGTATGGTAGCAACAAGCGGAGCAAAGAAAAAGTTTAGTTTCTCTCTTTGCAAAAAACAGTCAGTGATACAGGAATGAAAGTAATCTCAGAGTGAATGTGACCCTGTGTCGCAGTCTGTGGGTTTTAGTTTCTGGTTTTGTTTGATTAATTTCATTTTCTGTTTCTCCTGTGAGTCCTTGTTTGTGTGTCCCTCTCTTTTTTTCTGTGTTGGTTTTCTGTCCCTTTTCAGTTGCTCCCTGTTTTATTTTGAAATCGTCTTTCTTTGTGCGTTGCTTGTATTTTTACTTTAGCCCTTTGTGTGTTCTCCCTCCTCTTTTGACTGCCCTGATGAGTTTTACCCGTGTCTCTGTGTAAGTCGCCTGTGTCTTGTCTTCCCAATCAGTTCCGAATCTTTTAATAGCCTTGTTTTCATCTCTGTCTTTGCTAGTTCATCTCATTTTGTTTCCTCGTTGCAACAACCCTGCTTTACCTGCTGGATTACCTGCCTGTTCTCCTCCTGTTTGCTACCCTGATGTTCTTCCACTTGCTACCTGTCTGATTTCCCTCACCTGCGTCTGCTTTGTGATTTTAGATTTTGTGATTTTAGTTTTTTCACCTCGTGTTTTCCTTCCTCATGTTCCTCACACCCTTTTGGTTTTTGTGTGTTTAAGTTTTTCTATTTTTTAAAAAAATCTTTTCTTTTTTAATTAGTTTTTATGGACCTTGTATTTTCCCTGGATTCTCGAGCCCATCTTGTGTTTGCTCTCCACCTTTTGCTAAATAACTTCAGTTTGCTTAAAATTTCTTTTTGTTTTTGTCCCAACCTGCCTGCCGTCTGTGTCTGCACTTGGGTCCTATTTTTCTGAATCCCTCGTGACAGCCTGATATTAGGTATCCAGATTATCTGAGGTGAAAAAGCACGGCCTATAAGTGTAGAGAGTTTGGCAGGCATGTTAATAAAAGATATTATAATACATGTATAATAACAGCATCATCACTCATAAGTCATGTTAGCCACCCCTGGTGTGTATGTATTTGTGAGAGGTCATATTTGACAGTAACCTTCCATGTCAGGCATTAGTACAGGAGACACCACTATGTGTGTGTGTGTGTTGTGTGTGTATATGTGTGTGCAGCATAGTGGTTGAGTTAAGACCAATTAGATTCACTTTTCCATGTATGCACCCCAGTGAGAATACTGGCTGATTACTCCTTAACTCCCCACAGAGCATGTTACATACACTATTCCTCCTATTGACTCAATGGATACAGATAGAAAGTGAGGAAGCTAGAAAAGGAAGGAGAATGGATCATTATAGAAAATCTCAGCCTCTGTTCACAGCTGGCATTAACATACATCTTGGGTGATTTGCTCACAAGTGGACAGCTCTTCATACATCATCATACTTACTTTCTGCATGCAACTATAGCATACAGCAGAAGTGATTACATCCCTGTGCAGTATCACTTAAATGTCAAATGATTCACATTTGTATACCTCAGTATTTTTGCCTTGATTCTAGGTTGACAAGTACAGTACTTCCTCTTATGAACAATCAAAAACAATCCCTTTAGAAGGACTATTTTGAAAATGCAGGCCTCAAAGTAGAAACACAATGCAGCAAAAGTGAATACCCAGTGATCACTGACAGACACGTTAGAAAAGTTGTGACCACTGAAACAAAATTGAGTACACGTATGATTTCTGATGAGCCTAATTATATAACCATGGTTATGGGATGTCCTGTGAGCTCTGTCTGCATCTCGACTCCACATGTAAAACAATTGTCAGTAGATCTGAAAAAAAAACTTGACTGTGACATGTCAAGATGACGGAAAAAAATACAGAAAGAAAAAAATAGTTGACCCACAGTTGCAGCAGAATTTAGGAGGTACAGAACTTTCCATCATACCACTAATCAGAGCCGCCGTGGCTGTCCTCCTAAAATGATGCTGCGGACAGTGAGCTACTTGCTTAATTGAGCTGTTTCAAAAAAGGCATACAAGTTTCTGTGAGAGCTCAGGCAGTGTGAATAACATTGCATAACATCAACCTCTATGGATAGCAACCAAGAATGAATACGCTTGGCACAAAACTGCCAGATTAAACTTTGCTAAAGAACATGAAAGAAGCCTGATGAATACTGGGGACACACTATTTTTGTCAGTCAAAATAAATTTGATCAGACAGGGCGGAGCATGTTTGGCTTTACCCTGGTCAGGACTACAACAGTGAATGCATAGTCCTGATAGTGAAGCACAGGGACTGTGATGATAAGGGACTGCATGAGTGCAAAAAGTGTTGGGAGGATGACTTATAGATGGCACCATGAATGCCTGTGGATACACCACAATACTGGCTGACAGCATGACTCCAGTCTCCAGCCTCCAGAAGCTTGGCAGAAGAAGAATATTCCAGCATGATAATGATCCAGCGCACACTGCCAAAATCACACAACAGTTTCTAAAGAAGAAAGAAAGCCAAAACTATGACCTGGCCAAGTATGTCGCCTGACTTAAATCCAATTGAGCATCTTTGGGATATTTTAAAGAAAAAGTTTGAGCAAAGCAACCCTCTATAGCTGGAAAAACTGTCTCTGAAAAATGGCAGAACAGAAATTTGTGCAACACTATGGTACAATACTCCACGCCAGGCATTTAAAGTATTGAAAACATAAAAGCTTCTCAGTAATAAAAGGCGTGCTGGCTTTTGTTGCAATGACTTCCTACTGTGGGGCCTATATTTTAAATAAAGTACAACAAAACATTTAAGTGATATTGCACCTTTATGAATTCTAAATGTAAACCACAGTTTTCTAAATTTAACTAAAGGCAGTCAAAGATTGTTTAAATTTAGTTTCAGGAGGTAAAGAGCAGACATTCCATCTTTCCAGTCAGACCAAATCAACTTAACTGAAAGAACATCGACAAAAAGGTGGACGTCTGTGGGTGGAAAACCATGAGGTGGAACCACAGCAAATCCAAATGTTCAGCTCCTTTTGGACAGACAGACTGATGAATGGATGAAGAGAAACAGAGATAAAGTGACAGAGGGGGTGACACGGTGATAAAGTGAACAAACAAACAGTCAGAGACAGAAAGACTGACAAATAGGATGAGTGAAGAATTGATTTACCCTGATGGTTTGCTGGACAGGTGTCAGGATGGATGGATGGAGACAGATGGAAACACAGACAGGCAGGCCAAAATAGTGTCAGAGAGACAGATAGACAGTGACACCCTGACACTGGTAGGGTAGAAACACACTGCAGGCTATTCTGAACACACAGACAACACTGTTCCCAGCAGAAAACCTTCCCGTCATACAAGATGTGAAGATTTTCCATCATTGGCATTGCTCATATGTGCAAAAACCTGCAGAGGAAGTTTTAAAATGATGGTAGTAGTAGTGTGTAGTCAGCAGTTCTAGTGTGATTGATATGAATACTATAGACTTATTGTCAAAGTTCATTCCGGGCCGTGTTTCAGAAAGCGGGTTTTAAATAAAACTCTGAGTTTGTTAACCCTGAGATGAAAGAAACTCAAACTTTGTTACCATGGTAGCTGACTCTGTAAACCTAACCCAACTCCTGGCAGGTTTTTTTCAACAAAGTCTGACTTTCTCTCTGACTCCTCCCCATCTGCTGAGCCTGAGAGAGAAGGCTGACACAGCGTTTCACTTCCTCATTCATATTCATATTGATATCAATCTGGATCAGATGCGCTGTTTGACATATATTGTAAATTGCTACTTGCTTTGTTTCAAGTTGCAGTTGTGATTTAAAATTAACCGTTTAGCCGTACCAAGGACTATCTTTAACATGATGGCTTTTATAAGCAATCTGTCATCAATGTAAAGACAGAGCCAGTGATCTCTAGACATGAATTCATCTTTAGTGTAGAATAAAATCTAAGCACGGTCGTTCTGTGACTCTGTGGACTTTAAGGCAGGTTGTCAACTAGTTCCCCTGCACTAAAACATTTACAATACATTACTGTAGCAGCCTATTCACTGCTTAAATACATGTAATCTATGAAGCTTTAGACACATTGATCAATAAATAATCATTTATTATATTATGATTGATTGAGTTGATGAACAATTTCTATCACAGCACTTCATGTTGGAGATTACTACTATGACTCTACAGTTCCATAAGTAAACTGTGTCGTATCTGGTTCATATTTGTACAATCAGCTGCTGTCACCTGCAATGTGTCTCCATCAGACTACAGCTGAATAAATATATTTAAAAGTTGAATGTAATGTGTAGAAGTAGTCCTGCAGGATTTCAGCTTTAGCATCTTTTCAGGAAAATTCAAGTCAGGTAAACGATGAATGAATGAACTACACTTAATAGCATGCACCAGTATTAACCTACTGACTCCTTTCTACTGTTCTTAAAGATAAATATCCTAGTTTGCACTGGGATGTGTTCATATTTTTAGTCCCACTGGATTAAAATGGAGGGTCCGCTGTTTATTTACCTATTGCCATTTTTCGTTACTCATTTAGTGTTGCTTGAACTAACTCTGATCAGCTCAGTTTTCCATCTCAGTGTAAATCAAGAGTTTGTTAATCCTGCTTTCTGAAACAGACACCATGTGGATCATTTCTGTGTTCATCCTTCAGTCAGACTCAAAAATAACAAACATTTAAAATGATGAATGTCAAAAACTCTTATTGTTTTTGAAAAGCTCCCAGAAGTTTGTGCTAGCTGCCCCGATATTCCCCATTTGCATGCCGTGCGACTCCTTGCGTCCCCAAATCTCTACGATAGAGGTGAAGCTTACAAAGTTAACATGACCCATAGAGACACAACAGCCATATTAATGGGAAATATGCCAGTTGAAATAATGAAGAATAATGCTTGAATCTTCCAGATATTAAATCTTTCCTTGAAACTCAACCTTCAGGTTGGAAAAGTACTCCTTTAACCTGATCTTATCTTATATGAATGTTAATTGTGATCTCAATGCTTGGTCAGAAAAAGTAAAAAATACAATTTTAATAACATTTTATTGGCGTCATACGTCGGCACAAACCACAAATTGGCAAATGGAATTCCTGGCATTCATTTTTGGAATGTCAACATGGGTCAAAGGCTAATTTTCTTATTTGATGATAGAAAAAAATGTTGGAAAGGGTCTCTGTGAATGTTCATATTTTATTTCATGCTGTTCAGTATGTCTTAAATGTGCCCTCATGTCTGTATATAGCAGCTCTTAGGTGCTGTGGATGATACACGAGGTAGGTTGTTTCTACTGAATGGGGATAAGAGAAAACGCTCCAGGTTTGCATGTGTAAGAAAGACTATGGGAGGATATATGAGAGTGTGTGTTTGTGTGAAAGTGAAACACAGAATGAGCAAGTGTGAGAAAGAGAGGAAGGGAGAGAGAGAGACCTAGAGAGATATACAGACACAGAGAGAGAGAGAGGCCAGCTCCATAAAGACGTGAGCAGAATGCTGGCGGTCTGAGCGAGAGAGGTGATATATAGTTTAGTCAGTAGCAGCGGGTCACGACAAAGCCTTTAACAGTAATGTCCTGGGAGTCGCCTCGCCCAGGGGACCCGCGCTCCATTTTACAGCCAAGCGACTGAGACTGAGAACGCTGCTGCATGACAGCTGGAGCAGTAAAGCCAGCCTCTAGTACCATCCATAACATGAAGGAGGCGTAGACGCCGCTGATACCACCACAAAACACCAGGCCCGAGGCCACACCGACAGCTGGCGAGTTAAGAGGGATGAGGAAAAAGGGGGCTTGGGAAATAGTAGGAAGTGGCAGACAAGACAAAGGAGGGAGAGAAGGAAGACAGGGTGAGGAGATATATTTGCAGATTTAAACAAAGACGGAGAGAAAAGGGTAGGAGAAAATGATGATCTACATGAAAGGAGGGACTAAAAAACAAATGGAGAGAAGGGGAAATAGTGAGGAGAGACAAGGTGGGAAAGGCTAAAGGCGCAAGGTGCAGAATTTTAATGTCAAGTATCAGTCTGACGTTTTCTCTTTTTTGTGCTAAAAAAAATCAGTGACTGCATTAGTTGACCAGACAACTGACAGAAAATTAATGTTTCATAATCTTCTTTAAAAATCTCATTGTCAGAGTCATTTGTGCAAGAGAAATGTAAAACACTGGCTTGGCCTGGATGGACCAAACGTATTCTGAAAACATCAAGTGTGATTTTCCTAAGTTTATATAGAAAGTTTGCTTGGTGAAACACAGAGTGAAAACAGACTATTTAATCTGTTGGACTGATCAACAACAGAAAGGTCCACTGCTTTATATAGCACTACTGGGGGAAGGCCTTGTTCTACCAGCAACTGATAGATCTATGTTTCTCAGATTTTTAACTACACGTCTAAAAAAAAATAAAATGCTAACAAAATGACACTACACCACCACTCAGAGCGCTCTGAGGCTGTGAATAGGTACATTTAATCTTGATGTTAATGCCAACACACTAACATGCTCGCAGTGACAACATTTCTAAAAAGTTCACTGTGTTAACCATCTTACTTTAGTGTAACAGCATGCTAACACTTGCTAATTAACATCTAACACAATGTTAAAAAGTGTTGGCAATGTCATTATTGATACTGAACAAATGAAATTAGGACCTGAAGGTACAATAAAAGGGCCAACAAAGGCATGAGAAAATATCAATGGGAAACCATGAATGTCTGTACAAACTTTTGTGCTAATTCATCACATAGTTGTCGAGATATTTCACCGGATAGGTGAAAAGTTTGACCTGCTGGTGGTGCCAAAGGAAAGATCAGTGGAATCACTTGAGTCATTCCAATTCAGCAAATGTCAGCGGAATCTATCCAGTAGTTTTAAAGATATTTTGACCCAAGTGATTGACTGACTGACAGACTTTTCCGTCTGCTTTCTTGCATAAAACAGGAAAAGGAAGCATTTCTCCAACAATAAGAAATAACAGCTGAGGTTTCATATTTTTTAACAGTGCACATTGTGGCCATTGAAAAGCTGATGGGAAAATGACCTCTAATATAGTCTGCAGTGGTGAGGTGGGATACACTCAGGGAGTTTATAAGGAAGTCACCTCAAATATAAGAAAATAGATTTTACAACAATGCCACTGGCAAAAAAAATAGTCAATTAATCATCACAGCTATGGCAAGAAATCAAGGTAAACACCACAAGGTTACAGACTGGAGCCCCTCAGACAGACAGCAGGTGCTGGTATAACTTTACTAGCATGTAGTAACAGATAGACACTCACTTTACTTCTAAGGCCAGAGCCAGAATCCCTGCAGCGATCGGAGCAGCACTGGATGTTCCTGGAAAGTATGTGACACACCCGTCACCCATGTTGGTCACAGTCACCTGGAGGAATCGCAAACCAAATATAGATGTCATATCAGTATATACAGTAAAAGGGAAGGTGCATACAAGCTTTTCAAGTCTTCTCTCAAGCCTGCAGTGTTTCCCACAATCTATCAGCCGCAGTTCCTTCTGTCATTAGAACACATCAACATAATTTTACAGCAATGATAATTAAAAAAAACAACTTGTGTCTGGTTTAACCACATCCTAATGTGAGGTAGAAAGGGCAGGGATCCCAGCAGACAAAGGTGGTATCACACTTATAAAATTGGCCTTTCTGTTTCTGTAACCCTGGAGCAGGCACCGTGTTTCTTCTTGGCTTCTCAGTGTTACCTCCGCCATCAACACCTCGGCTTCTTCCTCTCTTTCTCAGCCACTACAACCACACTTTACCTCCAATTAACACTCGTTTGCTTCTGTGTGTCTATATGTGTGTGCGCCCAGCAGTCACCTAGGTCATTTGGCAGGCCTCTATAAATATCACACCAGTGGCTGCTCTTTAACAGGCTCCACACAGCTCGCAGGAGCCAAAGAGCAGGGCTGCTGGCACACACACAAACGCACTCATTAATGATAAACACTGTTGTTAGATGTGTTAGGCGGTTCGCGCACAGACTAACCAAAGGTAGTGAGCCTCCTACGCTGGCCCCTGTCAGAGTGACGGCCATCACTCCGGGACAGGGCTCGCTGAAGTAGGTGGGCTTCCCGGTTTGAGTGACGGCGCCGATGGCAATGTTGTAGATGGAGTTAACATAACCGTCTGCGCCGCAGTGGTCGTGCTGCATTCCACCATTACCTGCCGCCCACACAAAGATGCTGCCCTTCCCACTCCGGCCCTGAAAACACAAACAGAGGGACGTCAAAGCGAAGAACAAAAATAAATTAAAGAATGTTCGGTGGTCTGGAGAGCGTTGTAGACACCAGATACTAATATGCAAAATATATTTACACCAGATATAAAAGAAAGACAACTGAACTGTGCACCGTGTTAAAAATCAAGAATCACGAGTACTTAATGAAATACTGAATACAATCTTGATTTAATTTAGGTTCATTTTTTATTAATTTTATGTGATATGTTGAACTTTGTTGTGATCGTCACTTGATCTTAAAAACAAAGAACTTTACACTGGTAATAATCAGGCCGATTAACTGATAAAAAGCAGAGAGAAGGTCAGCAAGTTGGGAGCATTTATGCCTTGTTTTAGAAAGGTACAAAGAAGACAAAAATGAGTTGGAAAACTGGGAACAAAGAACCTCATCCAGACAACATACAATCTGTTTTTAACCCCCCAAGCTGCTAGAGTGCTCCAGTTAACCCATTTTGGGTTTGGTTCCTGCAGGGAACTCATAAACCAGAGGACCCGTGCTTAAAAGTTTAGATCTAATTAAAGATTTTACAGTCAAGAATCACTTACAACTCTTCTTACCATCTGATCATTACTGGGAAAAATCTTCAGTCATCACAGAGTTAATCTCAGCGTGTAAACTTAGCTCCTGCGTCTTGATTAATGGCCCAAAAAAGTGAAACAGTAGTACTGTAGGATGACCCAGTAGACAGGCTCTGTGCCACTAGAAGAAATACTAAGTCAAGGGGTGGACATTTCTTCTGCTGGTCATTGAAGCGAAGTTTTATGTAGCTAAATTTCCAAATTCGCTTAAAGAGAGCAACATAAGGAAAATTTGTTGTTAAGCGAAGAGGAAAAAAAGTGCTTCTGGCTAAACTTTGAATTAGTAACCATAAAAGACGCAATAGATTGTTGCCTTGGTAACGGGCACTTTGGATTTTCAATCTCCTTCACAGCAAATACAAGGAAGAACACCATGACTCTCTGTTGTTGTTTTTCTGTGGTAAAATGATGTCTGACAGAGTGGAGTCCTCTTTTAAATCCATTATTGGACAATCTTGACTTTTTCCACTTTTCTTTAGAGGCAGTGAAAAGGCAAACACGACTGCACAAAAGAGACTTTAAGTTTTTGATTCAGTTCCTGAGATTGCTTCCTGATAGTCACTCAGTGAGATCACGTAGCACCTTCAACTATATGATGGAAAACGAGCCGATATAGCGGCTGAATCCTCCTTCTAACGTACCACTTGTCATGAACATACATTTTGTAAGCTATTAATAAATAAGGAAATGAGAATTTAAATCTGGCTACGAAATCTGAGCACTCGACATTTTGTCCTTCCAATCTCGACTCCACTGACAGTGCGACTGTCGGCTTTACATCTGACAGACAGCAGTGTGAACTTGGAGATGAAAGCTGTGCCTTGTGAGTTCCTAGCCGGAGGGCTTGCTCTGTCAGGCTGTGCGGCCCGTCCATCTCGGCCCCGTCGTCCCTCGGGCCCCAACTGCAGACGTAGATGTCGATGAAGTGGATGTTGAAGGTCAGAGCTGTGGCCTCCATGGCATCAGTGACAGAGCCATCCAACAAGCGGATACCTGGACATCGAAAAGGTCACAGAGATCAGAGTTTGGAGGGAGGCTTGTGGAAAAAAGCGCAACAAAACTTTAGGATTTTTATACTTCTCAAAAACATCCTGGCAGAGCATTTTGCATTCCGGGGTTGTGGTGCGATGTAATTACATAAACAGAAAATTAAAGATTCTGTTCTTTATTTTTGCAAAAGGTAATGTGACATCCCAACTAGAAGAAGCAGCGACACAACGCTCAAGGTGTAAACGCATCAGAAACATATTGTAAGCACACTTCCAGCATCTGGCCTGTACTGTAGAAGAGTCTGTTCCAGCTGTCTTCTGTGTTTTGCTCTGCCTGTTACTCATTGTTACACTGTTGTTGGGTGTTATTTCTGCCTATTTTATCAGTGTCTGTCTCCCGCTTTTTTTTTCCCGCTCGGACTGTTTCTGCGTCTGCTTCTTAGCTTTATCTCTGTTTTTCTCTCACTGTGTGAATTCCTTTACTGTCTGTCTCTCTGTCTGCTCTTGCTATATTTACATTCCTTTTGCAGCTGCTCCATTGCTAGGTATTGCGATGAAAATATCTAACGCTAACTGAAACTAGTTAAATTGGCTGTGAATGTGCATTAAAGTAATTTACAGAACCTGTATGGATACATTAACCTTAGAAACTATGATTGCATTATGCTCACATATATTGGGCCAATTATTAAATGGAGTGCCAGTGCTGCTCGCAATACTCCTGCTGCAGCACCCTGTGTTACCATGCAATGCTATAATGTGAAGTCAGCTGATGACAGAGAGGGATATACAAGTATTTTTTCCTCGAAGGTGTTACCCTAAGTTAGCATGCCATCAAAGTTGAGGATGGCACCCAAAATACCCCCGCAGTATGCTCATAATACGTGAGTGGAAGTCCAGATTACACATTATGCAACATTTTGTTAGCCCACTCTACTGAAAAGCGGTTGAAGTTTGAGCCGCAGCAGCTTTTGCCAACCCCCCACCAATAAACTCTAAGCAGATACGAGTCAAAAGTGGAAAGATTTGTGCTCCGGATGCCTGTAACACCAACAGAGTGTCAAAGCTGCAGAGGCTATTGGCTGTTTTTATCTGATTCTGAGGGCAACTCCAGGGCAAAGTTTGTGAAAAGGAGCGTGTAAAAAAAAAAGGTTGTTGAAGTTTTCTTGAAAGATTAATCAAAAGAATCTGACCCAAACTGAGAGAAGGAGGTGGTTAAACAGACAATCATGTATAGACTTCTGTATACCCAGCAATCACAACATATCACCTGCAGTGGTTTAAACTGCAGCAACTGGTTTTTACTTCCTTCTAAGCAGACCTGTTGGCTATTTACACATCCAGCAGATGCAGAGCAGTGGTAATATTTATTTGCATCTTATGTCCAAGCGCAATAGTCACCATGTTCTCAGTTCTGTTGTGTTGTTCTGTCTACCTCTTAGCAGCTAAATGCACCACTATGGCTAATCACTAACTTTGTCTGGCTGCTGTTTTGTGCGTCACAATTAGTGTCACACCAGCTTTTAGCCCTATTTCCTGAAAACAGCTTCCTTCAAAAATAAAAAAAAAATGAAATAACAGGCTCTATTTTTGTGAACCCTGCGGTGCGACAAGATCGCAGTCAAGTGCAATCAAGTTGTATTTGTTTATTTCTGAAATTGCTTTTGAAGAATTGAGCAGTTGCCTCTTTAATCTTTATGTTTTAACATAAATGTGATTCTGGTAATGATCCACAAATACATTGCTTTTTTTTTTCTTTAAATAACACTCTTTGGTTTCTGGATACACTGCAGTAAGATTTAAAACAAATGGACTCTATCACATCATGCTAGTCATCACAGAGACATGATTACCTGTGTTATAATTTTAAAAAGTGTATAATTTGACCGACCTCCTAAAAAAAAAAGCAGTGCAAAGCTGTGCTGCCCAGGTTACTCAGTGCTACCAACATCCTGAAGGAGTTATTAGCATAGAGAGAAGTTTTAATCCTAACCATCAAATATCTATGATTGTTCATGGAACTGTGTGAACTGCTTTCAATGTCAGCATCCAACACACCTGTTGATTTACAGAAAACACAACAATAATTAATAAAAATGTGAATAAAGGCTTCTGTGGTTATTTTCAGGAAAGCGGTCTGCAGATTACTGCACAAAACTTAACCAGCAGATTCGCTGTGCGTAATTGTGGCTTGACAGCGCACAACATCACTCCAATTAAAACCTGCAGATGTAACAGATAGCGGCTGCCTTCAGATGGCTGTGAAGAGAAGTCAGAGGAGAGGAAAGGAAAGGACGGCTGCGGATTACAGAGCTGGCAAGAATCACTCCTCCTTCTTTATTCCATCTGGTGGATATTAATGCGATACCTGCTGGAGAACTTTACCACATGTCAGCTGATAGGAAATTATATTATAAATGTGCGACTCTTCTGTAGGCGTGTCCTCGTATGCTGAGCCATGACATGAGCAGGCGAGAATGACCATGCAGCTCTCTGCTCTCTTTTTTTTGGGACTATAGAATAACTAAGGAAATACAGTTTCATAATTTAACATCAATAGGCATGAAAAAAAAGTTAATTTTGCATCTACTATTGCATCTACAAGTGGTTTGGGTAAAAACAAAGCAAAACATGGCTTTGTAATGTGCACTTTAAATTTCATTATTCTGCAGAAAACATCCATCCATCATCTATACACCACTTAATCCTCTGTAGGGTCGCGGGGGGGCTGGAGTCTATCCCAGCCGACTCGGGCCAGTCTATCACAGGGCTACACATAGAGACAGACAACCAAGCACACTCACATTCACACCTACGGACGATTTAGAATAATCAATTAACCTCAGCATGTTGTTGGACTGTGGGAGGAAGCCGGAGAACCCAGTGAAAACCCACACTGCACAGGGAGAACATGCAAACAGAAAGATCCCAGGCGTCCTAACCTGGGTGCAAACCAGGGATCTTCTAGCTGTGAGGCGACACTGCTAACCACCGAACCACTATGTAGCCCCTGGAGAAAACAGTGTTCATCTATTCATCTTTATCTTCTCTAACCGTCTTATTTAACTCGCTGGCAATGCAATTCAATGTATTTCTAATGTAAACACAGCTAATTTTGAGTGATAGTCACACACACATTCAGTATAACTTTGCATACATTTAAAAACATCTGAGAAGACTGGGTAAATTCACTGTGAATTTCAAGTAAATTTATAAAGAAAACACAGAGGCAGAAGCCCTGACTGTCAGGCTGCAAGCTCAGGTCTCAGCATCACCCAGTAGTTCAACATGCATCTTTCATGTGGGTCTTGCCCCTTCATCCCTTTTCTGCCAGACTCTGTTTATGAGTCAGGATAAAATAGAGCAAATAAGGTAAAATTGAAACTAACTGTGGAAAGAGATTCCTGGTCTTGCCTCGTGAGCTGTTTTTTTCTCTCTTTTTGCCAATTCAGAAACAGGCTCTCATCAGCCGGTGACAAATGAGGGAGGGTCAGAGATGAAAGATCACAGAGCAGAGTTCAAATGTCAGAGTTCAACCAGAGGATTCCTCTTCCCATGCTTCATGCGGATGACATCACTGTATTAAATTGCATTTGAGGTGTACAGATGTGAGTGCTGCAGGGGATTTTCTTACTCAAACATATCGTATACTCCTCATTAACTTGGGGTTATAGGACTCTTAGTATATCCTATAAAAAATCTTTGATTTCATAAGAGAAAATGGGCTATCTTGTGCATTCGGTTCATTCATCCCTCACCAATGTTACAACCAACACTAAAAAAGCCATTACTGAAGCTCCCACTAAAAAAACGAGCTGTTAAAGAGGGTCAGCACGGCTCAATAGCAGCCAGTCACTATGTAGTGTGTTATATTTACACAGACCAAAAGCCATACACACACAGGCAATGTGCAAAATCTGCAAATGCATAAAAATTTTATGTTTAGTCTTTCTTTCTTTTTCAGGACATATCACTGCCTATTACCAAAACTGCATCTTAAAGGTTTTCTAACAGACACATGACTTCCCATCCTTCATAAAACCTCTAAACATCAGTATAGTTAAAGAAGCTATTTTCTGCCGTCTTTTGCCACCACAGCAAACCAGGCAAATCACAGAGCACATATTTTTCTATGACTTTCAGCCAAATTTTAGAATGCTCATGCTTACAGCTAACAATTTTTAATTCTCACCCAAATCAAAGATGACATCAAACCTTTGATTTACACACTCTGCAATGACATGCCAAACTGTAAAATGCAGGATTTTACTAGTAAAGTAGCTGCTGCAATGGGCATGGTCGCTTTCTGAAGCAGCAAAAATGAGTTTGAATTTCCTATTGTTTTTATTGTTATATTTTTTTGTTCAACAGTTTTCCAATAAAGTAAATAAGACCCTGTAAATCTAAAGCAGGTCTGTTATAAGCCTGTTGATTTTATAGATACAGGCTGTTTGCTTTGACGTTGTCGACCATAACAAACTGTTCTGCATGAAAATATAATGCAGTTTTTTATTAAGGCTTCCACTATCCAGATTACAGTCACTTTATTAGAGTATAAATAAAGTGGAATACTTTTTCACTGCACTGTCATGCAATGCACAGAGCATAATAATATTAATGCACCAGTGAATTATAACAAGTGTTCTTGAAAATGCTTCTAATGCCATGTCGTAGTCTTTGCCAGTACACCCACGATGCACTGCCTCCCACTGTCTCTATAAGGCTGCATTGTTTTCCTCACCTCCGATCCTGGCATTGAAGGCAATGCCCACACCGCAGTAGGAGTTGTTGGCCTCCATGGCAACTTCCCCTGCACAATGGGTGCCGTGACTGAAACAGAGGGGGGATAAGTTGTTAGCCACATACTGAGGCTAAATAGGCAGAGATGAGAGTTTTCTTTTTTTGGATGTTTTGACCTGAGCACACACCATAATTATGTCAGGACAGATAATTATGCACAGTACATCCTGATTATAAGAGCGGTACACATCGAGAGACACTGAGACACTGGAGACTGCACATCAAAGCAAGGAAAGCATTTTGCTGCAGATTTTCTAAACTAAAAACACAATGTTTTTGAGCTAGACACCGGACGCATGCAACTGTTTAATTATAGCAATATTTCAAAACCTCAAATCTAATTTTAAGCTTTGACCTTCACATTTTATGTCGATATCACACTGTGAGGGCCTGTGAAACTTTATGTTGTCACACAGTAGATACATTTACAATGACAAAGGCAGCTTTACTACTTCCTCATAATTTTTGAAACAATCGGTCCTTCATTTCAAACAGAGGCAGACAAAAGCAGGGTTTTTAATTCCACCCAGCGACCATTAATTCTGAGCCACTAAAATAACAACTAGTTTCAGACAATTAAGCAAGTTTTAGGTCCATGAATTGGTTCGGCTGCTTAGCTTACATGGTTGCATCACACACACACAGCTCAATCCATTTGTTACACTCATGCCCTTGTATTTTTGGTTTTGAAAAGGCTAAATAAAATTGGTCAATTCACTGAGTCTTCCAGGAAAACAGCCAAAAGGACAGCCGCCATTACCTATTCTCCTCGTTTCTGGCAGGCATGGGATCATGAGACAGACCATGTGACGCACGCAGGTCACAACTGGCGAGGGCCTCCTGTAGCAGCCAGACAGAAAACAAATGGATCACAGCGCAAGACAACGTAACTCTCGGCACAAAGCATCAGAATGACATGACAGGAAATGAAGGAATCCCATGAAAAAACTCTCGATACGGCCACTTGAATTAGCCTGTCAACATATTTCTTCTGACTGACGGCAATCACTGTCACTGAGAGGAGAAGCCTCTGTCTGTGTCGTGTGGTTTATGTGTGTGTCTCATAAAAGTGAACATGTTTGAATGACTTGTTTGCCAGTGTATATAGGCATAACGGGAGGAGGATGTCTTGGCAGCAAACTGTACAAGAGCAATTATGTATCTCTCTCTCTGCAGCCAGGCTTATCCATGCCAGACAATCTGCTCTGACAAAGTACAAGTTGGCCTGCATGCTTCGAACTGCCTATAGGATTATAAATGACAAGGCAGGAGCCACGCTGCCACTTCACATATGCTTTATGGCTAGCCAGTGTAACAGTTTGATCACTGTACACAACTTTTATTGTCTTGGGTTTTAAGCAATAGAGTTGTAAGGCGATTAAGAGAAAGTCAATACACAGATTTCAGTAGAATGAAAACCCAAATAGGTTTATGTAACCAAAACAGCAGTGAGACCAGAATCTATAATCTTGTAGAGAGAGAATTAAATTATAAATAATGTTCTACAACCATCCCTGAGATCCATAGAAGACAGCATTCAAATTCATTTAAGTCAAACTGATTTTAAAGTTTACTCACAAAGTTCTTCTTCAGGTCCTTGTTTGTGTGATCAACACCTAAAATATCAAGGAAAGGAAACAAAAAGTTGGATTTACTGCTATGGGTTTAGCTTTCCGTGGGACTTTTCTGTTAAAAAAAAAACATCTGTCAGAGGAGACGGCTGCTCATCAGTGATGCCTATTTCACATATTAAAATTACAATGCAACAAAACAATGACATGGTTCAGTGATGCAACCAGCAACTTTCAATCAACATGAAAGACACAATACAATCAGAAAAGGCTGTCTTTTGCATATTGCCTCAGTATTAAGATCAAAGTTCAGTTTCTGATTCAGTCAATCAATATAAGTATAAGTACCAGGTGCTTACTGTCCTCCGCAGTTTTCATTTTCAGCCCTAAAGCGATGGTTTGACACTGTGGTGATGTTGTCCTTGTTTGTACATACTGTATGTTCAGACTACAGGCTCGTGTTATGAGTCATTTCTATGAAGCAGTTTGACATCAGCTGAGTCGCCTGTGAATTTAAGATTGCTTCCACCGATGTGCTGACTTCTGCAGTCGGTGGTGTAGATAATAAACGGTGGTGGACACAACACAATCCCATGGGAGCCAATACAGGGAACACAATTCACTGTGACTCTCTGAGGCAAACAACTGAGAAAAGTGCACGTGATATTGTCCATCCGACAGTATTAACAAAAAGATTTAAAGGATGTATCACAGTGTGACCACCAAGTAGAGGGAAAAAAGAAAGAGTGAGACTCTGTGCAGTCAAGGTGCTTAGGAGAGCTTATTTTAGGTTTGTACAGGAGGAACCAAGAGACGTTTGATGCTCAAACCAAATATGTTTAAGAGATCGATTGCACATTTTTAATGTTTGGTGCGCTCAGTACTGCCTGAGTGTTCTTGTCGTTTTATTACGTTTCATAGAACCACGGGAGCAGTGCAGTTTCAAGTCACTGTGTGGTAGACAGGTTATTAAAACTGTGAATTTTGAGTGCTCTACTAATTGGTTCAATTAATTTGCCAGAGCGTAGCTGCAAAGTCTATTTTTTCTTAAATCAAGTTTTGTCAAGATTCATGTTTCACTCTGCAAGGTTTTGCACATGACTAATGGATGAGTGAATGAACAAGTGGGTACAGAATAATCCAAATCCCCTGAAGTTCATTCTATTTAGAATGCCATTCTTTTCATTTCTTATGTTTTTTCCCTCATAATCTGCACCTTTGCCTGCATCTTTGCATCATCTTCTTTTTCCACATTAGTTGTGTCTCTTTGGCTTGCCCCCTCTGCTTGCTCCCCCTTTCATCACCCCAACCACCACCACCACCACCTCCATCTCTGCTGCATCAGGGCTCCTGTGGTCTCAGCGAGAGACAAACGAATGAGGGCCCCAGGAGGGCCGCGCCTGCTCCGCCACACATCACTCACTCGCTGTCTCTCAATCACACACACACACACACACAGGACCTGCCAGCCTTTGTCCCATGCAGGCAGTGGCTCCGGGTTGTCATGGCAACCTGCAGTCGGTTTCGCTGTTGAGGCCTGATTGTGTTGTGCTCAGGCGGGATGGAGCCCTGGGTGGGTGAAGCCTCATTGGAGCTCACCATACTGTGCCATGCTGAGCCATGCCACGCCAGGTCAACCTGCTATGTCCTATACATCAGCACTGATGCTTTATTGTCTCCTTGTGCACACCTTTCTTAGTTTTTCTTGCCTCAGACACGCTACCTCTCTTTCAGAAAGGTGTTTCAGCATTGTTTATGGACAATTTCCTGTTTATTCATGCTTTTGTACTTTACAGGCATTTTTTTTTCAACCAGATTTTTTTGGGTTTCTGCATTTGTCCCCAGTTCAGAGTGCCAAATTCCCCCTGCTGCAGTCATTGTCCACTCTTGGTCTGCAGATAGCTGTGTGCTACTTCCCTGACAAATGGTGCCACCAGTCATTTCTTTTCACGAGCCAGAAACAACCTTCACCTCAAACCAAAACCCTGCTAACAGCCAACTGTATTTGCTGGAATGCACCACCAAAGCTGGAACAGGAAGCACATCTTGGGTTCCAGGCATTTCTAAGACTTAGTTCTAAACTTGAGGCAAAGTTTCAGTTCTAGTTTTAACAAACACACATTTTGTCAGCTGCCTTATTTCAGCCGCTTTCAATCGTGTCTCACAGTCATCGTCAAAAAGCAAAATAAAAAATAAAAAAAAGCAAACTGAGAAACTCCTTTCACTGAGATGCAGAGTTAAGCCTGTTTTGTCAGACTCGTGCGTTTCATGTGTATAGCAACTGGTTCAGTGTAAGGAAAGGCTAGAAAATGTAGCACCAGTTGATACAGAATTGTTTTTTTTCTTATCAACAATCACAAAGCTGTGAGATTTTTATTGATTTTTAGTTTTTGATTCTCGAGGGAGCATGAGAAGGAGCTCTCTGGCCAACTTTCCTTCTTTTGCCGGAGCCAATTTGGCTTTCCACTTCGAACACAAGGCCAAGCAAGGATGTTGAGCAGGTTTTTGTAGGCTCTGATTTAAAGTTTGAGGTGTTTTCAGGATTGTCTTCATATAGAATTAAAGGGTCATGATTTTTTTCCACCCAAATCTCCTCACGCGCTGATATGTTTTCTGCTATAATCCCATCTCCTTCAGTCTACACTCTGCTTAAACCCCAACATTTTTTGCTCCATCTTTTGTTATTTATAGATCAGAATCTCTAAGTTTTCAATTCTCCAAGAAGCTACTGTTCACGTCAATTCAAGAGAATCAGTAGTCACTTAAAAATGTTGAATAGTATTTGAGAAATAGCAGTAAGGCATGCGCTTTTTTGGCTATAAAGCATGCTTAAGTTATTAGAAACACTGCAGACAGACGGGGTCGGTGGTGGCTGGTCTCTTCTGGGGCGCTCTGGCTGGCCCTGGGGGCTTGGGGTGTGTTGGCCCCCCTGCTGCCCCCCCGCCCCTTTTCCGCTCCCCTTCCCTCCTCCTCCTTCCTCTTCTGCCTTCCTGCTCCTCCTCGCCCCTCTCCCTCCCCTGGGGGGGCCTGGGGTCCTCTGCTGCCTGGGGGTCTGGCGCGGGGGCCGGGTGATCTCTTCTGGGGGGGGGTCCTGGCTCCTGTCTGGGCGTGTGTGCTACCACTGGAGATGGAGAATCGCTGGCTGGGGCCCAGGGCCGGGCCTGTGCTGTCCTGGGGTGTGGCGGGGCGGGGATGTCATTGGTAGTGCTGTGAGGTGCGCGTCCTGCGGCCCTGGCGCACTGGCTTTTTGGGTGTGTGCGGACTACCGTGGTCCGTGCTCCTGCTGGCGTGGCGCATTTCCCCCTCTGGGATGGGCTGCGGCACTCAGCTGGCCTGTGGCGGGTCTATGGCCGCCACTTGGGCGGTGGTCTGGCGCTGCGGCCCGCGTGGCTCGCGGTGATGGCGGGGCCCGTTGGTCTGTGCGGGCCCTCCCTGCCCCTTGCGTCTCGACCCTGGGGGCCCTTTGCGCTGGACCCTGTGGGGATTTCTCTTTCCCGCGCTGCTCTGTCCCCGTGGGCCGGACCCACACCAGACTGCCTCTTACTGTGCACCTCACACATCACAAACCTCACTGTATATATATATATATTTTTAGGCACATATAGGGTCACAACAGCTAGGGCCACATGGAATGCAGAGATTGGGGACGGTGGGCTCGGTGATGGGGCGGATTGCAGTGCTCTGCGGCATTGTGTCCGCCCCGTCTCCCTCCTGCTTGCCTCTCCTGCTTCCTAATTTTAATGCAGCACACACACTCACATGTTGGGTGGCGGTCTGCGGTGGATTGGGACCTTGGTCAGGGTAGGCTGCAGAGTACCCAGCCTCTGCGGCCCTCTGGCCCTCCCCCTTCCATCTCTCCTGCCCCTCAAGCTTTTAATGCACCACATCACACACAGGGTTGCACTCAAACACGGTTTAGGGTTAGTTTTCCTCGTCAGGGACCGAGGAAAATCAGTAATAGGGAGGCAAAGGTGACTTTACACATCCATGGCATGTCTGGTGGGGGCCCGGCCCCCTCGGGGCCTGGGTCGGTGGGAGTGGACCCACATCTGGGTAGCCGGGGCTTGGGGTTCCCCGGGGTCTGGAGGTGACGGTCTGGGGGGGGATCTCCTGCATGTCTGGCGGGTCCTCTGGCACTGTGGCTCTTGTTGGGTTGGGGGCTGGACTCACTTGCCTGGTGGTTGTTGTGGCTCTGGTGCTGGCTTGCGGTGGGCGGCGGCTCAGATCCGGTGGGGGTTTGGGTGCGTCTTCGGGGGTGGGGACCGTGGGTTGCCGCGCTTCCCTGGGGCATGGTGCTAGTGGTATACGTGGCGCCTTCCTGTTAGCGGCACTGACTCCCCGTCCGCTCGCGCTCTCTGGGCTTGCATCTGGGCCCGGCCTTGGTTTTCCTCTGGCTGGCTCCCGGTGGTGGCCTGCTTGGGGTGGGGCCGGTGGCCTTCCCTGCGGTGGAGCGCTCGGTCCCTGTGTCTGGCTTCCCGGGCTGCGGTGGGCCTCCTGCCTCCCCTGGGGTGGGGTGTTGGGTGGGGGGTGGTTGGGGGGTGGGGGTGGGTGGCGGGTGGGGTGGTTGGGTGTGGGCGTTGGGTGGCGGGTGGGCCCCCATGCCCTGTGCCCCCTGGTCTTGTCCTTGGCGCGCTGGGGGTGTCGGTTGCTGCCTTCTCTTGGTTTCTGGGTCCGCGTGCTTGTCTGCGGCCCGGGCGGTCTTCTGGGCGGTGCCTCCTGGTGCTCCCCCTGCCCGGGGTGGGGGGGCACTTGGCCGGCCTGGCCCTGTTGACTTGTGGTAGTCGCTCTGGGCTTCGGTGTCCATCACACATGCATGTTTGTTCAGGGCTTACCAACTCCTGTCGAGTCCCCTTTCTGATAGTTGATTGGACCCGCCTGATTGTGCAGAGTCATTCTCCAGACTTTGCACTAAACTCACGCCCTTTATGCACTTCTCTCTCACTCCTGTCTCTTGGCGTCCTAACTCTGCATGCTGTCAGGACTTCTGGTTTCCAATTCATTTCTGTGTTGACTATTTGTTCCCAATTCTTAGATGTGGGATCGGTTGTTGGGAATGACATAGCATTTTACAGCACTCTATAGGATTCAAATAGCACTGCCTATCTGTACCCTCCCTGTTCGTCTTGTCTTGTCCTGTCCTTCATTTGTTTCCCCCTCAATTCACTGAGGTGCTGCACTGCCCCCCCTGGCTCATGATAGAAAAATTCAATAAAGACTGATAGCTTAGTCCCAGGGGGGGCCGGTGATGGTCACGCACATGCACAAAATATTAATATATTTTGCTGCAAGACTAAAATATGCATTGATCTCATTAAAGTTGACCCCCTTCTGTGGTGTTATACAATGAGAATAAATGCAGACAAAAAAAAAAAAAAAAAAAAAAAAACACTGCAGACACAGCTCTGGAAAACAGCACTGACCCAGTACAATATATCCTGCCCCCGTTCTGCCCTCACTTTGCTCTATATGTTTAAAAAAACACAAAATTATCACCTGTATAAGATAATTAAAACACATTAAAACACACAAACACATGTAGTTTTACAACACATTGACGTATTACAGTTTTCAGAGCATTTTGCCCCATTGGAGTCATGCATTTAAAAACGTCTGTATACAAAATACTAACGATAAGATAATATCATATAAGATGTATATAAAGATATAATAGAAAATAAAGAGCAATCTTATAAAGTTTACATGAATGTGAAACTAAATTTCCTGTTGGAATGGACATTCCAAAGCACTAGATAACTGTTGCTACTGCATGCAAAAAGAATAGCTTGCCTGCAGGAGGCAAAGCCGCCCGCTTTATTAAGAGTTCATATTTGTTTCAGCTCAATTATAAGACAGACGGCTTAGTGTGCATTCATGCATGTTCCTGTGCTTCTGTCTGTGAGGCAGACCCTCACACAAAGACAATCACGCGGAGTCACATCGGAGTTTAAAAGCTGACACTGTCACTTCTGCAAGTTTGCGATGGAGACGTCTTTGGGAATTAACGTCAAGCTGTTCAGAAGGGAACAAAGTAGCAAGTGAGCAAAGGATGGAGGGAGGAGGACAGAATGGAAACAACAGAGGGAGGGGAAAGATGACTGGAAGTATAAGATCTGCACCTAAACCCCCCTCAGACTGAGAGTGTCACTATCATAAGTACATGTGTGAGACACCCACCACACTGACATGTGGTGTGCTGCTAATCACTGTGAGAATATGGAAAGAGAAATTATTAATCGTATTTTATTACTGAATGGCAGTTTAAAGATTTTAGTTTAGACCAGTAGCAGCATTCAGTTTTTTTTTCTGTTTTTCTTTGAATGTGGTTAACACAGGAACTTTAGAATCTCTTATTTTGGTTACATCGTGGCAGCCGTATTTTGGATAAGCTATGGTTGTCCTGCTTCACAAAGAGTCCCCTAAATCAATATTTTTAATGCTACACATGCTAAAATTTAGATCAAATTCCAAGACAATATTTCTTGCCGACTTTGTTTCAGCAAAAGATCTTTTCTGGCACATCACCTCATGAATGTTCTCATTGAACTGTCAGAGCAAATATATAGGACCATAGTCCTTGCATGAAAGCTCAGTTTTTCCAGAACATTGGCATTAAATTTTGCTACTGTTATACTTTTCACATCTGCAAGCATGGTGCACTGGGATCCTGGTGATGTATAGTTTTTATTTGAGGGTGAAAGCAAACCTCTGTTGATGCCTGCGTACCCTCCACTACACTACAAAGGAACTGACTGTGCATGTGCTACAAAATCAAAAGGCCCATTTTGATATAATTCATTGTACATATGCCTAACAGAGACACGGGAACCACTTTGCAATCACCCACACTTATGCATATTTGCACTACTTGTACCACACTACCTCCATAACCCTGCCACTTTGCACATAATCTGTAAATGCTGTAAATACTGCCATTAATGGATGTTTATGTTTATATTCATATTGCTTTTATTTTTATTATTTTTTTTAAAAAAATTACCCTATATTTAGTCCTCAGTTATTTTGTTTATTTTTAATTGTCCATAATGAAAATTGAGAGCAAATATACATTAAAGCTGTTTCTGATTCTGATATGACATGTATGGATTGTGTCCTCCAAGCAGATTAGACAGTAGTCCGCTTGGCCAAAAACAACAGCGACACATTCATGGTGTCTCCCTTTAACACGGAAGTGTAACGATGAAGGCCTTAATAAAGATAAAATAAATCCTGTCTTGGAAATTCTCTTGCTATGAAAGGTAAATCTGATATACATATGTGGGGTTACAGTGCAGTGAAAATTTATTTCAGTGGGGTTCATGTCTAGATTTAGACTAGGCCACTACAAAACTCTCATTTTATTCCTTCTGAGTCCATCAGAGGTGACGTAATCTTTTGTTTGGGATAACTGTCTTGATGCTAAACCCGGTTGCAGTTGAGCTTCATCTCACAGACTGTTGACATAAAGTTTGTATGGTTCTCTCTATTATGGCAGCAAAGCATTCCCATTGCACTGCCACCTCCATGCTTACTGTAGGTATAATGTTCCTCTTGTGGAATTCTGAGTTTGGTTAATAGCAGATCTACCAGGTAAGGACCTCCATCTTCCAAACAGTTCATCTTTAGGCCAGTCCATCGAACTTTCTCCCAAACACTTGAAGGGTCATTAAGGTATGCTGTTGCAAAATTCAGAGGGGTCTTAATGCTATTCTGAGTTAGCGCTTTGTCACTCATCACTCTCCCACTGATGCAACTTTTGCACAGTGCCCTTTGAATAATCACTGCGACTTCCTGGATGAGTCGTGCTCTTGGAGGAATTTTGGAAGGCTAGCCACTTCTGGGAAATTCAAATCTCCTCCATTTGTAGATGATGTCTATTACTGTGGATCTGTGGGGTCCCAGAACCATAGAAACAGCTTTGTAACTGTTCCCACACTAATGTATTCAAACCACCTTCTTCTCATTGTTTCTGGAATTTCCTTTGGTTTCAGTGTGCTATTGGTGAGACCTTTCAGTCGATTTTGTGCTTTTGGAAATGAGCTGTTATGTTCTGACTTGACATTGCTGGTGGCAATCAGGCATGAGTGTGTTTAGTAAAGTTGCAGCCAGCTATAAATGTGGTTTTAGAGAATAACTAAGGGAAGGAAACTTTTTCATGCAGTTGCTATTAAATGAACTTTTATGCTTCTGTACATACAATTATGATTTAAAACCTGTATTTTAAGTAGCTTGAGATGCAGTTAAATATCAAATACACACAAAAATAAAGCAAATCAAAGCAGTGGTGGAATACTTTTTTCACCTTATGGAAGATCAGACTGTGTGTGTATGTACATGCATGTATCTTATTGTGAAAGATTCTGTTCCAGTTACAGAGGTGTATTTGGATCAGGATTGAGACATGTACAGGATGAGGTGGTGTGTCACAAGGGTCAATTTGAGCATCAAAACACAGCACCCTCAAGTATTTTCAAGGATGATACAAGTGGAAAAATGCATTCAGCCAGGTGCATTCACTCAGGTAGCACCATACTGCCATAAATACAGCCATAAACACACTCCAACACAGTCCAAGGTCTTCTGAGTGCGAAAGTAAAAAGCCACGTCCCACAGTTAGATGGAACACTGTAGGTGGTGGAGCCAATGCAAAACCTTCCATGAATACAAATGCTTTGAACCTGGCTGACCCAGTCGAGATTGTGATTGTGCTGGTGTGTGTGTGCGTGTGCGTGTGCTTTCTGCTCTGCATGTGTGTCAGCATTCAGCAGCAGCAGCTGCACTCTATCTCCTTGCTCCTGCAGCATTCACGTCGGTCCTCAGGGTCAAACACACACACAAATCAGACATCGAGATGTGTCGGAGGCCATTTTGAGCCGACGGTGAGTCGTGCCTGAGCCACCGCAGAGAAAATGAGCCGACATCACTTCAGAAGAGGCCCCCGCTACACCTGACCCCCCTCTCCTCCTTCCTTTAGCTGGCTCTTGCTGCTTGGCTCTACTCTATAGGAGTTACTGTACAAAAAAGCAGCCGAAGTCAACAGGCTGCCACAGAGACTTAAAGGTGAAGAAGGAAGGAGGTTAAGACACACGAGGGAGGAGGTAAGTCATAAAACACTGATATCAATATTTCTTTAATGAAGCTGCACATGGCTGATGATTTGCATATGCAAGTGTGAAAAAGAAAAAGGAAAGGTGTGTATATGTGTGCAAGAGAGCTGCAGAGAGAGGGGGGGGGGTGTATCACCATTCGCTAAGGGTGAGACTTCCTGGCCCTACACCTCCGTCTCATTAATCAGCTCGGTATTTAAGAAGGGCTGGAGTGGACACTTGCCTGTAATTAGCTGGCTTTGTCAAGGATGTGTGTGTGCCTGCGTGTGGGGAGGTTTAAAAAGTGAATGGCAAAGAGAGAGATCTTGGAAAGTTTGATGAGTGATACAAGATGGAGAGTTAGATAGGAGGATAAGGAGGGAGAGGGGAGTGTGGGTGATGGAAAGCCTGAAGCAGGCTGCCGCAGGGGGAAAGGGAGTGAAGAGGAAGCTGGAGGAAGAGTCGGGGAAGAGGAAAAGGACTGTTGGGAGGAGTGGGAGAGGTGACAAGTAAGATGAAAGAAGAGAGAGAAGGTAGATGAGAGAGGGGTGTGGAGGAAAAGATGCAGGGAGAGACAGGGACAGAGCAAAAGGGATGTGAGGATGGAGAAGAGGGTTGACTTCTAAAGTGGGACATTAGTATTCAAGAGGCGCCCATTCACCCCCACCGTCCACACATGCCCACCCCCACCTCACCCCTCTGCCCTGTCTGCCCAGCAGCCAGCTCTCCTCCTGCGGTGGACCCAAACACAGAGCTTTAAGTTCAAGTCTGAAACGCTTCCTTCAATGGAGATCTCTACTTTAGAGAAATGTCTTTGTTTTTTCCTTCCACGGTGTGTGGGTTTCAGTGTGCTCTCAGCTGTTACATTACTGTTAATACTTCTGAAATTCATGAGCAACAAATTTTTTACCTGCAAGTTAAACATTTTCTGTCAATCACCGTGCACGCATGACTTCAAATTTCTTGTTATTCAAAACGGGTGCGAATCCAAACAGTGCCACACGCCTACATGCACAGATAGTGATTCAGGAGGGGAGACGTACAGTGGAGCCACGGCAAGAAAGTGAAGCAAGAATGTACTCCGATTAAACACTTCTTAAAAACAATAAGGTTACTAGCTGATTCAAACTAATTCATGGAGTTCAATCTTCTATGTGCGTCTCTGACCTGCAAACAAGTGTCCCCCTCATCCACCTCAATCTCCACCGGGTCTGTTTCCCCCAGAGAAGTTTGCATCTTAAAAGCATAAAATTTACTTGTGAATGTAATGATGCACATATTTAACTGAAACTGACTTAAAAAATGTCACCATTGAATTTGTTGTTGCAATTCATTACCAACATCGTCTCAATGCATACACATTAAAATCTGTCGTTTTTGTGTGTGTAAATCAATTTAATTACAACAGCAAAGCATCTGTTAGTACATCTAAAAGAGCTGCAAACACATCTTCAAATATTTGCCACAACGCTTTTATTGATCTCTTGACTCTTGCACGACTTACGCTTAAGATTTGGATTCATTCAAATCACTAGAGCAAACATTTCCTCAACTTTTCTCTAATAATCTAATAGTCATGCAGATTGTTTCCAATTCATTTGTTGAGATTTCGTAATTAAAGAAGTAATTAAACTTAGATAAACTTCGTGGGGGAATACGTTTCTGTCTCAGCTCCATCTAGCCACCACATTTCATTTAAATACAGTAGTTTTTTAAAGTATATTCCTGTTTCCGTCAAGAAATCTCATGGTTTATCTCAAAATACTTTCCAATTTCCTGTCTTTTTCTGTCGTTCTGAGGCCAAATCCCAATAATTCTAATTAAGGACATAAATACTCTATTAATACACAGTTTTGATTTTAATAAAAGATATAAAAGGTAAAGATATTTTTCTTAAACAGCAGGGGATTTGTTGACAATAATAATACAGAACATAGTCGCATTTTACACTTTTTCTGATCCTAACAGAGGTGAGAACCAGCCTGGATTATTACTTTCTTTGTAATTTGCGAGCTGTTTTCTTTTCTATGGTGCTCCTGTTTGCCACAGACAAATGCAGTGACTCCTTTTGAGAAGCATCATCCTCTCTCCTGCTTCTGCTTGCACCTATTTATTCAAAGTGATGCTGAAAATCTGGAAAAAAATTAAGGCCCTGGCAACAAAACAGAATGCCAGTCCCAGAACTTAATGGCCTGGCTGAAGTGATGTATAGTCGGCATTATTCAGCATGTCTAATAAGTTGTTTATTCTCCATAAAGTGGAGGACCCTCAGGGGAAAAGGTGTTTTTCTTACATATTTGACGCATCCACTGGTAATCCCATTCATCTCCATGAGCATCACTCAACACACATCATAGAACCCCGAACACGGTTCTATGATGTATTAAATTCCTCACAGCTTCCTGCTGCATGCGCTATCTATATATACACCACTTTCTTTACTTCCCATTAAACTGCCTCCCAACTCCTCCTCTGGTCTCCTCCGCTGCTTTGCTCTCATTTGACTAATTATATTCACTGAGAACGGTGTTGACAAATTCATTTTGAAATCCATTAGTCCCGTGGCGTTGTTTAAACAATGTGCGCGTTAATGTCCATTGCTTTAATACCCTTGATTCACATTCTAATAGCCGTCTGATAAATCAGGTTATCTGCGACACCTTCTACACACCGTGAAGAGCGGAAATTAGAGAATTATTAACTATCCGTGGTGTTCTGTCGTGTCCGGGTCTGTTAGGAAGAAGAGGAGAGGAGATGACAGAGCAGAGGAGGGAGAGAGAGAGAGGGGAGAGAAGGAAAGACAATAACAGTGAGAGAGCTCAGACACTGGTGAGACAGATGAGTTGAAGGAGACCAGAGGGAAAAACAGAACGGGATAATAAGCAACGTAGAGCGCGGTAAGACTACGGGATGGCAAATCTAGATGAGAATAAGACAAACATTAAAGAGGAGGGACTGAGGGCACAATGTAAAACACACAGTGGCAAAAAAGCAGCAGTTTTTAAAGCCTCGGTCACTCCCCCCCCACCTCTTGTAAACTTCAAATGAGAAAAGTCTTTTGAAAGGCTGTACAAACTGGACATTCAAGAATAACAAGCGAGTTTCCATTACCTGGACTCAAGAAAAGCAATGGAATGGAAACTGGAAAGGCTTTCGACGTTTACTCAACTAATAATGTCTATATTTCTAATCTTTCATTCTAAGACATAAACACACACACCCATGAGGGATACCAGGTGTAGTATGCTGAGGATAGTGGTGAGTTGACAGTTTAAAGATAGAAGTTTGGAACATTTACACACAGTATTTATAGGGCCAGTATTAAGGGACCAGAGATAAAAAAAAAAACAGCACATGTCTCCACAGAGAATAATACACTTATCTACTACTAGATAATATTATTACTATTCATGGGCTATTAATGGGGCTAATATATCTGCCATAATATCATGTCGCTCGTGTCCCTTAGAGTGACTATGTTCAAGATAGGCACAGTTTGGCTTTGACCAAGAGGCTACTATGCCTAAGAAATCTGGTCTTTACAGCAGAATGAGCCCTTCTGCAATATTTAGGAAACTATGGGGAAAAAAGTGATTTACTCCAATCAGACATTCACACCAAAGAATAAAAAAATACAAAATTTTCAGGTATCGGTGAGACAAATAAAATCTAAACAAGGAGGGACAGTTCGAGGAGCAGATCCATTAATTTTAAGGTTGATTCGATTTGAAATACTACAATACTATAACACATAATCCTAATGCCCTGGAAATCTACCCCTAGGAGTGGTGAATAATTTTTCAAGGCATTCTAGGAAAGACTGAGCCAGTTGAAACTTTCTTGCTGGATGATGTGTGTTGCTTTAAAAGAGCCTTGTGCATTAGTGCTCCCACAGTGTCAACAGAGTTCCTCAGAGAACTTACCTTTTGATTTTTTGGGAAAAGTGCAGTTTGAACGCACTGATTTGCAAAAATACTTCTATATAATACATGTTAGGCACATTATTACACCAGCAAGTGCTATTTTGGATGCAGTTCTAGGTAAAAAAAAATGATATGTTAAGTTCTGATTCCAACAAATCACTTATTTCAAACCTGTAACATTTCTATTTATATCCTTGTGGGTATGTTGTTCCCCATTTGTAGCTGGCGCTCACTATTGCTTTCAGCTCCACAAGTGTATTTTGCTCAATCAATATTTCCCACCTTCTGCTTTTTAGTTGATTTTCAGATTGTAGCTACAAGTTGTAATAATAATAATAATAATTAAATAATTTAATCATTAAAATGTTGATTAATTTTGTAGCTACCACTGAAACTGTCATATTTCTGGCTTGTCACACAACAGCTGATCAAAGATCTGAACCGAATCTCCAAAGCTGTCCTTACTTAAACTTTTGCAAAGTGGATTTAATATTGGATTCAGTTCAATAAGATCCTATCAAACCCCAATCCCAAATGACACATACAGTCACCACACATGTTGTTGCCTCTCCACTCTTATGCCTCCTCCTTACTGACTGGCTCAACCTCCTGATTTAAATTATCTCAGACTTTCCACTCCACCTACTCTCTTGCCCCCAGCTCTCGCCAAATCCTGGCTGCTTCTTCTGCTTCTCCTCCTTTCCCTACTGTCCCAACTTCCTCCTCCTCAGCCTCTCAGTGCCTACTGAAGACAGAGAGAACGTCTATTGGTGTCAGTATCCCTGCCTGTGGTGCCCGGTGGAGTGTATGGATGAGACACATAGGCCTGATTAGCGGCTTGTTTACCTAGCACCACCACCACCATCACGACCACAGGGCTTCAAGGGCAACGCCAGTGGATCAGCTCCCCACGTACGGCAACCCACACGAAAAAAAACAGCTAACAGACACACTGTGCTGAGCACTTCTGGTGCGAGTGTCTGTGATGCGTGCGCCATCATGCCCCCGTTGAGTCACCCACCACGGCACAGGGCTCTTAATTAAGAGGAGTGTGTGTGTGTATGTATGTGTTCTGGGGGCGGAGCAGCTGGCAGGAGGCAACAGGGCCAGAGAACATCTGCAGGAGGCCGTAATACACACAGTCACACACACAAGCAGGTGACAAATTAAAGGAAAACTTGAAAGAATGAGTGGAGAAATATAACAAATGCAGGAGCATGGTACAGGTAGAGTTACCATCCAGTCATGCCGTGTGACAGGTAGACAAATGCTCAGCAGGCCCAGCTGATTTTGATGGAAAAAGTATTTGATCTAGGTGATTTTGAGAGAAGGTTCATTGTTGGGGAACGGACGGCTGGAGCTTCAGTCACACGTACTGCTGACTCATGTTTCACTGACATTTGTATTTAGATCAATCAGAGAGTAAGAAGAAGAAAAGCATCAGCAAATAGAGCTGGAAATCGTGGTCAACAGCACACATTTGAAGACAGCGATGCTCCTGCATTAGTGTGATATGTACTGAAAAACAAAAAGGAAACGCTTCCTTACATGACTGAGTGATCTCAGTGCACGACATTATTTGACTATTTGCAAGAACATTCCGCTGATAATTAGATTAAAAAGAGGGATTTTACATTTGGACAGCAGTACATGAAAGATAAACACACATTTGGTGTAAAAAACATAAAATGTGGCATCCTTTACCATATTCTCAACAAGTGGCTATGTGCATGTGTGGTATATGCCAAAAGGAAGGCACAGGCCTGAACCCTTGAGCCCTACAGTGAGAGGATCTGGTGGCTCTGTGGGGAGCATTTTGGTGGCATGGTTTTGTCCACTTGTCCTCTTTAAAGGGATGCTGAAGCATTTCTGTGGTGATGCTAATAACATGTTATGGCCTTTGAAGTCACCAGATCTCAACCTGGTTGAACGCCAATGAAAGATTTTGGATGGACGCGTTAGACATGTCTTTCTACCACCATCTTAAAAACACTAAATGAGGCAACAACATGTTGAAGATGTTAAATTAGAATTAAATTAACAACATAAATGTGCAACGACTAGTCCACTTTTAACTTAAGTGGACACCTACTATTCCACTACGTGACCCTTTGGTCGGGGGAAACCCTAGTTCATCCTTTTATTTGTCACCCATCTGCATACATACATTCAGTGGTAGATGAACACACACAACTGACTACACACTATTGGCATCAGTTGGCAACTCACACCCCTGAGAACAGAGACACGGAGATACACACTTGCAGGCACATACGCAGACCCGTTCAGCACTGCCAACGCCACTGCAGCCATACCAGTGGGACTGTCACCATAGCAACCCAGGACTGGTCATGTCACCCTGGTTTAGTGAGACGGGTGACAGCGAGAGAGAGCGAGAGATAGGCAGGCGATAAAAAGAGCAAAAGACAAAGGCAGAGAGCGAGGGGCATTAAATACCCTCCACAATGCTTGGCCTCAGTCTTGTTTTGAAACAAAAGGGTAGAGAGAGAGAGAGAGAGAGAGAGAGAGAGAGAAAGAGAGAAAGAGAGAGAGAGAATCCAAAGGCGTCTCATCCACTGAGCAGCTCTGAATGTGAGGAGGTCAGCAGCTTAGAGGACTTCAGACGCACCATAGGGCTCTCACAAGCCAGTCTCCTTTTTCAATAAGTCAAGAGGAGCTGTGTGGTTCTGTAACACACATGCACAAACACACACACACATGTGTGATGTCATCATGTTGATAGAAAGAGGAAAGATAGAGAAGGGGAATGGGATTTTGTCCTTGCAATGGGGCAAAGGCTACAGCCGAGGGTAAAGGATTAAAGGATCATATCAGCCTTAGTGAGTTTTCTTTATGTCCTGCTGTTATCTGTTTCAGACCTTATAAGGAATTTTGATTTTCTTTTGACCTCCGTTACTGTTCTGTATTCATATCCATGTATCCAGAACATTTTACAGTTCCCAAAATAAAAGAAGGCATTGGTGGAAAAGAGAGAAATTTGGAAAATAAAAATACAATTTGCAAAAACCTCTGTCACTCATGGTGGTGGCGGGAAATCTGGAGTATCAATAAAACAATAAAACAAATGTCTGTTCACAGACAAAATGAAATTGATGACATTCAAGAGACATGTGACTTTAACACTCACTGAAAAGCCACTGAAGAGGGGAAAAATTGCAAAAGGAAAACAGCAGAGCAATGTAATGTTCCTCAAATAAATGAACTAAAGTATGAAAGAAAATCAAAACTGTTTTCCATCACTTGACATGTGACTGAGGCTCTTTTAATTATGCATCTGTTCTATGATAGTTAATGGTACCAGACTGGAGAATTAGTACCACTGACTGCTTAGTTCAATATGCTCAACTCTTAATGTTTGTATAGCAAATGGAAAGATTGTAAATTGCATTTCTTTTTTTAAATGTATTGTTACATTGCAGCTGCAGAAACCTGACTTCATAACCTTAAAACTGGTTGTACACATCTATGTGGCATTTTGCTGGCAAGTGCAGAGCGCATGGTGCACAGAGGCACAAGCATTTGGGACATTCATTCAAATCAGGCAGTGCAAAGCAAGTTTTGGTGGAAAATGTGTCTGCAATAATGGTAGACATCTGAGAATCATGTCAGTTTATAACGCAATATCTGTCTGCAGCCACTTTGGTAGTTTTACTAATAAGAGCAGCGTAAGGACTTGAATAAAATCTGCAGCAATGATGAAATAATTTCTTAAAATGTAAAGAAATATTCCTAACAAACCACTCCTCAGCCAGTTGATAGATTTAAATCAACATAAAATGTACATTTATTACATTTGAGGCAAGAACGTCAGTAAAGTAGTGTGTAAGGGTCTGTAAATTAGAATAAGTGATTCTTACAGTACCTATCACCCACAGCTGCTTTATACTGCGTGAAAAGCTTCTCCTTCAGTTCATTAAACCCATGCAGCCTCCTGAAGGCATTACGACGCAAATGTTGATAAAGCTGCACCCTCTAATTTGAGAAGTGCCGTGCCAGAGTGCATTACCATTACACACGACTGTCCACTGTGTTACCTTGATTATATCATGTGCAGGTGACACAAAGTAACCCCACTGAATGTGACACACATCACACTTGTTCCGCATGACTCAGCATTCCTCAGTCTATGTGGAAAAAGTCTGATTACAACGTTTCAATAAGAGCATTTCCTGTTTAATTCTTACAGTACATTATGATGCAAAAACTGTTTGAAGTATGAGGTGACCATGTACGTGAGATAAAGTGGAATTAAAACTGGATTTATCTGGATTGATGTGATCACATAAATGGCTTCATCAAAATTATTTATTTCAATCATCATTAATTAAATAAAACCCACGCCATCTGCCTCTGACTGCAGATTTGAGATGTTGTGTGTGTTTTGCTATTCAGAGAACAATACAAAGAAAGACGAGAAGACTCTTTCCATTTGTTGAGCTGCTGTCGTCACGTGTCACTGTAATTAATGCAGATGTTTCAGAAGGACAGGACCAGTGATGTTACAGGATAAGTAAATTCATTAATTACCGAAATTCAGTTTTACAAATCAGCCCATTCTTTTGCACAATTTGCTGCTGCATCTATATGAAACAAAATAGGAGGTGTGCTCAAGACCTGCAACTTTGAGTTTGTAGTTTCACTTGTGCAGTCTTAAAGTCTAAGTGCTAATTAGTGCAGACTCTGAAAGCAGACATGAACGCAGTTCTATTCATCTCTCCAACAGATATGAGTTTGTCATTGATTACATAAAAACACACAAGACCTCCATGAATATTTGTAAAAACTGGCTGTGACTGTGAGCTTTCTACAGTGCATAGCAGCTTGTCCAGATTAGGCTGTAGCACTGCGTCAGTGTTACTGTTCCTGAGTTGTGCTGAACACAGCAAACTCAGCACAGGAGTTCTGGAGAATTTAAAGCTTGCCACTGTGTTTGGTCACTGCCGATAGAAATCATATGGCTACAAATCAAAACACTTTGAATTTGGCAGAAAATTCTCTTTTTTCACTCCTAAAAAGAACGCTGTCATTTTTTGGGAAACACTCTGATTCCCATTTTTTATGTTTAAATGAAAAGATCAATACCGGTGTCATATCCGTCCGCTGGGAGCAAAAAAACTGTTTGCATATAGACTGGAAAACAAGGGGAAAGAGCCGGCCTGACTCTTATGAAAAGTAGAAATAATGTATAAATGAAATGTCATGTTTTTATGTGAGGTGGTGTGTTTCTTGGCTGAAAAATGCCGGGTTACAACGGTTAACCTGAGCATTTATGACTGGATATTACTAGTCAAATGGCAGCCAAGCTGGTGATGAATGAGTCTGCAATGGTGATGCATGAAAGCTGCAAGCACAACGTTTTCCTAAAGCAATGCATTGCTCATTTTGTGAAGTAGAGGTATAAAGATGAACCTCGAAATATCCATTTCTGTTGACTAACATTTGTTTTTAATATCGTATAGTGTTTCACATTTACATGAATTTACCATCCACTTCATGTCTTAGTTTCACACAGAAAAAAGGTCTAGCTGGGGCGTGAACTTTCTTCCTGTGGAAAAATAAATGGCAACACGAGCAACTGCTGAGTGTTTCCCTGAAAGATGAAGCGGGATAGAGACCACCAATCATCGAACCCATAGTCTCATTTGTTTACAGTAATTGCACTGGGGTATAACTATTAATGGCATAATGATGTTTAAAGATGGGACACAAAGCACCTTTAAATCATCTTCTGTTTGTGTTCTATATATGGGCATTCCATCACTGTGTTACACAATGGATGAATTGGCTTATTAGCTGCTGAAACTGATTTGTCATTGGAAAAAAATCCTTTACAAAATAATAAAATTCAAGTCATTATGTAAAAGTTGTTGCCGTTGGAAGCATTTGGAGGTTTAAGATGTGTATTTTTTTGTTCTATATTTCATAAAAAGCCAAAGGTTGGTACTAAAGAAGCATTTTCTGGCTTCTAAAGGAAAATGGTCAGTAACAGCAGTATAATCCCTGGAGTCTCTGACTGTTCGTACTGGGATTGTGAAATGGTACGTAACAACAAAGACAAGAACATACACAAATACACAGAGACATACTTATATCGTTGCTACTAGCTGCTGTTGATTGTCCTTACATGGATATGTTTTACAGGTTCATGCATGTGTGCGAGAGAGATGTAGTGTGACATGAGATGTGTGCATATTCATCCCTCAATATTTGTGTTCCTATATGATATACATATATATATATATATATCATATCATATATATATATGAGCTGCAGCTACAGCCCAGTGTATATGTGCTTGACCCTTGATCCCAAGAGAACCATAATACACCCTCAGAAAAAAAGATGTGTCCCTGCGCCTGCAATGACTCGCTGAGCAGCTACTGAACTGGAAAAGAAACCCACATCAGAACAGACCAATACGACACAAAGTCCCTGTTTAGTGCTTCTGAGCTCATTTACTTCCCACTAAAAACATTTGCATGCATCAAATGATATTTTTGAGATACTAGTGAGTGATTGTTTCAACTTTTTGATTAACTCACCTTGTTTTAAGAAGCTTTTTAACACTGAAACAACACTATATAGGTGAGATTATCACACCCCAAAAGCTGATTTTTGGGGTGTGACTTGTACTCAGTGGAGTTGAGAAATTGCAGGAGTCACTGTGGGAATTAACGTTATTTTTGAAAAAAAAAAAAAAAAAAAGACAGTTTATATGGCATTTGGAACACTTCCAGCTCTTAAATGAAGAAGAACTGATTGAATTGTAAGTACAAAACATGGCACTGAGAAGTTAAAGTAAAGTAAAGTAAGAAATAGCCAATCACTGAACTCAAAATGTTGTTGCTGTGAATTTAAAGCTAAGCTAAGGATGGTCATTTATAGAAGCATTTATCACTTAATATCACTTTCGTCTTTAGGTTTTAGATTTTACATTCATGGATATTTTAGTCTGGGCCAACTACTGCAAAGTTCTATGCTGTTTAGTGCAACAAAGCCCTGATTTCTCCAACCATAAAAACAGCATCTTATGCTAATGAGTACAGTAAGAGTAGAGGAATCTGTCAAACATAAAATAACCCGTGGTTTCTAAAAAAAAAAGTTGCAATAGTGGCAACACATAATAAGTGCTTAGGTTTACAGTATTTTTACACCATCTATGAATCTGTGCCTATATGTTGAGAAACATCAGGGCAGTATGACTGATTTTTTTTGGCCACTTGGGGACAGAGGAAAATGTGTAAACACAACATTGACACAATAACATCTTATACAATCATACTGAGATTGAGCTAGAAAACTGGCTCTTAATTAAACAACTTCCATGTCTGTCCATCCAACAAATTCAAGTTTAACATGGCTTCATCTTTTAGTTCTGCTCGGTAGAGACGAGAGAAGCTGTGGAGCAGGGTGACAATTCTCTGTGGGTTTGTCACTTTGAGCGACACCTTTCACATTGCACATAGTCAATTGTTAGCAGCGATTCTTCCCTATGTGAAAGAAAACTTGATTAAGTGGATAGAAAAAGGTTTGCGCTCTGACAAATTGGCTCCGGCTGCATTAAGTAAAAACTTTTGTAGATTACATGTTTTTAGTATTGCAGCCGTCGACAATGGGTGTCAAAATATCTTCATGTTGCTGCCATGTTGTTTTTAAATTTTATCAAACAGTATTAGTGTGTCACTTCTTTTGCAGGTGCACGCACATTGCCTACAACATTTGACCAAGATGGGTAATGGGATATATACAGCAAGCACAGGAAGAGACTGCTGTAGAAGAAAAAAGAAGGAAAAGACAAATATGATAGTATTATGTAAAACCTTTGCAGTCGTATCTCAGTCCAGGTCCTGTGCTGGGTTGTACCTGCTTTTGTACTTTTTGGATCTACACAAAAATGTTGGTCTGTTTTAGAGGGAGGCAGAAAAATGTATGTGTTTAGTTTGTCCACAGATTTAGCACGTGCCTCTTAAAGTTTCAGATTTCAAGATGCAATTCAGCTGCAATCACATATTTGCGAAATCAGTCGCATTTAGCAGACGTTAGCTGTTCGCTTCTTGGAGAAACAGCAAAAGTGACACAAGATGAGCGATGCAGCTAAAGCACTGGTTTGACTTTATGAAGGATTCCGGAGAATAAAATCTGTTTTGTTGCTTCAACTAAACCAGCACAGTTGGACTGAAGAAATAAACATGCTATGATTAATTTAGAAACTCTTACATAGAAGATCATAATAAGGACATAATCTTTGTGCGTACATGCATGTTTGTGTGTGTGTGTGTGTGTGTGTGTGTGTGTGTAATACAGTAATGAAAGCGTGCTCTGGTTCCAGCCAAATTCAGCATTAATGATGGACTGAGATCAGCTCTAGCAGTGGGATCAAATACTCCGTCTGCTAAATAATGTAGTGTACAGGGCCAATGACAGTCCCATACGGACCAGAGAGAAAGCTGTTGGGAGCCTAATGTATAGCAGGTACTGTAAGTATGTCAAGCAACTGCTGTTAAATACTGCTGGGGCTGCAGGAAGGATCACTGCCAATTCTATACACTATTTATATGTGTGAGTGTGTGTGCGTACGTGCGCACAGATGTGAGGTGGCATGCGTGCGATAGTGCACATGAATATGCTTGTGTGTTGTGTTTGTGATTATGTCGGCAATGTGTGTCACTCATCAATAATGTACAGCTCTTGGTTCTCCCCTCTTCAAAGCCAGTGACGCTCTAGTGTTCCACATAATTAACTCTCTCTCAAACACACACACACACACAGCCTCACACACAAACACACACACAGCTAAATACAGCGAAGGAAACAGCAGACAAATACATATAAATGAGTTCAACTTCTAAAAAGTCCATAGAAAATTCAAACAAAAAAACTTGTCTAAAACACCCTCTTTTAAAATGTAATGTAATGTGTACTAATGCACTGAAGAATCATTTATAATCTAATCCCACTTCATCAAAAATATGTGTAAGATCATACATGACCTGAGAAGGGTAAAATCAGCATTTTACCTGGTAATAAAAAACACAGCAACACAGTTTTTTACATTTTAAAAACATATTTTTAGATACAGGCTCATTAGAGCTCATACATCTGCAGGGTAACTTATCTCAATTTATTACTATTATTTTTTTAAAATTAATTTCCACTAAGGTTATCTGCCTCCCAGTGGCCATTAAGTAGCAGGGCATGACCTACACATGGCATAACGAACCTGAACTGTTTTAAACTCCATGAAAAGATAAATGCCAACGATAAATGCATACTTGTGAGTGCAGACAAAGCCTGATATATGACATTCCTCTGACCTGCAGACATGTCTAAAAACGACAAAAAAATACACAAATGAGCGACTCTGGTGCACTGGATGGCGTGTTCATTCATTACAATAAACATGGGCACTGCAACTTTGACTCACACACCATCCTGCTGCTGTGAATACTAAAGGTGAAACTACTTGCTACTGTTTCAGTCACCTGGTTGACATCTGGTTTTACACATGTACTTGAAACTGGGGTTGAGGACCACAGACAAGGTGGAGAAATCAAAGTTCTGGGAAACAGAACAATGCATTGTTTTATTTGTTCATTTAATGGAATTTGATGACAAGCGCAAAAATATAACAAATCACCAACCTAATCCTTCAAGTACTTTTCTGGTATGTTGATTAAAAACAGATGTGTGACTCATTTTATGTAAAAATGAGGATCCTATCCATATTCCCTTCTACAGGTGTCATGTTATAGAGACGACAAAGAGTGAGATGTAATGCAATATGAAAAAAAACAACGTTTCAGATGTTATTTTGGCTCGATTATGTCATGCTGGAGTCATTTGTGTCACAACATCAAACTCAAGGACAGGTAACCACGAGTAGATACTATAAAACTAAGTTCTACATTCCAGAAAACTCCAATCTATGACTTTATTTGATCTAACATCTGAAATCCAAATAAATAGTAAAATAGAATAATAATAAAATTAAAAAAATAATAAAGTAATAAAAAACAAATGTCTTCTGGTTGCTATATGCAATATGGACTCATTAAAAGTCATTTACAGTTTACAGAACATGCAACATGAAGATGTGATGATATCAAAAGCACAACTCTTGATGCTCTGCTCTGGTTTTTGTAATACAGACTTTTTTTTCTCTACAGATTCCAGCTTTAATATGAATTTCAGTTCATTTCTAATGGGAAAACCCAGATGAAGACAGAGGCTGGCAGATAGAAATTAACCATCATGATGGGTTTTTAGGAAAAATGAATGGTTATTAAAGAAATAATCAAGCAAGAAAAGCAATGATGACCATGATGATAAGACATTTGTGTGTGTCATTGGATTTTCTCCTTTTGTGCTTTTATTGAAATGGATTAAAATAGTTAAAATTTCAGGGCTGCAAGGATCTATTTTCTGACAACTGTGTGCTTTGAAATCCCGCTTCGGCAAGGCGATGGGTAAAATACACACAGAGATGAAGAAACACATCTGCACACACACACATATACATAGGAAGTGAGTGGTGTTGATGCCAGCTTGGAGTGATGGTAATATCACAGACTGGAGGAGCTGCTAATGAACAGTGTGAATGGGAAGAAAGGCTCCAGCTCAATCCACTAATTGCCTTAAAAGCTTTTCGTACAATTTACCCTGTCAACAGAGATGGTGGTAGTGGTGTGTGTGTGTGTAGGTGTGTGTGTGTGGGTGGGATGTGGGATAAGAAAAAGAGATAATTCTGAGAAAACATATTGTAAGAAAGCGAGGAAGAAATGCACAATGGTTTTACACCTACGCAGACCCAATCAGACACATGGTCTCACACATACACCAAGACGTCTTATTTTGTTGAAGCCAGTAGCATTTGAAACTACAGCCAGACATTTCACACACCCAAACAGAGCCACAAACACAGACACATCCACGTCTATATATACAGTATCATATGGCTGTAACTTTTACACACACAGGCAGAAACACACTGCAGGCTCCGAGCTGCACAGTGCACTGCAGTGGGCCCCGGCCCTCATTAAAGTAAAAAGCCTGCTGAGTGTCTTAAGCAGCATTAAGGCAACAGCAGAGTCATAAATACAGCAGCTCTCCTCTCTGCTCTCCAGCATGGCTCCCTGGCCTATTGTTCATAACACACAGCTCAAGGACCAGAGTGACACAGTACAGTACTGTACAGACGCACAGATCTCACTGCATCAAAGACTTAAATAAAACAGAGCACTCAAAATCAGACAATTTCTGCTGACATGATAAGAATAAGACTGGAAACGTAAAAGAAAAAGACGAGTATTCAGATTAAATCATAACATGAAGTACACATTCTGATGCTGCTCTGTATTGATTTGACAATTTGAATGTAGGGATGGCGTTAGGGATGCTCAGCAAAACAGTCAGAATTTGACTCACACATTTTACTAATTTTCTGTGCTTATGTTCAGGACACTCAATTAAAACTCTTTTCCACCACATTTTAGTGAAACTTGCTGGATATCTGCCTTTTGTCTGGCAAAGTTTAGACACTTGTAACTGTTTGTTTCAGGAAAAGACTATGGTCATGCCTTAAGGTTAAAGGAAAAAGAGTTGATGTGCTCAGAAGACATAATGCAAACTACAATCCCCTGTTCCAAAGCAAGCACTTTACTGCTCCTGGCTTTTTTTCTGCCCTACCCTAAGACCGAAGACAAATTGTTTCCTTTAGCAAAGGTTGGTACCAAAATCGATGCATTTAAGTTGTTTCAGTGAGAAACTAATGACTTTTTTCAACGTCATTACCCAGATTGTAGAAAGTATAATGAAAGCTGAAATGATAACTTGATTAATCTTTTAAGTCTGTTATTTAATATTATGCAAAATTCACTTTAGACAGGTTTTCTAAAAAAAATATGTCCCCAGCGTGTCTACAAACTCCCTCGAAATGAGAAGTCTATCCTCTCCCTCTCTTGCTTTCTCCACCTTTCAGAAAATGTGTGCTCAAACAGGTGGACTGGAGATTTGCCCTACATGACATCATGTAGGGCAATAACACCACCTCCAGGTTGGTGACATCGCCCAAGAGAAACATTAGGCTGAATCCAAATCTGCACCCTCTGAACTTGCAGACTGAGCCCTCATGGACCTCAGGCTTACGTAATGTCTGTGACGTCTTCACTGTCATCATGTAAAGTCTGCAGCATTATGACTGGAGCTAATAGACAGGCTTGGAGTCCGTTTCACTCATTTCCATGAGAACATTTGAGAGACGATCATGTATACAGTGATCACTGCAAGTAACAAGATACAAATCCCATTTATAGGGCTTTTTTGAGAGTGAGCAAATCAACAATCATACACATAGGCTAAAAATCTGAAGATAAAGCATGGATCAGTACCACCTCTCCGTGATGCAACTACAAACGTGGAAGCTGTGAGTTTTACCATGTTATGTTGCCTGACTGTACAGGCCTGCCTTGCGTGATAGCCTGTTGAATGTGGTTTTAGCATGGCAGCTAATGTAAGTTACTGATGGTAACATAGTTAACCATTCAGAAACATCCTGCTGCAGCCACAGAGTTTGAATTTTTTCAGGAGGCTCTCTTTCTGGGTCAGGCTTTGGATCAAATTGGTATAGCTGAACCACAGCGCTTCTCGAGCCATACCTACGTATTCTTTGTAAACATTAGCGCATGGAACTGGACAGCGTCTTCCAGAGAGGGGCGTGAAGGAGGCGTGGACAGGCTCAGTTCATTGTCACAGACACAGAAACAACGTATTCTCAGTGGAGCTCACAAGAGGGAGATACAGGCTGGCTGAAGTCCAGGAACAAACTGGGGTTTTTAGGTAACAAACTTCAAATTGACTGTTCTGGGACCTCTGAGACCTATGTGAACTTGCTGAAAAGGAGCATAATAGGGGACCTTTAAGCTTCTAAAATGTGAAATTTGCTCATCAAAGTGGACTTCAGCAAAACATGACTGCTAACTTATGACGAACCCTTTGCTAATGTTGGATGTTTTTACACAACATGATTACTGGACCAAGCTTGAAAGTTCTTCAGTGACCACTGACCATAAATATTTTATGTCATCAGCAACATGCATTGCAAATGTTTTGTTGAGATCGACTGATCATGAAAATAATCACAAAAACAATCAATAATGAAAATAATCATTATTCTCAGTACTAATAGTGACTGTGCTGACTTTTGAGGGAACACATAGGAGTTGAGTCTTGAAAATAACGGAAGTAACTTCTTCATCATGCATCAAGCACCCCCTTTTTTAATGAAGTGCAAGTAAAGTTAATGTCACTCTCTGGTTTGCACACACACGTCCACCTACACTCAGTAGCGCATACAGATACAAATATAGTAAATCCTCTGTCTTTTCTCTTGATAGGTTAAAGGAAAGTGTTCACACTTTGGAAGTTTGGAGACCTTCGTCTGCTCTGTATCTGCATCTCTGAGTTTATTCTGTTTGTATGTACAATATATGAAGCAGTCTGGATCAATGAATGAATATGTGTCTTCGAGCCACTTTGTGTCTACAGCGCTGGTGTGTGTGTGATTATGGGCTAAAGATTAATTTACAAAGCTGCTGACCAGGGATTTCACGGGAGAGTGCTGATGTTGGAGGTGCAGTGTTTAGACATGTCGCCCAGTTGTAGTCATCAAACAGGAAACCACCCCCAACACCCCCCCTTTCCCACCCGCAACCCCCAAATTAAAAAAAGGAAAACAACCAATCCGCTTGCTGTCACACACGGCTGCTCAGAAGATATCCGACACATGTCCTGTATCAGCAGCCGTGCCGAGCATACCAACTATTCACGAATGGGTGGGGGTTGATAGTATTGTGGGTGGGGGGTATTTGCTGGCAGTGAATAGTGAGACAGTGACAGGTCATGACCGCTGAAAAAGGGGTATGGGGGGTTAGCAAGGGGCAAAGCTGTCATGGGGTGTCTCCAGAGGTCGGATGGGTCCTAGGTCAATTTATCACAGTCAATAGATGGATGGATGGATGGATGGATGGATGGATGGAAAGAAGAATGAATAGGTAGGGAGACCCCCCCCCCCCCCAAAGGGCTGATGGTGACGAATAGAGCTGCAGGGGATCGGTGGGGGGGTACAGGGGGTCAAGTATGTTTATGTAGGTGGAGGGTTGCATGTGCATGCTTGGGTGTGCTCCATTTTTCATGCACATCCTCAAAAGATGTGTTTCCACAATTTGTGGGTTTGTGTCTGCAGAGGTGTGGGCGTTCTGCTCAGCGGAGGAGTGTATCTCCAGTGTATGGAGGCCTCCAGACCTCAAACTCCTCCCCTGAGTCTGCTGCCTGTCATTATAGACAGCACGGAGAGGCAGAGCTGGCCCTGGGTCAACACCAAAGCCAATACCTGAAGACAGGCAGCACACACGTGCATACACAGGCACTGCAATCACACACGCACACACACAGCCAGCAAGCCAATAACTGCAGCCCATTATTGAGCTGGCCAGGTCCAAGTTCTGACACGAGCCACAATTAACCCTTGAATCCTCAGCGGGCTGCTGGATGTTCATTCAGAGTGGCTAACGAGGCTAAATGTGAGAGCAGTGGCTTCGGTAATGAGACAGGATAACTGTGCTGTGTTCCAGCCTGAGCAGGTCAGCTCTCACTGGCCCGGAGGATAATATCCTACTTCCAGATTTACGTCAGAACAGCTCTGCATTGAATTACCTAGTTTTGTTTCTGGAACGCCAACAGTTGACTGTCATTGGACCAATAAACTGAACTCCTCTTATCTCTGTCTCACACACACATACACAGGTGGCAGCCTAGAGTTTGGAAAAGCAGGGTAAAGGCTGCTTTATTCTTCAAACAAAGTGCTGTTCACAGTGTCTTCACCAGAAAAGCCCCTTCCACAGGTAGGACTGGGAGGAGGGTGACAATTTTTATTTATTTATTTTTTTAATGGCAGCCTTCCAGCTGTGAGATGTGGCAAAAACTGCAGCAAATTCAGGTTCACTACAAATGGTATTCTAGTCACATTCTTTACTGTAAAACAGATAGCTTTGAAAGGGTCTAAGTAAAATCTAACAGGGTCATTCATAGTTATGTTATTGTCTTAGAGATCTATCTATCTAGAGTTACCTCAGGAGAGTTCCAGGTCCATCATGGAGAACTCCAAATACTGCCACTGTAGCTGGTGTGTAAAATGCTATTGCACATATCTTGCTTTTTTCATCTTGTTTCTCTTTTTACACAGTAGGTCTTCATGTTTGTTTAATGGAGCAGCTTCTGTGTCTAACACTTTCAAATGTGTTTAAATGCCAGTTTCTTTTAGATAATTGGGGTGAATTAAAAAAATAATTATGCCTTTAAGTGTCAGACTTTGCCTTTACATACATATTTGCAAATATGTAGATGTGCATCAAATTTGCTTAAAAACAACAATAAGAGGAGAACAATATTTTAAGAAATAGAAACTTAATGACTGAACATGGCGTAGCTGAAAAACAGACAGCTCGTGAAATGATTCAGCAGTGACTGGTGGTTCGTCTGGTGAGATGGGCTTTGCCATCTAAAAGCTCTCGTGACCATGAGTCCTTCATCATCTCCATCATAAGCGATGGAGTCCCGGTGGCCTGCTCCAAAGGCTGACGGTTTGTACATGGAGGCCAGTGCAGGGTGATACCATTTACTGATACCAGGTCCATTCCAGCTACTCAGAACCTGAACCTCAGCACAGTGCAGCAGCTCAGCCTGGTCACCCACTGGGAGCCTCTGGGTTTGGTTTTCTCTCTTTTTTCAGTGTGAATCAAAGTGAGATCATTAGTTTATCTCTATTTTTAATTGTGTCTGAAAGCCCATTCATTTGTGGATCTTTCATTGTGATGTTAACATTAAAATTATTATATATATGATAAATAGGCTACAGTAGTTAAATTTAACATGAGACTTTTATCTGTTGTTCCTTTATTGAAAATAGTACAATAAAAATCATCAGTCATTATCAATATTGACAGAAATTAAACATTTTATCGTGATACATTATTCAGCTAAATCCCCCAGCCCTAGTCCTGAAACATTTCCCACCTCATTGACAACAAACACCTCCTTTGCACTTCGTGTACCTATCTCAAATTAGCATGTAGGTGCCTCTGGAAGGATTTTATGGGGAAATATCTGTATCAAGTCCTGAGTTAGCAAAAAAGTGCTATGGGTTCTGCTTAATATTTAATTTCACATTTTAGATATATTTTTTTCAGTTTGAAGAGAAGAAATTGACCTAATAAGAGCTCCAACAAATTAAGGGAAAGAGGGGCAGTTTTAAAACCGTCAAGTTTTTAATCTTTTTTAACATCAGCATCGAGTAACATCAGTTGTCCTTGAAAAGACAGTTTAAATCTCACAAGCTCAGTTTTCTTCTGAAATTCTTCCAATGGGAATCAGCAGGTGGAAGTTGGTCCTATCAGCAAGCTGAGCAGTGGACTTTTCAGAGGTCTTCAAGTGCTCAAAGAACTCTGTATATTACGGGCTGTAGATAAGTGAAGCATGAAATGTAATTATATGATCATGACACCATGCTGTTTAACTTGTTTCCATTATACTAAAGTCACAAAGGCCAGTGGATCAGCTAGACATCTGATTTTCTTTGGTCAACCAGGAGCAAAGGTCCTACAATAAGTTTCATACAAGTTAGGTTCACAGCATTCAGTCAAAAACAACTCAAGCTTTTCTGATGGTGCAGTGGAACACACAGAAAAGGAGAAGGGCAACGGGAAAAGGTGATTTGTAAGCACCTTAACAAGAGACACAAGAAAGCCTTCCTATTCCTTTTTGGTTCTATTTCTTACCTCCCCACCGTTTATTTTCCACCAGGGCCGTTATCAGACGCAAGTGTGCGGTGAGTGGAAAGGAGAACGCAGCGAAAATAATTACCCTCTGCCTCAACCAGCTGGTTTGTTCATAAACACGCAATTATGATTTCATGGCAGTCCATTATATACAAGCTACTTCAGGGCAAAAAGCTCTGCCAAGGCGTGATCACTGAAAACATCTTAAACACTCTGCAAAGGCTAATACCTCAGCTACAGAATGCAATTTTCTGATTTCCTTGGCAGGTCCTCAATAGGAAATCAATTAGTCTTTGAGAAATACAAGCAGAAGTCCTGTAAAGCTAATGTGCCTGGCTTGGGAGGACTCCGTCTACATGGTTACCACGTAAACAGGGCTCCGGCAGCACAGACATTGTGAGAGTGGGACGGGGTTTGGTCACATTCTGGCAGGTTGTTTGTTTGTCCAACTGTTGTCAGATATAATATTTCAGCAGCAATGATTGGATCGTGATTGAATGTGGGCAAACCTGTGCTTTGTAGCAATTTAGAAAATTACAGTGATTGGCTGCAAAATGGCGTTAGAATTACCAGATAGACGGATGAGATCAAAGAGACAGGAAGAACGAACAAAACGCACTGACATCGATAGAATGATCCCAAAAAAGAGCAGACAATGACAACGTATTGATATTTATTTAGTAAGTTAGCTAACTCTGACCTTTTTCATATTTACTCAACTGATGAGCCAGTGTATTATTTGTAGAGACATTTAATGAAAATAAAAATGGCCAAAAAGACAAAAGCATGGTATAAAAGGACACGTGATGGTGTTCTACAATGTAAAGGTTACGTAGATCACAGTGTTCTCCCAAAACCTCTGCATCCTTTCTCTTATTTACATACTACATGCCTGCTGTGTCTTTCTGCTACCTGACCTATCTTTTGTTTGTTTTCCGTGGTATTGCCTTTCACATTGCATTACCAATGCTACCACTTATCTTCTATTCTGGTCACAACATATTTCAAAAATGGCAGTTGATCTCTTCTAACACCACCATCATTATTCCCATCTGACAAAAATGCCTCTTAATCCAACTCTGTCTTGTAGCAATTATCTTTCGAAACTTGTTTTCTGATTTTGTTCACAGTGTGTTTAGAGTGAATGGAGTGCTATATTTATCTAGTGCATCAGAGCTACAGGGAGGTGTTTGGGGTGGATGGTGGGCGCCCAAAGCCTGAACTTTGACACCTGAGTCAGGAGGCTTTTACGGGGGCGTGGAAGCAAAAATAGCTAAATTACTTTTTCTATAATGAACCTGGTTGTAATCTAACCAAAGTTTAACAATCTTGTCAGATTTTGTTTCAAATGATAGGATATTCTTGCAGAGATCAAGTCTGACTTAACTTGCTATATATGTTAACAACATTTCACAACAACTGTTAATAATCTTTCGCATATGACCAGAATTTCTAGGAGACAAAAAGACACAATTAGATGGATTACATGGGAAGGATTGAGGAAACAGGTGTCAGCACCATTACAAAGCTGAAAGGCACAGGATAAGTTTGATGGCACTCTGACCACACACATGATGCTAGATGTCCTCACTTGTACTTGTGATGATGCCATACATCTATATAACTATATGACATGTGTGCAGTGTGGAAAGACCCTAAATACCTCAAAGTGATCGTTTTCAGTGTGCAGATAAATATCTATTATTTCTGTCTGCAATTCCCGATACAGTAGCGACCTTTCCTTCTTTTTTCATTTAATTTTAATTTCAAATTTTGTTTAAAAGTAAAATAAAAGTAAAATTTTAGAAGTACAGGGGAAAGCATCACCCTAATTTACATTATGTGTAATTATCGCTTCTTACACAGTAGGAGCAATTTTGTTTTAGTTCTATGATTAAATTTTGCTGTACACTAATTATCAGGTTTCACATTTTAAATTATGAAAGTTTTATTACAACAAAAAATATTGCCTTACTTTGAAGGGAAATAGCTGATGCCTGGATGCATAAATAGCAGATTTACATTTTCTGAAAAATATTACACAAACTTCTAATTTGACCACAGAGTGGTTAACACCTGCTCCTACTCCACCTCAGTATCCAGGCTCTGAGATTCAGAGCTTTGAAACCTACTGTGTCACACCAAATTCAGTCAACACAGCTTAAAAATTCATTCCACCTTATTAAAATCTTTCATGGAAAATGTCTCTGCATGTCTACTTCTTATTCACCAACACAGCTGGTGACCAGTTAAACTGTACAGCTAGAAGAGTGCAGCTGAGCAAAATAAGTCAGAGTCATCTAAATTTAGGTCAAGATGAGTTTCTACCCACTCACACCCTCCATCAGTGACAGATTCCTGTGAACTCCTCTTTCTTTAGAGTGCTACACAGAGGATCCACAGCAAGCTGTCTGCCGAGTTTAAGCCCATTCTACATCCACTGCAAACTGGCCACAAGATCAGAGATCTCTGTGGAAAGAAATTGAATGGTGTGTCAACCTCGCCTTGGGTTATTCCTTGTCGCTGTAAAACATTTTCTGATGTACACAGGGCCACCGGATGCATTCTTGTTCTCGCTGTCAACCTTCAAACACAATCTGTTGACCCTAAACTGTGGGTTCAAGAATGAAACCACACTGTTAAAGTAGAAGAGAGAAAGAATGGAGCAAATGAGGCAGGAATAAAAACAGAGAGATAAGCACTGTTAGCGGCATGCTGACAGATGCATGGCAGCAGCCTCCAACAGGAGCGAACACATGTGTGCATTTCTCTATGGGAGCCACCTCGGTGCATTGTGGGAGTTGTGTCTCAGCAGGTGGGCGTGTCACTTCCTGGTAGAAGAGACCTCACTGTTAGAGCAAAGTCTCCCGGGATGTGGAGCTTTGAAATACTGATGCATTGTGGGAGCTGGGGTGTATTGTGGGGAGTGGTAGGCCCAGCGGGTGTTGTGCCTGTGTGTTGTCCTGATGATTGTGCAAGAGGCAGCGATGCACATACACACACAGACAGACACACAAATACACACACCTCTGATCTACGGATACACAGCAGCTCAGCAGGATCCTGCCTTTGTTAGTTCGGAATACACACTGAAAGTTCACTGTGAACAATGCATGTATGTGTGCACCCATAAACACACATCCTGATGCACACACACCACACAATTTACACACACTCACAATCACAGAGGGAGTAAAACTCTCCAGTGCTCCTGCTGCAAACACATGGGAGAGAGATGAAAGACTTTCACATTCTCAGCAAGCAACGGCAAGAGATGGATCTCCTAAACTTCATCCACTGACTCGCAGCTTCACCATCAATATATGCGTGGTTAACACATTTCCCAAGCTTATCCACATCGCGGCTACAACATCCTCAGCTGACGCTCGCAGCCTCCTCTGTGGAAAAAGGTGGAAGTGTTGCTGCAGTTGAGCTGTGGCCATCCTCAATTCATCCACACTCCTCCTCATCCACACCACCCTCTCCTCCCTGCCTCCCTCTGCGATCAATGCACTCCTCCAACCTGGACTTACATCAAAGTCGCCCACTTCCCCTCACCCTCCACCACCACCACCACCCCCGGCCCTTCTGCGCTGAAGGTTGGCTGATCCACAGGTAACCTTTTTCTCTTTCATTCCTCCTCTCTGTCTTTCTTTCTCCCTCTCTCTTTCCCCCTCTCCACCCCTCTCTCCCTGTGTTGCCTCTCTTTCAGAACCGGAGAACATCAAAGACTGCTGGGCCTCACGCCAGGGGCTCCCTGCTAAGCAACCTACCCCAGACCCCCCGCCAACATCAACCCCCTAACGCCACTGCACCTCTGCCACCACCGCCTCCTCCCTGCAGCCCCAAAACCTGCCGGTAACACACACACATACACACCAGTATATCCACCTCCCGCCAGGCCCCCCGATCGGCACAGCCTGCCCCACGCTGACTGCACATACTGTAAACAACAAGCTGTCAACAGGGCTCAAGCGTGCCAGCCATCTGATGTGACCTATGGAACAGAAATCTGGCTGTTTCGTGAGGCTCAGGGCACAGCAGGTGGGTGTTCAGGGGGTACTGTGTGAGTGTATGAGAGATAGGAGGGGGGCAAGGCTTTGACTCTGCAGGTGTAGCAGAGGTGGACTGGGTTGCTCTCTAAAAATCGTGCCAATTTTTAACATACCTGTGACCAGAGAGCACGTTTTGTTTAGCGGGATGGTAAAGGTGCTCCGAGCAGCATTTTAAATAATCATGACGGAAATCAGAACCCGATCATTTTCAAGTGAAGCCAGTGTAGCTGACATTCTCATATAAGGGGCAATATGGGGCAAGGCCATCTTCATGTCAAGAAAGTAAGAACTGATATGACTGGTGAGCTTTGGCTGCTTGTTTTCCCCACCTATAAGTTTCTACGGCGACTGTTGACAGTGAGGCCAATAAAAAATACTTTTTTTATTTTTCAACTATCTATCTTGAGTATTAAAATGTTAGAGAAGAGCAACATTAAAACAGGGGAGCAATTTTGGCTTTGGTAATCATCTCTGTCTCGCAAAATCAATTACACTGTGAACCTTGTTTGCGCAGCAGTGGTTTCCTATTCAGTGAGGACACAGAAAAAAAATGAATTTATGTTAAAAAACAACAGTTCTTTAAGTACATATAGTATCTACTGTATGTAGCTCACTGCATCACAGTTTTACACCACAGCTACATTGATCCACAGTGCAAAAACACCAGTTTCACAATAAAGGCTGTGAGATTCCCATGGTTGTCTTGCCTTTGCGTCCTCATCTTGTGACTCCCCCAAAAAGTCATGTGACTCATAGGTTTCTTTCATTTTACACAGAAAAAGATTAACAAAGTCCGCATGAGCAGGCTGCAGGGGTGGAGGAGACATAAACCACAAGACTTTCACCCATTAGATTTTGGTTTGAGTGTTGAGCATTAGTTTCATTTTCTGTCACTGTTGAGATTGAGTTAAAATACACACGCGTGGAAACGATAAGCTACACTTTTTTCTACATTGTTTTCTAAAGTGATGAGTCACAAAATAACCCCTAAACAATGAAAGCATGTACATTTTGTGCTGTGGATCAATGTAGGCATAACAATATACATGTGAAGAATGGGCAGCTCATTATCATTCTCCAATATATCACAAAACAAACGAAACAATATAAATACAATTACTGAGGGGTGTAATATCCTGAGCTTTCTCACCATACCTGTTAATAATAACAAAACCTCTGGCACCTGCGGATCTGGCACCTACTGAACGCTAACTGTCTCTGTTGCTAATAGCAGCACACCCTCGTGGTAGCGTGCTAATAACAAAACATTGCATGGCAGCTATCCACAACCCCTTTGCATGCTGTCTAATTCCTGAGGTATGTAAGGCTAAAATACACAACATGAAGTACAATTAATGCACAATATGGCCTGATCATGTACAGGAAGGATGCATGTACCCAGAGCTGACTTGTTACTATCAATAGGCGTATTGTAGGTATGTACGGTGAGGCTGCAGTTTACACCTTATTTCAAGGAAATTTCATTCCCTTTTACCACCAACTTTCCTCTCTCTTGTGACCTGTCTAATAACTATGAAATGTTAAAAATAATAATAGAGCAAAACATGCAGAAACTTTAACAATAACACATGGAAGTATCTGTTAATGACATCTGTGTTTTTGATAACACGCTATTTGACATTTCTAAGCAGCATTTGTTTAAATAGTTTATAACATACGGCAGTGTAGTTAAACATATCTATGGGATATTTAGGATGTGATTACGTATTTTAAGGCATAGTATTTGACAGGAATTATAATGTTTCATCTGGAGATATATTTCCTACAGGCTACATCATGTATGTGTCACTATACATTGTAATTAATTATCTCTTCATATAGAAGCCTGTTGTTCACAAATAAATAATTAAATATTTAAAACTGCTTACCACCACTTTATAAGGGATTGTTAACCATTTACTAAACCTAATATACTGCTTATATATGCTGAAGGCCACGTTAATGCAAAATCACAATCTCTAATCCCAGTTCCAACAAATGTTCCCGGTGCTTCCCGTGCGACTGATGGGATTAGATACCAATTTTGCATTGATTACTTGGCACCAGTGCTTGTGTAATTAATATACAGTATACAATTTCTATAAAATAATCCATCAGTTGATTTATGTGAGCTCTCTAGCAAAGCCCTTATTGTGCAGGAAGAGTTGAACTGAATTCATTAAATAAAAGTGTGGAGTTTGCTTTTAATTTTTTTTCCAAAGTATACTTTTGGAGCTGCTAATAACACGGCAGTGAGTGTGGTTTTGACAATTTGTGGGTGAAAAGGTGCCAGTTTACAGCAAATTCAATTGAAATGTTCAAATTTCTTAGAATATAACCTAGCAGTGGCATTTTGGTTATTATATAACCATGTTTAATAGGTACTGAAGGATCCTGTGGATATTAAATGGCACTCGTCAGACAAAACAACAAAACAGCAAAGGCAGTATGTTCACTTCCAGCTACAACCTGTAATAGTCTAGAGGTTTCCATATGTGTCATATTATCATATAGCCATCGGAAGATGTCTTTAGTATACTACTAAAAAGTTTTTGTCTGATACATTTTGAAGGGAATCTAACAGCTGCATGAAGTATTCTCAGCAGCAATGTGTTTGTAGTCCACAAAGTACTGCATTCATACACATAAGTCATAATGAAGTTGCAAGGATGGATGCTAGGTGAACAAAAATGTACTTAAAATTTGTTGTTTCCACATACTGGAAGAAACAAACATATCATGTTTCCAGTATTTTACTCAGATAGTTCCCTAAAATGTATAAGCGCTTTGAGTTAGTGTAAAATGTTTTAACATGGCCATGAGTAGATACTTTAGGGAAAAGAAATTCAATAAATTGAAACTCAACATCTCCTGTTAAAAATTAGTTCAACTTGCATATAGTTTTCTCACAAATTGACAAAGTTAAAAGAAAAGCTCAAAGCGGCACAAAACGGGGCATCCAGTGCAATTCCAGACTGAGGAGTCTCCATTAGGGCACGAAACAGAGTTGGAGTCGATATCCTGTATCCACACTTTCACTTACAGTACATTATCCAGTAAGTTCTAATTTCACTATTAAACTACTGACAATAATAGGCTAAAAAGATGGCTGCTCCTGCTGACTCGATAATGACATAATGGAATATTGAGGTTTAAGAAATTATATAACTACACCAGTATTGCATTGCATACAGATTGGTTAGCTCCATAATGTAGTAAGCATTAAACAGTTTGGAGAAAAATAATGGGAAATCCATGGGAAGCCATGAAGGGATACAACTATATACCATAACAGGCTGTTGGTGCGAAAGATAATTGAGCATGCAGTAAAAACCACAGATAGGATAATTCATGCTGTGACTGAGATAAGACGTTGTGACAATGCTGTATTCAACTCCTCTCTTCTCAAACCCAGATTTACGTCTGATATCCTTTTTGTCTGCACATCCTGCCTTTTGACATGACTTGTACGACTGCACTCAATCGCTGTCTCTCTCCCTGACTATTGTCTATATGCTATTATTACTGTCATCTCCCCCACTCTTCCTCCCTTCTCCCCACTCCCCCACTCCTACCTCCACGTCTCCTCTCAACTCACACTCAGATTTGTGGCTCTTAATATTGTATCTGTCTACCAGAAGGACAGGAGCACGGGAAATGACATGTTTCCGCCTGGGGTGAAAAGACACACACACACGCGCGCACACACACACACACACACGCACACACACACAAGCCGACTGCACACACTCAGGCATTGGAGACTGCGTCAAGCTCACAATGTAATTATGGGGAAACAGAGCAGTCAGTTACACACCTGAGTGCAGCTCGGATCAGAGCTGGGGTGTTACTCTGACACTGATGGGGAAAGCCAGGAGTTAGTCTGTTAAAACACAATGACAGACAGCTACATCTGCCGACATGGCCGCACTGACAGACCAAATATTTGGAGTGAAGAGGAAAAGGGAAAGGACTGTGTGAAACATGAAGGTGACACTTTGGTGTGGTGCCTTTCATGCATGTGAAGTATACTGCACAAAAGTGTGTGGACGTGGAAGAGATTACACAAACGTATAACAAGTCCTGTGGCTATTTCAGTATTTCATGGGAAGTGTGGTGTTGGAGCTGTAATGTAGATCATTTTAATCATGACAATCACATGCATGATCTGTGTTTCTTCTTCACAGTCATATTTCAGTATTTTGGGAAACTTATTTGATCTGTTTTTGAAGCATGATATGAAAGGATTAATGCAGCTTTCTTCTCCGTGCCTTTAGTAAGAAGGTGGTGTCAGGAGGCAATTAGTTTAGCTTAGCTTTAACTAATGACTTAAACTACAGCTAAGCCAGCCTGGCACTTTCTAAAGGTCACGCCTCGGTAATAAACACTTATCTTGTTTGTGTTTGTTTGTGCTTTACTTAAACAGGCTGGTCGTCTCATATTTACGATAAGCTAGGATAACTACTCAAGCATATAGGCAATGCATGCACAAAGGGATGGACAGAAAGCCTTGCTTCCATTTTACTGAGTGTTCAATCATTGTCTCAAACTGGTTAACTCTTATAAAACTCTTATATCACTGAACTAATTAGTCTAAATTTGCAATTTGTACATTTTGCCTATTTAAGGCAACTTATTATCATGTCAAAAACAGATACAACCTGACTATACAGCTCCATCTAAAGTGAGATAGATCAATTGTATTGTTATTTGATTTTCCTGACATGCACCTGCCACAGATGGTGACAATATTTCATTGACAGTTCTTTTCACAAGCTTTCATTTTAGTCAAAAATTTTACAATATCTTAGAGCAAGAATTACAACTTGAAGGCGGACATGAGTTGTAACTGTAATCTAAACAATACAATGTAATGGCTGCATTTACACACAGACAATACACTTAGAAAATGTGCCAAAATGGTGAACTCTTTGTTTTGCAATAATAGAGGAGATGGTATGCTTTCAGATAGCTCACATTCAATTCAATTCAATTTTATTTATATAGGTCATATTTACAACATATGTCATCTCATAGCGCTACATAAGGCATAAAGTCATTGGATGCATTTGTTCAGGTCCTGTTAGAGGTAATCATGTCTAGAGATATTTAAGATGTACCTCTAGTAAGTGCTGATCAAAAAGTTTTGACAAAAACATACAAACAATGAAAGGCAAGAGCTGAGAGTGACATCCACTGTAGTTGCCACGGGTATGCCACCTTATGAGAAGTTGTTCAGTACTAGTGATGAAACAGATTTCCAATGTTTTGGATTCCAGATGATGTCTTTTCATTTCCTGACAGCACCACTGTCTGTTCTCCACAGCTGCTTCAGAAGATTACCTTGTGACCTGACAAAATCCCTAATGGAGTATCACTCTGTAAACTGACGGAGACTGTAGCTGCTGGTTCAATGTATTAAAGCTCCATCTTTTCATTGTCCTCATCTACCACTGAACGTTGGACCAAGTCCGGTGTTGAAAATCCCTGACAGCATGATAAATAATGGATCAATGTGTGTTTCCCAGATTCCCCAAACTGCCTTTACTTTAGCCTTTCTAAGAAACATTTTCACACATTTTAATTTTCACGTATACAATAAGGCCAGATTGACGCCATGAAGAGATTTACACAAGTTTACAGAAATGTCCATTAGAAAAAACAGAGAACGTAAAACAATGGCTCAAAGGTATTCAAAATGACAGACTGCGTGTTACTTGTATATGATAGCACCACCAAGCCCCTAACTAAATTACCATGCATAAAGAAGTGTACCGTTTGAAGAGAGTATCATGTATGTATCAGCAGTTTCTCTCTACAAGAACCAGGCATGCAGCTCATTAAGTCCACGGCCTGTCATGTTCACACTGAACCTTATCAACCTCTACATGACACAACACGACTGTACAGCAGCTTCAGACTGAAGGAATGTAGAGCTGGTGCAGTATTACAGTGCTCGGATCCACTTCTGTAATGTACACTGTTCTCTTCTGCCTCTCTTTGTTCTGTTTACTGGAGGTTTTGTTCCCTTAACCAAATGCAGGAAGAGGTCTGCATTATCATTTCCCTTATTTACTATCACATCATTCACTGCTGTTAGTGTGCAAATGCTTGTGTGTGGATATGTGTGTGCACGTACTGTACCACAGGGGACGAAAGGGCCGGTTGATAAATGGCTCAAATAATGAGGACTCCCAGGAGCTCTCAACTTAACTCCACTGTAGGACTGCTGTGATGGAGATCTAGATAGATACACATCTGCGTGCGCATTCTGCAGTCTGCGGCATAAGCTTACAATCTAATCTCAAAAGTATACATTTGTTGAGCTCCGTGTGCAGATACACACAGTATATCTGGCATCAAAGAAATGCATAAACCACTGCGGTACAATAAACAGTGTCAGATGCTTGTTAGATACGTTTCTTTGCTCAGCAGTACAAAGCCTGATGCAGGAACATGCATCTCAAGATATCATTAACTGTTATGCCTTGGTGGGCTTACAGTGAACAAATATGGTTGTTCTTGTTGGTAGTATAGCCAGAGATTCTTAAATTAAGACCCTCCCATACTGTACAACCCCGTAGAGAACAGACAGATCCCATGTCTTTACTCTTGATATTGATTTGGATACTTTAAGTAAGAGGCCTATGGGTGACTACAATGTGTTTGATAAAAAGTCTAGTGGTGACCAGCAATCTAGTAAACCATTATCACAAATTTAATCACAGTTTATTACATGAACATATTTACCTCCAGCTGCTGACAGAAATAGAGGAGAAACACTTGCTCCTTCAAATTAAAAGAAGGACTGAGTCACCTTTGCCATTACAGTATTTCATATTACTGCATAGCGTATTTATTTAATTCAGTTTCATAGTGCATGGAAATATATAACAAAAATATGGTTTGTTGCTCAGCAGGACCAAATGCGGAAATAAGAGTGGTATAATAAAAAAATCCCAACACCTGCATACATCATTTAATTTTACTTTATCCCTCCACAATATTAGTGTAACAATCATGCTAGTACTGGTAAAGAATTTTCACTGTATATATATATATATATATATATATATATATATATATATATATATATATTTTATATATATATATATATATATATATATTTTGTATGTATATATACATACAAAAATAAAATGTATTTCTATGCCAGCATGCTATTTTTTCCACTAACTTTATATTATATTTATATGTAATGCACAAATTCTGACAGCTTCCCAGTGGTCATTTTAATTTTTCTCTTATAATATTTTAAGTATTATCAGTCTGCACATCCTGCCCACAGATTTTCCAAATCACAGGGTGGAGCTGACAGCCATTTGTCCATCACAGGTGCTATTACAATAAGGTTGTTCCAACTCAAATCATCAGAGGCCTTCTGCTAGACCATGTCTGATTTGCTTTTTTTAAACATGAAGTACAGATGATTAAAATGGTATCTGTGAAGCTTTAGACTGATATATCAAGAACTTTCTCTCACTTCTAAGCTTTTTTTGCAAATTAAATGTGAAGATTTGTTTGGATGACAATATCTGTGGAACTATTAAAGATTCAGGTCTTAAAGTTTCACTATTATTTCTCATCATAACCACTGAGTGAGAATATTGGCCAAGTCGATCAAATAGTCTGTCAATGTTGGTGAGTTGAAAAAATATTGAAGCCATCATGAAAAGTCCCATTTTTGAGCTCAAAATGATAAAAAAAAAACAATAATGCTGAAGTCAGCAAGCGATATTTTCTGAACCGTATGTAGCTGCATATGACAACAATACAAAACAAATAGAATACATTTTTAATATGAAATACTTCACAAAAATAAAAAAAACTGTTATTTCTGTTGAGTAACTGATTGAGCAGGTATAAGTTATACAGCAAAAACAAAAATATTGTTAGTTGGCCCAATCAAAGTAGAACATAGACACTGAATTAATGGCATGATAAGAAACAATTGTGAAAATTCCAGACTTTTACCTTTATTACTTCCTGAGTTATTGTCATCCAAAACATAGCCTCAAATAACAGTGTGTGAAAAAGTGCACTGAAAGTAGGTCAAAGGGGAATTAAATATATGCGTGTGTCTGTGTGTAGAAAGTATTTGATATATCAAGGTAGTATCTTTATGTATCCATATTTAATGCTATAAACATTTTCAGCAAATCGAAGATGGTCAAGCAGAGCTAGTTCTAACAATGTGATGATTTGAAATGGAATGAACCCATAAACAATGCTGATAACTGCAGATGGAATATTTATAATATGCACACAACAGAAATCCCCCCACACTATCTGACATTATATGTTACAAAACCTCATTTTCCTTTGTGTCAGTCTTTGTTCATTGCCTTTCTCTCTTATCTCAAGAGGATGAATGTAGATTAACTGATTGGATTTTACTTTTAACCTGTAGAAAAATCGGAAATTCTTCTAATTTTTGCCATAAAACATCAGATATTCCACAATAGCCCTCAGTGGGAAAAGTCGAATGTTCGCGTAGAAACTGGAAATCTCAAATGCGGCGATGATATTTGACTGTACATGTGGCACCTTCAAATGACTGCATATGTTCTGTGTCTGTGAGCGCACACAGTCAGTTTGAATTCTGTGCCAAAACATCAGAGAAAGAAAAGGAGAAACAGTGGCAGACATAATGACCCAGTGAGAGGAGCAGCAGCGTGGGTACGGCTCCAGCATCAGGCACAAGGTACAGCACCCTGCATGAATATCAAAAAGCTGCCTCCCTTTGACCTTGAGATTAATATTTAAAAGCTGGCTACAGTCTACACACACACACACACACACACACACACACACTGTTCACATGTGCCCTGAAGCCTGTAGGGCTGAAGTCTTCCTCATTAACCGACTGTTCTGGTCTGATTTTGTAACTAAATACTGTATAATGAAAAACTGATTATATACTGTATGTTATAACAGATATGGATGAAGGAGATGGAGGTGTAATACCAACGTAATAACCCCCCTTAAATATTCAAACACCATAACAATGTTACTTTTTTATGTCACTGTGATGAATTATCTACAAGAAGCATGTTTCAAGTGTGTGTCCATTTATTTCAACACTGTACATCAATAGAAAAGGAAAATTCTACAACAGTATGGGATGTCTATTAATATTGTTGCAGCTGGCAATAATATAAATAGACAAAAACATGCAAAAACACTCCTGTGGTCTTTTAACCCAGTCAACCTTTAGCTTCAGCTTTATAATGTGACAACCAATTGTGCATTTTTTTGAATACTATGTATTTTTGACGAGTTCCACAGATCCCTGACTCATGTGAAACCCAGCCAAACATAAAAGGAAAAATAAACAACGTAGATAAAATAAAAATAGTGGCGTAAAATCTTTTTTTTCCTACAGAGTGACTTTAGTCATTTTTGTCTCTCCTTTATTTGATTTTGCCCTTATGTCCTTTTGCTTGTTTTGTCTTCTTAATCTCATTGGTGGAGGAATGAACACTTTGTTTCTTCCGCTGTTTAGGAGTGAGGAATTTGTTTTACTTCTCAGTTTTGCTCCTCGCGGGCTTAAATTGAGTTTGACAAACTATAAAAGCTGTCACGAATCTGCAACCTTCAGTGTCTGCATTGGTGAAAATGTGTGTGCTTTTTGAAAATAAATCTAATTACCTCACAATGTGTTTACTCACCTTATTTAAAAAGTATTTTAGTACAAAGCATGTGAGAAGTTATCTGGTTTGGGTGTACCAGGACAACAGTCCCCACTGCATGACCTCAGTTTGATTCCTGCTGACTGGGAAATTGATGCACTGTTTTAAAACAGTTATGTGGCTTTGCTGGAAAATGACATTCATGAGGAAATTGTACCCTTCTTCTGCAACAAGCAGATCCTAGATCAGTAAAATGTCAAATTGCATTTATTTGGCAAGCATGTCATATGTAATGTTTATAGCCGTTTATATTTATAGCTCTCATTCTGATTTATATAGTTTCCACTAAGGGTGTAACGGTACACTAAAACACGTTTCGGTATGTACCTCGGTACAGAAGTCACGGTTCGGTATGGAACCCTCTGGAGTCGACAGACTCACTAGCTGTCAAAATCACATGACCAATTTAAGATGATGTAGCAGCAAGACGCAGCCTCGCTAAGTCTCCATTTCAACTTGTGTCGAAAGTGCAGATTTCAAACTATCTACCAGTCTTTGAATTGTGTTGATTGGCCATGTAAAACCAGAGATATGACAAAGAATAAACGCCATACTTTTTCGCACGTTTGGAGGGCCTTGCGGCTTTGGTCTGATCCACTTGTTTTACTCCTTTTTCATACTTTACCAGGAAATCCAAGTGATCCCAGACTGGTGATTTTAACAGAGGTGGAGCGTCTTCCAGCTCCGGCTCCTTGCTGTTAGCATTAGCCATCCCACTGGCTAGCTGTACGTCACAAAAGCACTGGCAGAAGAATATACGGTCCGTCACATCCTGTGTTCCACTGGAAACTCCTACTTGTATTTAGTTCTACAATACTGTGCAACTGTGAGACGGAGAAGCCATGAGGTTTGCAGCTAAAACAATTCTTTACATTGACCATTAATATTTTCGTACCTCGGTACACCTCTGTACCGAACTGCAAGTGCCTGTACCAAACGGTTCGGTATGGTTCAGTGTGTTGTTACACCCCTGGTTCCCGCAAAATTACTTTCCCTAAGCATCTAAGCAAAATATCACAAATCTTATTGTGTTATCAAAGCAGTGGAAAGCTGTCTAAAAAAATGTAAAACAAAAACTGACAACTTGCATCAAGCTGTCTGTATCTGTTGTGTTTACACTGAGTAACTTTAGTAAGAGGCTGCAGCTTCCAGCAGATTCATTTCAATCAAATCAGCTGAGTTGTTTGTGTTTCCAAATTGAGTCTGGGTCTCTATGGTTTCTCACTGATGAAAATGTAACTTGTATTGTGTTCTGTGCTGTAGATTTCTCCTCCTTTTAGGCTTTGTCTTTTCAAAACGGAACTTGCACCTATTGGAATGTCTTCACTGGACTGAAGCTTAATTTATTGCAGGCAGCAATTCTGGTTTTACTTTTGTTTACCAAGGAAAGCAAAATATAAAATGCTAAATGACCACAATTTTATGATGTTTGCACCGGTGTAGTATATGTTTATGTAGGTGGTGCACTTGTTTTCAACTTTTCACCAGCTGTGGCTGTCAATGCTCAGTTAGTGGTTCATTTTTTCAAAATAAACCATGGCTGCTTTTCAGAATAATGTACGACACATGTTGTTTTAGTATAAATTTAAAGGAGGCATCTGCAATTCTAGGAAAAATTTGTTGATATTAAGTTGTCAGTATAGTTAGATAGTTAGCATCTGCCAGATTTACTGTCCCCCTACCTCACACTATTTAAGTGCCTGATGTGGCAGCTATTTAATTTGTATTCCTTTATCCTCAATTCTTTTCATTTACATATATAAATATATTTACTTATGGATGTTTTCCATTGTAAAAAAAAATACATGGATATTGATAAACAGGCTGAAATGGTTACATTTACAGTAAGGTGGTTAATAATAAAACAAACCTTTTTTTTCTAACTAATAATTATTAACATCGACTGAAATGACACATTTTATTGTGATAAACTTTTCAGTTATATCACCCAGGATTAGAACTGGATTAAAATTGCTGGCTTTACCTACGACCAAACACAGATTGCTTAGAAAAGCTAATGCAAAGGTGTCGTGGAACTGCATGGAGGCAACACTAGCAATACAGACAGAGAATCTTACCTGTATTAAAGCCATGTGTGTGGCGGAACTTCTCTGTAAAATATGGACAAAGGAGACGCTGACAGGACGAAGATGAACAAAAACATGAACATAAACATCTTCACTACCAACACAAAGGCAAGACAAAGGACACCATACATATCTGCCACGGGGTCAAACAACACATTGGAGATAATTTCCTACTGCTCTTCCACAAACCACTGTGCAAACTGAGTAATAACTAAAGCAGTTAGTAATGACATTGCAACTGACAAAGAGCCATTTTAGAACGTAATTCGCAATGCTGGAGTCCAAATGTAGGAAGAAAACCCTTTCTAGTGTAACCATACCAAAGCTGCATTAAGATGTTGTGAACTGTTAAAAAGTAGAGTATTAGTAAAAAGGTAATGTTTAGAAGCTTTAGTTCCCCTTGCCACCTGAGTGAGAAGTGTTTATTAACCCCAGAAACAGTAAGTGGAGCTATAATTGTAACTGAAGTTTACAGACCTATTTTTCCACTTTAATCATATATTTTCACATGAGGTTGTTATTTAATACATTTTTTGTTGTTTGAAGATGTACTCATTTTGAGAATTATGGTGTAGACTCACTTTTTCTAACCCTGACACTCATGTAGCGTCCTCCGCAACATTCCCAGGTTGCTGTGGGCGCAATAGGCAGCTCACCCACAAAACACACACATAATAATCTGAAATCCTCGGCCATACACAAATACACATGCACTGTCCCTGCTTGCAGCTCTTTCTTCCACCCAGTGTGCTCCAGCTCGCTTCTGTCCACCGCTGTGAGAGATGCAAACAAACACACAAACAAGCAAACAAAGTGATGAGCGGACATGACGTCTGAGGCTTAGTTTTTGTTTCATCTTCTCTCTCTTGTCTCTCCCTCTATGTTTAGCGCAGTGTGTGAAGCCCCAGTGCAACACGCTCCTTTGTGGAGAGACGATGGGGAGGCAACCTCACTGCCACAGCAAGTTTATTTTGCCAAGTGTGTGATCAAAGGCTGTGTGTGTGTGGACCTGTGTGTGTGTGTGTGTGTGTGTGTGTGTGAGAGAGACATATAGGTAGCCAGTAGTCTGGACGGCAGTGGCTGCTGGCTTTACCGCTTTTAAGATTGTGTATTTCATGTAAAAACTGATGATTGATGATTTTTTTTTTGCTGGTGGGTCGATGTTGAAATTATAATATTATTATATAAGTGCTTGAGGTTTTACAAAACATACAAATCAATGTGGAAATACAACTGTAAAATATCTGCTAATTTAAAACTGCAGCAGCAACTACACGGAGCATAAAATAATGCACTTATGCCGAAGTTTACTCTCTTCTGCATGCACAGCACATTTTTAGCACATAGCTGTCGGATTTGACAATCGGCTGTTAAAGTGGCTGAGGACAGAATTTTTTGCAACTCGTGGCTGCTGAGCAAAGTGGTTCAAACGCAGTAAAAGAGTGATTCTTAATATGTGATTATTGACAGTTATGGGCCAGTGATGTACAAGACAGGAAGACAAACTGGAAACGACTTAGCGCCATAAGTCAAAAAGAAAGAAGGCTCTGTAAAGTAATGACAGGAAAATTCAAAATGTGCATTTGTTTCCGTATGCAAATTGTATTTTTTTGATATAAACTAGGTTAAGTCAAGTGTCCTTGTATGCATCAAAGGGACAACCAGGCAGGAGGTACAGTATTGACATGTCACACACCCAACATGATAGTACAAAGCTTCACTCTATGATTCCATCCTTCCCTCTATCTCCTTGCTCTCTTTTTGCCTTATCTTTCCTTCCAGTGCTGTTCTCATTCTCCCTCTCCCACCCTCCCACTATCAGTGCTCCACCATCGCATTCCTTATCCACCTCCCTCTCATCTTCTATGTCTCTCTCTCAGACATGTAATATCTCTTTGTATCTCCTACTTACTTCCTGTACCTTTCTGTTCTTTCCGCTTTCACAACATCTCCACTCCCTCTTTCCATTTTGATATCCTCCACTCCCCACATCTCCTCACAGCATCTATGAACACATCCCTCGTCTCCCCTCCCTATATTTATCTCTTCCTTATCTGGATCTCCCTCCCTCTCCTTCCATGCATGCCTATCTGTCTGTATCTGCTCTCTCCCAGTCTCAGTGGGCTCAGCTCTCATAAGAGGAGGGTGCAGAGGAAGGAATGAACCTGAAATGGTAAATTGTTTGTTTCTGACAGCTCAGCGGCTGCATTAAGCACCACCCGGTTCCCACAAAAACCAGATGAAGGTAGCAATGTAAAAGAGTGGGGAAAAAAAGAAAAGCAAACAACAAAAACAAGTCATATTCATCACGGTAATTGTGTGGGTGCTTTGGGTACGCGGGCGGCTGGATGCTGATGAGGGATGGCGCTGCTCACAGGCCTCCCTGATGTCCATGAATCACAGCCAGAGTCGCTCGCCGGCCCTCAGCCGCCATAAAACAAAAGATGGAGATGAAAAATGCAGCAATTAAGTGATTTGATTTCTGCTCTACCCTCCTGTCCTCCTTTCTACCCAACCCCCTCCCTGGCCACACGCACGCACAAACACAAATACATATAAACGTGTAAAAGTAGAATAAGAAACACTGTTAGAAACAAATATGCAAAAGAGGATGCACTTGCATGCACAAACGCCGACTTTAACATTAAGTCACACACACATACAGTATGTAGTAAAGCAGATGCAGCATACTTAATTTCAAGTAGTGACTGCTACAGATGCATGTAGCAGAATCAGAATTTACTTCTTATACATCAAGTACATTATGAGCCCTGTGCAACACATGCATAATAAGGTGTATCACCTTAAGGAGTTGTAATGATCTCTACCAACGCAAGACAGATAATGTGAGATCATCTCAGAATAATAAGCTGCCACAGCTATGTAAGGTGAATACAACAGACCAGCATGAATTAACTGTAAACTGTAAGTATCTGAAGTGTGTTCGTGTGTGTGTCAGTGATACAATAAACCGTCTTCTCAGGAGGTCCAACAATGGCGCCACAAAGCACTGTGAGCTACAGCTTCAGAAAAACTCTAATTTAACCAAAGCAAACAGCTTTTCTGTTGTTAGCTTCTTAATTAGCCAGTAGGTTAGTTTAAAATGCAAGCAGTGTTGTACAAATATTAGCCACCAAAACTAGCTCAGAGCCAGCAGGTAATTTTATACAGTAACCAGTGGCAATGGTAATGCTTCACTCATTTATTCATTCCACACAACTGAGAGACTGATAGAAAAAACAGAGGAGTCAAAATCAATGCAGCAGTGCCAAGATATCCTGAGTTTTAAGGGCAACAGACACTGGCACACTGATGTATGACATGGATTGAAACACCCACATTCTGTGGTTTCTTTGTGAGTCCACACACAACTTCTACATCTTGAGAAGGATTCAGTATTTCAGCAAAGAATTAATCTCGCTGCATTAGTGATGCACAACATCTTTTAAAACACTTCTTCTTTTTAGGTATTTTTGACTTTACTTGGGAAGCAGGAAATTTATACAGTAGCCAATGGCAAAAACAGGAAAATCATAGAAGAAGCAGAGGGTGGTATGACATGCTATAAAATAGCTTGGCTGGAATCAAACTGCAGATGCTGTAATTATACTGCATGTTGCTACTGGTTCCCCAGGACTAGCAAACAGTATTATTTTTTTTGGTCTTCTGTTTGCATGATACATCTCGGCATGGATTGGCATTTTACATATGTGTATCCTGATATTATCCAAACCAAATCATTATAAAGCATCACTGAAAAAGTGAAATTAAGTTCTATAGGGGTTGTTCTTCAGTGTATTAAAATAAAAACAACACACACATGCACGCACACACACACACACACACACACACACCAGCTTTTCATTACTGCGTGTTCACATCCCTCAGACTGCAAAAACAGCCACTGAGGGGCTAATCTCAAGTCATCTCCTGAAATCATCAGTCTACACAATCCTGAAATCCTTACGTGGACACAAACATGACATTAATTAAAACATGAAAACAATTAACACATTTTTGGGGACTGAGCTGAAACTTTAAACTCTACCTGTTCCTCTGGGCATCTCAGGAGCAAACATATTAGAACAATTTACCTCCTACACTCCTGCAGAGTTGAGACTATATTTAAACATGGCTGTCTATGAGAAATGTGGATGCTTTACCATTGTTTAGCAAGGAAGGGGGGGCTTGCTTAATGGGACTTGGCTAAGCATGTGTAATTAAGAGCAGGGGTAAGTGGTGAGTTGCAGAGTGCATGATGTTGTGTGTGTGTGCGTGTGTGTTTGTGAGGGATATGGTAGCAGCATCAGGCCATGATGGAGTACTTTGCGGAGCCAAACACCCATTCAGCAAGCTGTGTGCTCATTAATCCTGCCAAACTCCACTTGTTACATGCACGCACAGGAAATCATGAGGCTAGGTAAACAGGGAACTGCTGCGATCCATCACTGCACGCCAGGAACACACTGATATAGGTGTGCACACACACACACACACACACAGTCCGATGCAGTGTACATGCAAAATGATAAGCTTGTACCCGTACAAACATACAGTGAAATCACACAGCGCTCTGCATGCACGTGACAAATACACAGAGATAAACAGATGCAAACTAAAGCTAAACTAAACTAAAATTTAGTATCTGTTATCTTTTAGTGAGTACGTATTACACTGTTTCTCCAGTCTGGGATGTGAAATCTAGAAACAGTTTCTCTCCTGTAATGATACAGAAAAATGACATCCAGTGCTGGTAAAGGTCTGCACTTGCTATTAGTAGTAAGAAATACTGCCACAAAGCCTGGAAAGAAATCAATAGAGGTAGCTTGACCCCAGTTTGACCTCTGGTTCAATGGAGAAATTATGGGACCACACTGGCCTTGGCATTAGCTTATTTGATGTGTATTTTCCCAACAGTAACTCTCTTTTTTCTCCATGTACTTCCTCGGTTTCTCCTCTATGCTCTTGTCTGCAAGCTCGCTTTGCTTTGTATTCGTCTCCTAAATGCTTCTGAACAGACGCACATACTGACATGCACAATCACGCCAACATACACATGAATACACACTGTATGACAAATGCAGTGTAGGGCCAGTTACACAGCCCAGTGGTTAGATGCAGTGTTGGAGCAGATCTGTTATATCTATACGCCTGCCTGGCTGGAGCATTTACTGAAGCCATCAGCGAAACGACATTCCATATATCTTTGACAGAGAGGGGAACAATACTGTTTACACCAATTTAGCCCTGGGAGGGGGGATTTCCAGTTAATGGGCAACTTTTTTTTCCCTCTTCTCTCATTTTAACATTTGGATATGGCCACCCTTCAGAAGGACAGATGAGATACGCTCCCAGGCTGCTACTCACATGCTAATAAAGTCAATAACAAGGCATGTGAAAAAACAAACTAAACAAAAAAAAGCTTTACAAACAAGGTCTGAATACGACACTCCTTCATCACAGACACTCCCGCTATAAGCTCCTAATAAGATCTTAAATCAATATGCAAATAAACATGACTACAACACAACCAGAGCAAACACAAGCAGCAGAAGAGGTAAGGCCATAATTTTATTTTTAAAATCATTACATATTTTACAATAACAGCGTCCTCTCTCTAAACTGTGTCCATGTCAGCGTGTAGGGTTTCACCCAATTGAGCAGCTCAAAATATTTATCCAGCATGCTACACTAAGGCACCCTGGGAACGGCAAATCCGATAAGGTTAAAGGTCACTGGTCACTCAGGGGCCAATCAAGGGTTAGTGGAGGAGCAGGTTCAGGTTTGAGCTGGATGCAAAAGGTCAGAGAGGTCAGATGGGGTCAAAGAAAGGACAAGCTGTCCGATGGGGTTACTGAAAGGTGACAAGAAAACTAGGCTGTATATTTATGTAGACAATACAACCCTGCAGCTATCAGAAAGAAAATATTAAGAGGTTGAGTACGAGATCATGTTTTTAACGTAAGAACTGGTCAAAATTATTACCATAAATGCTTGATTTTAATCACAGATCTCATCACAGATTTTTGGGTTTTATTCTCATGTAGTAGCAGAATAACCAATGGTACAATTACACTTTGTGCGGAAACGAAAATGTGCTAAACAACATATGCTCACATCTACCAGCATGTGGTTACAAGAGAATGTATCAAAGTACCTTTACAGCAGTTAGCTTGATAAAAACACTTGATTTCCAATTTGTTTTCACTTCCTTCTGTATCACTACTACTTTATCACTACAGAACTTTCAATCATTATTCTGAACCAGAGTGGTATAAAGTGGCAGAGAAGTAACAGCTGTCTAATGCAGCCATTTCACTGTGTTATTTGGTGTTTTGAAGGATGGGACATTGCCGACATCGAGTCTACAGCTGCATACCAAAAGTCCCTCTGCACTCTGATTCAGGGATAACCTGCATATTTCTTATTTTTACATTTAGCATTCCACTTCCTGCATACTTAATCTAACAAGACGAAGAGTTTCCAGTGACACAAGTTATTCTGTGAATATAACAAAATGCTAACATGAGGCTGCTGCAATGACTATCCTAGTATGTTAATGGTTAACATGTATGTTACTATGTTTGCCCTCTTAGTTTAGTGCGCTTGCATGCTAAAATTTGCAAATTAGAGCAAAAAGTCTGGTGCTGATCATCTTACAACTACAGCTAGAATTCAGCACAGAGCAGTGGCCAATGCCTACTTTTATATCCAGTAGGCTAAGCTACTTAAAGTTCCCTCACCTGCTTTAGCCAAAAGTTACAGTTGATTTGGAATTCTGTTGCCCAGGTGCTGACTGGAACCAGAAGGAAGGAACAAACTGACCCATTTTTAAAGTTCTTACACTGGTTGCTAGTCAGTTTTAAAGTTAATTTCAAAAGCCTTTTCCTTTTTTTAAAGCACTTAATAGTCTTGCACAAGTCGACTTGTTTTCCAATGTACGAACCAGCAGGGTCAACGTTTATGGACAGTGACACAATTTTTGTAAATTTTACCTCTGTACACCAAGATGATGACTTTGAAATGAAGCCATCAAGATGTGATTGAAGTGTGGACAATGCACTAAACAATTACATTACAGCTGTTTTCTTTACGTAGTCCCTCCATTTTCACAGGCTTAAAAGTAATTAGATGAACTAACATAATTATAAATAGGAAGATGCAAATTCTTCTGAGTTAATGACTCTCTGAAGTCTGGATCCCATGGACGTGACCAGATGCCGAGTTTCCTCCCTCGAGAGGCTTTGCCAGGCCTTTACTGCAGCCACCTCCACTTGCTGCTTGTTTGTGGGTCTCTCTGCTTTCAGCTGTGTCCTCAGTAAGTGAAAAGCAGCTCAGTTGGGGGGAGGTCAAGTAACCAACTCAGCCATTTAAGAACACTGCATTACTTTGCATTAATAGGCTCTTGGGTTGCATTCGCAGTATGTTTTGAGTCATTATCCATATGTGCTGTGAAGGGCCACCTATCAGTCTGGCAGCATCTTAGCTGAATCTGAGTAGAAAGTGCAGCTCTGTACACTTCAGAATTCATCCTGCTACCATAATCTCTCAGCAGCCACATTAATAAACATCAATGACCAGGTTCCACTGGCAACCATACATGCCCATCACACTGCGTTCACAGATGATATGGTCTGCTTTGCTTTTATGAGCTCTTTCTTTCTTTCTGATTACCCTTCTCTTCCTATCATCCTGGTACATTCTGGTTTCAGTTGTCCTTTCTGTTTTTCAGCGCTAACAGTTTTTTTGCATCTTGAGATAAAGCCTCTGTATTTATATTCCTGAATGTATCGCTTTAATGCGATGTTGGCAGTGATATACCTACCTCATTAAGAGTGTTCTTTACTAGCTTGGTTAGCTGTGTTGAAGACGTTTTTGCTCACCAAAATAACAACTGAAATCATCCACTTTAGCTGTCTTAGATGGTCCTCCAGGCCATTTGGTTTTGCTGAGCTCGCATGACATTACTTTCGATGAATGTACCAAATTTTTGATTTGGCCACTCATTAAGCTTCTGCTACCTCTCAAACAGTTCTGTTTTGTTTTTTCAGCCTCCTTTAGTTGCATCAACCTCATATTAAGTGTTCCCACAAACTGCTTCCAAATTTGCAAATTCAAGACTTGGAATCAACTTCAGATCTTTTATCTCCTCAATTTGTCATTAAAAAAAGGAGGAAACAGGCCACCGCTGGCCATGAAACTGCTTATTAGGAAAATGTCCAGTTACTTTTAAGCCAATTAAAATGAAGTGACTAAAAAAAATCACTGTAATTTCTAAATGATTAATGCAATATTTTGTTTAATTCTAAGAACTAAAGCTGAAACTCTACACTGCAATCCAAATCCACTAGTGGTGGTGTACAGAGGCAAAAATTACTGAAAATTAATTACTGTCCAAAAACTTTTAATAATAATAATAATGCATTGGTTTTATAAACCGCTTTTCTAGACACTCAAAGGCACTTTACGTTGCATTATTCATTCACTCCATACTTGATGGTGGTAAGCTACACATGTAGCCACAGCTTCTCCTGGGGTAGACTGATGGAGGCCAGGCTGCTAGTCTGCTCCATCGGCCCCTCCGACCACCACCAACCACTCACTCTCACACTGCATTCACCCAGGCTTCCTGGTGTTCCCTCACGGTCTCCCATCCAGGTACTGACCAGGCCCAACCTCACTTAGCTTCTGAGATCTGACGGGATCTGGCATCCACAAGGCGGTATGGCTGCATGTTACTGAGGCAAGTATTGATTTTTATGCTCTGTGCTAAAGGAACAATCTGCTTGAGGATCTGAAATGTCTTAAAGAGCTGACATTCTTAAACACAACCATAAAACCTAACTTTTTAACCTGTTTTTTGATTGATGTTATGTGGTCACATTTACCTTCTGGTAGCTCATTCATGTTTCAAAATCAATTCATGGCATGGTAGCCTTAATGAGGTATGAAGAAGGTATTTTGTTCACACAGACACACAGTCCAGTTTTCCACAGGTGTATTTTTGGGGGGGGAAACCAGAGTTTTCATAGTAGAGAAATTCTGATATATTAAGGTCCAGTTTTTAGCCAAAGACTAGATGTAACAAAAAGCACAGACACAACCAAAAATAGATGAACTTTAAACACAATATCCTGCAGGGCTGCAAGTGCAAGCTGAAAACAAGCACATCTTCTTTTCATTTGTAGGATCAACATTTTCTTAAACCTTCATAGCACTTTACGAACAACTGCCTATATTTCACTGTTCAAACAAGTAAACCTAAATAATGGGTGACAGCTCCCTCTAGACCTTTATCCTCCTCCCATTTTAGCCTCATAAAAACAGAAATGACCCACTGAACACTTGGAACCACTGTATCAATGCCTGACTGACAGAAATGGAGCTCTGCCTCCCTCCTGCCCAGCCTACACAACATAAACAGACTTACAATGCAGCCAGTATGAATGGAGACCTGTCAATCACTGGAAACCCATCCATTGGGCAATATACAAATGATCAGCTCCTAGAATCAAATTCACCAGGTGTGAGCAAGTACACAGCAACACACACACACACACACACACACACACACACATTGGTACTGTAGATAAATGCACACATACACAAACAATCAAACACAGGCTCATACACATAAACAAACATGCGCACATTCACACGCAAAAATGCACATAAGCATACACACATCCCTTCTAGAGTGTTGGCACCCAGACTGTAGAAGTCATCAGGGACCTGTAAAGCATTACCCTCTGTGTGACTCGAGCCACTCCAGAAATAGCCTCTGTAATGTATTCTTACCGCCGCCGTCTCTTTTGCACAATAGTGCCCTTAATAACACACTCCATTTCTGTTGGCATAAATAAGGGCTCCATTTCCATCTTATTTCATGCAAATGAGAGCGCCGGCGCCCAAACAGGTAGTGGGAGTAGTGTGTGAGTGGAGTGTGGAAGTGTGTAGTCGCTGAGTGTAGTGGCATGATTGGGGACGAGCGAATTCAAATGAGCGTTGGAGAGACCCCACAATGTGCCAACGACTCCCACGCCAGCCTGCCAACGGTGTGACAGACAACGTCACTTAGTCACTTACGGGCCCCGCCGCCTGCACAAGATGCCATTACAGGGGCCAACGCAAAAACCAATATTTATCCAGGGAAATGGTTCTCTGGAGAGAGATTATTGATGCAGACAAAGAGTTTTACTCCAGTAGTAGGCGCTGGTGCAGACAGCTATCATGGCAGCTGATTTTGTGATTCTACTAGTTCACTCTGCTTTGGAGAGCAGCGATTCGCTTTGTTTGTATCCAGGTGGACTACAAGAAACTACAGCAGGAAGCAACTGCATTGACCATGTGGATATTGTGGGAGTGACAAGGAAATACTTCATGTTCGCTCATACATTGTGTAAAAATGTTATTTTAAACTGCTCTATCATCACTGATAAAGGTGTGGCTAGAAGTGTGGATGAGCTTTCCTGATGCAAGTGTCAACCTCCAGGCGACTGAGTCACTCGTTCCTCGATATTAATTCATATGCGCTCTTTGATTATGTGCTCTTGTCTCTACTCTATCTTTTAGTTTTACATCTACACATCTGCCCAGTCTGTCCCCTTCCAGGTATCCTTGGAACAGAGAATGTTTTGTCGTCAAACTCCTACCAGTTATTGGAAACACCAAGACATTGCTCGGCATCTTCTCAGTGATTTTCCACATCCACACTCCAAACACTCAGCCTCAAACTCTTAAGAGGAAGGTTCATGCTTTAAAATTTTCTGCCACTTATCAACTGTTGCATCATCAGAAGTCTGTGATATAGACGGTAAAAGTTGAAAAACATGCGGTGAATCTATCTAAACATGTTCCCTGAATGCCTCATATGCAGTGTGACCTGTACTCCCACCACTGAACTGATAACAGATCATTCATAAATATCTCCAAACAGCCCTAGTTGCTAAGGTGCTTCAGTAGGTTTTTGACATGTGACTTACAGATTCTGGATTAGGCTTCAGCATGCACAGATGCATATGAGAAGATGGTATTTTGGGTAAAGATCGAAAAAACTAATTGAAATCCAATTACTGTCGTTTGTTTTCAGTCTTGCAGAGGTCTACAAATGGCAGCTTTCACTGGCTAATGGGAGCCACAAAGGTGCATCATGAGAAAGACCCTACAGGAGCTAAATCTGCTGGACTTCAAAAGAAGATAATCTTCTGGCTGCATAAAGGGTTAATATAAGAGAACTAAGAAGCTTTGGTTCATAAATCACTCAAAGATAAGCCAGCAGACACTCAGAATAAAATACAGACCTGCAAATATGCATGATGTGTCCTGTTTCATGAATATAAACAGTTATTGTGGGGTGTGTCATATTCATATAACGCGTTTTTTTATTTTGGAAAAAAGGAGTGTACATACTAAGATTGCTGTGAAATGACCATGAATCATAGTTTTCTCATCACCACTTAACTGTACGCTGCTCCACAGACACCCTGTACATGATCAAAGATATTTCATCTGAAATCACATATTTCTTTCCAAGACAGCATCTACAATGCCAGCAGCAATGCCAGTGGCAGAGGCTGATTATTGATGATACTGATTATTTGTGATATTTCACCCAAACACAGCATCTTTAAGCAGCTCCCTTGTGAGCCAAGGTGCAGTCAGCCACCCATACTTGCTGCCCTTTGGAGCAACACAAACTCAGTTCACCATCCAAAAAAAGTTAGACTTCCATGTGACGCATATGTGGCCCCAGAAAATCAAACCAAAGTCATATTTTATTTTTCAAGAAGTACAAAGACAGCCTAAAATACCGGCGGCATTGCCAGTGGCAAAAACTGATTGCTGGAGAAGCTTGTGTTGCAGATTGACTGTTTGTTACCTCATACTGAAGTACAGGATGAGTGTGTATAAGACATATATGATCTGCAGATGTGACACTTTGTAATCCTTAAATTTCTCATTCGGTAATTGAGTTTGCCTCCATCTTTCATGCCTTTACTCTACACTTCCCAGCAGTAACTTGTCAGTCAAGTAGCGTGGGCGTATTTCTGACAGATTTTTCCTTGGGCTTTATTCTGTTGATGAAGTTTGTTTTTCCACCCTAGACTTCTCCTGTTTTTAACAAAACCACATCAGAAGACATGTAAGCATTAATTCCTGCGCAACTGACGTCATCAGGTGTTAGTCCAACACATGGAGCTTGGCCTCAGTCACACAAAATCTGTATCAGCTGGTTATATAAAGCAACAAAAACAACGGAAGTGTGTTTTCAGATTCATACTTGAACTCAGTGGAACCGAAGTTGATCAAGATTACATAATACATTTGGGAAGCGCAGTTCTGGAAGAGCAGTTAGTAAAATCAAAGGTAGCAGGAAGTGGAGCACGAGAGGAGAAAAGGTTTACGGGGAGGATGGTGGTCAGATGAAACAGCTTCACACTCGCTTCAAGGAAAGGTTAATGTCTCTCTCCTGATTTCTCCATCTCTCCCTCCCTCGCTTTCCCAGCTGAGGTCTGTGTGACTTACAGCAGGTCCAGACTGCATTAGATTAAATCATAAATTACCCACCCACCCCCATATCTGCATCCCCTCCTCTCCCTCCCTATCTTACTTTACCCCCCCTCCCATCCTTTCCCTATCTCAATCTCACTCTCCTTTATTCTCCTATATTCCATTCCCCATGTATTTCTCCCGTTTCCCCACTATTATTTTTCCCCCAACTCTAATCATTATTCTCTTTTCTTCGCCCCCCTCATTTCTCTCACTCTCCCTGTACACCACAGTATGAATGCCTTTTCTGTTAGATGACTGTGAGTTTGGACAGTGGCGCATGTGGGTGAATGCTTGCTAGTATGATGTGCTGTTTGGTGCTGCAGTGTTAAATGAGGGCAGCTGGACCTGTTTGATTTTCTTGAGGAGATTTTAACTCTCATCTAAAAGGCTTATTTAATTTGAACGAAGCAGACCAATGTAGTGTATGCAGTTGAATGTGGCAAGGAATGTGCAGACCCGTATATTGGGGAAACAAACGCCGGAATCTGAAGGATAAAGGACACTCGTTTAAGAACAACAAACATTTTGGCCAGAGAAGATTAATGATTTTAAAGAGGAGAGAAAGAAGCCATCTATGTCAGATTGGAACAACATCACTTAACAGAGGAGATGGTTCACAACACCACTCATCAGCCAGTTACAAGGCAGTCCTGAGATTCCTCCCCAGACAGCTTAACACCCATTTACACTTTGACTCACGTGATCCAAACAGTCAAACAACTTTCTGAATGCTGGTTTAAAAGCTTGGGACTCCCCACCAGTCAGTTCGAACTCATCGCGGAGGACTGAAAATCTTCACGGACTAGTGCAGTGCAGCATAGGCCAACATGCTAATATTGCACAGTGATATTGCTCTATATGATGTCCTATTTTCTTTTTTTTTGCTGTGTGCCTTACTAAATGTGCTTCAAAAACAAAGAAGTATTTTGACTCTTATTTTAATTTTTTACTTCCTGTCTACACTAGAAGCAAATGTCCACTTGAGGAAATTGACATGTGTTCTTTACGATCAGTTTTTGTCTGAATTTTTGCAAACACCTCACCAGTTTTATAATATAATGTACAGTGTGAAGTGTGAGGTAATGCACAGTGTGTTTCTGACACTGAAAGTGACTTACACTGCAGCTCTAATTAGATCAGTTCTCCACCTACATAGCACCAGGATCAGCTGGTCATCCTACAGTCATGGCAGCTGGCCAGGGTTTGCGTTTTATTATGTGCTTATAATATAATTATACCAGAATAGGTTGTCTGATCGTGGGCTGACCTATTCTTTCCTCCCAAACACAGAGCAAACTGGTTTCATTACCTGCACTATTACACCACACAGTACTTCTCCTTTACATGAGTTTAGTACCACAAAGCAAGGTAATTATTGCAAATTATTTAACTAATAAAATGTACACTACATTAAATGGTTGGGGGAACATAAAAAATAAGTAGTTCATTAGTTGTTCATGAAGAGAGCAAATTTTTTTAATAACTTGATAACTTGCATAATATTAATAATAATCAAAAGAATAGAAACAGCTACTACGGTAAACTGTAAGCTAGTTAACTTAGGTGTAAGCTTGATAACGCTCAGTGTAACCCTGCAATTGCTGTCATTATATCCAGCCGTCTCAAAAATGTTTTCTAGCATTCCCAGCTTCAAGAAATGCATAGTAGGGTGTGTGAACCAATCAAAGCCATGAACCTTTAATGGTTTGTATTGTCAGAAATAGTAACTGAAAGTTAAAAAAAGAGACAAAACTGTATATGTGTATGCCATGTATGATCAACATAGAGAGTGAACATCCTGTTAGTCAGTTTTAAGTCTTCTCCAAAGCAAAGATACAAGTGCAGAAGTTTAAGAAATCTATTAAAAAGGATGTTGATCTGTTCTAACATGCTATATTCTAGCATGTTCTGCTGACCAGTTTGCTATCCACAATAGTACCTCAGTGCAAGCCTATTTCTGAGGCGAGGAAGAACATCATTAGGTAAATAGATAAGTTACCTGTAAATGCATTGAGGTACTGTTTACATTAGATAGCACAACTACAGTATGGTGGGTGAACAGAGTTCAGTCTGACATCCTGCTTTAGGTTTCTACCAATCTTCCAAAATATAAAAACCACCTGCCTAACATTGTGACAGTCCCCATGTGCCTCGAAAAGAGCTCTAATCCCTCAGGGTGAAGACATGGGACCCTCAGGGGTGTCACTTGATGTCTGAGTGGGCAGTGGATCCTTTGGGTCCTGTTGGTTGTGGTACATGCTCAAAGGGATTGGGCTCTGGACTCTTTGTCACCTTCCTGAGCAGTTTTTACAGTATAGCGGGGTGCATTATCCTGCTGGGAGAGGCAGCTGCCATTGGAGAATGCTGCTGCCACAGGGGTCTGGGCTAGGTCTGCAACAGTGTTTAGGTATGTAATATATGAAGTAACTTCCACATAACCGTCAGGACCACATGTTTACAAGCAGAACATTGCTTTGTAATGAGATGATCAATGAAATACACTTTACATGTCAGTGGTTCTAATGCTGTGTCTGATCAGTGTACACTTAAATAACCTTAGCTAATATTAAGTAGGTAAGTTCAGCAGCTAAACAAGTTTGAACAGTTGTGATCAGGCTTTTGTTTTCATATATTATGCATCACCTACAGTAACTAGCTGTACCTTGCACATACAAAAACAATGGCTTCCAAGTTTTCTACACCCATATTATCATCCAGTAAGGATGCTGATGTTTCCTGTGTCATGTAGCTTGAAACATTAAAAGTTAGTTGAAGATGCTAACTTTCATCCAACTCATTACACTATTATATTTATTTGACTTAACTTTACAATAAAGAAAAAAATGTATTTATTTTGATTATATATTTTAGCTTAGTAGTTGCATTTTCTTGTTATAAAAATAGGTTCCCATCTTCAGCTTCCTTCCCTTTTTCCTGTGTTTTGTGGTTTTGGTAAATGCCGCCCTGCCCCCTAGTGCACACATTAATGTTATGTCCAATTATGATGACTGACACTTACATGAACATCTGCACACATCATCTGTTGTGGTTTTAAACTTAAAGGGACGGAGGCATGTTCCAGGCTTAACAGAGTGTTAGAGGGATAAGTAGCAGCGCACACACAAAAAAATAACAAAAAAACCAGCCCCTCAATTCAACCCCCACACATCTTGCTCCACTGCTCCACTGGAGAAAAAGAGGAATAAAATAGAGTGACCCTGCCACTAGCAGCTCTCTTTTCCCCCCACTGCTCTCTTCTTCCTCCCCCTTGCCGTGTGAAATCAAATTTCCATGTGGCTCCCGTATCTGTTGCACAGCGAGGTGATTTATCAGGGATGCAAAGAGCATGCAGAAACAATCTTTATTACATCCATTTCCTGCTTGTCAGCCGGGATCATGTTGGCTGTTCATTAAAGGCGCGGCGCAGGTGAGGAGAATGCATCCCGATGCCTTGATAGATTGTCTGCTCCCCTGTGGTGACAGCAGCTGGATGGATTGAACAGCGGGGGGCGAGGAGGGAGGAAAAAAAAGCGCTGACTCCGTCGCTCCCCTTGTCAGACACACTTTTACATGGCCGGCCAGTGTCATTTCTACCAAACAGCACCACACACACACGCACAAACAGGCTTCTGACAGCCTTTGGACTTAAGCCAGGAGCTCACCTTAATGCATGAATGCATACGCAATGTGAGCATACAAGTATTTACAGACACTGATGAGAAGATACTGAGACACACACTGTAAAGATGAGGTTTATCTTGTTACACAGTTAACAACGTTTGGCTCTAAGCATTGAAAACACCTCACAAACACCATAACCTATAGTATACAGCACACAATTTTAACTACAACAAATTTGGCCAGTTCAAAAAATTTCTAAAAATACAGTTAAAGACAACTCTAAAAAATATTAACAGGACAGTAACAGCTGAGTAATATTTGAAGTCACTGTGCCATAAATACTAACTTTAATAACCAAAAATGATGCTAATACAGGTACGCCTGTGTTGCTTAGCAACTACTTCAGTAAGTTACTTTTTGAAGACTTTGTTGCTCAGTGTAAAGATAATCATGTAATTGGTCTTATTATTTTGTACTAGGGAGAATCTCCACAGCAGCCGGCTGTGTGCTCAGCGGCTCGTGTGAACACATTTCTAATGCAAAGTGATTAGAGAAATTATGGCCGGTTTTACTTTCACTGAAGTAGGGAAATACAAGTTGGGATGGATAATAAATCATTAGTAAGAACTAGCTCTGTATTGACAATTGACAATACAATACAGTCAACACAAACAGACCAAGGGATCGCTAACATACAAATACTTATCAAATATTATCAATGTTGTCAATTAAAAGCAGAATATGTTCTTTTCCCATTTGGATTTTTTTTTTTCTCGATCCAGTGGTACAATAATGCAGTTTAATTAAGTCAAACAATGCCAGCTGTTCTAAAATGACTGCAAAATATGGAGTAAATATTTTGGATGATTAATATTAGGGCATTGTAATAATGGTTTATCAAGTTTAGACCATATACAAAGACATCAACAATATAGTACACTAAAATTAAATGACATTCAGTTGCACAGTGAAGTACTGACAATGCAAAAGTTCATTATCTAAATTGCCTTGTCAGAGATGCATTTTCTTCTGCAAGACTCTGACCTACTCAGTTCTACTGTGACACACAACATGAGCAGACAGTATAGTAAATACTTTTTATACCGAGCGGACACACCTCATTAAGTCAATCAGCTTGGGTTGTAGAATATCAAAAATACAGCTCTGCCTCTTAGAGCGTCTACGTAAGCCTTCATAATCAGCCATAAAATCTTTTATCACACCTCCTACATCAACCGATAGATACATGCGCCATGACAACATAAATACAGCTCTGCATCTATATTAGGCTTACATTATCCCCTCAGTGTACTGCTTTCAAGGTGCAACTATAAAATTCTACCTTCAACTTACTGTGGTCTCTAATTCCTAAGACATAAAAAAAGAAGAAATGGTACAATGTCTACATCTGCTCCAGGGTGCAATATTGGCTCAAATTGATGTTTACCTTCATATTTTTTTGCATACTATCCATCTAGCATAGAGCAGAAGAAGATAGCATATTCAGAAAGAGTCATTTCCATACACTTGGCAAATCAGTGTGACATAAAACAGTCCTGTATTATAGGACTCACTGCTCTCTGAATTACCTTTGACACTGTTCAGTCTTCTTTGTGTAAATTCTCATTACTTTCTCTCTTCATCCATCAACCCATCCATCGCTCTACCTCCATCTCCCAGTCTAAGGTTGCGTCTTGTGTTTCTCTGTGTACCAATGACATGTAATGACAATGGCGTAAGCGCCGATCGATATGGGAGTGCTTCTAGCCCGCCTGGCCATGACTGACAGAGGCCGGCGTTGATAGCTGGGTGACAGGGACGCTGTTGTACAGTGGTGGGACAAGGTGGGTGGGGGGGAGGTGGATGCAATTTCTCTGATGAATCTATATCCTTAACCCACTCGCCGGGCATAATCCATTGACGACAGGCTAATGAGCACAGCTTATGTTGACGTGCACAGTATGTGACAGCTGTCTTTTATTCTTCCTATAAAAGTGTCCAGGGGCCTCATTTATCAAACTATGCACAGTTCTTAATGTGTACTTAGAGCAACTGCCCAAACAAGATAGTTGGCATTAATCAAATGTGTGTACTCGTGCTTTTATTCTAGGAAAAATGAAAAATCTCACCTAGTCTACATTCATGTGCGTACAAGCTGATTTACATACAGGAACGCCCCCAGAATGTCATACGTGATCAACTCATCCAGAAGCCTTAATGTAGAGTTACTTGCTGTGGACAAATGTAGAAACTGAGAGATAAATACGAGTAACATTACAAACAATGAGCTTAAGATACAGGAAGAGGGGAAGTGTAGGAAGCTGATATTATCGTATTCTGCACTGTGTCCTCTAACACCATTGCTCTCATACTTTATTTTTGTAATACTATTAATTATCACTAATGAATATTAAACACATGATCTGGTCTGCACATCTGATCAGAATTGTCTTCCTCTCTCACCAAACTGTTTTATGTACGCCCCCTCCCATGTGGATAAAAATACACAAATAAAATTAAAATAAAAATTGCAAAAAGTAATTAAAGCAATTAAAATGCATTGCGTTAAAGCTATTAAATTATTGGTACATAAACACACAGTTCTTTATCAGTGCAGACTGATTACAATTGAATAACCCAGAGATCCAGTACTTGAAAACTAGAATCAAATAAAGACATAATTACATAAGGTTAATATCATATTAAATAAAAGATATTTTAATTTCAAAATAAAACAGTGAATGCACATATTCGGTAGAAAAAGTTGACGATCAATGTTTACATGACTGTCAGAAGAGATGAGGTTTGCATGTGTGTAATGGAAATTTACCTGTTATCACATGAGGGGTTTGTAGGTGCACAGATTCTATGTGTAGAAATGAGTAAAAGGTCTACAGACAAAAATGTGCAGGCACACAATTGATAAATGAGGCCCCTTATTATACTGAGCTTTGAGTTTTTGAGGGTCGTGCTAGAGACCATGAAGTATAGCAATATTAGAAAGCTGATGTAAATATATCTAACAGTGCAACAGTGAGAGAACAGTCTGAAACAGTGGAGTCGGAGCAAACCCAAACCCAGTTATACAAATTGAAGGTGGCACGGTGAATGTGATTCAACGGTTGTAGAGGAGCGGCCTCAGATGCCAATTACATTACCTCTAAAAGAGAGGGATTGAACTGAAGGATGGAGATAGAGAAGGACAGTGGAGGAGGAGGGGCCGGGGCGCTTTCACTCAAAGAAAAATTATTTATTTCATTGTGATATCAAAATCAATAGGCATCGATTGAAAGGTGGCTAAAGGTGAGCGTGTACATGATCCTTCAGCTGTGAGAGGCAGACTGTCCGAGAAAGGAGGGAGGCAGAGAGCGAAGAAAAAGAAGAAGGAGGAGGGAGGGGGGGGGGGGAGAAAAAAAAAGAAGAAGGGTGGCCAGAGGAAAAAGTCACCTCCTAGTTAACAAAGAGGGAACAGGAAAAAAGGAAGAGGAAAAGAGAAAGACGGAAGGAAGAAAGAAAGAGACGAAGAGCGACGGAGAAAGAGTGAGGGAGCTCTTGCCCAGTGGAATCAATACAGAGAGGTGGAGCAGAGTACAATAGCCTCAGAGGAGAGGAGATTCAGTGGTGCAAGTCTAATACTCTCTGTCTCATTCACACACACATGCATGCACACACACATACATTAACACATACACTCTCGCCTCCTCTCTGAATCCTTTTTGCTTTCTCCTGACATTTCCCTCTATATCCTTCCTCTATTTAATTTCTTTCTCCTTCTCTCTTGCTTGCTTGCTCATTCTGTATCCACCCTCCACCTCTCGCCAACCCATACACACACACACACTCACACACACACACGCACACTAAGAGGGTCTGTCTGTGTGCAGAGGGATGCAGAGTAGAAAGAAGGCCCTCTGTCCACAGCAGCTCACCACAACAGCAGCATCTTTCATAAAAACCAGAAACTAAAAAACTGACACACTTATAAGCAAACACACATGCATGCAAACAAGTGGTGAGAACACACACACACACACACACACAGAAAAAACATAGTGTTTCTTAGAAGACTGTCACTTTCACACACACACACACACACTGCAGAGTCACAGGCACTAGAAAGCTAAAAGAAAGTGCCACATGAACACTTTAACACACAGAGACAAAACAGCACACTCCAAAAACTACTCCAGCTCTATCAGCACTTGAGACTAGTGAGGCTTCAATTAGTTCTTGATGAATGAGCCCATAAGATGCCGCTCTCTCATTTCCCTTGTTGCCAGATATCCCAGCAATCAGAGAGAAATGAATTCTCATTGTGGCGTGACTGAGACGAAGATGACGGTGGTGGTGGTGGTGGGAGAGGATATGGTGGGGGGCCACCAACATAAATCATTCACCCTCTCCTCTCAAGGCCACAGTTAAGTTTCATCACGCTAAACATGACGAGTCTTCACTAACCTAAAATCTTTTTGGATAGGACGCAGCACAGTCTGTCTCAAAATATTGGATGAGGGAGCGCCGCATTATGCAAATTCCTAACTGAAAATTATTTATTTTCTCAAAAAATTATGTATTCCTGGTTAAGCAGAAAAAAATCTATGGATAAAATGAAATTAGCAGCTCACCCAGAGAGAGTCCCCTTACAAACTAATATTTTGTGTTTGTAAATATTCAAAATAATTCCACAGTGCTCATATGTTGGCTGCCAGAAAACTCACATTTGTATAATCAGCCTATTTAATTTAATATGCAAAATGTAAATATGTGAATGGAAGAGTCAAAATAAGAGTGCATGTGTGCTGCACTGAAGTTAGACTCACCATCATCAATGATGCTGACCACTACTCCATCACCAGTGATGTTGTTCCTCCAAACCGGCATCACATTCAGGTCAAACCCACTGGAGCTGTATTCACCCTGTGCAAACTACACACACACACACACAGAAAAACATGATTACCACAACTTGAAAAGGACAACTGGAAACTGTGTCTGTGGCACTTTTACACCCGAGCCACACTGCTTACCTCACGTGTGACACTTGCAGAACCTTTTGCTTTTTATTTCAGCACTCACAGTGAGGGTATAGTTAGAGCTGCAGTGGTGCTTTATCTGCAGATTTGCAATGTCGCCTATGTTCGTTATGTGTGACGTGTGGCTCTCAGCAAAAACAGAAAGAGAAAATTATCTTTTGACAGTCATGGTGACAAACATGCAAAAGTGTAAACCGTGTATTTTATGAACATTTTACCAAAAGCATGTTATTAAATGAGATTGTGGAGGCTATATGTGTACTACAGTCCTAGGAGAAACCCAGTGTAGGATATAATTACATTATGTCAATAAGTTAACAGAACAGTAGGTGAAGGGCAGCATTTTTCCAGTGCTCTTTCTCTCTCTCACTTTCTCTTGCTCTGAATGAGGGTAAACTAAACTCAATATGAATTAAACTTATAATGAAATGAAATCAAACATTATATTATTGATGGCCATTATCAAAGGCAAACTTAAAGGGCTGGCAGTAGAAGAGCTGCTGCAGCAGTGTCTACAGTCTTTCTGTCTTAGTTAATTGCAGGGACCCCATGCCATAACCGCAGAAGGTGTGCAGGCTCCAAAAGGGGAAATGTTTTAGTAAACAGAATAATGAAGAAATTAGTTATCTCCTCATGACAGTTCCTTTGTTTAGTTTTAGCTCATCAAAAATAAGTCATAAGGAGCGCAAGTATCAAAACATATGGTAAGCAGTTTATCTATTACTAGTACATTTTGGTCTGGTAAGGATGCACAGATGAATGGATTTATGATACTGATTTCGAGTCAAGAATTCACTTTATATTACAGCCTGCAAGGGGTCGACTAACATCATTTTGTTGTGGGAAGGACATTGCACAAGACCACAGGGTGACTCCAGATGGGCCGAGGTGTCAACTGCATCATAGCCAAAATACATTTATCAAATTAATTAATTTTATCTGAAATCAAATAAAAACAACAATACTAATAATGAGAAAAATGACGAATATTGACTCTGATTTATCAGACAGGCTGAAAATCGACAAACTCTTACTGCCTACTAATGATACATTTTGTGGTCTACATACTGTATGTGAACATGCTTGGTGCAGAATCCGTGCTACGTGTGCATGAATACATATATTTACTTAAGTCATTGGGTTGTGTCTTTATGTGAGAGAACACATCCTGTGATGCACTCAGAAACAACATGTGGGTTCAGAGTGCCATAAGGAGCCCAATCAGTTCATGGGCAAGTCACACAGACAGGTTTTTCATCCTTGCACCTCAAAGCACAAATCTATCCACACACAAAAACACAAATAAATCTTCACACTTCTGCACAGCAACGACCCCACTATTGTAACACAAAAGAACCATCGCAACAGCTCCCATGAGCCATAGTGGCCCCACAAACTACATACATTCACTTGAAGCTTGCAGCTTAAATGTTGCATCTGCATGCAAACACATGCTCACAGGCAGACAAACATAAACTTAAAGGTAGTGCAAAAAGGCAGTACAAAACCTGTCTTACCAAAAATGTCAGCAGCTTCCCAACACTCTCCTGCCCACACACACACACACACTCACGTACACACACACAAGCAATTTGATATTCAAAATGAGTGTTTCAAGAGGCTTCAACTCTGTTGTTGTTATCATGATAAAGAGAGAGCGCGAGAAAGAGGGGAAGAGGAAGCACAATGGGAAAAAATGGCTCAGTAGGGGGGTAGAATGTGTGTATGTGTTTGTGCATGGATTTGTATGTGTGTTTGGGAGGTTGCATCTGGGGAGTAGCAAGGCTTTGTAGTGTGTACGAATAAAGCAGATGAATGGAGGCAGCTAGCAGGCTAACGTCCACCAGAGCACGAGGACTGGCCCTGGGGAGACTACACACACACACACACACACACACACAAACAAGGTACACTAGAACATATGTGCGCAAAAAACAGACACACACCTTTGTGAATTTGGATATAAGCCCACAGAGAGGCATCTTGAACGCTGATTCACTTCACACACTCACACACTCATGAAGCTCTCTCTCTGTCTCTCTCCTCTCTCTCTCTCTCTCTCTCTCACACACACACACACACATACACATACACAGAGTTAGAGAGAGAGAGAGAGAGAGAGAGAGAGAGAGAGAGAGAATCATGTACAGAATTCTAATCATTCTTTGAAGCACTGGAATGTACTAGTCCTGTCTCTCAAGCCTATTCACATTTGTGCACACACAAGCTGACACATGCATATATACATTTATAGGGAGTTGTGAAAATTTCACACGACAATAGAGCACAAAACAAATACACACAGAGTCGCACTTTCTCTATGCAGAAGACAAATATATAAACAGAACGACAACAAAACAGTCTCCTGCTTTTCTGCCTTTATCTCAGCTGCCCCTCAGAGAAAGTATACAAACACACACACACACTCTCTTTTTCTTGGATCAGAATGGGCTTTTGGGGGACGACTATGTACAACAGTAACCATGATTAGTGCTTGTACAGTACAGGCAATGAGGTAAACATACATTATGACTGAGCGAATGAAACGTCTATTAATAAAACTGGTGGAAACACTGAATTGCTTTTATATTCTCAGTAGTTATCATTTTGATGCTGGTGGTTTCCCTTTGAGGCTGGCTGAGACCTCTCTGGGAGGCACCGAAATTTCTGCAATGTAGGAAAAACCCTGCGCGCACACCCTCCACAGCAGCCACAGTTCAGGAAGCTGTATGGATTTTAGCAGCTTTGAACAAACTCCTCTGGAGGAGCTGAACTCAACCTCGGCAAGGGCACAATAGGCTGCACTTGCCTTGTGTGTGTGTGTATGCTTCTCACCGATCACGTACACACCAGCTTTTAGTGAACATAAACGCAAAGCTAGCATACACACACACATTTATTTGTCTGGTCCTGGCAGACTACTAACCCTGAGCAGATTACTGACCCTCAATCAATATCTACGTCCACCAGAGGCTGATTAAACACAACAGAGCGAAGGCAGGAGAGCAGGGCGAGCGAGTGGGAGAGAGAGAGACAAAGGTGATTAAGTGATTGATAATTATGCTCTATGATTCAGTTATGCCATCAGCCTACATAGTGAAAGTTAACAATACAGTATAATCTGATCATACTACAGTATATGTTGTACCACATGTATGAAGTTGCAGCAATCGTGTTGATAGGCTTTCTAAATTATGAGGTGACTACTTGCAACAAATCGCTTTCATATGAAGAAAAAGCTCAGTCAGATTTGCCTTTCACTTCTGCTTCGTATTCCCCCATCTTCTCCCCGCACTTCCTCCATTTCTGTCTCAACCAACCTCCGCCCCGTCCTGACTCCTGCCCCTCCATCTTGCCCCAAGAGCTGAGCTGTCAATCAATCTGTTACTGGTTGCCGTGGTGAATCCGTGACCCCGCCTCTCCTCCTCCTCCTCCTCGCTCTGCCAGATTACTCCCTCACGTCAGTCAAGAACATCCGCCGTGTCGATTGGCTGCTGCCCTGCTATGCGAGTACGTATCCTTGGCAATACCACCCCAGAGGTTTATTACAAATACAGGCTAAAATGATGCTATTTACTGTAATCTGGTAAGAATGAAAGAATTATTGAAGCCTATTACGCTTTTGTGGGAAGCAGACACAGCAGTTAATGTATTTAACAAATCTTGAAAATACAGACATATTTAAAGGGGGAAAAAATCCTCTCCAAGGTGTCTGTTCACATGCTTCAAATAAGCAGTGGGGAAGACTGACTGCAATGTTGCACAACTACTGTACGGTAAAGATGAACATAGGTTGATCATTAAGCACTCTTATCAGTGCAGCTACATATCAAACTTCAGTATTTTCTTGGTAGCAAAAGAAATGTGAAGCTGCAGTAACTGAGTGGGGACTGAAGGCAAACACACAGCTTAAGCAGGTGTTAAGTTAGCAATTTGTTAGTGTGAAAAGCATTCAAATGTAAGATTTACCTGAACAGAAAGCATGTGACATTATCCAGCTAGACGGGCTGCCAAAAGACATACAAAGACAGATTCACTAAATGTCAGGTACACCAGTGTGACCAATCAAAGTGTTTTCTCACAGCTGACCAAAACAGTCACACACGTTTCACTGTTTAGAAATTACAGCCATTTTCGGCATACAGTAGTTCCTCCATTTTTATATAACTGGTCAAACTAACAACTGCCTCAAGTCGGGAAGACATGGACATTCCCAAATGCTGGGTTCCTCCCTTGAGATGATCTGCCAGGCCTCGACTGCAGCTGCCTTCAGTTGTTGTTTGGTTATTGGTCTCTGCTTTCAGTTCTGTTTTCAGAAAGTGAAAAGCAGCTCAGTTGGCTTAAGCACAGAAGACTGACTTGGCTATTTAAGAACACTGCATTTCTTTGCTTTCAGAGGCTCTTGGGTTGCTTTGGAAGTAGGTTCTGGGTCATTATCCATCTGTAGTGTGAATGTGATCAGGTTTGCAGCATTTGACTGAATCCAAGCAGGAAGTTAAGCTTTATACAGCTCAGAATTCATCCTGCTACTTCTACCAGAAGTCACATCATCAATAAACACTGGTGACTAAGTTGCACTGGCAATCATGCTTATCCACGCCATAACCCTACCTGCACTATGTTTGACAGATGATGGGCTTTAAATCATGAGTCCCTCCTTTTCCTTCTCTATACTCCTCCAGTCATTCTGGTTCAAGTTCATCTAAATTCATCTGTCCGAAGAACCTTGTCCCAGAGGTAGGCAGCTTGCTTTAGATGTTTTCTAGCAAAGACTAATCTAGCCTTTCTGTTCGTCATTATTTTTTCCTTTCTCAAATCTATTCATTGGTTTTACACCAGTATTGTATACAACAGAAAATGACAACTCCATAATATAGGAATAAGTTAGTCTCCGTGAAACAAAATAACTGCATTTAAGAATGCACCAAACTGTTGATTTGGCCACTCCCAAAGTTTCAGCTGTCTCTCTGAAAGGTCTGTTTTGGTTTTTCAACACTTCTTTAAACCACATACTGAAAGTTCCCACAAACAGCCACCAAATGGAAATTCAGCTCTTGAATTGCACTACAGACTTTTCATTTTCTTAAGGTCACACCTGGCCATGAAAATGATTACCAGTGACTTGTCTAATTACTTTTGAAGATGGTAAAATGAAGGAATTATGTAAAAAAATATATATATAAAGAGTTAAGACTAACAGTCTACACTTCAATCACAGCTTTTTTTAACTTCATTTCAGATTCACTGTGGTGGTGTACAGAGGTAAAATTACAAAAACTGCACCTCTGACTGTAAATAAATTAATGCTTTGAATTATACAATCACTTAATAGAAACGCAATTCAAAGTGCTGATATTAGGCTTTTTTAAAAACTCTGGTTGAGTTTTACTTCTGATTATTATTGGATTAAAATGCTGCAAATTCAGATACTGAATATTTAGTGCTGCTATTCTAATGTAAATATGACATTGCCATACTGAACCACACCGTTGCTGTACCCCATTTGGTCTTCACGATGTTGGCCAAAAAGCATGAACAACACTCTGCTGACGGGATAAGCATGTCTTGTTGTTGCAGCCCAGTTGTGTGCCAGTGTTGCTGTGAGCCTCATCAATCTCCGACATCTGTCTCAGTTCAACATGGACAGGCCCATTCACCTCCTCTCTCTCCCTCGCTTTCTGTCTCCATGATCTCCCTATCGCTCTATCTGCTGTGTCTCTCTCTCCAGTCACACATGAAAGCCTGCCTGACTTATGCCTGTCAGAGGAACATCCTTCAACATGAAGACGAGAACAGAGGCGAGGAGAGAAGGGAGACTTCCACATAAGACCAATGAACACACACACACACACATAATTACACCCACCAGCTCCCACTGCATGGGCCAGAGTGGGTCATTGAAGGTGAGGGACTGGTCACTCTTATCCTCCTCAGGCTGCCTGTCAGATGCAGACTCCGTCCTCTGGGAACCTGCAAGCACACAGATCTATCATGTGTGTATGTGGGCATGTAGTTCTTCTTTCCTTGTCTTGAACTCTGACTTCAGGACATCCTTGGTCTCCAACCAATGGTTAAAGCCCTTCCAGATCCCCCTCCACAGAGGTGGAATACCGCCGGCAGATTACCATATCATTAGCATATCATTAACATCTCATTACTGTAGCACAGCTTGGCTCGCTGTCTGTGGACGTGCCATCAGCTCATCAAGGTCTGCACCTTTCTCTCCATATACTTCATGTTACACACTCTGCCACACTTTCTCTCACTTCTGTTACATTTTTCACCCATGTTCAGCGCTCCGTCTCAATGCTATTCACTTTTTCTCCATGCCTCTCTCACAGTGATAGATATGAATTGGTTTGTTCCATAATTTACTGTATGTATTGCCGAATTAATTAATATCAACACTAGCCTTTTCTGAACTGACTGCAATAAAACATTCCACACAAGCTTGTATGAATATATTTCAAGCATTATTAATTAGGGGCAATTTGGTCCTGAACCATTTGATTTGGTACACAACTTTCTACGGTTCAGTATTCCTGTGGACCAAATCATTACACATGCATTAACATGATTGGGGAGCATGTCTCAGCACATGTAAAACATAAATTACAAAATTAGCCCCTGGTTGTATAACCTTTTCATAGAGTGCCATCAGTGTGACAAACACAAATAATAGGCCGGAAAATTATGAGTTCAATTGTTTGAGAGTCCTAGTTTCCAGTAAGCTTCTTCAACATTGGACAAATAGCAGTGGACAAAATCTGTGTGTCAACACCGGTAAACTGCAGTTGGGTGTATTACAGTTTACAGCTTTAATGTAGACGTATTCATTTAGGCTCGTGTTAAACCTGACATGTATAAATGAATGTATAGTTAAATGGGTTTCTACTGACGACACCTGACCCAAACAGACATGAGGATCGATAGTCTTGTCCCAAAATGCAGTCGACTCAAACAGACAGAACAAACTGATCACTGGTCAGGGAGATCGATAACCAATATTTCGAACAAATTTGTTTGCTATTAATGTGAAAATCTTGTTCTCAATTACAGAATTTGCTAAGCTGCCTTATTTTGTTTATGGTTTACACGTTTTTACTAAAAAAGAATGTTTATCCTGCAGTGTTGACAGGCATTGACTCCTAACGTAACCAATCAGAATAGACTAAAGACTAAACTACAGACAGAAAGGCAGCTGCATCACAGGCAAAGTAGCAGACATTTAAATAAATGCATTTTGTTTGGAATATGTCAAAAAGAACAATACTGATAAATGGGGGGGAAATGTCTGTACATACTGTTTATGTATAAATAGACTGGTCTGTGTTTTATGGCTGAGCGTGATGATATAAAATGAGAACATCTATACTACACTGATGTCTGTGCACTCAAAATGGAGCTGAAGCCAGGAGATGATTAGGTTAGCTAAACATAAAAACTGAAAACGGGGCGATTTAAGATGATGCAGCATTACTGACAAAGTGGTGACATTTGCTTATTTTTTTCTTACTCACCACATGTTCATGTTTGACTGCCTACATTTTTCCAAGAAGAATTATGACGAATGAACTCCCGTTCAACATTTCCATTTCAAAATAAATGCTAAGCTGCTATTTTCTGTGTTTTTCCAAACTGTAGATCTTGCCTACCATTACAACAATCATACCATTAAGAATCGTATCAAGTGCTTTAATAGAGTTAAGGATCCCATAATGAGGCTTTTCCATTCAGCCAAGAATCAGTGTTTGGCATGAAAATGGTCATATTTGAGATATTAAATCCTGGCACACTTTCCTGAACATTGGCAGCGCCAATCCAAAAATGCTTGTAAGAAACATTAGACTTAAAAAGTTCACATTGGCCAAAACGTACAAGTGCATTCTCTGTTTTTTTTCTCTTTACTTCAAGTGACTAAAAACACAGCTGCAGTGTTCATCCGACATCTTCTTGCTGTTTCATGTTTCTTTCTCTCTTTCTCTCTCTGTCGCTTTTATATCATCTGTCAGCGTCGAGGCTGAGCGACACTGTGAGGATGGTAACACAAAGAGAGAGAGAGAGAGAGAGAAAGAGAGAGAGAGAGAGCACTGCAGCAAGACGTGAGCCAGTACATTCTACTGCAAACACAGCCACCACTTCCCCACACACCCACACATAATAACACATAATGCATGTATGTATGAGCAGACTTATGGGTATAGAAATATAGGATGTAAACATTAAACAGGCATTAAAGAGCTTCAGTTGCAGTACTGGTTTCATTCGAGACGTTTACCGTCATAAAGGTCACAATGATGTCTCAACAGCATTCTGATAAGCATACGTTATAAACACTTGAATATACACAAGTACATACACAGAGACATACGCCATTATATAGCTATGGTTGAAACAATCAATTTATACACATTCTGTCACGGCATGACTGAACATACCTCATTTCTACAAGGATGGATGCAAAATCCTTTTGCAATTTTTAAACGTAACTTGACATGAGAACCACATCTTCAATAAAATATCATCGCATTCAGCAGGAGACTGATTCTACTTCTTTAAAAGGACTTACTGAACTTAGTGTGTGACAGAGAAGGGTTTGGATAACGTGTGGTTACATTTTAGAATAAAACTAATTGCTGCAACAGTGGACATGAATTTGAAATGTTATCTTTATAAAACCTTTTCTGTAAAATTAGGTCAAATGCTGTTTTAATTTAAATGCACAGACATGTTATCATCAGGCAAAAATACAATGGCACACATTGGCTAATGTGGCCTGAGGACCAGTGACTATTAAATAATACTAAAGTATCTACTTGGTATAATGTATAAAGTCTAAGTGCAAAACTTAAGTATTTAACAGGTAATTTTTCCATTTTATTCTGTTTATTTCAGAAGTGTATTCTGCTGTGGCTCTGTTAAGCACTCTGTGTACAACCATGACACCAACGATTGCAACAATATGTTTCCTCACACATCTGAACCAAAAAATAATAAGATGGATTTGAGAGTAAAATGAGTGCTTACAAGAATTAACTTGATTCCAGTACATGGTATGCCAGATCACAATAGGTTTGTAAAATGTTTCTCTGCCAGTCTTAAAAAGAGAACAGCATTAACATAATAAAATTATACTAGCTCCAACTTGATAATAGCCAGTAAAAACAATAGGAAAATAAATATGAAATATTTATCGAAGCAGGTAGGACAGTGGAAGTGCTAAAAAGCACTTCTGGTATTACTTCTAAAGTGTTTGTGTTTCGAACATTGCAAACTAATTTGTTATGTTACACTTGGTCTGCTGCTATCCAAAACCTGTGAAAACCACAATGTATTTACCACAAGTATTTCTAAAGCTCTGAATATGCGGTAATTTATTCACTAGGGATTCACTTTTGTTACATTTTTTTCTCTCTGTTTTAGTTTTGCTGTACATACAAATAATGACATTCAGAGCACCTGAAAATCTTGGTGGCTCCTATCTGTGAGCAACACTTCTCAGTCATTTTTCTGATCTGAAGCACCCACCTTTCTTGATACAGCTAAACGTACATGCATGTACAGTAAGAACCTAATGTCAAGCTGCAACATACAACAGTATTTACAATGAGGCATAGATAAACCTGTTGAAATTCCAGTTCTGCATGTGCCTCACTCATATGGAAACACAAACATAGTGTGCCTGCCATCACCTGTAACCGCACCTGGTAATTTTGTCACAGTCGACTGACACACCTCTACATCACTGCAGTGAGGTGAGACGTTACAAACCCTGAAAACTAGCTTCTGAATCAGCTTCTAAATACCGGATTCATACACGACGGTACTTTTTTTGCCAAAAACAAAACAGTTCTTGTTATTTCTGGTGAGAAAATGACTTCTGATATTGTCTGTGCTCTTCTTCACTGGAACTCTAACAATCTTCAGATTCACTTTTGTTTTGTATCACTTGTTGTTTACTATTATGGAAAGCATCCATGATGTCATGAACTTCTATCCACAGCAATACTAACATTTGCTAAGCAAAACTTAGCTGCTGCTAAGGTCCATTTTAAATATCACAGTAAAAAAAGAAAGCATTTCTGTCAAAAAAACAACAACGCTTTATTCAAAACTTACTGTTAGTAGTACTGTGATCCAGTCTTGTCAGTGGAACACGTTTGTTTCTGTAATGACTGTGCTGCCTCTGCACCCAGTGAACCTGCAAATCACAAAACAATATTTCTGTAAATCCCTAAAAAGTTAGACCTCAGCTGTAAACTGTTACTTTTTGTTTGTTGCCTTTTATTATGATAGCGGAAAAAAGAATTCATGTCACTCTGATAGTGTCCACACCTTGGCCCACCCAAAAGATGCTCATGCACTCTAATAATGTTCAATTTCAGCTTTGCTTTCTATGGTTTTGTCTAGTAGTGTGGATTTATAAAGATAAAAACAAAACAGTGAAAGGCATGGAGTGGATAAAATATTTTGTTCTCTTTGGTTTCATTGTACTCAGAAAGCAAGGGAAAATCCATAGCACAGGGAGAGCTGGGCATCTTTATGGAGGAGGGTAAAAGGTTTCCTCTTCATTAGTTCAAAGAGTACTCGCTTGCTCTCTGCTTTGCAGTGCCATTGTCCTGGTGTCCTGGGTTAAAAGCAACAAAAACACCCCCACCTCACCTACACCTCTGTCCTCCGCGGCACACATGCATGCACACATACACAATTTCTTTCATAGGCCGCTGCTTGCAGCTTTGATCTGATAAGAGGCTGGTCCTTGTGAAGGTGGGCACAGTAAATCAAACAACAGATCACAGACACACACACACAAACACACATATCACTGTCAGCCCACTATTGTCCTCTTACACTTAAATCAGAGTGGAAGAGGTTGAAAATAAATACTATTGAGAGGCGGTTGCAGTCTTTTATGTCCTAAAAGCCTGCTGGCTTTATTCCCCCTTCATGTTCTTCAATTAGACTCAATTAACAAAAGCTAGGAGCTGGTCTAAACTACCCAAAAAAGACAGCTGTTAAAGCTAAAGACGCTACATGTGATTATTATATTAAAAAGGAAACCTCAGACAGGAAGAGGATGTGATAAGTGTACAGTTCTGCTAATGTAATCAAATCAGTGTTTATTGTAGGCACAGAATATTGATTTATGTAAATTTAAGATGATTTTGAATATAATAATCTCAATATGATACTTGGATTAGACAAATGCAAAAACAAAAAGTAAATTCACATTACATTTCCTAAATAGCATTTATAGACAGTATACTATAGCACCATGTTGTGATGCATACAAAACCCTCTGTATTGCAATATTATAAATGATTTTTTTTCAGTGCATTCACAAAAATGCCATTATGACGCCCAAAACAACATCATCCAGCTAGTGCATAGCAGCAAGACTTCTTAGTAGCCAACTCTCAGCATTTGTCCTACAATGCACAATGGTTTTACATTAAAGTGTGACTGTATGTTTTCACAAGCCTACTAATGAAAGGCTATTATTATACAAAGGTGAATCTGTAGTGACAGAGATTCTAACCGTCCTTAACAACTCCGTTATAGGCCGCCATATAGCTCACTGAGTTAGGGTGTTACCATGCAGGCGCAGGTCACCAGCAGCGGTCGTGAGTTTGAGTCCGGCTCACGGCTCTTTGCTGCATGTCTCTCTCTCTCTATACCCCCTTTCACTCTGTCTCTCTCCCTATCATTAAAATGAAAAAAAAACTCCCTCCAAAATATTTTAAAAAAACAACTCCCTTATAAAAAAAAAGTGCATCTATACCAAGACATTGAATATTTTGTGGTGCTGCTTAATTGTCAGGCCACTGTAAACGGAGTCATTATGAGGCAGTGAATGCCAATTAACTATGACACTCCAACACACGAGCACTTCCTTATGTCGACAGCCTACAGGTCTGTAGTGGTCAGTTTATCCTGTCATCCTGTTTTACAATTTCAAGATGTTTTCCCAACATGTACGGCAACAGTGCCCAGGAACAATTAGTTAAACTGTTCCCAAACCCAATCCCTTCACATGGGTCCCCAACACATGTACATACATACTGATGAACAAGAGTGTCAGTGCAAGTGTGTGTGCGTGTCCGTGTGTGCGTGTGTGTCCCTATTGCCTTGTTATACCCCTCCAGCCCCTCCTCTGGAGGAGCAGCCAGGACACAGTGATCAATACACATGATAGGGAGCTAATCGCTCTCTGTCAAACCAGGCCCTTCCAGCTACTAATGGCACATGCTCACTAGAGAATATGTGTGTGTGTGTGTGTTAGTGTGGTAGTGTGTGTGTGTGTGTGTGTGTGTGTGTGTGTGTGTTGGCGTGGACCTTAATGGCAGATTGAGACTCTTTAGGGAGTGCTGCTCAAGGTTAGACTCGGGGGATGAGGGGCAATTGACCACACTGTCTGTGACACTGACCCCTCCACTGTCAGCACATTCATCATCCAACTGTGACACATAGGCGGCACATACACATTCAGACACACACACCAACAATATCGCACAGCTATCGCACACAAAAGTAAAAAAAAAAGTCATAAATAAAGTCACATGTAACTGCATCACCAAAAAGAAAGCTACATTTCATGAGAACTCTCCTTTAAGCTTGCCCAACACATGTTGCAATACAAAGTAAGCTGGTGCAACTTCAGCATCAACTACAAAAGAAGCTGACATTTCTCCCTTCAAAATAAAAGCTGCACTAAACAGAAAGAGAGGGGCATACAGAGAGAACAAGGTTTGAGATCAGTGAAAAAAGACAAAGGCAAGACTACAAAAAATAAGCTTGTTTGGAAAATTCATTTTCCAACAGTGAGTGGGGAAAAAAGAGAGCAGTGGAGTACTTGCATGATTGAACAGCTGAGGTAGAACTGACAAAGGCACAATGTGAATGTGTGGAGGAGGAGGAGAAGAAGAAAGACAGTAAGATGGAAGGAGTAAAAGTGTGTGTGTGTGTGTGTATTTGAAGACATGAAGAGAGTGTGTGTGTGTGTGTGTGTGCGCGCGCGCACAAATATGGCTCTATAGAACTGAAGTGAATGAACGAGGAAGGTGGTGAAGCAAAATAGAAAGAAAAACGTGGGTGTGAGGGTGTGAAAGTGTGTGTGTGCACATAATACTCCGGTGTCTCTATATGAATGAGTGGATGCGGTGGATGGCAGGCAGCTGCAGGAGTGTGATAGCCGAGCCGAGCTGCACAGATATCAACGCTGACATTTTGGGCTTCACTACCCACCCACGGCCCCATGGGAAAGTGATGGCAATGGCAGCGGCAGTGGCCACATCCCCCACCACCACCACCACCCTAACCCCTCCCCTCTGCCTGTCAATCTCAACTCTGTGCTCTTCCTGATGCTCTGTCGGCTCCGGTCTGGCCCTGGCTGGACCTATTGTGCCATGCAGCAGCTGAATACACGACTGTGACCCATCGCCACCAGACCCTTCACCGCATTGCTGATTCCTATCTGGCCCTCAACCCTCCCACCCCACCCACAAACTCTGTGCCTCTTCATTCAATCTTTCATTTCTAGCTGCCAGACTGATAGCCCTGACCACAGAGAGACAAACGACAGAGGAGAGGGCTTGTGTGTGCGTGTTACTGCCGACTAAGACAAACAGTCAAAGAGTGAGAGCTCTACAGTATCAAGCAGCAAGAAGAGGGAGGAGGGAAACTGCATAAACTGGAAGAGAGCAAACAGATAACAGGGAGATGCTCTCTGGCCCCTCCTCTAGCCTTCTTTCAGGGCACCTCTTGGCCTCCTCTCCCTCCTCTGCCTCACCCTCCCTCCTTCCCCCTTCCCCACCCACCCCCGGGCCCTCTGGTGTGTTGCTCACTCCATTGTGTCAGCCTTCAGAAGTGCTCAGTTTGAGTGGCAGGCCGTCACAGATCAGTTCCCTGCTAAAGCGGCCCGGCAGGCCAGGGTGACGGGCCAGGAAGGGATCTAAGTGGGGTTTATCAGCGCTTCTTAACGCCTCTCCAGCTCCCTGACACAAAAGAGAGGGGGTATTAAACATCTAAAGCAAACCAAAAAGCGTGAAAGCTCCTTATAGGGCCGCGGGATTGCGGATGTGACTCGAGTTTTAAAAAAAAATGGCAAAAAAGAAAAAAGAAAAAGGAAAAGAAAAATAAGGAGAGGAAAAAAACACACAAACGCCTCAACAGTGAGGAAGCATTGAGGGAAAATTCAAATGTTTTTTCTGTACTGTGTGGATAGAAGAGTGAGTGGGTGGGAGAGGGAGAGGGAGAGAGAGAGAGAGAGAGAGAGAGAGAGAGCATCTGTAGGATGAAGATGGAAGTTAGCAAGTGTAAACTAGCTTAACAATGCTTTCTACTTCACCACCTGTTTTACACTGATCAAGCTCATATATGACGCATACATTAGTTACAAAGATAACAAAAGTATGCATAAAATAGACATAAAATAATATAATATAATTGCTGTAACAAAATTAACAACCTGCATAAGCTTAAATGGTTGTAGAGGCAGAGAAGGGTATATTTTTAAATTCATATTTTGTCTTGTACATATATTCACACACACACAAACAATGTCAGCATTTCACTTCATGCCCATTTGAAGGCCTCCCACTGAGCAGAGAACAAACAGCAGGTTTTCAAATACCATCTTCTGATAAACAACGTGGTTTTTATGTAAAACTAACAGTACCAAATCAAGTCTGCATTAAACAAGGCTTCCCAACCATTTTCTGGTTATGAACCAAAATTACGTTATATAAAAGAGTCATATGACAAGCTTTTTGCTCAGTAGATTAGGATGTTAATGGGAAGAGACTGAAGGGTCACAACTCACGTCAAACTATGCAGATGTTGCTTACTCACAATGGTGAACAGGCCGTCTTCACAAAATAAATTCAGACATGCCACAGTAGGGAAAACGCAAGTAAGTAGTAAAATTAATGATGGCTGAATTCCATTCAGCTGCATCAGTTTCAGGGTCTTGTTATTGCTGATGCTGGCTCACTGTCACAGTGTCATGGTTTACTGGGACAGATGTCATTAGTAGCATCTGTGCTTTCCCTACCATGACAAACCAAACTGGCTGCTATGGGAAAGGGTCTCTTGTTTGATTTGCTGCTTTGGGCTGTATAAAAAATGGAAAATTTCCCCGATTTACCCATAAAAAATTTTAAAAAGAAAAAAGCAAATAAACATCAAGATTCAAAATAGTTACAATTTCCATTTTTCTAGGAGAATCGAGTCTGGATGCTTCAATCTCACCTCGACATGTAAGTCAAATGAATTTTAGCGAGCTAAGCCAGTAAATATATCAGTAAAATAACATACACCAGTTCATGACACAAAAGGCTGCAGGATGAAGTCACTAAGGTGAATCTCTGTGCTTTTACATGAGTTGAACAGATTTATCCTGATTAGGCTTTTTGAATACATCCATGCATGTTTTTAATGCACACAAAATTAATAAGTGACTGAAAATGTGCCTGAAGTCATTCCCTATTGCTTCCTTTAGTCCCAATAACAGCCTCGTCTATAGTGAGCAGTAGAGTGGGACTTTGGATAGTAATTACCATCATTTTGAGCCACAACTGACAGATGTGGAGTCACTTGACTCTAAATAAAGTGTCATTAAAATGCCTTCTTGGCAAAAAGTAGTGAATATGCCATGGACAAGGCACAGCAAAATGCATAAACAATGGACAATAAATACAGTGCACCATATGGTAATCTGAGAGATCAAACATAGTGCAAAGTCTAAAAATATTTTAGATTAGCCATCTCATTTTCAGCCATATGTACCATCATAAATGCTGGTGAAGCAGCCATCTCAATTCTGTGTGTTGTTTTGGACTGAGCAGGCATCACACAGTATATTACAAACCTGTCACAGTGAGGCTGAGCATCACTTAGTGCGGTGGGAGACCAGTTTTTGTTATAAGTTAGCACTGGAATAAACTCTAAATATGCACAAAGTGGGTTTGCCTGCTCAATTTAGCTCTAACTGCTTCATTGTATGTTTGCGGATTTATGGCACAAATGAATAAACCTACTAATAACTGGTTAGATAAGCGTTACTCACAATGAGGCGGATCATGTTTGATAATTTGACTGGTTGTAAGGTAAAGACTTTATACTGCTTCATTTATTTTAAAAGCTGACCTGACCTTGACTACTCATCATCGCATCTTCTCTAACAAAAAAAAACATTTCTCCTTATATAACTTTAGTCAGTTATTCAGTTTACATAATGAAAACTTCCCACTGGTTTTTCTACATGTCTTTGACTCCTGTCTGTGCTGAGAGCCTTGTTGCTGTCAGCTTAAGTGGTTGTATCAATAAGGTTCATCTGCAGCTTAGAATAACTAGACAGACATTAGGACAGAGAAAAAAAAACACTTTCAAACCAGGACATCACAAGATAGGGACACACTGAGACCAGTGGTTTTCTGTGTGTGTGTGTGTGTTAAGTGTGTAATACACCAGCAGGGACCAATGTGTGTATGTCAGAAGCTGGCAGGGGGTTAGTATCTGAGACATTTTGTAAAAGGTCAGTGTGCAGTTCAGTCAGAGACATGTCTGTGTGTTTGAGAATGAAACTGCAAGAGGTATGATAGTTAGGACAAGAAGGAAGAGAGTCATTGAGGGAGGCATGGATTCAAATAAACAAGGTACAGAGGAAGGCAAAAGAGAAAATCCACAGATGATATTACAGTTTTGTCACACTGCAGCCATACGTGTGTCTATATTCTATATATGTTTATGTCTATCCTAAAGTCTGTGCGCGTTTTTAGCTGAATAACAGTAAATGTACGTGGGCTGTAAACTGTATGTTCGCTGTTTGAAAGTGCATGTGCGCCTATTATGTCCTTATCTGTGTTTTGCCTCCGAACTCTCGCATGTTTACGTTGAGCTGCTTTTCCACAGCCGTGCTAATTATGTCATTAGTACTGCAATTAATACAACAGCTGATTGTTGCCGTGCTGACAGAGGGCTGCATCGGCCGGGATTACACGGTGGCAACACCTCCTCCTCGTCTGAGAAACCACCGTGGACCTCCATTCTGTGAGTGTGTCTGCGTGTGTGTGTCAGTGCTGTAAATATTAGCGACGGCTCTCAACACGTGAATCTCAGAGCCTCATTCCAATAGACTGCTTCAACACAATCATTTAATATGACCTACAGCAGATTATGTTAATTCATAGATGATGTTGGACATTCCTCTTTTATGGAACACAATCATATTCATGAGTTCAGGGGAAATAGTTCTTTTTAAGTATTACCTTTATGAAGACCTGGATAATTGTTTGCTACAACTGTGATGTAAAGGTATTTTTAATATTTATTAAAGCATTGTAATTTGATTACAATGGTTCCACATCATCATCAGTCATTTGGAAAATATACAGCTTTCACTTTGACTTGTTTTACTTCATATAGGTAGAGTATACTTGTCAGTATAGAATGGCTACAACTGTTACACAAGGTATTACTATAAAACAGGAGATTTGCATGAATAAGTGAATGTTTCTTTAAAAATGACACTATTTTCAACTCACGAAAAGATATTGCTCTATGGACAACGTCAAATAGCATTGAAATTCTTTATTAAAGTGATTCCTGGGAAATAAAATGTTGGCAGGCCTCTTACATCCTCAGACTAACGGATGCAATCAGCTTGTACACCGAGTACTTCTTTGCTTTGAAAGCCAAAACACTGTAACAATGCCTCTGCCATAATTTGAGTATATAGTACATTAATATATTATTTAGGTGCCTAAATTTCATGGCTGTAACATATTACGATGATTCTTGTCACACATAATTACTGTATAATTAGCATAATGCAGTTGATGTGATGTCACCTAAAAAGCCATCAGAATTCCAATGAGTTGAGCAATATGAAACAGTTTGGGTAAGAATTTTGGCATTTCATACAAAAAAAGATGCAGTTTCATAATTAGAATGGTGTCTTTTGGACAAACAGAGGCTCTTACAAAGATGTAAACCATTCCTTTTATACAGCACATTCCAATATAGACAGTACAAAGTGCAAAGTTTGTCAAATTTGTTACCTGAACCTATAGAACTAGGTCTATCTATAGTGCTCTTTGCCCATCTGATCGCCGACATAAAGGTTTTTCTTTGTTAACATATTTTGTAGATGTTTTCCAGACCAGCCAGCACCTACCTATATTCATACGATTTCCAAAAACAGAATTTTATCACCTTGTAATGCAAACCCAAGCACTATTGAGGAGCATAATGCGGATAAGTTAGCCTACTATTTCTAGATGATATACCATGTTGGTTGTTGAGCTGTGATATTTGCTATTTGCAAAGTTTACACTTGATGTTCTGGTCACCCACTTTAACAAAACGCAGCCACACCGACATCTTCTTTGGCATAATGTCCCTTGGTTTGAAAGCAACTTTGAGTTAAAGTTCAGTAAACGTAGTTTACGTGTAAAATGAATTAGACCTCACAGCTTCAGATTGGTTAGGCAAGTTCAAAATTGTGAAAATGTGGTGTTCAGGTTCTTTGTCTTAAGCCTGAAAACTCTCTCAGAACACTTGCAGTACCACATGCTTGAAGGTTACAATAGAATTTTTGCTAATGAAAATGAGCATTTTGGCTAACGTGGGTGTATTTACATGTATTTGAACGTTGACTGTTCCTTTTTAAAGAAATAAACTGAAACTGAAGGAGTGTTTAACAGGACTTGTTTGGCAAGCAAGGTTCAATGTCCTTGTGGTATGATTGAAAAAATGATTCTGAGAGTAGTTAAAATCTAATGATGTTTGTTTTGCTGATGTCAGGAGAAATGTCAAAATCATGAAAAGGTTCAGACCTTTCATTCTGGCTTTAAAGGATGTAACCTGTACACCTGTAATGAAGCTCAAAGCACATAACTGTGCAACTGGAAACTTTAAGCAGATTCAATACTCACTATTTTTTCAAACCTAATAACGAACTAGCAGCAAACAGAATAAAACAACACTTAGTTTAATTCCACCTTGTGAGTGGAGTAAATCTAACGCATGAAAACACAGCCTTATAACGCTTTTGCCACACAATGATGCACCAGTGACTTAGTCTTTCATTTAAAAAATGCAATTACTGTGGTGAGTAACACACATCACACCTGAATGTCTGTGTGATCTCAGCAATGGTGTATTATCATGCCTCTCTAACCAGAATACTATTCTAACCTCAAAAGTCACTTTAAGCAATATGAACTAATATTAACTCAATCTTGGAGTCTACTCAACTCGCATGATGCAGTAATTGGTGAGTTCTGCGATGTAACCTGCCAGCTATGCAGTGAAAAGTACAGCGTGTGATGCAAAGAGGAAGAACAGCAGACAGGTCAGTATAGACAGATTCCTGGTCAGAGGTGGGTGGATGGAGGATAGCTAAGGCTTTGGCAAAAGGCCAGTTGTCATAAATATCATCACATAAATATGTCTTCTATAAACCAGCAACAGTAATCAGTGTTTTCAGCTTGAAAACTACCATTAAAGCTAATTCTATTAGTTTGATTGGTATAACGAGTAAAACTTTATCTTCTAAATCAAGTAAAGTAAGTGATATTACAGGCATGTTTTTCTTGCTTCAAAGCTAGAAAAGATTACTTCATGTAAAATAACAAACCCTGCGAACAGACCCTAATGGAAAGACATTTAAGGATGTAACAGCTGCTGGCAGGGAGAGGCAACGTCTGAATATGCAATTGTTCATTATCCCAAAACATTATTTGCGCAATCCATTAAATGTAAGACTCATTACGATATGTAGGACATTTTGGGGGTGCAAATTCATTTTCACCTAAAGTTACGACAGTAGAAAAGTAATTAAAGTTACAGTTTAATGAAATCATGAACCATACATGGAGTCACTGGAGATTGCGCATAAATTACTTCAATTAATCACACGCACACTGATTCAGATGATAACTCTGAATCAGAAAGTTTGGAATCTTTTTCTGTCTTTTACTTTCTGTCCATTTATTTCGCTTGTGTGTTTTTCTGTGTGTGCAAGTGGGGAAGCGCTTTGTGATTTTATTTTTTTTTATGTGTGTGATTGAAGGGGCAGTGTGTTGGGGAAGGGCCAGAGGTCTGGTGCACCCTGGAGAAGGGACAGGGCCAAAGCCACATCTCTGACCCTTCCTCTCATCCCGCCTCTCTCGCCCTGTGCTGTCATGGGATGTCTCCGTGGGTAACGGTTTCCCCGGCAACGGAAGCCCGGTGAGGAGGCTGCATTGTGTGCTCCGAGGGCAATGCAGAACGGCTTGTTGAAGGTGGCGAGGGAGGGAGGGAGGGAGGGCACAAAATGATACTGGGTCGAACAGGCACACGAGCGACATCAACAAGGTAAACAACTTTTAGCTATTACTCACCACATGGCTCTGTTTCTTTTTTTTGCATCCTTCGTGCTAATCAACACTAGACCCTGATTAAAACAGCAACACCAGCCAAATGAACTTTCATTTGCATATACATGCTGGGTAAAATCAGAACTGATGCCGGAGTGTGAATTCACCTTGACGTGGCCATGTTAAATGTATCAAACAGTCACATCTAAGTAGCTGAACGCTCTGATTTGCTGTAGTTACAAATCTATTTCCCGCTGTGTTACAGATAGTACAAGTCACGGCAACAAAAAAAAAAGAAAAAATAAATCAGAGTGGCTTCTTTTGGGATCAGCCAGCTTCATCCACTCTCTGTGAGCTCATTTTTGAGGGGTAGTTTTTTTTCTACAGAGTGCTTATTAAATGGATGAGTTATTTTGTAAGTTTATCAATCTATGTTTTCTTACAACCTTATTGATAATGTAATGTTTATTGGGAGGTGAGGTGGGGGAGGGGTGTTATTTTTATGTGTTTTTTACTCTTTTTATTCTGTGAAGCATTTTGTATTAGATTTTGTTAGTAGGAAACATGTTACACAAATAAAGTGCGAATGATTGATTAACTGATTAGAAACACTTACCTCTGCTGCAGCTGCAAGTTGATCCTCAAAGGTGCCTCTGTGAGGACGCCCCCTGCTGTCTCTCAGGGTGTACAGACCCTCCAGGCTGCCAACCTGCCGGCACAGAAACACAATTTTGCCGTTAGGTTTGAAAAATCAAACTTTGAAGACACACGGCTAGATGTAACATTTGCTTAGTTGGCAGCATTTTATTCAAGAGTTGGTCGAAATACTGCGCCCCCTCAACCACAGGGCATGATAAGAATGCAAGGAGATGCATTTGGAAAACCATGCAGTGTATTCATCAATACAGAGAAACCAATGCAGGTACGGAGTAAGGGTCAAAACACATAACGTATTCAGCCTTAATCACCCATATGACCCTTTGCACAACATGATTTCAGCGTATCCCCTCTGGCCATCTGTCTTGTGTAGGTTTTTCTGCGCGAGGTGGGCAGAAATCAAATAGCACACAGTTTATCTAACCTTATCCTGGGCTTTTCATTTCCAAGCCTTATAAACTCAATCGTATTGACCGCCTGGGAGAGTTAGAACTAACTAAGTGAAATCTACTCGGCGGCAATTGTGTGCAAGGCGCACATTGTGTGTGTGTGTGTGTGAGTAAGTGACTGTGTGTAGCTGTATGTGTGTGTGGCTTGCTGATTCTATCTTCCTTCACTTTCATTCTCTCTATTCTCTGTCCCTGAGGTGCATCAGGGCTGAGACTGCCGAGTAAATTGTCCCAAATTGAGTTCCTTCTTGCCGGCAGATACAGGCCACATCCCGACCGTTTAGAGTGAGACAGAGAGAGGGAAGGAGAGAGAGGAGAGAAAACAATCACAGCACACATCACTCGGTTGAAAAATTTCTCTCTAATTTCTCTCCTTGGCTTTCTTTTCTCTCCACCATCCTTGTCTCTCCTTCCTTTTCCCCTCCTCTGCTGATTTCCCTGCTGCCTCTCTTTCTTCTCCCGACACATTATTCTTCTGCTTCTCCCTCTTTATATCACTCCCTGTGTGTCTTCCCTTGTCTTTGTCTGCTGCGATAGGTGTACATCAGCCTTGCCTTGCTCAGCTTGACTTTTCTTTCCTTTGATGATTCGCTCCTCTCCGGCTTGTTCCCCCTCCTCTATCTTTTTCTGTCCTTTCTTCCTCAAACCCTGTTACAGTTCTTCATCTCCCCCACCAACAATATTTCTCTCCCCTCCCTGTGCCCTTTTCTTGTGTTGGTTTCTGTCCCTGCTTTGGTTTCTCACCCTTCGCTCCACGGTTGGCTGTACTCGGTGACATAGTACCCATCAGCGCAGACATCCTGGGTGGAGGGAGTCTGGTTCTGACGATAATCACACACTAAGTTTATAACGCTGGCAGCCCAGCTGAGCTGAGCTGAACTGAGCACACGCGACTCCCCTGACGCCGGCACACTCCATTTAACTCAGCAGGGGGCTGCAGGCTGGCTGGGGTGGGAATGAAGCATGAGACAGAGATGGGGATGCCAGTGTGGTTTTGGGGAAGGGGGTACTAGGGAGCTGGTGATGGAGCAGTGACTAGAGACAGATATGGAAATGGGGTGAAGAAGGACAGCTGAAGCTGAAACTGGTGCTGGCGGGGATGAAGTAGGGGAAAGGTTTTGGACTTTCGGTTCTGTTACTTGGTATTCATGTAACTATCTCTGCATGGAGTGATAACTTTTTACTTTCACTGCCTGCTCTTAGCAAAAACCTGTCCATGTCTTCATTTAGTTTAGAGGGGTATTTACTTTTATACAGACAGCTGAGTGGTGGAAACTTATCATCATTTGGAGAATTTACACGTCAAACCTCAACAGCAAGGTTATGGAATTTAACTAAATACATTTACATAGTTTCTATACTTAAGTATTTTCATTTTATTCTATGCTTCCATTCTACTACACTACAGAGACAAAGATGTGTTCTTCTTACTCAACTGTATGTATTTGACTGGTTTGGTGATTAGCTGTTAAAGGCGGTCATCTTTCAGTAATATTTTGCATTCGAGAGGGTTCTTTCATTCAATTATCTGCTTAGAAATTTCTAAAATGACACCTGCACCTCCTCCCTCTCTGAAAAGTCTAAAATCTACGACTAAGGAGATAATTTTTCATTTCAAAAGTTTCACTGCTGGATACAATATGTCTCGCTGAAAGTACATTCTCGCTGTTTTTGCTAGGCCTGCTTTCCACTTCACACCTGTGTAAATTGCTTACTGGCCCAGGATTGGCTATACGAGTTGTGATGTCACAAACTCTACTCGCATTTATACATCTTTAAATCAAGTTTCAGGTGAGCATAAATACATTTTCAGCAGCAGAATTTGAAAATACCTTGCCAATGTCAAACTGTGGACATAAACCAATCAGTGAAGCCTAAGTCCACAAGAGAGGTAACATTTACTATGCATTTTTAAGTGGAGGGACTTTAAATTTTGAGAATAATATTTTCAGCCTAAAAATATAATACATTGTTTTAAATCAAACTTACTGTCCCCAACTGGTTTAATTTTTTTAACGTTTTGGTTTGTGACCCTTACAAAAAGCTGTGTGCTTTTGGTGCACATTTTCTGAAATTCACAGCTGCTTTCATTTAAATAATTGCTTTAAGCACAAAAAAGGTTAAATTATCACAAAATTCACTATCAATAAAGTCTAAAAATTCAAATAGAACTGTCTGTAGCAGACCTTAATGTTTTCTTTTTTTCTTTTCCCACTGATCATCTCACAACTCTCAAATTTTACTTCTGACCCTTAAAGAACAAAGCAGGTAGAACTAGGTTTAACAGTGTGTATCAGTATTAATTCCATTTATCATAATATATCGGGCACAGGTGCCAGGTTTTACAAAACAAGGCCTTTAACTTTAAATATTTGAAATGAATTTAGTTAATAAAACGTCAGTGCTTTCATTTATGTACTGTAGCTTCTTGAATAGACTGTTTTTGCTTTGCTGCATTATCACTTTTAGTCAAGTAAAGCATCGAAATTCTTCCACCACAAAACAAAAGGAAAAAAAAAACATTTTTGAGATGAACAAAGAAAAACTGATCATTTCTAACATTTCTCAAATCTCTCAACTCGTTCTCACAGAAAGTATCAGGAACATTAGGCCAAAGTTTGATTGCTTGAACGTGTTGGTGGTATTGTTTTAGTGCCCGCTGGAATCCGCCGAAATGTCTTCTAAAGATTGTAATCCCATAAATGCCAGAAAAGTAAGAAGTGACTGATAGAAGATGGAGGCAGAAGTAGGATTTTGGACCAATGTACTGAAACATTAGTGAGACACAAAGACATAAATTGGATTTCTACCTTCAGTAGAACTCCCATGGAACACAAGAGAGATTTAGTGAATTTTGACAATGCATTCAAAATCACATTTATCAAAATTAAACAGCACGACGTCTTCCTAAACACAGTGTATGTGTTGTTCTCTATAGTCAACACTGTGGCACTCTCCATGGTGCTGATCTTCTGACTGGGAGCAGAAAAGGAAGCGACACTGTGGAGGTCCCCTGTCCACACCTCCAGGATGGTTTCCACAAGAAAGTGCTAACCAGCAGTTCCCCGTTCTTCTCTTCACCTGTTGCCTGACCTTGGTCATTTCAGAGCTTTACATTGGCAGATAGTGGTAAGATTTTGAGATCTGCTGCCTATCCTAAACCTGCAAGACCCTTTTATCTGTAAAGGTTCAGGTCAGGTAAGTTGTGCCTTTCTCTGTTGGCAAGCCTCAACTGTCCATTTCCACAGCACTTTTATCCTACAAGTAGACAAACAATGCCCAGGAAAAGGAGCAAAGGAGGAAAGAAAGTATTGCATTAGCCTGCACAGCTTGGGATGTAAGGTTGGGATTGGTTGTCAAATTTGTCAGTATCAGTAGGTTTCAGTTAATTCACAGGTAGGTGAGATTTCAGGTCTCAGATTTAGACCCATGGCTCATTTTTTATTACCAAAATATCAAAATCTCCTGATAGTGTCTTCCCTCGCCTGCATTTATCTGTACTTTGTGCTTACTCACATTTCATAAAGACCTTATTATCAACAGTTTTTATAGAAACAATTCTTTTGTCTAAAAATATACATAGTATAGCGATGGGATTGTGTGATGCTTGGATTTGAATTAATCAGATTCAGACTTGACCCATCAATTCTGATTCTCAACTATTCTCCACTCCGATTCCTTTGGCAGGATGAAAACAGATCACAAGCTCATTTTACTCTAATTTGCAACTATTTTGATCAACATCTTTTCCATGCAAAAATATGTCATTCATGTAATCTTCAATAAAATTTGCCAATTAAACTTTAAATTACTTTAAGAATGTTAATTTTGACTCTTTATAATTAAAACTTCTTAATTATAAAGAATTATTTATTTATTTATTAAATATTTTGGGGGGAGATTTTTCCAGTTTTATTAGAGAAGGAGAGACAGGGTGAAAGGGGGTAGAGAGGAAAGAGAGACATGCAGCACAAGGTCATGAGCTGGACTTGAACTCACCACCGCTGCTGGCGACCTGCGCCCATGTGGTAACGCCTTAACTCATCGAGCTATACGGCAGCCCATAAAGTTTGTTTTATTGGTTGGGCAAAAAACATTGTGAAGGTATCACATTGGACTGGTTGATTGTAACCGCATTTCTGACTGTTTTCACAATTTATTTTACAAACCAAATAATCAGTTGATTGAGAACATAATCAGCAGATTAATCCTTAATGAAAATAGTCATTAGCTGCAGTCCAACACAAAATAGCTCAAAATGAGCTCGACCTCAACACGACAACAGTAAAATCTTGCTTTTACATGACTGCATGAGTAATATTCATTTAACAATATAACGTATAAAGGCAATAGGAAACTTTTTCTTTGCATTGTGTACTTTTACATCGTCCTGTTTATGACATACTGTTACTTAAGTGAAATTTTCAATGCAAGGCTTTTACTTGTAACAGAGTATTACACTGTGTTAATAGTGCATTTATGTAATTAAAGGATTTGTGCATTTTGTTCGCCACTGCTCCTCTCTATCAAGGTAAACACTTGATAGTGAAATTAATTAACCCTAACCCTAACCCTAACCCACATCCTAACTGCATGTCTGTGGTACCACAGTTTTCTGGTTTCTTGAATATTGCGAGGTTTACTTAGGCCATTTTACTGAAATGACAGCATCCATCCTTGTAAAGCATTTTGTAGCACAGCATTAACTAAATTCAGGGTATTGGTACAGACAATCATGCAGCACACGAATGGCTGAGAACGTTAACTAAGAACAATGCTAGACTCATGATTTAATAAAACAAATGCATTAGGAGATAATAAGACATGCAGAAACTGAACTCTGATGACTACAGGCACAGACATGCACTGATAGATACAGTTAGGTCCATAAGTATTTGGACACTGACACAATTTTCAGCATTCCAGCTCTGTACAACACCACAATGGATTTGAAATGAAACAATCAAGATGTGCTTTAAGTGCAGACTTTGAGCTTTAATTTGAGGGTATTTACATCCAAATCAGATGAACGATGTAGGAATTACAATACATTTTATATGTGCTTCCACCTTTTTAAGGGACCAAAAGTATTTGGACAATTGGCTACTCAGCTGTTTCATGGTCAGGTGTGTGTTATTCCCTCATTATTTCATTTACAAGGAGCAGATAAAAGGCCTGCAGTTCATTTCAAGTGTGGTATATTCATTTGGAATCTGGTGAGGTCATCTCTCAATATGAAGTCCAAAGAGCTGTCACTATCAGTGAAGCAAGCCATCATTAGGCTGAAAACTCAAAATAAACCCATCAGAGAGATAGCAAAAACATCAGGTGTGGCCAAATCAACTGTTTGGTACATTCTGAAAAAGAGAGAACGCACTGGTGAGCTCAGCAACGCCAAAAGACCTGGAAGACCACGGAAAACAAGTGTAGTGGATGACAGATGAATCCTTTCCCTCATTAAGAAAAAACCCCTTCACAACAGTTGGCCACATCAAGAAAACTCTCCAGGAGGTAGGTGTATCTGTGTCCAAGTCAACAATTAAGAGAAGACTTCACCAGAGGAAATACAGAGGTTTCACCACAAGGTGTAAACCATTGGTGAGCCTCAAAAACAGGAAGGCCAGATTAGAGTTTGCCAAGAAACATCTAAAAGAGCCTGTGCAGTTCTGGAACAACATCTTATGGACAGATGAGACAAAGATCAACTTGTACCAGAATGATGGAAAGAGAAGAGTATGGAGAAGGGAAGGAACTGCTCAAGATCCAAAGCATAGCACCTCATCAGTGAAGCATGGTGGTGGTAGTGTAATGGCGTGGGCATGTATGGCTGCCAGCGGAACTGGATCTCTTATATTTATTGATCATGTGACTGCTGACAAGAGCAGCAGAATGAATTCTGAAGTGTTTCGGGCAATATTATCTGCTCATATTCAACCAAATGCTTCAAAACTCATTGGACGGCGCTTCACAATGCAGATGGACAATGACCCAAAGCATACTGCGAAAGCAACCAAAGAGTTTTTAAAGGCAAAGAAGTGGAATGTTCTGCAATGGCCAAGTCAATCACCTGACCTGAATCCAACTGAGCTGCATTTCACTTGCTGAAGACAAAACTGAAGGGAAAATGCCCAAAGAACAAGTAGGAACTGAAGACAGCTGCAGCAGAGGCCTGGCAGAGCATCACCAGGGACCAAACCCAGCGTCTGGTGATGTCCATGAGTTCCAGACTACAGGCTGTCATTGACTGCAAAGGATTTGCAACAAAGTATTAAAAAGTGACAACTTGATTTATGATTATGTTAGTTTGTCCAAATACTTTTGGTCCCTTAAAAAGGTGGAGGCACATATAAAATGTGTTGTAATTCCTACACCGTTCATCTGATTTGGATGTAAATGCCCTCAAATTAAAGCTCAAAGTCTGCACTTAAAGCACATCTTGATTGTTTCATTTCAAATCCATTGTGGTGTTGTACAGAGCTGGAATGCTGAAAATTGTGTCAGTGTCCAAATACTTATGGACCTAACTGTATAAAGCAGGAGTTTGCTTGTGCTGGTTACTGGAAACTAGCACAAGCAAACAGAATCAAAATCAAAATCTGAAATCTGAATTTTGGAATTTTGTTTTCCAGTTCTTGATGCCTAGTCCGGTCTATGATTCATCCAGAGTAATCACTACAGTATTCATATAAAGAAGAAAATCTCCATTTACACAGAGTGTACTGTGGTGGCAGCAGAAATCTCAGAGACAAATATCTTGTTTGTAATTTAGGTGAACTAACCCTTTAAGCAGCCAATGGCCCATAAAAACAGAAAGACACTTGCTGCTGAATGTGTCACTGATGTGTCACAAACGTGTCAACTTGACATTATTGACTCTGGATGTGCTTAATGTGTACGGATGCATACACAAACTACAGCTGTACGTGAAAATTAGCAAGTAATTTCAAACCAACCAAAACAAACACACATCCTCATGAACACACACATTCTTGTGCCCTGCCAGAGCAGGTTCACAGCAAAACAATATGAGGCCAATCAGGGGACCATTGGTATGGCTCTCCCTCTGCTAATGAAGGCACTTTGAAAAGGTAATCTAATTCACCAGCAGCAATTAAGGCTGGGAGCGCCTTGTCACTATCAATTATCCGCTCCTTCACTCATGTTCTCCAATGCGGACGCTGAGCCTGCCTGACACACAGCACTGTCGGACAAATCAACCCCATCAGCCAGCCAGTCACTGAGAACACTAATCATGAGAGTGTTCAAACACACACCAAAACACACTTGGACACACATATACCACTGTATGCTTAGATCATTGTACAATGAACTAAGTAAGCTTGGCACAAATTGAGATGTCCTTGCTGGCTGTAGTCAGAGGTGGAGCTTAATAGATCCAAAAACAGTAGACGCTGGAGCCTACAGACGTAAGGAGGCGTGGCTGATGTTAACATCAATCAAAATCTGGTCAGCATCACACCAAAGTGGATAAAGCAGTGGCAGTCAGTGTCATGTTTTGCTTTGCCGGCAGACGTGAAAAGTACATGCGTATATGATTTATATTTTAAATTGTTTTGAAATTTTGCAAGGCCACGAGCTAGTAAGTCAGCGCAGCACACTAAGAAAGAGTTGGGGGTTTTGGTTATGGCTCTCGAGACCCAAAGCCATTGACAAAAAGATATAAAGTGCTCTAAGAAAAAAACTTTTTTCACACCTAGGCTGACCACCATGTCTATTGAATACTTCACCATGAACCTGGGCTGGAGCATAATGTGAGAAACATACAATACAGTCTATAAAGTGCACAGTTCCATTTTTACATTTTATGCTGTAGGATCCCCATCAACTGGAGATGATGCCTGCATGCCTTTAACAGGTTTTTATTTCACCAATGCATTAACAAATAATAGCAGTGTCAAAGGAGATATGTCTTCCAGAACATGGCAGCCAATTACAGTAATATGTGTTTTTTGTTTAAGTCTTGGTAGGTAATCACCAAAATCACGGTGCAAAACATTTGGTGAAGACTGAAAATCTGTTTAGAGGAATATCGGTGTAGCAACAATATGGATTAATACATGACTGAGCAAGACTTCCATGCAAAATATGTAATTTTGCTTTAAAATTGTTTAGAATTCATGAATAAATAAATAAAGACATTTACAGAGCCAACTAATGCTTACATAGCAGACACTAAACTGTGTGTCTCGGCCTGTTTTATATAAGGGCTGAATCTCTGACACAGTACACATGGTTACCAGCACCCTGACCTGTCGCGCTCGTCTCAGACTGAGGGCGACTCCGCCATTCAACTAGACCTTCAGACTGTAGACAGGTACAGCTGACAGACGGGACTATTCAACGGGCTCATCTCAAGTTCTCTGTTGCTTAACTGAGTCTCTCTAATACGTGACCTTAGTCCAAAGCACAGATGAGGAGGGGATTAGCATGACAGTTGTGCTGCTGTATGAAGAGTACCATAAAGCCTGCCAAGGACAATATCTGAACTTGAATGTGTGGCTGGTGGAAATCAAAATCCTTGGGTACTGACAGATGTCTTTGATAGATGACTGTTAATTTAATACCTGTAATGTGCCTTCTATTTGAGACTGTCATCTGAAAATGTCATTTCATGTTCTTTATTATTACTAAAGAACCACAAAACAAATATATTGTTGTATAGTATTAACAAGCCAACACTACCAAATGATGAAATGACTAAACTTAAAGCCCAGTTAAGAATATACAGTTGCTTATTTTGTCTATATTAAGGAGAGAAAATGTATTCGTGAAAACAATGGAGAACACAGAGTGGTTGGAATTTAAAAAAGGACTTGAGCATCAAATCAGATGCTCTCACATAAGCAATGGCAGCTTATTTAAAGCTGAATTGAATCTGTCCAGTGAACCACAAACCATGGCACTGATGAATGGTGCAAAAGAAAATAATAATAGGGACATGGAGAGAACAGACCATAAACACATACTTGCTGTAAAGTAACAGCAACCAACAACGAATAATAATATTTATGATCACTGAAATTATTGTAATACTACTAGTACTACTATGACTACTATGAATCACAATAATAACAACAACGATCTTTCTGTATAGTATTCAATAAATCAAAAACCATTTCTCAACTTTAGATAAAAGAATGCTATATATGTTACAACTTCCCCTGTATTACTCAAAATATACAAATAATAATAACAATAATTCTGAAGTTCTCCATTGAAATCCATTCAATATGCTGTACAAAATTTGTGAAGTGACAAATATCTACAACTACAACTTTTCCTTGGACGAGCTGCAGTCCAGACTACTGCTGCTGGGAGAGAGGCTCCCATAAGGAGTACATTTTGGACTTGAGTATTTTGGACCCGAAACAAAATCACTTGCAATTATGCGTGTTGGAAGTCAGAGCGAAAGAAGAATAGATTATTCAATTACAGAACTGAATTTTAATTATCCCATTGTGGCTTTTTTATTTTGTTTTACCAGCCTTAGGAACAAGCACAGCTAGTCTCGTTGGCGACTGTGTTCTCTGAGACATTCGTATTCGTAGAGTTGAAGCAGTGGAACTTCCTGCACTTTCCTACAACTCTCTTCTGCTGGATACAATTTTAATTTAGATTTTCAGACTCCTCTTCTAAAAGACACATGAATAGTAGTGTTAATAATCATTATTAATGAAGAAAGGAAATACAAAAATATAATGTGTGCCTTAGTTAATATCCCTATAAACACTTAACCTTGAACTGCTCTTCATTCACAACCTCTAGAACTGTTCTATCAAACAGCTGCTTGATTCTCTTCCAGCTGCGACACTTGACGAAGTAAAGGACACTTAAAGCTCGAATTAAACTGTTTCAGAATTTACGAATTTTAATTTTCCACTGAAACACAATGACAAGATTCCAACAATTCTAGCTATTGATTTGGAAAAAAGAGGCTTTTTTAACATCATGAAAGTGGAATAATTACCAAGGCAAGTGTTTGATGTGCTAATTTTACTTAACAGGAAAAAATCCTAACAAGAGCCTATTGATAAAAATGGCCACTAAAGGACTACTTCTATGGTGCAATTATACTTTCCCCATACACAAAGAACTATTTTTGTTCCACACAGTCAATGCATCAAAGACTTATCTATATTTAGTGTTATGACAGTCAGTGCTATCCCTTATTTCGCTTCATGTCTAGGTTTTGTTTTGATTCTTGACCCGTTTCTTATTGATTCCTATGGATAAGAAATGCCTGTGCTCCCTCTTCAAGTGTCGGATCAGATTATCATACTGCACCGCATATGACTGAAGGTGCCCAGCATTAAAATTCTAAACAGCACCTGAAAGCAACAAGCAGATTCAAGGCACTGTGAAACACAACACACAATTTCAACAAGAGCTGCGGGTATTAAGATGTACTTGCTTGTTTATTTCTGTGTTTGTGTCCTTTTTCTTTTCTGCTGAGCTTTTTTGTTGTCGTTTGCTAAAATAGCTTAAAACATAGAGGCATGGTGATGATTTGCATTGTGATAGTTTTCCCCTGTTTACCTTTTTGAACAATCTTTGCTGAAGGCAACACTGTCTATCCTTAAAGCTTCCTGTGTCTGGCACCAGTGCAGTTAGTGCTGACAGTAATCATTTCTTACAAACAAACAATTTATTAAGAAGTAAAGACACTCTCCATCGCAAGTTAGCACACCTAAAACTGATTACGCTGCTATATCTTTATTGCTGCTCAACATTTATGTCATTAATTTTCAGAAGTGGACATGCAGCTGCAACAGTCACAACTATTAGTCTTAAACTGATCTTCTAGGAGTAAAGAAGCTAAATGAAAGGCCAACTGCAAAAACCCCTAAGGCACATGAAGAACTCTCTGGGAGAGACAAAGAACAAACTCTGAGCCTCACCGCTTAGTGTTTCCTTTAAATCTAAATGATTCTAATATGAAAAAAGACTTTAGATAAAAACAATAATTCACAAAATTAAAAAAATGGGGTTTGGGGTATTTTTTTTAGAAATCTGTTGGCAGAGAGAAATCTGTTTTTTTCCATTTCAAAAAAACCTTAAAGGAAAGTTTCAGTCGTAACTACAAAGAGATGAGGAGCATACGCAGGGCATGCACGAACATGCATACCTTTGGTAATACAACAGTAGGTAGAGAAAGAGCTACATCAATCAATACGGAAGCAGTTGGTTAAATGGCATGCAACATGAGATAGCGTATGCCATGCCAGGCATCTCCTCTCAGCTCAAAATGCTTTAGCATCTTTTAGCTAATTGTTTTGGCTTTAGGGCCTGCAACTTCACTGCCTTGATTCAGTCACACTGCTCAGACCAACACTGGCTTCAGCAGCAGGCAAACCTTTTTTTAATGGAAAAGCTCTAATAAACTCAGAGTATACTACCTGCCAGCATCTAACAGAAGACCGACAAAGTTAGTGATTAACTGGTAACACAGTGGAACATTTAGCAGATTACAGCAACATTTAACTAAGGAGTTGCTGTAGACTTGAATGAAATGACAAGGCAATATGAATGTTGGATGCTAATATTGTTATAGGGGTGTTAATGAACAACTATTAGCTTGTTAAGTTCATATAGGTTGTTTCAATGTCCCCAAGTAACCAAAAGAGGAAATAAGAAAAATGTAAATAAGAGTTTTATGTCATTTTCCTAAGATGAACAACTTTACATTAGAGCTACTTTGGGGACATTTGTGACGGATGTTTAGGCTGGTTCTCTTGCACCAACAAGCAGCAGGTTTGATCAGAAATGTGTTAAGCTGTGTTTACGTAGAAAGCATTTCATCAGTCCTGCTGTCTACATAGGCAGCATAATGGCTTACATTTTATACGTGTGCAAGCTAAATCATTATTTTAAGCTTCAAATTTATTTCCTTTGTTTTACGCAAGTAACTACCACACACAGTGACTGTTTACGGAGTGCTGACTGCTCTGCTAACATTGCTAACACTAAGTCTTCTATGTAGATACGCTGTGAGAAACACAAGGACTCACCCTACCACATACAGACTCAGTCACTATAATTACTGTAATTATCACAATATCCCAATTACAAATTCATGTACAGCTCACTATAAGTGAAAAAAAACAATACATGCTGGCATTAACACAAATTATGGGTCACCACCAAATAGATGCAGTAGAATTGGATTATTTCAAAATTCTACCCTTGAAAAACAAGTATCACTGTAAGCCTGATGTGTGTTACAGCGTCTGATTGTAGTTCAGCAGAGTTGGACTTTGAGTCGTCTCAATACTGAAGCATCCACAGGAGCTGCATGTCCCGCTGCTGCTGACGGCCTCCAACAGACAAAAAGAAAGAGGAGAGAAAAACAGTAATGGAGGGAGGGATGGAGGGAAAAAGCATGAAGGGTAAACAAAAACAAACACAGACATCAAGAGTCATTGAAGCAGTGTGTGAGAGCCACGTGAGGCAGTCCACCCTATGGAGAAAACAGCAGCTGGTGTGTACACTAACAGCCCTACAGGGGCTGTGGCCTCCACAGCCTCAACTATGGAAAAGCAGAAAGGAGAGATGGGAGGAGGGCTGGGTGATGGAGGGGGATGCTAGGGGCTAAATGGGGTGAGCAGTTAAGCCTTGTTGGTTACAGTATTGGCAGGAATGCAATGATGGAAATGGGAGGGGGTGTGAGGGGTTTTACAGTCCATCTTAAAGAGAAAAATATGGGGATTGATGTGTTTTTAAAAGATAACACAATTAGTTTTGGACTGAGTTGCCACATGCTATCATTTAGTGTAAGTTTCAAAGAAAAATCATTCCTTTTTATTACTATTTGGACTGTATTTTGGTAGCTCTAGCCATCTTTTTAATCTGCAATGAGAAAAAACATGGTACTTACCAAGCTGATTGCTAACATTTTGCACTAAAAAAATCCAAAAAGGGCAGATTACCATATAGACTTCAAACCACCCTCCATGTTAAAGATATTTTGATGGCAAAATCCAAAAAGTTGCTTGTTTTGCTAAACCAAAACATATCCAACTTGTCATCACAAACAAAGAAAAGCAGAAGTGCTGCACATTTGAGTTGCTGTAACCAGATGGCATTTTTGGTGAAATGTGACAACTCAGAAACTGTGACCAATGAAAAAATAATGCAAGTTTTGGATGAAAACATTTCCACAGTGGTCTGCGTTTTGGGAAATTAAAACTGTCGCTCACTTGTGTCCACTGTTGTATCACACAGGTCTGGACTGGATCTTGTGTTTTTTTTCCTATTTTAAGCAGTAAAGGGGAGTCACTCAAACTATGGCAGACCACACACTCAACAGCAGCAGCCATGTCCTAAAAGTTCATCTACAAAGCTTCTGACAACTACTTCATTAAATCTTGTCAACGTTTACTTACGTCTTTCACAGATCTTTTTTATAAGCTCATTCTAAACACAAAATACAAAAGTAAAGCTATACGATATTCAATTTTATAAAATTTCTCAGTGTTCCACAAGAGCATTGTGTACGAGTGTGTTTGTGCACTTCTAGCACCACTCCCTGTTCTCGTCCCACATCGTCCTTTATCTTCTTTATCTCTCTGTATTTCTCTCTCTCTCTCTCTCCATTTCAATATTGAAGAGAGTTTTATTAAGGGCTAGACTCGGATGTGCTGAGGCGCTCTCAGTAATTTTCCTACAAAGTGCTTTAATCCATCACTCGGCCAACATGTGGCCTTTGCTGCCATACATCATCTAAGCCCACAGAGAGAGAGAGAGAGAGAGAGGGGCAGAGGAAGAGAAAGAGAGGGAGTGGTAGCATAATTTCTGCTCTCCTCCTCCTCCTCACCCCCATCTTCTTCTTTCTCGTTCTTCTTCTCTCCCTTCATCTCCCGCCAGAGTTTCCCACCTGGGAGGGAAACCACATCTTCTCCACATATTCCTCAGTCAAGTCCTCTCTCCATTTACAAATGAGAGTGAGGTATGTGCGAAGATGGAGTGAGGGGAGGGGTGGGTAGTAAGCAAACGGAGAGAGCGAAAATGAAAGAGATGGAGATAGGCGTGAGTGAATGAGTGAGTGAATGAGTGTGTGAGGCTGAGAGAGAGAAAGAAAGAGATAAGGAAAATGGAGAATAGCTTACTGGAATGAATGAAATTGGGGACAAAAGCGGGTGATAGGGAGTCAGTGTGTGTGTGTGTGTGTCTGTGTGTGCATGTATATATGCTGTGCACGCTGTATGCACAAGGTGTGTGTTTCTGTACTTGTGTGAGGAAATAGAAACAGGCAGAGAAGGAGAGGAGATGAGGGAGAAAAAAGTGCTGCATTTCCCAGCATGCAGCTGGTGCAGCGTTGCCCTCTGTGTTGCCCCCGGCCAACACCTGCTTCCATTTCGCTTCCTCCGCCCTCCTCGTACTGAGCAGCAGCAATGAACTCTAGGCCCCCTGACTAATGGAATGGGCCCTCACTCCCAACCATTAGAGGATTGGTGTCCCTTTTGGTGCCCCTGGGTGCCCTACGGTACAGAAAACTGAGAGGAAGGGGAGAGGGAGAAGATGGTGGCAGGTTGCCTTTTTTCTTTTGCCCAACGCACACATACACACACACCTGGTCATAATATAACAGCCTGGAGTAATCCAGCCAGAGTAAGGCTTGACATAGCTTAGCATCTGACTGAGGCTATTTCTGAGAGGATATTAGAAATTCTGAATCGGGTGCAGCGCTACGAGGTTTCAGAGAAGGAGCTGTCTGAATGTGTAAAACAGCGGCCCCGGCTGATCGTGAAGCATTGTGTGATTTCATTTAGCCGGTAAATCCAGTGCTCTACCTCAATTACATCTGCTTTACTCAGATGGAAAACACACCTCGAGTGTACAGAGGGAGGGAAGGGAGGAGAGGGGAGGGGATGGAGGGTGGAAGCATGGAGCGGATTGGGGATTGAATCTCTCGATGAGCTGATAGCACGTCCGCAGACAGCGAGCCAAGCTGTGCCGCAGTAATGTTATGCTAATGATATGGTAATGATATGGTAATCTGCCGGCAGTATTCCACCTCACTGGAGAGAAGGGGAATCTGGGAGGCCTTTCACCATTGGATGGAGACCAGGGACTTCCTGAAGTCAGAGTTCAAGACAAAACCCTGGGTGTGCGCGCACACATAGACATGGATATGCAGGCACTTAATTGTTAAAGCAATGATCTCAGCTAAAATAATAGTAATGCAAACCACCGACCTAATCTGCCTTTAATCGGATTTGCAAACTCTTAAGTAAGCAAGAAACAATACCTGTAAACAATGCAGTAACGTGATCCAACCTAAAACTGGGTCGGCTGTATTGTGAGGAAGCCTGAAAGCTTTATCAGCGTGTAATATCAAGACGCCGTGGTGCTGTTCTGTGCTGACATAAAGCAGACACAAAATCATCTATTTTAGATCGTGATCAGGTTCTCTTTTGTCACTGTGTGTGAAACCCTGCACCTGTGATGGTTGCCATTACCTGTCTAGTCAGAGCAGCCTCGACATGGCTTGCAATGATTGCAGTACACCACCACAGCTTTGGTTGGAGATGAGACTCACCATTGTATGCCAGGAGTCTCTGATACTGACACATAATTTATTTACATTTTGCTTCATTTCCCTGCATCTCATCTGACTGGGAATGAGTTGATTTGTTGACAAACTATAAGCCATCTTTAAACATTTGTAAATGAGCAAATGGCAAGACACAAGATAAATGTGAATGGATCGACTCACTATCACTTTGACACATTTAAAAATCATAAAGACCGACGGGAAAGGCTTCACTGCGTCTGCTACCAAAAAGGCACCTGCAAAAAGCAACTGCAATGCATCACAGGGAATCTGTCTGTTTGGCATAAAGACATCATCTCGGGTATTTTGCTTTGTTTTTCTTTGTATTTTACAGTTGCAAAATGGATATGTCAAGTCTGCACAATGGAGAGACGCAATGACATTTTCCTGGATGCTGTACACTAAATCAAAGAGACCAACAATATGTTGAGTGCCAGCATGGAGACATTTGATTCCCTTTCCACTCACACGGCATTACCGCCGGAATGCCAGCAGACATCACAATCCTCCCAAGCTGGCATTGGGCTTGTCAGACTTTTCATTCCACTTCAATGTTTTCAAAAAAAAAATAATATATCACAGCAAATTGTGAAGCCTCTGCTTCTACTTGATACACGATATTTGCTGCATGCAAGGCGCAAATCACAGGTGACACAATTAAAATAGGTTTGACTTAACAAAGGCGATTTAGTGTCAGTGACATTTAGCATCAGCCTCTGGCGACAGACAGGTAAAAGAAGCCAGTCAGCAGATTGGACCTGGGGGGATCGTGAAACGGAGGGTTGTCTGAGGCTCTTCTCTGGGTATGATGTTGCTGGATTGGACACCTTATTATCACACACTTTGTGTAAATACTCAACAATGGGCTATTATAGGATTACACCACGGCATACTATCAGTGATTTCTACATTCCTACACTATTGCTCCACTCTCAAATGTAAATACAACCAAAACACGAGCTAAAAAAACGCATACTGCAAATATATGTTATTTGGTGCTATCTATGCATAAAAACAGTGAAGTTTATGTAAACAGAAAAACACATTTGCTATTGTTTTGGTCCTTACAAATGATCACTGCATCGAGGGACTATCATTAGTGTATAAAAGAGCAGGAAACAATGCAGGAAAAAGCAGAGGTGTTTGTGTGCATACATGAGGGACAATGAGAAAGAGAGAGAGAGAGAGAAAGAGACGGGCAGAGAGGAAGACAGAGACGGGGGTGGACTGTCCAATACACTCCTGATAAAGGTCAAAGAGATGTTTTATTCATGATCCAGGCAGCAGCAGCAGCAGCAGAGGCAGCAGGGCCAAGGTTGAAATGAGCTCGCGTCCCCATTTCCCCAAGGCAATGCTGCACACAGCCTCACACCAGGCCAACGGGCACTCCCCCCAACTGTTATCAATAATGTCAAAACGTACATACACACACTGACCAGTATCACTTATCAATACCTCCAAATCACAAAATAAATGGAGGACTGCCAAAAGACAACAAAGTGCCTTACACTTCAGATAAATGAAGTACGACTGAACCTTTGACTGGGAATTTTGGAAGTGATATAATATTTTCTATGATTTCCCACATGTAAAGTTTATCTATAAACAATTACATACAGAAGCATAGAAATGAAAAAGAAAATATCTAAACATCTAGAATGCATGAAATCTGTTTCACTGTTTTGCTTTAATTTGTTTAAATGCAACTACCTGTATGCTTTTTATCACATTTTTTGGGGTGACCCTCACTGTACCATCTGAAATTTTTACAATGGATTGCTTAAACAATGTCTTTAATTAAACAGTACATTTTAGCCTCAGAATCTGTGTTGATTACTCTGCCTTTACATTCGAAAGAAGAAGATAAATAAAAGAATCCCTTTTAAAACCCTGAATATAACAGAGCACAGCAGGATTGGATGTCAATTCATAAGGGCTCTTACCTTTTAAATATTTCTGACTGTGAATCTTCATGAAAGATTCACAGTCAGGAGAATCAGACGAAGTTCATTTCAAAATCTCTCATACCCTCGAACCTCGTCTTTGAACTTGCTCTTACAAAAAAAGGCAGAACTTCTGTATTCTACCTAACCAAGACCTGCTCTGAGCCCTTATTTTTTAGTGAAGCCGTGAACATTTTTTGAGGGAGCTGACATACTTTCAGACTCAACAACCAAAGTAACCTTTAAAGTATTGATGTGGATAAATCCCATCTAGTCTTCTGACAAATGGAAAGATTTCAGCATGACAGATTAAAACTCAGGCAAATAGGTAAAGACCCAATCATCTCCAAAGACATTCCACCGCAGCTTATTCCACATATAGGAGTTTCTCACAGGCTAGACAGGTTGGTGAGACAGAGGTGTGTGCATCTGTGCATGTGTATTCCTTTTTGGGAGCATGTATGTGTCTTTTTATACGTTTGTGTGTGTATGTGTGGGCAGCCTTCTCTACACGTCTTTGATCAGATATGAAAAATTCAGAAACGCTGCTGTAATTTGATGAAAGTCAGATATCCCTCAAATAGGAAATAGAAGTCAGCACTTTGGCAGCTCTTGAAAAGAAAAAAAAAGAAGCCCTCAGTGACGGGATTTTGAAAATGTAAATTGCAGGCCCATAGGTGGAGGTAATAACAGAGGATTTAAACATGCACTGACCTGTTGTATGAACTCCAGTCCATGCTGTTTGGCCAGAGCTCTGGCTGCTCCGGTGCCTCCATCCATTTGCACAGCATAGAAGACATGGCGATTGGTCCCATGATGCCCCTCTGTGGTCACTAGTTTCCTCTGCAGCAGGCAGCCAAACACCAGCACAAATGTACTGAACATGGAGCCTTTAAAAGGAGATGTAGGAGAAAAAGATCGACTGGTTATTAAAATGCACTGACTGAACTTACTCGTGTAAATCATGCATGTTTTAGGTCACTTTTTCAGTGATAGCTCACGTTGTTCAATTACATATTGACGTTTTGAGTCTACATTAAGGAGAAAGTATTCCATCCTACTGCAAGCTCTCCATAAAACTGACATGAAAAAGCCTCACATAGTGAAGAAAAGCATGTTCTGTAAGGCTGCTTCTAATTATTACTCATTTTGTATGTTAAATGTGGAAAAAAATAGCTGGAAAGTCCCCTCATCATCTAATATGTAACATCATCAAATTGTAACACACTTCAATTTTACTCCACCAACACAACGACATTCAAAGACAATAAGATTACGTTGATGTATAACAAAGAAAAACCTCACACATGAGAAGCTGGACAAACCAAACATTTGTCATTTCTGGTTGAAAAATGACTGAAAGGATGCAATGATGAAACAGTTTCTGCTCTTCATATCAGACATCATTTTCCTTTTGCAAACTGCCATGCAGCAGTATTTAGCATCCCACTGGATATCCCAACTCTTCACTGGTTCTTTGCACTACCTAAGTCTAAAAACTGGCAACACATATATCTATATTAGAAAAATACAAACACCTACGATATAAAATATTACCATAACACTTCAAATACCATCTAACTACACAAATGAGTTTATAGAGTGTGGGATTCAGCATCTCAGTGCAGAGTATTGAACATTGGCAATTGTGAAATAATTTGCCCACAGCCACCTCCTCTGTACTTTTGCATTAAATCCACTGTGGCTGCCACCTACAGCATGTGAACCACCCACCTGTAGCCACACAGAGTGAAACGTCCAGGAGAAATCTTTCACCCTGCGCGATGAAAGCTAGAACTCTGGCATCGGGGGCCCCAAGCGAGACAACACACTCTCTCCAGTTCCCAACCCACACGTTTAATCTCCTGGCCTTGATGCAAATGCTTCTGAGAGCAGAAAAACTGCAGTGCTCTCATTGTGTGAACTAACTTCCTTCTTTAAGCAAAACAGGAACTTTATCAGTCAGTCTTTATGCATGTACTTTCCTGTTAACAATGATGGAACAAAAAGTTGTCACCTCAATCTACTCAGCATCTACTCGACAAGTAAAACACCCAATGTATTACTGGAAGAATGCAGTGTTCAGGCATATTAATTGCTGAAACTCCCACTCCCTTCTCCAGATTATGCAATCAACATTAACTGTGGATCCGTGAAGTTGGTCAATTTGTTTTTCTATGCATTAGTTTATATTGAATTCAATTAGCAGAGCCATTAAATAAAGTGTTGCATTTAGCCAGTTGCTTCCCACATGTATGTCTACTGTTCAACAGCTGTTAAACTTGGTTGCATGTAAATAGCTGCAGGTAATGGTTGAACAATCAATTACTCAAGTGATTGATGATTAATGGTTTAAGTTGTGTTTTATTGAAACAAAACTAAAATTCTCAAATGTGGACATTTCTTGTTTTTTGCTGGTCTTCAATGATATTATGTTGTGGGATGTTGTGATTTCAATTTGCCAACTTGGGCTTCTGGAAATTTTGATGCAAATTTTTAGTATTTTCTTAAATTTTATGCCCCCAACAGTTAATCATTTTATCCAAAAAAATGTCAATAAATGTATCAGGAAAAAAGACATTTATTAGTCGAGAGTTAATTCTGAATATGCAACATCTGTCTGAAATCTTGGTACGTATTACCACTTTACTTCCAAAATACACCCACAAACACACAGTAAAACTCCAAATCCGAAGATTAAGATATCTCCTTCTGTAAGTAATTCTGCTGTGTGTTTATCTGACTTCTCGTCAAAAGCAAAGTGCATCCTCCTGCAGCATTTTTCCCCCAAAACAACAAACAATGCAGCTGACCACTGTTTAAAGTCTACAGCATCATTCAGCTCCTATCTTCCAAGCCACTGATTGAAATCGATAACCTCACTTGGGGCTCGAGCCCCAGTCAATCCCGCTGAGGCGCAGGGCTGGGAGCGAACACCCCACCCAGCGAGCAGCAGGCCTCGGGCAGAGACAAAGTAGACAGGGGGAGAGAGGGAGGGAAGAGAGGGAGCACATGAGACTGGCGTACTGGAGAGCCACATTGAACAGTGTCAGGGCCTCGGGGCCTACTGGGACGCTGATAAAGTACCTGGACATTTTTATAGACAAACTACTTATTTCCATCCTCATATCGCTTGGGAAGACTGATAACTTTATATTCCTCTCAGGCAGAGGAATGAAAGGGAGGGGGCCCTTTCAGGAGTTTAATTGATCAAACTGTAGCCACAAGGGTTTTTTTCTGGAGATAAAAGAGACTAGCACTCGCCCCTGTACAATACAGAGATCTTTTAGGAAGCAGACCCAATGAAAAAAAGAATGTAACTCATTATGCAAAGTCATTACAGGCCTCTGACTATACTCCTTAAAGAGGAGGAGTTAATGGTGAAATTGTATTGCACAGGATTTTCAGAGGTCAAACTACCGGTCATAGGATAACATTATTTTACAACGTCCACATTATTAGTCCAGCCAAACTTTTCAGATGGCTGTTTTGAGGTCAGGCTTAAACAGCGAGACTCTTACAACAGTAAAATATCAAGAGGGCAAGTTTCCATTACAGAAAGTATTCACAATAAAACGGAATAGAACAGAAACTTATTCTCTCATCACAGCAGGAAATTTGTTTTTGTGTCTTCAATCAACACAAAAACACAATAAAAACAGTAATCATTCCCATGTCAGATCATCAGCAGTACAGCAACATTAAAGCAAAAGTTATTAAAACCTCAGCTATTTTTGGGCAAAGGACACATTGCCCAGAAAAAAACAGAGACTCCAGAATGTTATTGATCCTAGCATAAGCGGATTTTGTTACCTCTGGACAGAGTCAGGCTAGTTGTTTCCCCATTTCCTGCACCGCTACGATTCTATGCTGCAATGCAAAGAGCCCTTGACTAAATCATTACACCCCTACAGCTGATTGGTGGCTGGCCTTGCAGTGGGTCATGGATGGGAGAGAAAGCCAAGTGAAATTAGCCATAAATGATCGGTTACAAATACGACAACACTGATACATAAACACAAGTGTTTTTAATTATTTGCAAGGATTAGACCACCAGTCATGGCTGTGTGCTTGATAAACATTTTCACGGCTTTACTCTTAGCTTCATTACACCTATTAGGAAAGGACAGTTAAGGTGCTTTCAGACAGTGATGGATGCTGCAGCTACTGCCAACACTGTTATGAACGTAAACAAGGCAGCAGCTAAAACATGTTTTTGATTCTGAGTATGATTTATAGGAGGGTACTTTAAAAAGTTCTAAGCCTCATCAGAAAAAAAACATCACAGGAGAGAGATTGTTTTAGCCTTCTTTTTTGACATGGTTTCCTTCAACTTCAATGCACTTGGTCCAGGATTGTTCAAGCTTCACTATCCTTTCGCAGAAGAAGGTCACATCTCGAGCCTTGCAAGTGGGATTTCAGTTTGGGAAACAGATAAGTCCAACTGTGCCAGGTCAGGTAGGTAAGGTGCAACAGTTCAAAGCCACATTTGGCTGCTTCTTCCACCTGTGCTGTATGGACGGGCACATTATCCTGGAGAAACAACACCCCCAACGCGAAGCTTTCCTCTCCTTTTTCCTTTGATTGCTTCAAATATTTGAATTTTTGTGGACAGTGATAAAAGGCTTTACAGCATACAGTTATGTCCCAAAATAAGAGTTACACCCCTTGCTTTTGAGTGAGGCAGAGAACTTTTTGAAGTACTCTCATGCATGTATACTCCATTTTACATTACATCTGCAGTGGCTAGTGTAGTTTCATGAAGAAACTTAGCAGCAGTTAGCTAGGTAGCTGGAAAGGCTGGGTCTCCACTGGGTCAAATAAGCTGTCTGGCCTTGTTCCAGACATATAAAACATTCAGAAAAAAGCTGTATATTATTCTATTGAACTCTGCATAATTATAAATGTAAAGAATTCGTTTAGATTTTCAAGTTAGACAAACTTTTAGTTCTTCTTGTCAGTTCTGGAGCACCACAAAATGCAGGTGCATAACTGGTTCTAATATTAACCTTTCAGATGTGCTAGATTTTGCTTGTTTGCTAATATGCACTGCAAAACAACAGAGCAGTCAGTGCTGGTATTAGTTACAGGTGTGATTTTTTTTACTTTACCAAGTAGCAAAGTATATTTTCAGCACAGCTCCACCCAGTTACAACATCCATGGGGGCTAATCAGGCATAAATGGGAAACACTTGAGGTGGTGTATAGCTATGACCATTATTACATTTTACTATGTGATTCTGGTTTCAGCAGATGTTGCTTCTATTGCAGTCCGTCAGTAGTTATCCATATGTTAGCTACAGTATTCTCTCTTTTACACAGAGTTCATTAAGTCTATCTGGAAGCCTCAAAAGGCTGCAAGTAATTACCACACCAGGTTATCACCTTAACATAATAAAGTCCCACTGCATCCATTATAGGCATCAAATCCTTTTATACTTCGCTGCTATTAAAAGGGGAGGTGATGTGGATTAACAACTGCTTTGGAAAATGGATGTAAATCTAGTTTACAGTCACCACATTGTTAGCTTTGAGTCTAGAACTGTGGTGAAATTTCTCCAGACAACAAAATCCAACCTGGTCCAGTGCATCCAAGCCTGGAAACGAGACTAGGCTTCATCTGAGGGAGAGGGGAGGGGGGGTGTGTGAAACAGGTTCAAATCCCACTCCCTCCGTGTGCCACAGCGCATTGAAAGGATAGAATGGGTTTGTAGCGTAGGAACAGAAAAAGAAAAGCATTTACCTTTCCCATGCAGGCGACAGAGCCCTCACACAGACGGACTGCCTCCTGTTGAAAGCAGAGCGGGAGGCTGATGCATCGTCTGGAAAGAAAAAAAAATCCCGACGCGTCCATTTTTACTGTCTCCGCTGACTCCTGGTGATAAAAGATGCAAATTAGAGCATGCAAAACGCCGCATCTATCGTGCATCTCCTCACTGGAGGAGTCAAACGTGCAGAAATAACGATTTGTAAGTCGACAAAACGCGCACATCCACGGCGTGTGGCGGAAGGGGGGATTTTTTGTAAAGATGTGAGAATGCATTAGAATGCAAGAAATGATGTGATGGCGAGAGGGACTGTTGGGAGAGACAGATCTGCATATGGAAATTAGGGTTAGCGTGGTTAAAATTCCACTTAAAACGCTGCATTATTCTGTACTAATTTGGGCGGAACCGCAGAAGGGACAGTGACGTGACATAGCCTATGGAAAAGTCAGGAAACAGGTGCTTTAATTCAATTATTTTTTAGGAACAAAAGGTTAAAAAATGTTTTAAAGATAGTAATTGAGACCTTTGATACATGTCGTTGCAGTGCAGTATTCTGTATACAGTAGTCTAACTTTCTATGGTATTTAACTTTTTTGTATGAACTGAGTTTCGACTTGAACTGTGTTAACACAGAGAAAGTAGCATTTTTAGCTAATTACTTTTAGTGTTAGGAGGGAACTCGGCGCCGTTCCTGGTATACAGAAGAAACTCAGTTTGCTTTTTAACACAACGCTTGAGAAATACAGACAGTGAAACCAGTATAAGACCACTAAATACGATGAAAGCAACAACTACTAACTCTACCTGGAGAAAGAATGCGACGGAGGAAGCACTTTGCAGTGAAAACTCTTGTTGTGTGTGCCGCTGGATGACTAGGACACGCCCACTGTGAAACTTCGGACCAATCACCGGTCTCGGAGTGATCTTGCGCATGCGTGAAGCGACGGCGCGGGAGAGCCTGAAAACCCAAACAACGGAGTCATGACAGCTGTGTAGTCTTTATGCTTTACTGCTTTAAATTTGACCGATATTACATCGTATAAGAAGCCCAAATACAAGGTCAGTCGATGTTTTGTTGACGTCTGTGTAATGGAGGCAATGCTTTGTGTGGTTTTATAATTAGAAACTCTGGTTTTTTTGCTGTACTTAACGCAACGCTATACGTACATTAAACTCAACGTTACTGCTAGAAAGTTAGCTTTGTGAAAGCTAACACAGCCACGATGCCCCTTTATCTCGAGGAAAACGCATAAGCAGAGAGAGAAACAGACACTGCAATGAGTGAATACACCTCTTATAACTACTGCTGATTATTACACAAACTTGTGTCCTTTGCGCTGCATTGTGAAGTTCTTGCTAGTCAGTTAGCCATGCTATTTATATAGACAATAAAATGCCAAATCAAATATACAGGCCAGTTCATACAATTTAATTAATTTACTGTAAGTACGTGACTGTCCTCTGAATGTTGTATGTCTGCTCGTGCTAGTTTTAATATAATACTTCAGTTGGCACAGTTCAAACGTAGGAAATTATTTAGTATAATCTATTACAGTGTATTGCGTTGAGTAGCAATATTTGAGATGTACAGTAAATATTGAATATCTTGCTTTAAATATAGAGTATGCATACGTTTAATCTGCTTTTCATTAGGGCATCATCTCAATATTGTATGTGAATGACTACTGTTGTGTAATGACATATTACCTCAGTTTCAGAATCAGCAATGTTTCTCCACTGTGCTTTTTTTGTCATCAAAGGTGAGACCGATTCTGCACTGACAGCATGGCAGATGACTTCAGCCAGTCCCTCACCCCACCAGTTTCCCCCTTCACTGCAGACAGCCTATGTGAGCTGACTCCTGCCCAACCCCCGTGCTTCTGCTGCTCTGAAGTTAAAGATGACCCCACAGGAGCACTTTCCACAGAGGGATACACAGCAAGAGGCTCCCTGAAACGGTACATTCAATGTCTGTCAGTTTGCCAATAATCATATCAAAACATCTTTCCTCACTTGGAGATCAGCAGTTTTCACTCTGCCTATTCTGTGCCAGAGAAATGGTCCCCTGAAAATTGTCTGTAGCAGCATCTGTGCAGTATTCTGAGAAACCTTTTTTTCTGGAAACGCACATTAATGTTTTGTTTTTTTTTTAGTCAGAGGTTAGTTTTAATACTTTAAGCCCCACAAAGGAAATTCCAATTGCATCCAGTGTGATACTGTTGTAACAAAAGTCATTGTGGTAGAAGAACATCTGTAAATAAACTGTTACTATTGCCAATGCATCCACTCTGTAGGCTGTTGTTGCGTCTTGACCCAGCCCCTGCAGACTATGAGACGGACACAGTGGACATTTTTGGCTTTCCCTGGGTAACAGAGACGGCACTGGTGGAATCTACAAAGCTGCTCTTTGGTCTGTTCAGGTAAGACAAGAAGGAAAAGGACCTTAAATAGACTTTTTAAATTATTTAAACTAATCTCTGTTACCACTGCTACCCTAATTTGAAAGCCATTTCCCTGGCAGCAAAAAGTTCAGTAATTGAGTAATTCTTAGAGAGAATCTTCATATGTGCCTTATGTGTGTTTGAAAAAAATCTCCACCACAATTCATTCACATATATGTCTCTGGCCTTATTTTCTCTTTGTTATGTTTCAGACAAAGGTTTTTCAAATTGGAGACTTTAGTACAGTCCAGCTCCCATGACTTTGGTAAGTCGGTTTATAATGTAAATGTTTTTTTATAATAGTGTGCAATTCTGAAACAAGTACAGTCATTATTTACTTGAAGTGTTCAAATGACTGCACCGTAAAGTTCGATGAGCCCAATTGAAATGTTGTAGTCATGTCTGATTTCTGATACAGCAGGCATGTTATTAGTACAGCTACAATATCCAATTTGTGTTTTAGGTCAAGCAGGTAACCTCCACTATGAAGCAGAAGACCTTAGACAACAGTGTGTTTCATTTCTTCAGTATGTCAAAGTGTTCTTGCACAGGTAATTCTACACATTTATTGTCCACAGTAGCACTAAGATGTTTTTATCAATGGATTACGATGTTGTCAGAGGTTCATCAGCTTTAACTTATATATTTTTTAATCTATACGTTCTTTTTGTGTCTGTTCAGATATCTCGAGCCTTCCAAGTCCCTCGATTCCATTTACTCACACCCTTACGAGGAGCTGGAGGCTCAGCTGCCCTCTGCTCTTCTGGAGGAGCTGTTTGGCATTACTCTCCTCGTAGGGAGACTAAAAGACCTGCCTGCCAATGTTCAAAGTGCCTTCACTATACAGAACCATGGAAAGGTACTGCAGAACATTGGTTAGGCTGCTCCAGCACAGATATTATGTAAAGCACATGATAGATAGGCATCAGGTTTTTGTAAAGGATATAGAGCTTTGAAACAGGTTCAGCAAATGTGAGGATGACACGACTCTAATTAAGTTTAATGAGGCAAAAGAAGTTATGTCAACTCGACAATGACTTGTATGGCCATAGTTTTTTGGTTTTTTTTATTGTTCCCATCTGATTTGCTTCTACTACCATTCTGCATTCCTCCCACAGATTTTCCCTCCCTCCTGGCATTTGTTACACCTTCATCTTGACATCCACTGGTCAGTCTTGGAGATCCTTCATCTGCTAGGTCACAAGATGCAAGGTATTTGTCTACACAAGAATACTCAGACAGGAAATGGGAACAAAAGATATTGAAATGTGGCATGTGTTTATCTTATCATATTGCATTCTATTATCCATTATTCTAATATTATGGAAACAGGCTTTTTGTTATTTTACTTGTTCTTTTCTCCAGGCCAAGTGGTGTACGCCCACCAGTTTGTGAACCTGACAGGAGAGAACCTGACTGATATCAGTCTGTTTGACGAACACCTGTGCAGTCTGCTGTGTGACCTTACTGGTCTGGCCATAGGCAAATACAGCAAGGTGGGTGGCTCATTGCATCTCACCAGATGTACCAATCGTATCTCTGTTGTTTGTTTGTTTTTTCTTGTCTTTTTTAAAGCTGAAAATATAGCAGTGGGTATGATTTAGTTGCCACATTTAGTAGTGGGTTAGCAGAAAGTAGATAGAAGTTGTCGATATAAAGTACTAACTAACTTACTATATTAAATGGATTTTAGGTGAGGCCTACAGAGGCACTGAGTAGCCATCATTACCTTTGCACCTGCACCAAAGAGCTCTGGGTTCTGCTCATGTACCTTTTGGAATACAGGAATAAAGTGTTGCACACACAGGTAACACAAATACACGTATTTTCGCACTCACACAATCGAGTTTAACTCTGTTCACACTCAATTAAACAATGTTTGTTCCCTCTAGTCTTTCTGGAACTACATGAACTCAATTCTGAGGCCCCTGGTTTCTGGAAAGCCTGCAGCTGAGCAGTTCACTGGTCTGCCCACACACTGCAAAGACCCGCTGGGATTCACATGGTGGCTGGTCACTCATTTAGCAATGTTAGGCCAGTACAGTCGGAACGGCACGATCCAGAATGAGGTAAGAGACTAAGAGTCACAAAATTGATGTGTTGAGATTCTACATTACAAAATGTGCAAATGTGCAAAAAAGTGTTTTGCAGGGTGGAATACTAAATTATGCATTTTGGAGTTGGAAGTTGGAAACTTTAATGATTATCTGTAGAAGTTTGCCAATTGAAAAATCACTTAAATATTCTAAACATATAATACAACAAATGCAGATTTGTTGTATTATATATTTATAATATAATACAACAAATGATTAGACAAAATGAACTTTGTCTTTTCCTAAGTAGTCTTTTCCTATATACAGAAAATATTATTTTAGAAGACTCTTAATTTTAAAAATAATATAATATATGTACTTTTTCTAGTAGTGCATTGTCAAGACAAATAAGACTAAATGAACACTGGAATGAAGTTGTAGTTTTGAAGACATTTTACTTCTCAACCAAGAGAATTTTTCGCTTCTGAAATAATTTAAGAGTAGTCTGAGACTGCATCAGAAAGCATGGAGGGAGAAGGCGAACTGATAGCAGGCCCGACAACATTGACCTTTTAAGCTTTTTGACAACACTGATTTTTAATTAGAGTATCATTAATAACCAGTGACAGATGTTATGTGTTGTATTGTTTTAAGTGCATCTTGAATCTTATTTTGCTTGCACCTGCAGAAACATCTGGGGGATAACTGGACTTTTGTGGAAGAGTTGCTCAAGTTAACTTGTAACCCCAAGGTCAGCACTGCTTCAAGCTACACATTAAATTTTAACAGTTTTGAATTCATAATTATTCAAAGATATTTTAAATATTAATTTCAACACCATCAATCTATCTATTGTGTGTTTAATAAAAGGGAGGTCTAGCAGAGGAGCATGTCAGGATGCACGTCCACTGCTGCCTCAGTCTGTCTCTGCTTTGGGAACCAAGCACCAGCGCTGTCTCCACCCTCTGGGACTACTACAGCAAGAACCTGGTCAGGACAAACCTAGAGAAGTTGTGTGGGCACTTTATTGTGCAAAGTGTATCACTATAAGTTGCTAAAACATAATGTTCTGCCTAGTTTTAAATATATCTGCTGCATTCAGACCACCATTAGCTTACTTTTATATTGAACCTTACCTCCATTTTTTGAGATATGTCTTTTTGCTGCTGTCATACTTAATGTATAGCATCACATTTATATATTTTTTATTTGGAACATTCTTCTAATTCTTTGTCATGTGATTAAGAAGGTCATGCAGCAGTTTTCCATTTATGGTTATATTACATTCTGTCACTTCTCTGCAGAGTGCTTCATTCACTGTGCCTTGGTTGGGGATGTCTGGCCTGGGCACTTTGTGCAAGACGCCTCTGGCTCTGCTGGAACAGGCCCGCAGCTGCTGCACCCCTCCAGCCCTCCGGTCTCCAGGATACACCCAGCTCTATCGCTCTGCCAACTCCTTCCACATCTTCCTTCGAGTGCTGGCCCTGTGCCTTGCCCAGGACAGGGCTGGTGGAGTCCCACAGAGACAGATCAAAGGGAGGTAAGGATGAAGAGAAAGCTAGGAAGCTTTGTAGTTCTTGCTCCTTCACATTTGCTTCCACCTTGAAAAGTAGGTCTTACAACCAGACAGCCATGTCAACACTGTGCATTATAGGGTGAGATTTTGGATTGGAGTCTTTCAGAAATTATTACTAATCAGGGCTAGGCATCATAGGATTCCCTTTTCCACTTGATCTTCAAATGTGTGATGTGTTTTAGGTGCTGTCTGGATTTGTGTATGTGTGTGTAGGTGCATACTTGCATGAATACACACACACAGCATGTGTGTTTGCAAACTATCATGTATTTGAGTCTTGTTTGTGTGCGTGCCAGGTGCACCACAGCCTCCCAGTGCGTCTTTGATATTTACTCAGGCCCACCAGTGAAGCAGGTGTCTCAGGAGTCAACCACCTGCTCTTCAACACAGGCCAGACCCAAGGAGCCTCCTACTGATGCACACACAAACACACACGCTGTGCACCTGCTCCCTAGACATGGTTTCAGAGTGTGTGAGGCTGTTAAATAGAGGGAGAATGTGTGTCTTTGGGTAGGAAAAAAGGAGAAAAGAGTCCAAGCTGATGTGCACATCAGAACCAAGCGCTGGACCGTCCTATATCCCAGGCCGGCTGGGTGCCAGAGAGAGGCAGCCGTAGATAAATCCGCCTAATGACTTCCCTCTGTCTGGAATGTGCTCAGTAGCGCTGCAGACATGGGGACTAATTAGCTAACGAGCGTGGCGGTTAATTCGCCTTAACGAAGCTGTGTTGGTTTCCAACACGGATAGAGAGGGGAGTCTGGGTGGTGGGGAGCGGGGGATGTGGGTGGTAGGCAGTCTGGCAACTGCCAGGCTGGGCTGGGACAGGTCCAGGTCCCCCCTCCTCCACCTCCCTCCACCAAAACTATCACCACTACCTCCTCCCCCTGAGGAGGCGTGATGCGACTGTATTGCTACAACGTTTCGGCAACGTTCCCAATCCTGGCCAGGCTCTGCGGGACACCCGCTACGACCACATTAATGGGATCGACTGCGAGCATGTTGATCTCCAACGCCGGGAGTTAGGAGCATCTGCTCGCCTCCGGAAAAAAAAGCTGTCCGGAATAAACAAACAGACAGACAGGTTGGGAGAACACAGAAAATCCCCACTGCTGCCTCCCAGTGCGCTGCTTACATCCCTGTTACATATTACCCATTCATCTATTTAAATCTCCCTCCCCTCACGCTCTGACTGCATGCTTGGCCACCTTCTCCTTTTATAGTCCTCTGTGGGTGTAACTAAGCTGGTTTTGGTGTTAACCTAGTCTTTCCCAGCTCCCCTCTCGTTTTTCTCCACTCCTTTTGTATCAGTCATACTTCTTACACTGAGTTTGTCTTGGGATGCTCGCTGTTTGTGTTTTGACCCAAACAGCAGCTCTACTCACCTGTGTGGGCTGCATCTGTGTTTGGGAGGTGGGATGGAAGGGAGGGTGTGGAGGGGGGGCTCCAGCCTTCTGTGTTTTCCTGCCAGGCGAGCAAACAGCAAGCGGGATGTGTGGCAATGCATGTGTGTGTGTGGTTTTATTGATCTCTCTCTGGTGTTGCAGTAAATTGGTTTGGCTTTAGAGAGAGGGACCAAGCGCCTACTGCTGTGTGTCTGAGTGTCTCTGACATTTAACATGATCTTTAAAGGCATTTCTCCACAGTGCCCGCAGGATCTAACAGCGTGCTGGGTGGTTCTCTATTCTTACTCACTCACTTGCTTTTTCTTTCTCTCTCACCCACATGCACACACACACACACACACACACAAACAGACTGGGCAGCCCAGCCTCTCCCCTGGAGCTGCGAGGGTGATGGAGGCAGGTGGTGGGGTGCACAGTGGGGGTGGAAAGTTCAGTTAGTCAGCATTTAAAGTCAGGGGTTTTAGAAGAACAAATCACCTCTGACGAGTTGATCAGTCGAAGTGAAGAAACAATTGAAATAGGATTTTGAAAAAACAGCATTTTCTTGCTTTGTATTATGTGATATTGCAAAGAGCATGCAGTGTTCTCTGTCAAAGACCACTTTTGCCTTTAGTTGTCCCTTGCCTGTGAAATATTTCAAAATCTTAGTCCTTTCTTTTCGTCTTGTTCCTCTATGTTTTCAGGATTTACTCTAAGTTCTCCTCCAAGAAGATGCAGGAGCTGTCAGAAGGAGGTCTCATGAACTTCCTGCTGCTGTTCCTGGTCGTGGCCAGGCAAGTAGAGCTGGAGGATGTGGCCAGCAGAGCCTGTGAACTGCTTGGCTTTCTGCCCTCTAAATGCCCCCCTGCACACCGCGCCCTGGTCTGGAGAGGTCAGCTATCACTGCTGTTGCTTTTCCAGGTATGCTTTCTCATCATCAAATAGTATAAATACTTCCATCAGTTCAAGATTTTTCACGTAGATTATCTGATGTTTTTACTTTTTATATTTGCTTCAGGAGAGGGGTTTCGATGTTGGTGCCCAGGCTACCTGGCTGGCTTCCTCCTTTAATGACACAGCCAAGGAGTTCTACAATAAGACCACAGAAGTCTCTCGCAGACTTGCCCTCTGGGGGCCACTTGGCTCCTACCTGGAGGGTGTGGCTGAGGTGTTTGAGACGAGCACCAATCTCAACCTATCAGAGGAAAAGCTGCTCAATGAAGGGTTTGATTGGTTGTTGCCTGCTTGCCGTCAGTCTGAGCTGAATTCATCTCTTGGCTTTCTGCAGATCATCCTCGCACAGCTCAGGTGAGTGAGCTGGTGGAAATATTCGCCAGCTATTTCAAACTTTTCACTGTTTCTCTCATTCTTTCATCATTCACTGATAGCTGCTGCCTCACAGATAGTAGACACATTCAGACAAATGTTTTCTGGCAAAGGCCAAGCTAAGCCTTTATTAATCTGATAAGTTGCTACAGCAGAGGAGAGAGATCTCTTCTGCTCTTCCCATCCCAGCCCAGAGTCTACTCACTTCTCATACTGACAATAGGAGGATTGTGCTGTCAGCAGGAGTGAGTTTCTGTAAAGAACCTGTGTTGCGTTGAGGCCCCTGTTAGTCTCAGGAGGTCTAGTGGCCCCTGGGTCAACCTCACCAGGTGCTGCTGGAGCCCTGATTAGAGTTACGGCCCATGGGATCCTCCATGGACCCTCCTTTCGTTATGAGGATGGCAGAGTGTGGTGGGTGTGTTCAGAGACTATGGTCAGTAGGGCGTCAGAATGGGTTCAGCTGTAGGACACGGGTGTTCGTTACATGAACGACCCCAGCTGAAGGTCAGAGAGCCACAGCTGAAACAGTGTCTGTTTATGTGGGGATGTAGAGGTGGGAACAGAATCAGCAGTGGGCAGAAATCAGATGAGAGTTGAAGGGTATGAACTAAAAAATGATGTGTATTTTTCACTGTAAATTCTGAATTAAATCTGGTGCTAGAAAGCTGTTGCCAACCATAACTGTAGCAAGTTATAGTTCTAAAAATTACTTTTCAATTCCACCAGAATGACAGAAATGTAATTGAAAACTTGGACAACAACTAACAATATTTTTAATTTTGCTTCAGTTTATCTATGATGACAATGTTAGGCCAGATGCCCAAAAGAAAACAGGTGTGATGACTGCTTTCAGGAAAGTAAAATCAAGAAAGAAGAGGTATTGTTTAGAAACTAAGTTTTCCGATACCTTAGTTTTGTAAATGAAATCAAACTTTCTACAGAATGCTTTTTTATTTAATACTAAGGCTAAATCTAATCACAAATGGAACATTGCTTACATATAATACACTCTAAAGTGTACAAAGTTATTATAAATCTGCATTAATAGAATTTTCCTCACTTGGGGAAAGTGTTGACAACATTCATAGATCTCAAAGTTTTTAACATGTAACAGTCAACAGTTGGCTAATTTGAGTCATTTGAAGTTATATGTCAGGCCGCCTGGTCAGTGTAATCTCAAAATTCACTCTCTTTTAAGCTTTGTTGTGGTCTTCATAAACTCCTAAGCAAAGCAATAGCCTTTAGGATGCTTCATGCTCTGCTGTGTGCTTCAGGTAGTTGTTAACGTTGTCTGACTGTCATTTGCTGTTGGACAGTCAGCGTGCAGTCTAATAATTAAAGCAATTTAGCTGAAATGGGGTGCTTGCAGCTCCTGGAAACAACCCTGACAGCAGGGAGAGTAGACCAAAATAGTGAAGTTTGGGCCCTAAAACAGGGCAGTGAAGAAATAGATGAAGCGTGGCTGAAGATTCCCATGATAATTATCTATGGGTTCCTCACCTGAAGCGACGCCTTTCACATTATGCACAGTCATTTTACCCATTCTGTATAAGAACATATTGATCAGGGCAGCTGTAAATCAGAAACTGCAATGACAGGTGACGCAAAGAAGAGTAGTAACCTGAGCAAGCGTTTATTAACAAACAACATTTTTTGATACTCTGTGTTGCAAAATACTCTTAAGGTTTGCCTTGTTAATTGCAAAATCCAATTTTTCAATTTATATGATTTCTTAAATAGTCCCTAGATATATACTGTGTTCTCTTGGAGTTTTAGTAAGCACCACGCACCACTTTCTACCTACACCACTTTAAAAAGGTTTCTAAATGAGCTGAAACACAAGAATAAGGACACTGTAAAATTAAGCGTTAGCATGCCCTTTTACTGTTTCATGTAGGTGTATGATTGCTTTGATTCTCCAGTGTACACGTTCTACACTCTCCACACACAAACCCACACAAGTGTCCCCACACCAAAAGAAATACTAACCTAGGTGTGCTCCTTTCCTATTTCAAACCCAGGCTCCCATAACACGGTATCTCGTTAGCTTTGCTAATTCCCAAACTTCCCATCTTAGATCTTGGGGTTGGAGGGCACACATTTGCACATTAATGGCCACAGAGAGAGAAGAAGAAGAAGAGAACTCCCAGAGGCCCTGTGTGTTATGGCCTGGACCACGCTGACCCATTTAACCAAATAAAAAAATACCATGCTCTCCCTTTCCAATTCGTCCCGCCAAATTAAACATAATTCTTTGGCCTGGCAATTCTCGGTATCTCTTTTGTGATTAATGCCTTTTCTGTGATACAATTAATGGATAATTATGTACCCTGGCAAATTTAGCCTGTGCATCATTATGTCTATTAAGAGCCATGTGGAATCTGCACACATTAAGACAATTATTCTGCCAACGGTTGAGGCAGCGGAGGGTCCGAATATTCACTCTTGATAGCCATCGTCATGGTGCTGAGGCAAGAAGCCAGTCACAGGCATAATTCCTCAGTTTGATTTCTTCCCATGACCCTCCTCTGCTTTGGGAGGGGTGGCAGTGTCACTGGTTGATGAGGTGAGCTGGCATTGGCACACCCTGTTGGATCTGTTTTCAGCACAACAATTAATCCCAATCTCCTTGGCTTGATAAAATACAAGCCTTCCTGTGAAGCGTTTCCCTTTGTGAGAATTAAGACCTTTTAGCGGATCTACCTTTCTTTTCACAGTCAAGGACAACTACTGTTAGGTGTATTATGAGAAATGTCAGAACACCTGTACCTTAGATAGAAATGCATGGACAAAATAAGGCCAAAGAGGACATGGAGTAAATTCAACTTATGCCCTCATGTATGTTGGATGTGTCTCTGTCTGTCTGGCATTATTAGGATGCTATATTTTTGTTTTATATGTCTTTATAGTGAATGGAGCTGGGGAAGGCTTAACCGTGGTCCCTAATGGTATGCTGCCTTTGAGTGTTTGTGTGCGTGTGCGTGTTTGTGTGTACAACATAAGAAGCCACAGTGAGGAGGATTAAGTGGGGTCTCTGACGATGTCTTGTACAATGAGGGTTGATGGGTGTGAAAGGCCCATTCCGCAGTAGTAACGAGGCTAATGAATTCAGACTCTAATCGATTGTCTCAGCTCTCTCTGGATTAGATGCAACCTTGCTGGAAGGGAAGGCACCATAGAGGTGTGTGTGTATGCATGCAGTAGCAGACTAGAGTGCATAGTTGAGGATGGGATAGAAGTGGGGGCTGCTAGTTCCTCTATCCTTTGCTTCTTCCCCAGCACACCTTAAACCCTGCTTCCCCACACCCCCATCCGGGTGAATGAGGGGGACAGAAGGATCATCTCCCGTCTAAATGAGATTACAGCTCCTTCAGCTGCTTATCTGGGCTAATGCCAGCCACTGTGGGGCTGCTGTAGCGGCTGGGGCCAGGGCCAGGGATGAGCCAGAAGAGCCAAAGTATAGTCTGTGTACAGGGGATCAGCATTAGGCTCCACTCTATGCCTATAATATCCTTCTCTCCTTCCCCACATCTACCTCCACCCCACTCTGCTCCACACTGCAGCGCACCGCCGCACCCAGTAATCCCCCAAGAGAGAAGAGAGGGAAAACACATGAAGGAGGAGTGAAAGAGAGAAACAGGGGAGCAAAAGGATTTGAGAAAGAAGAGGGCGGTGTTGTGGGGTTCTGGGTGTTGTACACAAGAGAGAGTGCTGTGCTTGGATTTTGCATTGGATAGATTTGTTTATCTGTTCTCCCTTTTGTGTGTATGTGTGCCCGTGTCCTTCCAGACGGGTCCATCAGCGCAGTGTCCAGTCAGCGCCCACCCTGGCCTGGGCTCCTGCTAACACCAGTGTGGTGAAAGAGCGCCACCTAGCGGTAGCAGCTGCTCTCTGGGCTCACTTCTTCCCCTTCCTGCGCAGCCTTCGCCTCTCTCAGACCCCTCCAGCACAGCTGGCAGATGCTGCTGCAGGTCAGTAACGCCCAATTGAAGAAAAAGGACACACTAAGTGAAGTGAAAAAAAGAAGGTCCAGGTGTGGGAGAGTTAGATGTCAAACAATATGAGTTCTTGAAAACTGATATTATGTACTGATGTAGCCATTTTTGATTAAGGTAAAGACTTGAGAGAATTTTAAAGGCAGAGAATAGAGTGTGGCTTTACTTGCAAAGGGAAGGGTGTTAGGACAATTTCAGAATGTAAAGATTCAGAGAACACGGGACAGAAAAGAAATTCATAACTTTGATATGTACTTGTATCATTGTCAACTGACCTAATTTCATTTTCCTCAGGTTTCACCTTGCTGGCCTTTGATCTACCCAATTCTGCCCCCCAGGACCTTCAACCCAACCCAGTCCAGTCCATCATGCAATGCTTTGGCTGGGATGACATGATACACCCACTTCTGGTGACTCGCTACCTTCCCCATCTGCTCCAGAACAGGTAGAGTTGGCCCCTTGGATTTGCCCCTGACGCCTTCACCTCAGTCACAAAACATCTTCATCTCATCACTTGTAATGTGAAAAAAATCAGATCAGTCAGATGGGCATGATTCAGTCCTCTGTTCCTGTCAACCATCAAGCTTCATCAAGGTGCACAGCACTTCACGAAATTGTTTTCCACATGTCCTGTAGGTATATTACACATTTTAATTAATCAATTAAGACAGGGAGCGTCCTTGGTATTGTGAAAATCTGTATTGATGAAGGAATCGCGTTTGTGCCTCGAAACTGAAAATACAATGTAGTGCTTCTTCAAAATTACATTCTAGGGTACAAAGCAATGGGATCACCTCAGCCTCAAAATTCCTGTTCAGACATTACCAGCTGATATTAAGGTGCAACACATGAATATAAAAGCAAAGCAAAGACACACATCTTGTTTATGGTGTGGATTACCAGCCAGCCAAACCTTCTCTGACTACAGTTTGATCTCTTGCTAAAATGTAAGTTATAAAATTAAGTATTGATTTAATTCACATGTAAAAATGTTTACCCCCCTCTACCCTACTACACATAAAATCTGTACATTATCTCAGAAATCTGATTTTTATGTGTTGTAGGGACAAGGGGATTTCAGTGTTTATTCATTTTTTACTAAAACAGTGTGACCTTTGGAATATGCATTCCAGAGAGAAAACAAAAAGTGTGAACACTTCAACACAACAAGGCATAAAATGTGAATTTTAACAGACCTTTCACCTCTTGCCGTTTACATATTGGGCTTGTCTTTGGTTATCAGAAACCTGCCACTCACTTATTGAATGCTTGATATTTCTCTGTCATTTTAGTCAACAGTCGGCGAGACCTGTAAACCTCATCCAGTTAGAACTACAGATGTAACAGTTCAGTGTTTCTCTTTCTCTGTCTTTTCCAGTGAGCTGGTGTCTTCGCTGAGTGGTGATTCTAGTGCTGCTGTGTCGAGTTCGGCACAAAGTCTGTCAGTCAGGGCCTGGTTCAGATGTGTTCTACAGCAACACCTTCACAAGAACCCAGACGGGTCTGACAGCAGAACAGGTAAAACCGCTCAACAGCAATCTTCAGCTTACAATGCGACAAATTACTTTACATGACGTCACACATGACATTACTTTTTTCAATTGCATTTATGTTTTTAGTCTAGTTAGACTAACTTTTTACATTATGAAATCACAATGTGCAATCAGAATTTCCAACTCCCCTTCAGCCCAGGACCCTATCTTGTGTTTTTCCTTAAAATTTGGCATTACCCTGTGAGTTAAACATATTCTCCAAATTGCTTTCCCTTATATGATAATGTGTTATGTTTGCCTGATTGCTTGTATTAATAGAGATGAATTACATTACTGTTTGAAGAGCAGGACGTGTTTGTGTCTGCATTCCTCCAGGCCGAGCTGTGGAGGAACAATTGTGTGAACTGACTCGGCTTGTGATGAGGCTTCCAGAGGTGGACAGTCTTCTGCAAAGAGCCAGCCTCCAGCCAACAGCCACCAGGCTGGAGCCCACTTCAGCCCTGGAGATGTTTGTCAAGGTAACTTATGCTCACAACTGACAAACACACAGAGGTGTATTAATGATAATGGCAAATCTTGTGTCTGTGTATATTTTGAAATTGTATATTAAGTTACCTTACTCTCTATGTTGTGGGCTATGATTTACACCCTTATGTCTCTGGAACATATATAGTAGTACATGTAGTAGTGAGCATATCGTAGTAAAATTCATCCCCAAACCTTTACATAAGCCTACACCATATGTGACGTATTCTAAGCCTATCACTGTCATATCTGGTCTCTGCTATGGCAGCCTACGTTCTTCATGCAAATGTATACATGTCTGTCGTTATCTGCTCTCACATGGTGTCAGGCTGTAGGCAGTGTGTACAGTGGACTGCAGCTTTTGTCTGAACGCTCAGCTATGGTGACCAGATCCCTGGAATACATTGGTGACATCCTGAAACACATTAAACCGTCTCTGGTCAGCAAGAACCAAGAAGGAATGCAGTTGGCATACTGGGCTGTCGGTAGGGCCAAAGTCCATATATGTCAAACACATTGTACAACACACAAAGCTTTCTTTACTATTTCAGTGTAGTTTGAGTCTCAGACTGGAGTGAGGAATTCTTCCAGTTGTGTGTGTGACTCAATGACTGTCTCAAATCTATGTGATCCAGGCTGCATAGTGAAGCACTGGAGCCCCCTGCTGGCCACTTCCAAAGCGCAGCAGCTGTTGTTCCGCATTGTGGATGGGCTGCTGCTTCCTCACAACCTCACACCGCAGGACAAAGTTCTGAGGGACAGCCTGCCTCTCTATCTACAGGTTAGAACAAACAAATACAGTACATACAAACTCCTACCCATAATGGGCAGGGGCCAGAAGGGTTATGGGTTCATGCCTTAACCATAACTCTTTTGAACTGTTCAAACACACAGGCATAGTGTTGCACAAGGCATTTGATGTTGTGAAAAAAACAAAACAACACTAACGAAAACTCATCAGTCATCTGTCAGCTATATGTTCATTATTCCTTCACTCTGGGAATGTTAATTTATTCTCATGCAGGGACTGTCAGTGGCCTCCAGTGTGTCTCAGTCCCAGGGTGCTTACCTCAAGCAGCAGCTTCGCTCTGTTACCCGGAGATATTTGGACCATTTCCTTCCTGCCTCACCTTCCATGGGCGTCATTGCCAACCACCCTGTGCTTCTGTCTGCCTGTGAGGCCAGTCCAACCATCCAGGGAGCTGCACTGAGGAAGACCATCCTAGAAGTGCTCCGGTAGGTCTCTAAATGAGATGTGGTTTTCCTGTCGTTGCCCACCAAGCAACCTCGCTTTGACATGAATGTCATACCCAGCTTATGTTTCAAAAAGGCTCCTGTCAAATCAAAAATGAAAAAAGTGTCTCAGGAGTGACTGAAACAGACAAACTCATACGTTAAACTGTATTGCTTGAATTCAGTGCTTCAGTTTTAATCTTATCATCAAGGACCTATTCACACTCTTTTCTTCACTGTGTTTTTAAATAAACTACTTCATAAACTATGATGCAGTTCTTCCTCAGAACCTAAAGTAGTTTTGAACCTCTCTGATTTCACAGTGACAGCTTCCTACAGTTCAAAGGCCATGCCCCCCCTCCTCGCCTAGCATCAGTTCTGATGTTCCTGCTGGAGCTTCTGAGACGAAACAGCGACTCAGACTCTAACCTCCTCACTCTCCCCCTCCCCTCTCTGCTGCGCTGTGTGATGCTGGTCAATGAGCCACATGGTAAGATTAACAGTTTGAATATTAGAGGACCTCATTTTTTCATTTTTTAACATTATGAAATGTTAGTCGTGATCTACAAGATGTCCTTTCACTCACTGTGTCCATACTGGGGTTTATGGTTCTGCCATTGTACTTTGCAACATAATTGTTGTGATAACAGACAGTTAATCTTGCAAATATGCTTGGTTAACAATCTGGGAGTCGGCTTTTTATAATGTAATTATTAAATGTGGCAACAAATTTAATGTTGTTAAAGAGATGTTTTTTATGACCACAGTTTACTGACTAGCATCATGGAAGAAGGATGGTCTGGCAAGGATGAAAATGTGAACTTTAGTGTCAGAAAGCACTGATGGTGTAGACCAGCAGGTGTTTCTAACATGAGAAGGTCACTGATTCTACTCAGAAAACCATAGTTATGCAAACAATCCACTTCTCCTTGATGTTGCAGTTACTTGCAGCACCAGGAGAGTACGTCACAGTATATTTTACCTCAGCTTTGATTGATCTTCATATAATAACGGACCAGGCCTGGGATTTGTGTGGCTTCTGCTTAATGCATACCATAATCACAGTACTTATCAACAAGCATTTTGCAAACATTTCCTTAATGCTCACCATTTTCACCACTCTTCACCTGGATAATGATGTCAGTAATATCAGAGGTTTTTTTATATATATATATGTGCAGTGAGAAGAACGAGCACAGATGCCTTACAGCTTGTGGTGGAGCGATGCGCTGCTGCGTCTACACAGGGACCATGCGACCAGATGATCACCGTCTTACGGTAATTTACTATAATGCGTAGCGATAAATATCTGCACCTGTATTAGAGCTGTGAGGTGCTGATGCATTTTGCTGCTCATAAGAGCCTGGAGTCTGTATACATCTTCACATTTCTGTACAGTGGGCATTCAGTATTTGACTGTCTGTACTGTCATTTGTGATACAGACAAAAATGTACACATGATGTGCAGACTGTGGTAAAGCCACTATTGCACATTAAAGCCTCTTTTATCCATTCTGGTTTTAACTGCTTATGTCCTCCCCTCCTTGATCTTAGGTCATTTGTGGAGGAGAATGAGGGAGTTTACGACAGGCAGGTATACAGCGTCTTGGAGACAGTGGCTGTTTTAGATCCCACCGTGGTTCAGGCTCTCATTCCCAACCTGTCTCTTAGTCTGAGAAACACTGAGCACAAAAGAGGACTGGGCAAGAATATCGCCTTGAGGTGAGCAGGCACATGAATCACATCCTGGAGGCCATGTAGACAGCAGTCATCGCCTTAAACTATTTTTAAGTTGTCTAGACAAAAAGCAGGTGTTACATACGCAAGTAGACATATTCTGTAGCTGTACGCCTTATTGAATGTGACACATCTCTCTGTGTAACAGGAGTGCGTATACCAAGTTGCTGTGTCTCCTTGGGGAGAGTGGGCAGGCTGAAATAACCAGTCTGGAAGGCGACTAAAAAGTTTTCCAAAAAAAGGGATCAGCTCCAGGACCTGACGCAAGCTCCAAGAATCACTTGTCAGTCATAGCAACGTAAATGCCAGATTTCTGGATTGGGTCGTGTTGCAGTCCTGCATATGAGCGTGTCTTGAAAATGTGAGTGTTTAATGTATTTAGCACTGAACAGAACGCTGTGATAATGCTAAAACCTAAACTACAGTTGTAATATGCTGGAAAACGCAAAATTGATGTGTAAAACTGTGATACATTTACAGGAATGTTTAAAAGAGGCTATCAATTGATGTATCAGTCTAATATATTCCAATCATGGACTGAAATCCTAATATCAGCAGGTGTATATATTGTATATACTGTAAAGAAGGTGCAACTTTACATTTTGGCAAATGCAGTATTAATAAAATGTGACAATAAATATGAATATGCTCATATGCCGGCCTCTTCACCTTTTCATTTCAGTCCTATAGTAAGAGAAGTGAGGAATGCGAGCAGTGAAGTGAGCACAGACTATTTGTGCTTATACCATCAGGTGCTGGATCTGTCTCTACTCGGTTGGCACTCTGAATTACAGATTTGATGACAGTCGTGGGTGAGCCCAAAGAGTTCAGTAAAAAAAAAGTGAGTAAAGGAGAGAAGTACTGTTTGTTCCAATTCTCTCTCTCTCTCTCGCCTTTTCCAAGTCGCAGCAATCTCTCGCAATCCGGCTTTAGTTTGCACCTAATCACATGAAGTCTCACTCCTGTCTCCCACAATCACCAAGTCCCATTTTCTGTCATTGCTAGTCATTTTCCGGCCTCATCAAACTGCATTGCATCTCTTCATCTCAGCGGTTTTCTGCTGCACTGCATTCCTTTTCTCCGGCGGTATCATACGTGGCTGGAGAATCCATGCAGAAAGATGGCAGCGGAGGCAATGCTTTAAATTGATGTGCAATTATCTATTCCTGCTAAATAATTCTCACAAAAGACAAACCACTTTGCTTCTCCTCACTGTTACAACCACCGGTAGCCTTCATGAGATACATTCCAGCACTATTTATTTATGTAGCATTTTTATTCTGCAAATTTTCCATAGATTCTCTCAGACTCGTTGCTTTGGACAGACAGGGGAAGTGCAGGGTTGGTGTTTTCTCTCTTTTGGTTACAGTACATCGATTAGCCACAGCATTGAAAGCACAAACAGGTGAAGTGTGTAACATTGATCATCTTGTTACAATGAAATGTTCTGCTGGGAAACCTTAAGTCTTGCCATGTAGACACTGACACATACCAATTATTTAATAAATACTGTTGCAAACCAAGCATGACGAGGCAGTTTTCTGATGCCAGACATCGCAAGACACCCTCAGAAGTCTCATGTCCAACTGTTTCGGCGGCACAAGGTGGGCCTACACAATATTAGGCAGGTGGTTTTGATGTTGTGGCTAATCGGCGTATGTTTTCGAAGATCAACATAATGTAGTATCATACATATACACACTTTGGAGAATACTCAACAGATGTTTGCTGTATGATGACAATGACCAGACATTCAGTTAAACAGTCTTAGGTCCTGAGCGTAATAAAAATCTCACACTTACACAGGTTGACAGCATATACACATACAGTAGTATGTCACTGATTTTGCAGAAAAATCATTCTTTAAAGTCTTTTTTTTACCTTATTTGAACTAAAAATAAAATGACACGTTCATTTATGTGCAATGAGCTTCGGCCTCGGGTGTTTGACACTTGTTAACCCAAAGTACATGTGAGTCAATAAGGAAACGGGCTTTGTCTTTCATATCTTGAAAAACATTATCAGCATGTTTTTCAGGCCACCGAAGTGATTATAGAGGTTAGATGGAAATGTTACAGAGTGGTTTTAGCTAGAAAAGCTCCTCTAATAGGTTACAAAAAGAACACTTTCTTTATACTCCTGCAGACAGCTGAGCAGTTCAGCAATTTCTGCTTACCATGGTCACTTAATTGTTAATAGGGTTGACATTTTGCTCCCTCTGGGGTTATTTTCCTACCTCGCTGTCTTCACTGGACTTGATGAATGGTGTCTCAGTCTTTGGGGAAATACAACAAATATTCTGTATTATTGTAACAGCTTGTTCAGCAGCTTGTTCCCTAGAAGCTTGAAGAATAACACGGCTCTTGGAGATCAGGAGAGTACTATTAATACATATGGGTGTCACAGAACTCCCTGTGCGCTCCTGTGACAGAGGTGGCAGATTCCCGATTGATTACTATAATCAAGCGCGCTTGTGTCAGTCATGTTTGCAAGCGCTGACTGTCCAGAGTTTCGCTGAGATGGCTCCGTCCTCTGGTCGGGGTGTTCAAGTTTTCTGGCATTTTGATAATCAGTGGTTTAAACAGCACCTATCCTGTGATGGGGGACTTGTAGAGTCTGTAGGTTTGGGCAGGTGAAGTAGGGAGCAGGGAGGAAACAGGTTGCTATCCCATTGGAGGCAAATGGCAGTGTTGGTCCGTAAAAAACCTCCTCCTTGCCCTCTGTGCTGAGATCCAGCACCTGGAGAGAGGAAATGCATATATTAGTGTATGGTTCTCCTCATAAATTAAAGTTTATCAGCTGTAAATATGACATAGCAAGTTATGAGTACTTAATGGCAATATCAACCGCTGGTACAGATACACTGATACAGTCTGAAAATTTAGTGAAATGTCTCAAAAACTATTGAATAGTTTGGAATGAATGTTGGTACACAGTCATGTTACCCTGAGGATATACTGCAATCTCCTTAGTGATTCTCTGACTTTGGCAAGATCACCAAGATACTTTGATTTATGATCAAATACCCACCAAATGACATTTTCATCAGCCCTACACGTGCTCTTACCTGTCTGCCAATTTATTAGTCTGTAAGCATGCCAACATACTGAACTAATACGGTCAGCGTGATGCCTGGCAACATCACCATGTTGGTGTTGTCATTGTGAGTACATTTTTAAAAAGACATTACTTGGCAATACATGACTCGTACATAAAAAAAGATATTCCATGATAATATATACTTTACCATTTTCATACAAAACAATGATACACTTATAATTACAGCCACCATGTACTAAACACTGAAAGTAGGTTTTCTTCTTGCCTTCTACGATGTGCCTTCTAATCAATAAATTCTAAGTCTTTGTCCTCCTGTATAATTATCCAAGAGAAAAGTCAATTACACAGTAGTTCCCAACTGGAATTGAAAAGAAACAGCTGGCCTTGTTGAAACTACCCAGTCTTCACATGCCCACGATGCACACAATTCAAATTCCTGTAGCTGTTTTCGCTTCGGAGGAATGAAAAAATCGTACAGTACCAGAACTGGAGGTTGTAGGTTAGATAACATATATACAGTGTGTTCACGCCCAGCCACCTTCATTGATGTTCTTTTTTAAATCTTTTTTTCTTTTTTTAAAATCTGTGATATTTAATCCTCATCTTTACATTCAGGCTGGAACAGAATCCGTCAAGGCTACGGCTCGTTGTTTAAGAATACAAGATGCAGCGTGTAATTAATCATTTGTGCTGCATTATATGAGCAGCACAGTTTCAACAGATGAGCTGAATTCGTATCACTTCATCTGATAATTCCGTAAATCCACACCTCTCACCTGAATGCATGCCAGAGGCTCATTAGTCCAAATGGAGTATCCTCCAACCACATAGATCCTGTCGTCGTGGACGGCCACTCCGGACTCGTTCTGACCTGAAGGAGGACAGAGCCAACACAATGCTTCACCGTGCCAAGCAGAGGGCATTCTGACAATATGACTCCGGCGTCCCCCAAGAGGCAGAGAGGGAGATAAATGGAGAAAGATGGGGCAAGGGCGGGAGTGTACGGAGAGCTAAGATTGAGCTCCTGTTGTCTTTCTGTGACTTTGTCTTTAAACTTTTACTGATATAATAAGAGGAGAGGATTCCAGAACAAGGGAGGAAAGTCAAACAGGAGCAGAGGAGAAGGGAGGAAAAGTAAAGTCACCTGGACTGTGAAGCTGGTTAGACTATGACATGAAATGAAAAAAAATCTGATCATAACATCCTACAGTAAATGCATGATGCTGATAGAATGTGTTTCGACTGCCTATACTCCATCTCACTACCACCCTGGAGGCTAATCATACAGCATACCCACAGGTTCAGCACGGACACATATATGTTTTAATTGTATCTCATCTTACCGCCTACTCACAAACAGCAGGGAGGTTTAATGCGTTATGTTTTCAGTCTGATGAGAGGAGGAGAGGGAGCTTTACTCAACCTAAGGTCCTGAGCACCACATATGTACACTTCACCCTTGGAATTAACTTCATATTTTGTTCCAGATAGCTAACATTAAAGCCCCTGAAAACTTGGTTTCACATCTTAAGCGATTCACTTTAGGATTAGATATTCATGCCCAAATAAACAGCAGCTAAAAGTTACAAGATTAAAGCAAGGTGGGCCGCATTTGATTGACAGTGGCTCGTTATAGTCATAATTGAGTATGTGCCATCACTTTTGACTAAAATATGCCATAAACTTAAAACCACAGACTATATATGAAATACTGATGTAGCATCTGGATGTGAAAAATGAACTGAAGTGACATAAACATGCATTCTTTCTAATGGCCAGCAGGGGGCGACAACTCTGGTTGCAAAATGACGTCAATATTTAAGGAAGTCTATGAGAAAATAACCCTATTTCTTCCTTGATTTATTACCTCAGTACACATTTTTACTAATATGTTTCTCGTCTCAATTGCTACTTTTAAGTCTTGTTACAGACAGTATTATGTTAACTTTGTAAATTATGGTCACGTTTAAAGTAAATTGGACGATAAAGCAAGGTATGCTTTAGGGCATGGCTATCTTGTGATTGACAAATAACTACTATATGGGCATGTGTAGTGTCCTCAGGTTTCTATACGTATCAAAACATGTTAATGTACATATTCGTCTTCTAAATATATTTTAAGTAAACTTGCAATAAAACTTGTTTACCATCTGGCAGCAGGAGACAGTTGTGGACATATTAGCTTTAAAGTTGACATGACTGACTTCCCGCATATGCAGAGCAACATTAGCATTCATGCAGAGCAGTGTCTGTGGCCACTTGATTTTTTAGCTGTTTTAGGTCTCCACCAATGCCCGAGAGAAATATCTGGATCTGGGCCGCCGTTTAGCTCACTGAGTTAAGGCGACACCACATGGCTCAGTCCCTTAGCAGCGGTCATGAGCTCGAGTCCAGTTCAAGACCTTTTGCTGCACGTCACTGTCCTGTCTCCCCCACTTTCACTCTGTCTCTGTCTGTCCAATAAAACGGAAAAACTCTCCCCTTGAAAAAATAAATTTAAAAAAAGACATATGTGGCTCTAAAGTAACATTTTTAGGAATACACTTTTCCCCAAGAGTCACATTAGACAACTGATACCACTCATGTCTGTCGGCATTTATGAAGCTACAACCAGGCTTAGTTTAGAATACAGGCTGGAGACAAGGGAATAGCTAGCCTGGCTCTGTCCAAAGTTACAAAATCCACCAACTAACACCTCTAAATCTCACTATTAATACCCTTCATCTGTTTTTTCTTCCACCCTTACAACCCTAATCCTTAAAACCCAAGTGGAAAAATAAAAACAAATTGTAGTTTTATGGAGGATTACACAGTAGACAACTTATTTTCCCAAATTAAGTGAATTCAAGAGATTTGGCTCAGCAGAGGTGGGTTTTTTGTGTTTCTAGGCAGAGCCAGAGCTCGTTGTCTCGCCCCATTTGTAGTCTTTATCCTAAGATAAGTTAACCATCTCCTGACAGTGGCTTCATATTTAGTGTACAGACAAGAAATGGGATCAATCATCTCATCTAATTCTCAGCAGGAAAGCTGAGAAAGCTTTATTTATAAGAGAGAATCACCATCATGTAGGTTTTCCAGTTGTTCACAATCAGCTTCTCAGTTGTCTCCATCACCAATTAGGGTGTACATGCTTCATATGGGTGTTTTTTTACTCTGCCCACCTGTGAGGAGGCTGAAGGAGCAGCGCGTCCATTGGTCCAGGTCCATGTTGTAGGAGTCGATGTGACGGACCAGGATGCGGTCGTTGTTGTAATCCAGGTCGTTCCCGCCGAGCACGTAGAGCTGCCTCCTCACCGCCGCCATGACGTGGTACACTCGCCTCTGCAACATGGGACTGCGGGCCAACCACTGGTCCTGAGGAGGAGGTGGAGGTGGCGGAGTGGATGTGGGGGAGAAAAAGGCAGATGGATTTGAAGAAAGAAGGGAGAAAATGAGAGATGTAGTACAAAGAGGGAGGGAGAGAGAAACAGAGAGGGTGGAAAAGGGAAGGAGGATGAATAAGAAGATTAATATTTAAGCATATCCATGCATGGGTAATTGATGTATGCTCAGTGCTAGATAAATAACGTGACACTGGAGCTCTGGTTTGTACTAATGACTTCCCTCCCTATTTCTAATCATATGTTTCAGCCACTCCATTTTACACCAAGGATCCCTGCTCATTTCACTAAGTGTGTCGAAGCTTATTTTGTGTCAGCATGTGTGTGTGTGTGTGTGTGTGTGTGTGAGTGCTTGATTGAGGCAGAGAATGAGAAAGAAAGTGTGTGTGTGTGTGCGTGTGTGTGTGCGTGTGTCTGCTGGGAGCTGACGGGTGGCCATCTGTTGAGGGTAGAGTGGGTGGGGGGTTGCTGTTGCTCTGGCAGGTGAATGTAGATTCATGGTGAATACAAATGAGACCCTCTCCCTCTCTCTTTCACTCGCTTCTTCGTTCCCTCGCTTCCACGCAGACATGTACAAACACAGACCCATATGGATGTGCGCCTTACACGTATACACACTGCATACCTCCAGACTATATACAGCCTCACCGCGATCCAGGCCTCTTTAACAGCTGGCTCTTATACATACACAAACAGAAACCGCAGCTTACTACAATCCAACGCGGTGAGCTGTGTGTACGTAACACAGAAATGATATTAAATGTCAAATTTTCCCATCCATGATGCTCCGAAAGAGGTGTGTGTGCCGATGGGATTGCTTGCTTTGTATTTAGGATAAAAGGTTGTAACCTTGTAGAAGTAATATTCAGAGGATTTTACATTAAAGGGCCAGTACCAGTGGGTTTTTTCTTGTTTGTTTGTTTTTGTATCTACAAACATGATTGATGAACTACAAGTCCCATACACAGTACTGTTACTGGAGTCGGATAAAGTTTCTAGATTTCCTGTCGATGGTTTCCATTTATTTCCAAATAGTGTGAAAATCAATTTGCAAACATTTGATACTTGTCCATTATTGTTACACTAATGCTGTTTAGGTGTGCTTGTTTTTCATAACAAAAAAACGGACAAAATTCAAAGCAGACTTAACAAAGTAAAAACTTTAACAGGCAGAAACCTCAGGAAATAGACTTGCAACTGATCCTGATGAGAGTAGAACATGTTGGTCTCATAATAAGTTGCTCTTAATACAACAATTGCAACTGGAGTTTTCCCCTTTCTGCGCACAACTGAATGAAACCCACCGTCTTCCTGGCAGATAAGCGGCTGAATTTTTATTCAACAACAACAATTATTAGTTGATTTGTTCCAGGGCAATCAGGAGCAGCATAACAAGCTGTAAATACTGACATATTATAACTTTTGCAAACAGTTATTTATCCACATCCAAAAGACATAGAGCAACACTCGCATTAATTTAGAGTCCTGCTTCTGACCACCCGGCAAATTTATGTCCAGTGCTTATTAAATAAACCCATCTAACTCTATTTGGTCTCCACGAGCTCCAGAGGGAAAATATAAATCTTTTTAGTTTGTTAAATGCTGCATTATGTTTACCAGCTAGTCGCTAATTTTATCTGTTTGCTGTTTGGTCCTGGGCAGCTTGTGTACAGGGGGTTCATCAGATCTTTTTTTTTAACATTATAACAGCTGCTCACTGGTGCTAGCAAAGATGGGAGCAGGGAAAGGGAATCAACATAGTGAAGTTGTGGGCTGTAAAACCAAAGAAATGTGTTAAAAGATTGTAGAATTTGATGGTAATGGTAATTTGACAGTAATCCTCTGTGAGTTTGTCACTAGGAGCAATGGCTCTCACATTTTCTATGGTTTCTTCATCCATTGTTCATATGAAAGTAATGACTTGAGCATCACTAAAATGATGCTACTGAATGTGGCCAGTAATGACACCGTATACTAAGCTATTCAGACACACACTTGTAATAGGATATAAAAGCAAAGACTTATAAGACTCCTTTCTTCAATACACCAAAACAAATCTCATTACTTCATAGTTACCTGCTCTGGGTCGTACACCATCAGCCGATTCTGGTACTGAGCAGTGTTTGTTACGCCGCCTGTAACACAAAGAACAGCAGTGGGATTTGTGTGTCTATGCATGATATACAGGTATGTGTAGAACTGAGAAGAAGAAACACATTTCAGAGAGTGTGTATGTTGACTCCTTCTTCTGTCTCCTTGAGTACCTGAGACCCAGAGCAGGCTGTCAGCCACACAGCCGGCGTGGCAGGACAGTGAGCGGTCGAATGGCTGGACAAACATCCATTTATTCCTCTTGGGACAGTAGCGCTCCACAGAGGGCAGCACCTGTCTCAGCTCATTCCTGCCCCCCACTGCGTACAGGTACTGACCCAGAGCTCCCAGGACAAAGTGTTCTCTGCAGGCCTTCATGGGGGCTATCTCAGTCCACTGGTTGCCCCTGGGGTCGTATCTACAGGCAGTCCTTACGGCACACGTCCTCCCGGTGGCATGCTCCACTTCACCGCCCACAACAAATAAGAAGTTCCCCATCACAGCCACACAGTGGTGGCTGCGCCCAGTGGGCATGGGTGCCAGCTCGCTCCAGTTCGACCCGCCGGCCACGCGTACATGCTCCTGTGCGGCTGGGTTGAAGTATCGCAGCTCCCTGACTCTGCTCACTTCCCGCTTCCGCCCACCGACTATGTAGAGGGTGAGGGACTGGAAGCGAGGCCTGGTGCGAGCTGACTGGTGGAGGGGCTGAGCGAAGGTGGAGTGGTGGTAGTCCAGGGCTTCGTCCACCAGGGCGGCAGCGGTGGGGCTGGATTGGACCAGAGGATGGCTACGGGCGAGGTGGTGCAGGGTGGGGACGTCCATGAGGCCGTAGCGGACGTGCTGCAGGAGATCCTCAGTGTACTGATATCGACAGTCGTGTTCTAGCCACAAAACGACCAACTAAATACAGAACAAACAAAGACACAAACAGTCATTGTCATCTGAATGGGAAACGTTTTGCCATATAAGATTAGTCTATAATATTACCCAAATTTAGCGTGTCGTACCATTTTAGAGCACAATTTGGGAACTGTCAAATTATTGTTCCACCAAAAGATTACAGTTTAAATTGTGGTACATCATCATAAATTCACTGTGCGTTGCCTTCTTTTATACACTATTGATGAAACAAGTTCGGTTTAATATGGCTTTGATATTCTGACATAGATTTTTTCAAAGTCAAGGGGATAATCCAAAGAAAACAATAATAACTGTAAGAAGGGCTTTGATTTCTGCTCTTTTTTAATTTGAAACAAAGAACTCTCCACCCTCGTCATTTTCACACAGTCAATTCAAAAAGGAAAATGAGGACGAATACGATCGGGCAAGACAAGAAGTTAAAAAGAGAGGGAAGGAAAACAATAATATATGGTGCAAAAGGAAAGGAAAGCAACTATGAAGAGAATTAAAGATTAGAGAAAAACAAGGGAAGAAAAAAAAACAAGATGTGAGGAAAGAAATGACTGAAGGACTGCTAATCAGAATTATTTTTCCAGACACCTATAGGCTATAATGGCAAGATTGAGGAAAAGCCAGCAGTGGAGCCTTAGTTGCCAACACGAGCACACACACACAAGCATTTATTAATCAGCAGCATTCAATATACAGACTGCAAATATCCACAGGCACCCTCCTTTGTTTAATGCAGGCGAACTGGGTAGCAGGGAAGGGATTTAATTGAACTCGAGAGCAGTGGAAGGTTATTTAGCTGCGACGAGGTGTGAATGTGGGCGAGATGACTGGAGATCACTGATACCATTATCAGGAAAACAAAGTGGTTTTTAACGCAGTCGGTGCAGAGACTGAGAACTTATTACAGCGGAATAAAGGCAAGTTTTGGGGGGGGGGGGATGGACACAAGGAAGAACAAATCAGATTCACAATAATACAGCTGATGTGAAAGCGCAGGATTTGGTGTGTGTGATGTGGCGTGTGCATTATCTTTACTACACAGTCTTTCCTTCATGTCCCCTTCAAGCCACTCTGAAGGTGTGAATATGCAACAAACATGCAAGTCAGGCTTCTGTCTCTTTTTGTGCTATCCGTGCCACTCTCCTGTCTCTTCCTCCCTTTCCTCTATTGCTCACCCCGCCTCTCTCCTCCTCATCGCTCTGAAGTGACAGTGTGTGTGTGCGTGTGTGCACTACGGCAGCTGACTGTGAAGGTCACGCTGCATCACACAACTTCCTCGGGGCACAGAATAAATCAACTCCCCTCCTTCCACTGAAAGAGAAAGTGCGAGAGAGAGACAGTGTGTGTTGGTGAAAAGGGGAGGGAAAGAGATAGTGTGAGAGAGAAAGAGAGAGGTAAAGGGGGAGGAGGAGGGGAAGCCGCAGAAAGGCAGAGCAAAGGATGGCAAGAAAGAGAGAGAGAGAGAGAGAGAGAGGAAGGGGAAAAAAACAAAGGCAGAGAAAATGTGATTTCCAGAGCGTGAGAGACTCTAAGAAAACTCTGAGTGACGATGATTGACGGCCGAGCTATATCGGTCCGGTATTGCCGCGCCACCCTCCAGCCCCCCATCCTTTCGGACGACAGCCCCCGCTTGCTGTTCGCTTCCGTCTGATGCCCAAATTAACCTTCTGGGCGAAGTGAAGGAGGCCCAAAGCAGCCTAATCAGAGGCTGATTATGGCGGCGGCGGCTGGCTAAAGGGTCAGGGTAATTGTGCCATCAGAGGCCTGATTGTTTTCAATCAGACGGGCGGCCGAGTGACAGCTGGGGGATTGGGGCCCTGATGGAGCCGCGGTGGGCCTAATCAGAGAAGAGAAGGGGAGAAAAGAAAGAGAGGGGAGAAAGAACTGAGGGGGTGGCGGTGGTGGTGGGGAGGTAGTGGGAGTGGTGCGGGGGCTGATTGGCGCAAATGAACAGTCAAAACGGCAAGTTCCCACCCTGCTACTGCCGCTTCACTCCACAATCCCAGCAGTTCATCACATGCACGCTTTCATGGGATGCATGGACTGACAGCATAGAGCAGTCAGTCAGAAACAGTCCTTCACGTTGCATATCCTCATTTATCTAAACAAACAGTATTTGAGATACAGATGGCGGTGTTTAATTTCTTGTGCATTGCTCTGCGTGTGTGTTATATGTACTGAGAAGTTTGGTGCCAGGATGCAATTTGTTCAGCAGATATGATTGTTTCTCACTTCCCTTTTCATCTAAATATTACCATAACACTGTGCTTTAACACTTTAACACTGCATCACATGGAAAACTCACGCACACGCACACACACTCCCAGTGCCGTACCTTCCATATCTCCTCCTCGCTCAGGGAGGTGAGACGGTCGCTCTTCAGCACCTCCCTGAGGAGGCGGTAGGGCAGCTGCAGAGCCTCGTCCTTCCGGCTCTGGCTCAGCTCAGACAGATGCTCCACCAGGAAGCCCACCACGGCCTCCTCTAAGGCGGGGAGGTGGAACAGGTCGGCCACGCGGTACAGCTCCAGGTAGTTCACGCTGCTCAGCTCCTGGGGGATGAATGTATATATAAAAAGAAAAAGAAAAAAAAAACGCAGAGATGAATGGACGTTTTCAACATCAACAACAGCTACAAGGCCTCCGAGACAGCTGTCAGATCATGTGACTCTTAAAATACACCACAGTAACCAGTGAGGAGGAAATCTGTGAGAAAGAGTCCATAAAAATAGACATTTAAGGAGAGTTTTGTCATGTGAATCATCACTTTGACAAGAAACTGCAGCAACAGATTTTAGGTTTTAAATGATCCTGATCAACTCCAATCAGCTGCACCACTAAGTGAAGTGTCATTTTATAAGCAGGGATATTACAAAATGTTCTTGTGTAGAAGTCCATTTAGTTTTCTTCTGTATCATGTAGTCAGCAGAGGGTCACATTTGCAAATTCTTAATGGAAAAAGGTTGGACAAACTCACTCAATCCCAAAACCTATATACCTATAAGCCCCACGTGTGTGTCTAAATGCATTAACTCTGATTTAGTTTCAGTGTCATGACAACACTGCAGATGCCAAAAGGAGACAGTCAGAGAACAAGGGCGAAATAAAAGAAACTAAAGTCTGACTAGTGGAATAAGACTGCCATCTTCTGGCTGCCCTTCAGCACATGCAAACAATCAGCTCCATTCTACTCTACCACTGCTCGCAATGTGTTAATAATGTGATACCTTCATGGATCGGCCACTTTGAAGCAGACATTCCCATTGAAATCGAATACACTGCAATGTTCCTACTACTGCAAGGATTTTACAGGAAAAAAATGTAGTGTGCATTTCGTTTTTGAAAAGTCAGAATCAGCATTCAGACCCAAAGAGCATAAAGGTCTTCATGAAAAATGAGAATGATGAATGTACAAGCAATAATGGCAACAAACACACACTCATACCAGTTAAAATGATGTTGCAGTACACAGCAAGTGCACTATTGATCATTTGTTCAGCATTCAATTAACTTCATCAGCATCCATCGGATCCTACAGATGACTGACCAGCTGATATATCTGGTTTTCACTCAGCTATTGCAGTGTGTATTAGGAAATCAATGTTATTGGTCTGTCTTTACTCCAGCCAAATAGCAAATACAACAGTTAGCTGATATGATAGTGGTGTTGAACACAAAAACCTGTTAGCAGGTAATGATATGTGCAAACAAACAACAACAAAAAGCCGAATGTTTTTTAAAGTGCCATTTGCTTCATAGTAAGATATGGCCTTCTCTTTAATACAAGCTGACAGAGATTGTCTTTTACAACCACCAGATGGCACTTTAGAGCCATGTTTACCATTGTGATGTAACTGTACAGACCTGAACGGTAAAATACAGTAAAAAAATGTTGTTGTTTTGTGGAGAGGAGATTTGAGGACACCATATTCATGCACAGGATTAAATAATATATGTACGTAGCTATGCAGAGTATAAGCTGTACATGTATGCAGTAGTATGATTCTAAAATCACTGCACAATCCCTAAATTCCAGGGAAACACATGTTGTACAACTGTGTGTCAGATACCTTGGATTATTTCTGCTCTGAAGCAACCTCAGCAACCTTGTTTTTATCTGCACCAGTTCTTGGCAACGTACCCAGAGGACAGTAGGCTGCCTTTGCTTCTGTTCTGTAACACATGCATCTCGGTCTTGTGATAAAACGTATGAAACACGCAGCAGGGTGGCCCAGTTCTTAAACAGACCTGGACTCGGACACCTTACAGGAGCCGACACGTATCAAACCTGCTGAAGTGTCCCTGAGCAACACTCTGAATGCTGAAGGGCTGCTGACCTCCAGCTGACTCTGACCTTTGACCTCCTTGTGGAGGATTCACACCAGAGCATTAATTACAGATTACAGCAGCAGACCGCAGCGCTACTGTACACAGATTAATTTCCACATCAAACTCGGGTCATATTTGCTTAATGGAAGAGCTTGACATTTTAGAGCACGCATTTTTCACACTGTTTTTGCTGACATATATGAAAAGATTGATACCAATACCTCATTTATGTTCAGAAAATATGAAGCTATAACTGGCAGGCAGTTAGCTTGGCTTAGTATAAAGACCAAAAACAGAGGAAAACTGCTAGGATGGCTCCGTCAAAAGGTTTAAAAATCCACCTACCAGCACCTCTAAAATTAATGAATTGACACGTGATAAAAAATAAGAATATAAGAAGTGAGCATGACCAAAAGTATTAATAACAAAGCACATAACACTTTTGTACACTAATATTTGGTATGAATTAAACAAACATCAAGTGTGCAGACTGGGGTAATAGTTGTGATATTACTGTTGTGATAGTAATAATCAAATGATGAAATGGTAAATATTCCAGCACCAGTAGCTATGTGGCTGTCACACAAACACAAAAACATCATACAAAACAGTTATGGTTACAGAGTGTCCCTGTACCTCCCTACAAAGTGTAAATAATGTGCCAAAAAATGGACAAAATACAGGTTAATGTGAAGAATTCAGCTGATATCTTCTTTTTTAACTTCTAAAGATAATACTGTTATGGTGAACTCTTTTGGCCACAATAGTGATGTAGTGAAAATCTGGTATGACAGTCCTCTTCCAGGCTGAGCCAGGCAAACCGTACCCCCTTGTTTCCAGTCTTTAAACTGGTTTAGTTTCATATTTAGCATTTAGACTTGAGATTGATTGTAGTCTTCTCATCTAACTGTAGGTAAGAAAGCTAAAAAAAAAAATTAAAATGTACTTCTGAAAATCTTAAACTAGTCCTTTACTGATGTCACTGTTTATTCTCTGTCTTTGCTCATTTGCACATCATTATATCAGAGATGGTGTTTCAGATGGGGACTGTTCCACAGGGACTCCAGGTGCTTTGACCTTTAAATACTTTATCCCGATTCCAGTCATTGTCTTATATTTGCACAAACACATTTGACTCCAGCAATAATAGGTATTAAAAAAGCACACAGCTAGTACAGATGTCAGGTTAAAGTGGTTGTTCTTCATTTTCAGTCTAGTCTTTTGCTCTGTCACTGGTGAAAACATGAAGAGTTAATGTCAGCAGTCGATATAAGTCACAATAACTCTTTGAAAAATGACATTATATCATGTTTCATAACAAAAGGTGGGATCCATTGAAAGTCCTCATAATAATACTGTCTAAAGTTGGATTCCAGTCAAGGTCTTGCATGTGAGTCCTTCCACTGTTCCCTGATTTACTGTCTACCTCTAGAGGCAAGAAAGTAAGTTCAGTCCTTGCTCTGTTGTGCGAGACCCTTACTGCTCTCTAGTATAGTTGATAATCTGAATAATAATACACTAAAGGTGTGAAATAAGTTGTAACAGTAAGTAAAAAATAAAAGCTATTCCACTTCAATTTAAGTGGCTCATTTGCAAATTTCCCTGATAATCCCCCGCAGACAGAATCAACTGTTCCAAAGAGAAACACACCTGTGAAAACTCAGTAACTCAGTGATGTTACAGACTTTCCATTAGCGTGATGGGAATCAGTTATTGTCTTTGATTGCTCCTATACTATCTCCAGCTCACATACAGGAACAGCTGTGTGTGTGTGTGTGTGTGTGTGTGTGTGTGTGTGTGTGTGTGTGTGTGTGTGTGTGTGTGTGTGTGTGTGTGTGTGTGTCTGTGTGTCTGTGTGTGTCTGTGTGTGTGTGTGTGTGTGTGTGTGTGTGTGTGTGTGTACCTGGATGAGGTAGTGCGAGCAGAGACTGAGCAGCTCCAGCAGCTGCAGGTGGCTGCCTGCAGACAGGACGTCCTGGATCACCGCCGGCTCCAGCAGAATCTGGCCAGAGGAGATAAACAAGGTCATTAAGTTTCGCTTATAGATTGTTTTTTTGAGTTTCAGTTTCACTGCAGCTGAGTTTCAGGTTGTTTGAGGACACTGATTTTCTAAGCATTCTGGAAATAAATTAAAATGTTATGAAAAATGGTGCAATATTGTGCATTTTCATACATACTTTAGCTAAAAGGGGTCAAATTATCTCTGTGCAAATCTCAAAAATTGTACTGCATCTAGTGTGCTTATTTAACAAAATTAAACCCTTAAAACTCTCAGCTTTTCCTCAACCAGTTGTTGAAAATCATTGTTCTTCTCTGAAGTGTTTAAAATTGAGCACCATAATTTTATTTATGGTATTCAGGATCAATTGTAATTCTCTCCTAGACTGGCACTTGAGGATCACTGATGTAATAAGAAATATGAATGGAAAGTTTAAATCAGCTGCAAAATACTGTATGTTTATTGACTATTTCTAATCAAGTGATCTACCAGCTAACTAATGAGGAAGACCGTGCCTTAAATATGAAAAAAAACTGCTCAAAGCATACGTTTGGCAGCAAAAGCAGAAAACAATGTTACAGTTACTGGAAGACAGATCAAATCATGAGTATAGAGCTTAATAATATGTGCAGTTACGGTAGCCTATGTGTAACACTGCAAGATAAGTAAAAACAGAATTTATTGGCCTGTCTTAAAATACAGTTGTTGACATGTTTAAGTGTAAAATTGTCATCAATAGTAGGTTCTATAAAGTGTGTAAAGGTGTGTAGTGATGTTTGGAATAAGCATTTTAGGGTTAAACCTGCAGTGTGGAACTTCCGTCTCATCCTTCAGGCAGTGAGAGTAATTACAATCCTTCCTCTGAATGCTGAGTTTCTACTCTGATGTGGAACATCAGAAACGTTTCCTGGATCTTTGCTAGGTTTCCCTGCTGTTGCCTCCTTTTTCTCCATCACTGTGGCTGCTCTCCTCTTCAGCAACTACTCACTGCTAGTTAACTAAAAACACATCAATACCTGTGCACCAGTGCAGGAATGTTGTCCCAGACACCAGAGTGAGATTTACCTGCCAGTTCAGTCAGCATTGTGTGAACCCATTTGGCCAAAATTTAAATGTAACAGATGTTTATTTGTATGTAAGCATCCTGCATCACACTTGTAATTCAATCGCATATACTGCATGAGCTGACTTTAAAAATAGGAAGTACACTACAGTATATATGTATTGCAATTTATTATTTATGCTTCACTTTTTAGTTGGGGTTAGGATTGGTTTGGATTGACAATAACCAAATAGATTCAAAAACATTTGCTCCAGTGTAATAGAGACAGTAGAGGTAAATATAACAGATTGCACAGCATACCAAGACCTGCTCTACCAATGTGCTTAATTCACCATTATCCTCTACAGAGTATGGCAACATACAGTATTCAGGCAATTATTACAGCACTGATTCTGCCAAAATGCTTCCTGTTCAGCTGAATGAACAGCAGCTGAAATTATCTGCTGAAAGCTTCCGTCTGTTTCCTCCATATTATCCACCCATATGCAACATAAAGCCCTGTAACGCAGCCAGTTCATACTCTTAAGCTCTTGGGAGCAGAGCCAGGTAGTGCTGGAGTATTGTGTCTATTCTAAGCACACTAACAAGACCAAATGGAATTTTTTTTTAAAAATCATTAGTGACTTTAATAATAATCAGACTAAACAGACCCCAGGTTACCTCTCACAGAGTGGACTCACCTACTCCAAATGCAGTTTAGTTTGATTTTGAAAGGCAGGAACAAGCCTTTGATAATCCATTCAGCAGCGGTGCCCTACATAACCAGAGAGCCGTGACTGCATCAGTAGTGAAAGTGAGAAAAATGACTTCATCATTGGTCTCCCTCGCCTCTCACTACTGTTGATACACTGGTGGGCTGAAAATGGTTTAGCTGCATTAATGGGTATCTTTTTGTTGTTGTTTTTTTTTGGTTCAAGTGCAGCTTAGATATGAAATCTGACTACAAAGTTAAAGTATTTTAGTCAGGATTTTGTACTGATTACATCCCATAAATACACACATAGTTTGACCACATTCAGATTTATGCAAACAGTTTATCTTAATTCATTAAGACATTGTTTAAAGTAGTAAAATACTTTCCCAGAAACTACATAGAGCCACTTCCTAGCAAGCTTCTCTGATCATTTTTTTCCCTTCTCTGCAATTAGCTACATCTGCACATTCTCATTTATCACAGTATGTTTTCCTGCCAGGCCTGGGCAGCAGTCCAGTTAACCATCCGCACCAGCTATGGGCCTCACAAGCCTAACATGTTAAGACAGAGAGCAAAAATAAGTGGCTATTTGCTTCAATTACTAGGATCTGTACGCAGCAAGCTCAAAAAAAAAGAACGCTCCAATCTTTGATCACCAATCACAATCAAAACTCTCAGCTCCAATCACCTCTACTTCTTTTAGATGACTACAAAGTGAGTTAAACATGTTATCAAAAGCATCAAGCACTGTGTTTTCTTCTTTGACTCAATCAGCGTCCTGTCAGGCTGCAGCGGCATCGACGGCAAGCCGAAATAATGACAGTAATAACTGTAAGTGAATGCTCTTCATATCCCGCTCTGCTCTCCACTCCAGAGGCCCACTACACTTGGAGCACTTCAACCTCACACAGCAGAAGTCAGTTTTATAACACTGTGCCTGGTTCAGTGTGGGAGTACAATGAGCTCTTGTGTAAACGGGCGTTTATTGCGCTTGCTACTTGCGAGCTTTCAGCTGGAGGAGACAAAATTTAAAAAATGCTTGTGTGGCAAGAATGTGTACGTCTTCTGCTTTAGGATCTGGCTCATGTAGGCTCACTGCACACTTGGAGCTCAGCAAAAGAGTTTTTTTGGGAGAAACTGTAATCCTGCGGGAAATAAGAGGATGTTTAATTGATCGAGTTTCCCACTGTGGTCCTGGTGTGGAGCAAAAATTCCAATGAAGTTAATAACCAATCTGTGAGCATCCTGTGGCAGCACGTCTCCCCACTCACCCCACTGGCCTATGACATGTGACTGAAGGATTTTTAGTAGGTCATTATTTACGGAGTGGGGATAAGCATATTGCCCTCATCTCATCTGCTATCATCTCCTCTGGGCAGACAGGAGCTGAGCCAACCAAAGCAGGGCGGCTTGCAAGCCTGCTGTTGACCTACTTACACTGCCTAACCGACTCACTCTTTGCTCATTTCCACTGTGGAAATAAAATTAGGAGTAATTACAAAGTTCCTGGCCTCGCCGTATATGAAATAAGCCGCTAGGCTGCTTAGTGGAGCGAGAATCACTGGCACAAAGGAAGGTCAAGGAAGACTATTAGAGATGATCTCTTTATTGATGGGGTGAGAAGGCAAGGGCACACAGTGACGTCACTCACATGACTGTCTCCTCAAGACAGCTTTAGCAAGGAAATGTAACACTGTGCTCCCTCTCAAGTGGGAATCTGAATGTGTTTTTTCATTTTGTCTCAGCGGTTTGACTGAAGCAGGCAGAGAAGTGACTAGTTTATGGACGAATCTGATCCAGCACCTGTACACTCCTGGATAACACAGTCAATCTGAAGTAGAAGCTTATGCTGCAGAGATTAAAGAGGTAATCTGCCAAATCCATGTTTTGATTTATTTTTGTGGCGCATTTGGCATGGATGAAAAGTGACTACAGTACAACTTTAAAGTACTTTACTTGAGTAATTCAAATGTATACTTCATTAGGCTGCTCTTTAACTACATTTTAGAGGGAAATATGGAATTTTGACTCCACTAGTATCAGTTTTAGGTATCTGCACAAGCGTTTTTACATGCAACACATTTGGTCAACTGATAATATTATGCTTTAAATTTCATACCCAGATGATATACAAAGAAGTCAAAATTATCTCCACTTTGATCGGCTACAGTATTAATATTGCACAAACTTAATTATAGTATAATAATAATCCCATAATTTATAGGCTATAGGGCACTAACGGGGTCATTCTGCACCATGTTCAGTTTTGCTTTCAGTATTTCTGCCTCAGAGTTATTGCATCAATGCTACTACAAACATGCTAATTAGCTTAGCATGTTGTTAGCGAGTACCTGGTTATGTTGCAGACATATAGAAGTATGTGCTAAGCTAAAAGAACTGAGTCTGATTGTTTGGTTTGTTCAGTGGTTTAGACAATCTGCCACTGCTACATGCTGGTTACATTTACTTACTTACGCTGCTTAGCTCGGCTATAATAGTTTGCTTAGCCATGTCAGTGTTCATGTCTTTGTAAAGCCTTTTATATGTGCATGCAGGTGATGGTAAAAGGGCTTTAGTGCTCGGCAAGGAGAAGCTCAAAATACAATTCACCTTAGAGCAGTGCTGTCAAATCCTGGTCCTCGAGGGCCCCTATCCAGCATTTTTTAGATGTTTCCCTTTTCCAACACACCTGATTCAAATGATCAGCTCATCATCAAGCTCTGCAGAAGCCTGATAACGATCCTGATCATTTGAATCAGGTGTGTTGGAAGAGGAAAACATCCAAAACATGCAGGATAGTGGCCCTTGAGGACCAGGATCTGACACCCCTGCCTTAGAGACTGATGTTAGCCAAATACTAGCCTCATCCATAGACTGTAAATAAAGACGGATGAACTCTGTGGTTTCCTGAAGAGCAGTTTTGAAGCTCAGTATGGTGGGCCTGGCTCACTCTGTCTTGGCATTGCCTAACTCCTCCTAACCCCTGTGCCTTTAACTATGCATGATTGTATTACAGTTTGAACGGGTGATTTAGATTTTTTTTAAAAATCCCAACATAGTTGTCATGAATGAGGAATTTACCCACAGAGACCAAAACCATTTTCATACCACGCTGTAAACATGTTTATTTCTGCTGTAAAGTGGGCTGTTTTAGCATGGGAGTCTATGGGGACTGACCTGCTTTTGGAGCCAGCCTCAAGTGGCCATTTGAGGAACTGCTGTTTTTGGTTTGTGCTGACTCTGTTTTTCACGCTTGGACCTGAGGGCTTTTCCCTGCATTGTGCATCCCACTCACACTGTAGTGAAAAGATTATTTTTCATCTGTGGCCCAGAAAGATTCATGCATGGAAAAGTGTCTCAGCAGGGGGGGCTGCTAATTAGTGGCTGGGAAACTGAGAGGGCAGTTGTATTCTAGTGAAACTGCCTATGAAGCACATGTGGCCAGGCAGTGTAGTGTAGCCCAAGCAGATACAGTGTGGATAGAAGGGCTGATTAAGCAGTCAAGTGTCTGCACTTTGCTTAGGAAAGGGTTCATTAGGTCAGAGTTTGTGTCACCTGTCAGAGGGCTCAGGGCCTAAAGAGAGGTTAAAACATTGTTTAACACTAGTACCATGCCTCCACCTGCATTCTAGCAAATTTTCCCACATGTGCAGATAAATAATTAACCTGATAATGCTTCTGTACCTGTACTTTGTGTGCTTTTGAGTGTCATCATCTGTTGATGTCATATCAGAAATACAATTTTGTCGATTTGTAATACTTACGTTTCTGCATACACTGACATTTTTGCTTTGTCTGTTCAGGTGTGTTTTCCATGAAGGTTCATGCTCACCTGTCCAGTGTAAGCGAAATCTAACGCATGCTTCAGTCCAACGCTGGTCACCCCTTGTAGAGTCACTTCGTCTGCTTCGCTCTCCAACATGCACAAGCTGAACATGGCCTGACAACACACAGACAAAACAGGGAGGTCAGCTGAGGGAACGCTCCATCACAGATATTCTATGTGGCATTTTCTGTCTTTGGTTAAAAAAACAAAAAAAGCAAACTGGGAGCAAGCCACGGGGCACTGCATTAGAAAATGTCCAAAAGACACAGGCATTGATGGTAAAATCCATTCAGCTTTGCTCCTCCAGTCCTTCAGTGTTGGCACTACAGGCTCACAATATAATATCTGTAGGTTGTTTTAACAGACTGGGATGTATGTGACCTGAAAAAAGCAGCATCATAATTAATCAAAACCTGCCAGACACAACATCCTAGAACCTTCATGTATTGATTTGTCTGCCTTGGCCTTGGAGGTCAGCAGAAATAAATAGCACAATCAGTATTTTCTGCTATCCCTCTCTGGGGTCGGGCACATACACAGTCACACGTGCGAACACCACCCTCCATGTGAAATCAAAGCCGCAGACGCAGCGTCTGCAGTCTGGACCTGCTGTGCGTGAGTCCAGCTTGCTGCTTGCTAATCAAAGCTATTGACCGGTGTCACACCATGACGGGATGACGGAGCCATTGATCAGGGCCAACCAGCAGAGCGCAGCAGTGTGGAGGGGAAGAGATAGGAGGCTGATGGGTCAAATGTGGCCACGATGGAGATCACATCTCCTACCTGTCATCTTAGAGACAGAGCAAGGTCTCATCTTACAGTCTGAGGTTAGTATTTTTCCGCTTGACTGTAATGGGACAAACAGCATAACCGTAAATTGCTTTTGAACAGTAATTGTAGCTGCTGTAGACAATTTCTTTACCCACAGTTTCATTGCCTCAGGATAGTGATATAGCCAACTTGCAATTTTAAAATATCTTTTTAATCACAGTAGCAGTGTGCAGCGCAGTCGCTCCACTCTATCTCTACTGAGAGACTGGTATGTAACCACATTATAAGCCTCAGGAGCCCACAGGCTGGCCAGTTATCGCAAGCTTTCTCTATCACGAAAGCGACGTTCATTCCTTCCAAATCTCATCTAATTCTGCCTGATTCATAGCACACATGAGCTCTAACCAGGCACGACCCCTCTCCTTTGGCAAATGGCCCCTGTGCATTGTGAGCGGGTTAAGTGAGACAGGGTCAATTTGAGGCCATGTTGAGTTTTAACCAAGGCCTGCGCATCTCTCCTCAGAGCTCAGCCTTGTTGATTCACCACTGCGCTAATTAAAAATCTACCGGTCCACCGAGCACAGGAGGGCCTGTGGCTCAACCTGAGGCTTGATGGTGGCTGAGCTGTGGTCAGTGTGTGCACGAGTGTCGAAGAGGGAAAACTGGATGGAGACACAGGCAGAAAGTAAAAGAAATGCATGTTTGCTGCTGTGTTGTTGTGTTGTTTGCATGTGAATGGGTGGACTGAAGGAGAGACGGCACCCTGAGAGTGCTTGCGGAGCTGTTCGCCTCCAGCATCAGCGCTCCTGACCTTGGTGGAGGAGCTGGGGGAGTGCTGGTGGTGACGGATGGCTCCTCTGAGTTGGGATATAGATCGAGCACAGAGACACATTGAGCCACAGAGACACGCTCACTGCAGTCCTTTCACACGATGCTGCAGTGGGGGTGTAGCGATGCAGTTAGCCTGACCTGTCGGCAGGATTTATGTGTTTCTGCTTGGTGTGATCATAACAGAGAGGACTCGTGACTTCCTCACGCACCCACTGAACTACTCGATTGGGCTGTTTCCATGTCTGAGAGAAATATTGGGTTGTTCTCTCTGAAGTGAGGCTGTATTTGTCATAGAAATTTTACCTTACACCAAATCCAGTGACCGAATGTAATTTACTAAAGTGCTGCAATCAAGAACAGAAGTGAGGTGCTTTGCTTGAATGTTTCTATTTTACACTGTTTAATGCTAGGGAAAGTAGAGAAGGAAATATTTTTAGCATATTTTACATACATAGACTATATTCTTTGCACGGAATAAACTAACTGACTGTAATGAAAGAAGTTACAATTAGTTCCACCTTCACTCAGCTAAAAAAAATAGAGTACGAGCAGCAATTCACTGTTAAAAGTGATACAACAATATGATATAAAGCAGTACAATGAAGACATTTCCTGCTTAATCTGTACTTTTGCCATGTGTGTGCCTTGTAGAGCTGTCTTGTAAATGCTTCAGTTTACATGAAGCGTTTTCTATCTCAGTCTTCTTCCTTGCCTTTGCACCTAAGTAAACCCTTTTGCCATGTGACCACCACCAGCTCCAAATCAATAGAAAAGCGTGAAACTATTGGCAAGAACATGAATTGCACCCCACGTGTTTACATCGTGCAGAAAGGGTCATCAACCGTCCCAACTACTGTGATTTGGTTGCATTACTTGTCTAATTTGTGCGGGGTTAAACGTTACTAGTGATTGGATGCTAGTTGTGAATGTTGTCTGTCAGGTTGGTAGCTGGTGTGTGGAGAACAGCATCGTATGGAAACAATGGAGTCACCACCTCTCTCTCTACTTAAAGGGTTTTCTGCTCTTTCTTTTTACACTGTGTTTTATTTTGTGTTTTTTACACCGATCACTACGCAACATGGGTGTAGGTATAGGTGAAAAGCACGGTGGATCGTGTTTGTTCAGGTTCATCACATGGATGCTATATCAGATTGCGATCTGGGGAGTTTTGGAGGTCAACACCTTCCTAAAGCCATTCTTGTGCAGTTTTTGCAATGTGGCAAGCTCATTATGCTGTCAGAAGAGGCTGCTGTCATGGTGGGGGTTGCTTGTCTGCAAAAAGTATCATCCTGTCCTGAATGCCAGAACCTGCGGATGCCCAGCAGAATATTGCATTCTATTTAGATGCTTAATGTTATTTACTTTACTTGTCAGTGGTTTTAATGCTGCAGCTGTCAAGTGTATATTCACAGGATGTTATGCGTATTTAGTAAAATGTCCTTTGGATCTTATGGAAAGTGCCATACAAATTAGTAGTAACACTGGTGTTTGTGCAGGCCTGCCATGGGACTTTATTTTCTACTTTTATTTGTTGAGAACAAAAGAAGAGCCTTTTTAAAATCCATCATCATTCTTTGAAGTGGGGACGCTGGGACAAACTGTACAGAGTTTACAAGAGGTCTGTGCGAATGTGCTATGTAATTGTTTGTTGTCTAGTTTTATTGATTGCAGACATACTTTCCTCCCAGACTTAAATACACTGTTAAACAGTCTTCACATGGCTGAACTAAACAACTAAACATTAAAAACCAGAGTTGAGAAAAACATGTAATTGAAAGTATCACAAATAAAAGTGCTCTTTCGACAGAAAAAATTGGTGTAGTCTTTTACTATCATATATATTTTTTTAATATTACATACATATACTCTATTCCTGAAAGTATTGAGACGTCTGGCTTTACATGCATATGAACTTTAATGACATCCCGTTCTTAATCCGTAGGCTTTAATATGGAGTTGGCCCACCCTTTGCAGCTATAACTGCCTAAACGCTTCTGGGAAGGCTTTCCACAAGGTTTAGGAGTGTGTTTATGGGAATTCTTCCAGAAGCACATTTGTGAGGTCAGGCACTGATGTTGGTCGAGAAGACCTGGCTCTCAGTCTCCACTCTAATTCATCCCAAAGGGGTTTTTATCGGGTTGAGGTCAGGACTCTGTGCAGGCCAGTCAAGTTCCGCCACACCAAACTCACTCATCCATGTCTTTATTGACCTTTGCTTTGTGCACTGGTGCGCAGTCATGTTGGAACAGGAAGGGGCCATCCCCAAACTGTTCCCACAAAGTTGGAAGCATGAAATTGTCCAAAATGTCTTGCTTTGCTGAAGCATTAAGAGTTCCTTTCACTGGAACTAAGGGGCCAAGCGCAACCACTGAAAAACAAGCCAACACCATAACCCCCTCCACCAAACTTTACACTTGGCAGAATGCAGTCAGGCAAGTACCGTTCCCCTGCATCCAATGCTTTGCATTGCACTTGGTGATGTAAGGCTTGGATACAGCTGCTTGGCCATGAAAACTCATGAAGCTCTCTACACACTGTTCTTAAGTTAATCTCAAGACCACACCAAGTTTGGAGGTGTGTAGCTATAGACTCTGCAGAAAGTTGGCAATTTCTGTGCACTGTGCACCTCAGCATCAGCTGGCTCCGCTGTGATTTCATATGGCCTGCCACTTCGTGGTCAAGTTGATGTTGTTTAAAATTGCTTCCACTTTGTTATATTACTACTAACAGTTGGCCGTGGAATATTTAGTATCAAGGAAATTTCACGAATGGACTTATTGCACAGGTGGCAACCTAACACGGTACCACGCTTGCATTCACTGAGCTCCTGAGAGTGACCCATCCTTTCACTAATGTTTGTAGAAGCAGTCTGCATGCCTTGGTGCTGGATTTTATACACCTGTGCCCATGGAAGTGAATTAAATGAATTATTTGGAGGAGTGTCCCAATACTTTTGTCAATATAGCGTATGTATGTTGCATTTTACTGCTTCATGTGTTTACAACTGAGCTAATTTTAACTACTTACCTGCTACCACTCTATGCAATTAGTAGTTATGATGCAAGTACACAGTTTTGTGTTAAAATAACACATAACCGACACAATGTCACAGTTAAATACCATATCCTTTGGTTATTTTTTGAATAATATGCATATTGTAATCCAAAATAAATACAGAATTACATCAACAAGCTAACTGTTAAAAAGCCGTCTGGTTTTAAGCTTCTGGGCCTGATGCTACAGCAACAGCTTTGAAGAACAGAAAGTTCCAGGCATGTGTCAAATTACTATTAAATCAAGATAACTCAGTTATACACGCATAATAAGCAGAACCCAGGTCTGAGCACAGACAGCAGGTGTATTCAAACTGATTCTATACGTACAGTCTGCTGATACACATTATGCAGCCTAATAGATCTGCTGAACTCATACCAATGCTGTGGTTGTTCCGCCATCCTGTTGTTTCTCAGATACTGCAACGAAAACCTAAATTGGCATGAAGATTTCTTAACTAGGTTTTTGTTCCTGTAAATATCCGGAAGGAAAATCCACAACGTTTCAATTAGAGACGGAACACTGCATATTTTTTCATTCATCTACAGATTGAAGCGAGCGCAGTAACAGCATATTGCACATTCCCATGCACTAATTTCCCTCCAGGGATCGATTTACAGTAGATCACATTGTCAAATCGAGCACATCACAAGACACATAACCTTAAATCATGTGGTCTAAAGGAAATACTTCCCTAGAATAGCACTGCAGGCTTAGAGAGGTTTAAGCAACAGCAGAGTTCTGGGGTAGTACAGGTTGTAAAATATTTATTTGTGACAATAATGACTTCTGCTTTGGCTACAGGGCTAGCAGACAGTATTTCTCTGTGATACAATAAAAAGCAAGGAGAGATTCAGTGTGTGTGTTGTGTTGCAGAGGATGGTGTGCGGTGCTGGTGTGACTGATTTGGTCGTATCTCCCGGAGCTGTCCAGACTTCTTAGTAATGCGACAGGACAAGAAGAGGCAGGTGACGCATTCGGGACAAGTTCCAGGTAAACAGCTCACGCTTGGTCAGGTATTTTATTACAGTCACTCATGTCCACTGGACTAGATAATGCGTTCTAGTCACTGCAACATGTGTGGGCGTTTGTCTCTCTGAGTGTGAGAAAAAGAGCCACAGAGGGAGGGCAAACACAGTAGCTATTTCCTCCACGAGGCAGCTTCATCTCCTCAGTAAATGAACTAAATTAAACCCAGCGGTGGAGTCAGACGACAACATGAAGATAATGTTGTTAAGCCACTACGGAGGAAGAGGGGAGCGGAGTTAGTTTTTCTTACTGTAGCGGGCTGATCTAATAAGCCGAGCGCCGGAACAACAGCGGTGAGACTTGAAAGAGCGGCATTTTAAAAACAGAGCCGACAACAAAAAAAAGGGAGAACAAAAGTGAAGAGGACCAACAAAAGGAGGAGAGGAGTGCGACTCGCCCACCTTCAACTCTCTGCAGAGAGAAGTAAAAATAATCTCCACGCACACTCACACACAGGAGGAATAATCCCTGGGCAACTTGGACATATTTAATCTGCCTCTCATTTTCAAAAGGGATTAATTTCTACCTTCTAATCTGCTCAGTGTCCCTAAATCAAATCTCATCGGTGCACTTTTCCCTGTGCGGCCCATCTCAGGAAATCTCCTGTCTGGCTGTCTGACAGTGTGAGTATACCTAAAGCTGCCTCTGTGGCTTAAGTAGAATCAGACTGAAGCCTCGGCAAGAGACCAAGCAAAAGCAAACACTAGGGCTCGATCCAGGTGGGCTTGTGAAGGATGATCTGCAGTAGCAGTGTAGCTGTCAGTGCTTCATATTTTATACCATCTGTGCATGAAGACGTGACCATTTTTATAACAAAAAACAGCTTAAATTTTCTCCAATACCTTTCTCTTGGCAGGATGTAAGAGCCTGTTAAATCCCATTTACACCACTTTGGGACCCTGTGAACCCTTCCATTAATTCTTTTTTTATTGAAGGCAATTAACAGCTTGATTACTGTGCAATCCTTTCACTCTAAGCACTCCACAAAGAAACCGAAGGAGGTCTATGTTTAATTACACACCCACATCGTTTCCTCGTGCAGCTAGAAATGCTCATTTTCAAGGCTTGTAGTGTGGCCAAGGACTCACCCTGAAGTAGTCGCTGCACGCTGCCAGGACGGCTTTGTGGGCGTGGAACTTCTGCTCTCCGGCGACCAAGGTAACGTCACACAGCAGGCCGTCCTTTCTCTGCTGGTTGAGGGCAGAGAGGACTGAGTCCTGGTGGGACTTTGACTGGCAGAGCCTCTGTCCTGTCAGCATCTCCCTACTACTGTAAACACACACACATGGAGGATATGTTGTTTAGCTGGATTATATGGATTTACTTGAGAAAACAAAGCAGCTACTACTGCTATAATTACTACTAATAATTAATGTGTACAGGCATTTTAGAAAAATGCAGTGGTGAAAAGAAAAAAATGCATTTAAGTGCAGGAACTTGTACTTTACCGTTTCGATTCTATGCAACATTACACTTCATTTACTACATTTTAAAGGAAATTATTGCACTTTTACACAACTATCATTTAGTCAACAGCTTTGTATAATAGTTACTTCAAAAATAAAGCTTTTACACCATAGATAATATAACAAGGTTTGACAATATGACACACTATTAGAGATTAATCCGGTGATTTTCAACCTTTGTGGCTTCGGACATCTTACAAAAGGCAGTGTTTAAATGCAGTCACATTTCAGACATGAATAATTGCTAACAGATCCAACAAATAGTGATTTTTTTCCCTCTAAATTTCTTACATGGTTTGTTTTAATAATCCTTTAAAGTGTCCAACATCTCACCAAAACTCAAAGATTAAATGTCCATAAACCAACAACAGATTTTTATATGAGAACTTTAAATTAATTTACTTCAACAAATGATCAGAACACTTCCTCCATCACTGGGAATATGGTCGCTAATGACACATTTTTCGAGTACAGTGAATTTGGCCGAAAAGTTATCAACAATTGCTTTTACGTTTCTGGACAGTCTGACTGCTTGACACTATTTTAGTCACACTAATGCAGGCCAATGGAATAGTAGTGTTGGTTGGTCATTCCACTACTTTGGCTCAGTGGAATGACCACTTAAGCAGCTATTATAAATTTTGTCCATATATATTTAATTGAAATGTCTTGAAACTGTTGCTGAACTATCATGGAATTTACTGTAAATAGCCATGATGCCCATAGGATGAATGCGGTTATATATGTATATAATATTAATTAGGATTTAGTCATTCTGTTAATCCAGCAACACCAACAGGTCAGAGTTTATACTTCACAGTCATGGTTCCCAGAGGATTAATGATACTAAATTGATTCATCAACTGACTTTCCATCTAGTGTCGGACTGTTTGAAGCATATTTGAACTGTAGATGAAGTCAATTTCAAAAGAATTTCACCTGCTTTAGTTTTTTTGCAGTTTGCTAGTTTCTATATGAACTTGAAATTCCAGTTTCTCCCTTTGACTGATATTTGATTGCAGTGAAAATGTGACAATCTTGTTCACGACTTTCATGTTCCTTCTAATTTTTCTGCTGCAACCCTACCAACGTTTTCTTCAAGAAGTACAGAGGAGTACAGAGAGAAAGACAAAACAGCAAGTCTAATGACAGAATCATGTTTTACATTTGTGTGAAGCAGATATTTAAGTTGGAAAAATTGGAAACTTCAAGATGATGGTCCTTCACATTGAGTTGCAGCAATCTGTTCATTTGGAAGGAGTTAAATGATTTAAGTACATTTAACTTGAACAAGTGGCATTAATCACACTTGCTAATTTAATTTGGATAGACGTAATTTAACTGCATGTTACCAGTTGAATCAAATAATTCAAGTTGGTCTAGCAATTAATTTTATTCAGGGCATCATGAGGTTGTTATTTGTGGTTTTAATTGAAATATCTTGAGAGTGTTGTGTGGTGTACAGTGGCTAGTCAAGGAATATGTCATTTTTTTATGTTCATGTACAAGACTGATAACTGTAAAATACATATAGTTATTTTCTATGTATTTGCACAGGATGTAGATGTCTAAGCAGAATATAAACATTTTTTGATGTTCAAATTTGACCTTGCATCATAGATGTAATGAAATGCAATGTAGACAAGTGACTCACAAGGCATGAATGACAATTTTTTGCTATGAATGGCATTTACATTACATCCCCACCACTTACGAAAGAGCCCTTTCTGCCCATCACTAAGTGTCTCGCAGCGTTCAGGTCAGATTCTCTGTGCTGGATAACAGAAATGCACTGACTCCTGAACATGTCTAAAGGAGAGTGTCTGACTGACTGACTGTATGCCGGGGCCCCATGTAGCAGCAAATACACAGTGTTTTCTAACCCATCCTCAGTCCCTCTCCGCTTGTACCCATCCATCAGCAAAACGCCACCCTGTCTCTCCAAATCCATCTCTGTCCACTTCCAGTCCCGGCCGTCACTCTAAATGCTGCTGCCTGCCAGGAGGCCTGCTCTGTCACCTTCATGGTGATTGGGTGTAAGACAGGGGAAATAATGAGTGTGTGTGAGTGTGGGTGGACACGTGTGTGTGTGTGTGCGCACTGGGCCCGAAGTAGCGTGAATGATGACTCAGGCTGTTTGTTTGGTAGCTGGACTCTGCCAAAGGGAGAGCCAGGGGAGAAAAGCACAAAATTGCTTTTTTGGATGAGAGAGAAGGGATATTACAGGATTTAGCGGCAGAGAGGGAGAGGTGGTTTGGGAGATTTGATGAGGGACAGAAGCCATTGATGTGCTCGATGATGATGATGATGATGGTTATGATGATGAACACATCTTCTTATTCTTACATCAGTGTAAAACTAAAGGAGATGAGACACGACATCAAGCTGAAAGTCACAGCCAAATCCGAAGCAGCGGAAGAACAGATATTTCAGATTTATGCCCTTAATTGTGTCACATCCCAAAAATATGGGATCTTACATTACCCACTATTTACTTAGACTCTCTTTGCTCACATGTTTCAATTAGAACGTGACTAATACAGGATTTTTAGGGTCGATTTAGAGTGTAAAAAATTCTGATATTGACATACTGGTCGATACTTTATTTGTTAAATGTATATTAAAATGGGAAAATTAAAGGCTCATTGTTTATTAACTTTTCAGTAATGTATTTCACAAACTTGTTGGTAACTTTGCTTGAAGACACCGCTTGACCTCACACCACCATCTGCTCAGCTGTGATACATACTCTGCTACATGTGCTGCAGACAACAGAGCTGCTCTGCTAGACTAGTTATGCTATAACACCATTTTTAAATTACTCCAAGCATCATTTTTGTTATTTTGCTCCATTAAGAAAGAGCTTTTAATATTGACACACATTAGACAGCTTACACCAACGTCTATGTATCTGTGAACAGCCAGTAATCAACGATAATATCAGCTGAGCCATACATTAGTCAGGCTCTAGTTTCAACCTTGAGCCCAACAGACTTTACCACCGTTAAAAAGTCGTGATCTACAGGCTCAGAGCAGGATGACATAATCAAGTTATAATTCGCAGTGTCAATACACCTGCTTTTAAAAGCATGAATAGTGCTCCCTCTGTGTGGGTAGTTGACTGTCCTTGAAGTGTACAACTGCTTTAGAATTTAGGCCACTGTCTTATAATAGCGTCTTTCATCAGTGAACTGTGTTGCATTTTAAAGTCATGGACATGCTGGTTTCAAAAAAGAGTGCATTCAGTCTTAAGTAACAAAAAAAAGTAGGCAGCCTAGTTTTGAATTATTCTGGAAATATCCTACTGTGCCACAGAGCCCGATTCATGCCCAGTAACTATTAAAATATATGAATAAGCGAAACAGTAGGACCATTGCATGATGAAGTGATAAATGTCGTTTATTTAAGTCAATCCCACATCCACTGTCCTGCTGCTGATAATACACCCCAACAATACAACAAAGACAGAATTTGGTCCTGTTACCCAGCTGTGAACCAGCAATACATATTTGTGACCCGTTTGTAAAGACATAGGAAGCATGTTTAATAGGAACGACTGAGCCATAGACAGGCTGTATTGAAAGCTTTTAGGGTACCCCCTTGTTCTCATTGGTGATCTCTTAATGAAATTTGCAAACAACAATGAAAATAAAGAATATCAACAGTTTAATCAGTTAGATGGATTGTCCTTGTGTAACCTTGTCTACATCTAAACAGTAAATAGACTGAATGGGTTGCCTGTTTCGAGAAAGCTAGCAGAGCCTGCACCCTGGGAACGCCTGTACTGAACAACATATTGATCCTGTATGGATCCTCCTCAGGTTGAAAAAAGAATAGTGATCTAAGGCCTAAGTTAGTCGTCCCTTGTGTATATTCATTGAAACAGTCAGTGCATATAATGCAACTGCTACATAAGCATTTTTTTTGCTGTTTTTGCCATGAGACTTGAGTGAGGATGTACAGTGTGTCTGTGTGGTGTGACTGAGCCACCTACCTAAGGCTGGGTTCAGAAGGCATGCCCCTAGACAAAGGAAGAGAGGATGGAGGTGGAGGTGGAGGGGCGGCGCTGTGTAGCTCCTGAGGACTGTAGTCTCCTCGCTGGGAACATAGATCAGCCTGATAGGACAGAACAGCATGTCAGCTTTACTCAGTCCATCCGCCCGACCCAGCCGCACTGTGACATCCTCCTGTGCGATGTGTGAAGGGATGCTACCACACGTCACGTCTAATGCTGACTTCTCCTTTTTCTCTCTGTGCTGTTGTTGACTTTGACAATTTCCAGTAGCTGTTCTTTCAGGGCCTTTTTCATGTAAGGCACAGGCACTGTGACAGCTACAGGCAGGTAGACTTCAGAGAACAGAAAAAACAAGCTCAGCACTTCTCCGAACAAGACGGGAGTCCAAGTTACACCAAGTCATTCTGGTGTAGCTACAACCTTGACATAATGTGCTACACACGCCTAAATTTGATATTCCATACATAATATTCAGCCGCACAAGAGGTCAGCAAGGTAGGAGGTGGAAATCTAAGCTGCTCTGTGATTGAAAAACTACTCACTCACTGTACATTACCCCTAAATGCTGATTTTACAGAAGGGAGCCTGTGTATATGCAGTTCACCTTAAGTGTAGGCAAGGCTGAGTGTACTACTGGCTGCTCTTGAGTCCCCAGCGAGATGTAGTGATCGATCTGTTCATGAGTGACCTTCAGATGCATGGCCACAGGCAACTGCTACTGACTGACGAGGGAAAAGAAGGAGCTTATCCTGTGACACAGAGTCCGGCTCAGAACGGACCAACACATGCTGCACATATGTCAAATGTACATGGTGGTCTCAAGGAGGCGAATAAAGCAAAGTGGAAATCACCACTAGAGCTTGTCTGAGACAAATGTCCTAAATATATCTCAGATCTTGAAGTTTTGATTGGATAAAGCATCAAATTCAGCACATCACACCTTAGGATTTCTTTTAATCTAATTGAGAGTTGAGCTTTAGGAAATAATAATAAAAAAAAAAATAGGCGGATATATTTAGAATCTGATAATCACAACAAGTAGGCCATTGTTCCCTGCAAACCCCTGTAATCTCCTGACTGGAAAACCACCACGGTGTTAATGTTGCCTTTTTACGCACAAGACACAATTAGGATTTTACGCAGCAAACAGCGCGCAGGGGAGCTGAAGTGAGGGGGAGAAAGGAGGAGGAAGGTTTGGGTTGCCGGATAAGCAGACACCATTAGTACATTAACTGTCACTTTCCAAATGCTCCCAGCTGTCAAAAGGTCGCCTAGCAACAGGCCAGCGCCTCGGTCCACAAACTATGGGTAACGGAGAAGAGAACAACCGCTCCTCGCACGAGCGGAATCATCCTGTTGCATCCAGCACGGCGCGTAACCGAGATATAAAAAAAAATCCGCACCGAAATCCATTTAGGAATTTACAGTATTCACCCCCCTTGTATCTTAATGTGCCACGAGCTTACGCACCTCATATGAATGTGTTATGAGTCGGTCCCGTCCCCTCTGGCGGCGCCGCTGTTACAAATGTCATTTGACGTCCGAGGTTGGTCTCTTTTGCAGACGGAGGCAGAGAGCAGCAGCCAGCAGATGCGCTCAGTTATCAGCGACACTTTATTGGACACACTGTAGCACCTAAATTGTTACATTAAAACCCCGCCTCTCCACGACGGTCACATGAATATGGACACAGGCGGCGGAGAGCGCCTCCAGGTGGATAATTGTGACACGGCAAAGTGTATCAATGCCGGTGTGTTTACTACATACAGTAGAGCAGGCGCCTGTAGGGACACCAGGGGTCCTCGTAAGATTTCCAGAGGGTGGCCAGCTTTAATTTAACTCCATCCTGGTCCACTAATGGCAGATTCATAAAGAAAACACAATCCATAATGATTTACAGCATCATTATTTTGTGGTCTAATATTTATCTCATTATTTATTTATCTACTCATGGATGCATCTATAGAATTAGTCGATTTCAGTCGATTTTATTATGAGGCTTTTTTTCATTTTCTAGGCCTGCATATATGTTTGGCTACTGTAGCTGTCTTTAATCCTTTATTGACTGAGTTGACACATCTGTGACTTCCATCTAGTGGTATTTATGGAAACTACACGAGCATCCTCACTCACCATATTGAAGTTTTAAAAAAGTGATTGATGTTTAAATTTTAATAAACCCTGAAAACGATCATATTTTACCAGTTTTACATGCACAAAGTGTTTCACAATGATTGTTTTATCCTTGAACTGCTATCTGCACAACTGTTCAACTCCTCTCCGTCAATTCGGTGTTGGTAATATTGGTTGGTGCATTCAAGTGCTTCTGTCCTCCTAATTAAGTGACTGGAAAAGATAGTATAAAAATTACAGCCAAATACATTTTCTCCATCTGCTGTCGTCTAAACTTGTTGTTTAAATAATTTTATTTTTTTTAAAGTACACGCATCTTAAGAGCTCCATTCCCTGCAGTCTATGGTTCAAGCGTGTCTACAAGTAGAAACGGCCGAATTTCCAACTGCACCTGAAAGCATCTTCAGCTCAGAGCAGCCGAACAAGAAAAGACGGAGGGACGCTTCTGGAGCTTATCGCAGGAAACACGCCACCGAATTCCGTACAGGACTGCTCCGACGGGTATCCATGTAGTCAACTCTAACACAAACTTCTGGGCAATTGGGGGTATGTGTTTATCTTTCATATTTTAATTCCTTTACTTTGTTGCTTTGTACTTTCTTTTACCGAAGTTGTTTCGGGCCCCTTTCCCCTGGCAGCGGCCGAGGCAGGGATGTTGACTGAACTCTCTCCCGACAGTTGGCGTCTAATTTACGGGAAAACGGTTTTTCCTGCAGGCGGTGGACCAACATATTCTGAAAACTACTTAGCTAAAAGATAAGAGAAGAAACAAAGATATAAAAGTAACTTATTAACTCTGTTTTTACTCACCTGTATATGTGTGCTTGTTATGCCGAAGTGACGGTGTTGGTGCGTGTGAAATGTTTACTTTGCTAACTTTTGTTGTGTTTTTAATCATTGCTAATGGGCTAGTTAAAGGTTTATGCTAATAAGCGACTGAATTTTTTTACACCATAAACTTTGTTCATGCAATACTGGGAACTTACACTGCTACATACTGCACTATGGAGATTGCTGAACTGTACATATAAACAGTGATGTAGTAATAATAAACTCTCACCACCAGTGTTAAAACCAGCATATGATGATTATCAGGAATACAAGCACTTACATAAACCACATATCTTTTTACTTTTTAAGGACAATACCTGTATATGAACAACTTCAGATACTTCCCAATGTATGATATGAGCAGAAGTTATATCAAATATGTAAATATATATCTATATATTCTATATAGCCCATGTGAAATCACCATCAATAACTGTATATAACTTTGCACCTTATTTCTTTAACCAACCCTTTAATTTCACATTCTTTTATGCATTGGTTTCCTTATTTTCTTCATGTGTGAGCTACTAGATACCCTAAATTTCCCTGAGGGGATGAATAAAGTATCTATCTATCTATCTATCTATCTATCTATCTATCTATCTATCTATCTATCTATCTACTTTGCTTCTGTTGAAAGCAAACTATCAGTGGGAAGCTATTACTTTCTGTCAGGCGTTCAAGAATCTTGGTTCCTTCTAATGTGTGTAACCCTGACACTTCAACGAGAAATTTAATGTGCATCAACAAGCTGAGACTCATTCTACTGAATCAGCGTGGATCTTTAGCATTCCCCACCTTGTGTAAATGTATGCACTCAAAGTCCTCACAGGGATTGACTGGATTTTGCTCCCTTAATTCCACGTGACTGGCGTGTCTTTAAATTGTGCTTCCAAACCTCTAACCTGAGGACCTCGAGGGACCTGTAGGGGTGCACTGAAATAATGAGGAGTAGTTACATATTAACATGGAACAATCGATGACAGGGTGTTTTAATGATAGGGCTTTAATCCATCTCTACTCTGCAGTTCTGTATGAAATGTGGTAATAACCAACTGCAAAGATAGTCCCAGTTTTGTTTTCCTTCCCAAGACAAATTTTGCTGAAAAATGGGTTATGATCTAAAACAGACAATTCTTTGTGTGGCAGAAAAATCCAATTAACTGTAACTACATTAATTTCAGGGATGTGGGATTCCTATCTGAGGCCCAGAGGCACATGCTGACCAATGAAAGAGAAAGCTTTACCTGCTACAACGCCCACCGGCTCCACTGAGATGTCCCCAGGAGAACTGATACGCGGATGACAGTGTGAGCCAGGGGAATTCAACAATTGGGCCAAGATATCCTCACACGGAGCCAAAAAGAAACCTGTTCTAGTTCACTCAAAAAAACATAGACTCACTCCCAGTCAGCCGTTGCCATGCTGATGCCAGGACCCCTGTGGGTGTGCCTGATTCTGGTATGGGCGAGGAGTTGCAGTTCCCACAGTCTGTTTACCTGCGAGCCTATCAGAGTGCATCGGTGTTTGGGGATGCCATACAACATGACCTTCTTTCCCAACATGATGGAGCACTATGATCAGGATATTGCAGCCAGTAATATGGAGGTGAGTCATGTATCACATATTTTATAATGTTACACATACATTAACCACTCAAGGTGCCAATATTGTTTTTGAAGATAAAATATGCACTAACATTTAAGCTCAAATGCATATTTTATTTATTGTTTTTAGCAGTCAGTTCTTAATTTCAGGGCCCAGTGTGTTACAGATTTATTCTCACTGTGTTGTTGTGGCTTAGGGTGAGCTAGTCATACAACGTCAATCCTTTGGGTGTGAACAGTATTTGACTAAATGCCAAAAATGGTTTAAACCCACATTATAATATTTTATATTCTAATGATGTTATTGAAGTTTGAAAAAAAAATAGATGCCTGAGGCAGAATTTGCTGAAAGTTTGTATTGCTCTAATATAGGATATATCTGTACTAAAAATTAAGTTACAGTGTGGAGAGTCCTGAACTGTACGTATAAACAGTGATGTAGTAATAATAAACTCTCACCACCAGCGATAAAACCAACATATGATAATTATAAGGAATTTAAGCACTTACATAAACCACATATCTTTTTCCTTTTAAGGACAATACCTGCATATAAACAACTGCAAATACTTCCTAATGTATGATAAGAGAAGAGGTTATATCAAATTTGTAAATATGTATTTATATATTCTATATGTAGCTGTAAACCTACTGATTTCCTATATGCTTATTATTACTTCTATTTATACACAGTACTAAGACTTTTTAATACTCTGTTTTTAATGTAAATACCAGCAATTTTGTACCTTACTTCTTAAGCCAGCACAATTTGCTAATTTTGATAATATCTGTACTAAAAATTAAGTTACAGTACTTAACAGGTGCTGAGCAAACGTAAACATCCTCATAGCCTGGGTTTCCATGGAGTCTTGTATTAAATATAATAGGAAAAAAGCTTTCTGGGTATAAATAAAAAATATTCCTTGAGTCACATTTTTAGATCATCTGAAAATAATTGCCATTATTAGTGCTATAACTAATGCTGTTAATGGCTAGAATTGACAGTGTCTGTTAGCCAGTATCGAAGCACATATTGATTGAATCATAATAAGCATTTGTAGTGGATATCAACAGGCTCACAGTATTTAGCAGCCACAGTCTGTCCGCACATCAGGCCTGATGGTCATGGAGAACTATCTAGTCAGTAAACTGTAAACATAATATTATTTTCAACATGGTTACTACTATCAATATGTACACCTATCCTGAATTCTCAGCTATAGAGGAGGCTTTTTAAAAACTGCTCATAATTTCTACACTAAGTCACTTAGGGTCTTTCTGGTGCAAATACACATTAAGGTTCCTAAGATGGGAAAAGCAAATTAAGAAAGAACTTTTTTATGGCAACAGCCTGTGGTACAAACTGGTCATGACTCATGAAGTTGGAAGTGTAATTTACCTTGTAGGAAATAGAAATTATTTGCATTATAGATTAGTTTCTCAACAATTGAGGATGTGCTTGCCAAAGGGGGGCAGAAAAATAGTTTCCACAATGTTATCAAAGCTTATGTAAGGAAATTTTCACTGTCTCACACAGTTTCACCTCTAGCAAGTGAAAGGTATGCAATACAAAGATGTGTGTCATGGTGACACACATCTGTGCATTGCATACATTTTTTTAAAACCACACTCCACCTTTGACAGGCATCTCTAAGCTTTGGCCAGCTAACATGACGGATTCCAATGAGAAATTGCAGCTTGTAGCAATGATAATGCTACTAACAAACCACGCTTAGTAGGTCCATGAATAGAGAGAAATGATCCATGTGTGTCCAAAAGGTCGGCTTACAGAAGTTTGTTAAAAGCGGCAGGTCCCTTCACACATTTAGCATTATCATTAAAAACGACAACGACATTCACATGCTGTTGGCCTGCAGCAGAAGTTAACAGCACTGCTGTGCTCTTTCTGGTCATAACATTTGAAAATCCTGCTCTTTTCCTAAAGTGTTACATATGTTGATATGTTAGAAATGCATGCATTTTAAATAGCTTGACTCCTGACAAATGTGTTCATATTGGATTTAATTAGCATTGTTGGCTGCACAGGCTCGTGAATAGACACTCTGATATTGCGGCTGTCACCATTTCTCAAACTGAAACTCTAAATGCATTCCAAGCCCAGAGCCTGACAGATATTAGCAATATTCATATGACAGCTTTGAACACACATTAGGTGTATTAACAGTCTTAATCATAAAATCAATGCTTCTGACCAGACCACTGGAGGTAACAGCTGATTCTGTACTCTGAGCTAACAAGCAGGTTTTCCTCTTGAGATAATGAACATTTTCCAGTAATTACTTTTGCAGTTTGTTGTTGACCTTGTCACAAGTTCTCAGTCATTTTAGGTTGTCTTTTAAATATAATATATGTGTGAAGTGTTTTTGTAGGTGCATGATGTGTGTCATGTTCTGATTACCACCTGAATGTCTGAAATGAGTGTGTGAAGACATGTAAGATAGAGATCAGAAAGCTCCTAATTGGCCTTAACATTGACTGCTTGTTTTACTCCTTTTACTCACTTGTCATAAACACCATGTAGACATGTTAACAACATTTAAAAACTAGATTTTTCAATAAACAAATGTAAGCAATTCCTATTAATAGTGTTTGTTATGTGTGTGTGTCAGAAAAGGTCAGTATACCACCAGACTTCTTGAGCTTTCAGATACCGATATCAACATCGGCGTACATATCCAGTATATACGGTAATCAAGTCATAATCATGATGCAAAATGAGAAATGCAGTGGCTAAACATTTGTGAAGTTCAATGAAACAGATATTTTTTGTGCTTGTAAAAGAAAAAAGGCCTTTTGGAACAGTATTAATGATCGTAATGGCTGTAAAAAAAAAAAATTAAATACATGGAAATGAAATCCTAATATGTCCATTTTCACTGCCTAAACAGAAGTTAAAATTTTTCTTTCTTGTTTTATTTTATTATATTTAGTTTTATGCTGTTCCAAAATTTTGTCTTGATGAAAAATTGCACAGAGGAAAGATCAACTGTGCCCTGATTTTAACTACAAAAGGCAGATCTCGTCTTATGGTCTTATTTTGTCGTAACAACTAAAATACCCTAACTTCAGTTTTTTTCGAGCCTTAGGAAGTTATTGTGTAACTTTGTATATTGCAGGACTTGTTGGTGTGACCTGACAGTCTGGCAGTGTGTTAGAATCATCAAATCAGGACCCATGAAAGACAGCTAACGCTAGCTAGTAAGCTCATTAGTCTAGCTTTTTGAACAGATTAAAGATATGATGGGTCATTACACGTATCAAATGTAAAATGTGCTTGTTAAAAATGACAGACTAGCATTTGTAAGCTATCTAGAGCAATGACATGCTGCAGTCAGTAATATACCACAAAAGTTGACAGCCTGTCTCTGAGCAACAATGGCTCTCATATGACACTCAGCTGCTGCTCTGGGAAGTGAGTGCTCTGAGTTGCAATGGAAATGTGAACATTGTTAGACCTCATCCAACTTTGTCTTTTTTGAAACGATGGGATGTCATGCACAACAGCTGCAGTATCATCATAATTTATGTTACATTACACAAAACCTAGGAGAATTCAGATCTCAGTTTGATTTAAAGTTTTTTTTGTTGTTGTTCAGACTAGTAGTCATTTCTCTCTATAAAAATCTTGTCAGCTTTCACCACAGCCCTGGGCAATATAATAATAATCAATATAAAGTATTGGATGATGTAAGGGATTTTTCTTTGGTTATATGCAGGTTCTTCATGTTGTCATCCTAATAAAAACCATAGTATACGATAGCTACAACGCTTTGTCTAATGTGCCTTCAGTTCAAGTTTTGTCTTGTGTCCCTCCTCAGCAATGCACTCTGTTCCTCTAGTAGTGGCATCCTGTGTCTTGGCATTCCTGAGGGCCAGGGTTTGGGTTACTCACATTTGGTGTCAGCGTGTTGAGCATGGACAGTGATCTGTTGAAGGAGTCTTTTGTGTGGCATTTGGCAAAGGTATAGGCTTCTTATTTCACAGCAACCTTGGCCACAGGCAACTTCATCGACTTTGTTGCGAAGAGCCTTTGATATCTGGAGGAAGGGGAGGGACACACCCAGTCACACACAAAGCCTACCGTGCATACCACAATGAGTATTCTCTCTCTGTTAATCACTCACTCATTTCCCCTCGTACACGATTTTACCTCCGCTGTCCTGTCTCCCAGGTGACAATCTTAAACTCTCGGGGCTACATTCAATATTACATACTGAGCATAGCGCTCTTTGAAAGTGTGCAGTGATTTATCACAAAGCCCTGACGCTGGAATCAGGCAGACTTCTGCTTTATTCTCGGCTCAGTCCAGCCTATCAGTAGGATTTTCCGGAGGAGGGCTAACCTTTTTCCGCCCTTGGTCCCAGATTCCAACTGTGTTTGCCAGCTTTTGAAACAGAAAAGTTTCAAGTGTGAGAATACAAAGAGAATGGAAAGACTAATTGACAAACTGTAACGGACAGCGAACACTTTGGGGTCTTAAAAGTTTTCACTAAACTTTGAAAAGTGAGAGCCTAGTCATTTTTTCAAGTCATTTAATCCCTGAAGTACTTTGCTATGAATTTCTCTGCAAAGGATTTTTGCCTTAATAGCAAATCAGCTCGACTTCTACAGCTGATCCTGGGTGAAGGTTTCTGAAATGAGGGCAGTTTTTACAGTAACTGCTATAAAGCTAATAAAGGTCAGATTGTTAAGCCACGAGGAGCTCGGAGTCCAGGACCTCCACAGAAGAGAAACAAGGACACTTACTGTCAGAGGGGGCAAGCCCAGGCCCCAGAGATGTGGGCCTACTGCCAGACTGGATTTCAGGAGGAAGAAGAGGAGAGGAAACATTGAATGGCGGACTGTGCTCGTGTGTATGTTTGTGTTTTTTCTGCAAACATGAGCAGTTTAGACTGACGTTAGTCTTTCTAATTAGAATGTTAGATAATAGTTTTTGAAGTTTAAACCAAGATTAACCTAATTCGTTTGTTTTAATGAGTGTTTGTAGCTATTGAGGGTCTCATACAAGGAACATTTGTGTAAGTTAAAATGTTTGTGTACCATATGTTTATAATCCAAAAAGTCTACTGTTATTTGAAGTTAAATGACGTATACAAAAAAATAACATGGGCAGTGTCTGGATTCTGTTAACTAGGATGAAGATGTCTACACTGCTGATAAATTCCCACATACCCTGGCTCCTCTGCAACCCACCTATGAACAGCTCTGTGCATTCTTGGCCTGTCACTGTGTGTTTCCAAATGTCCGCACGCTCATTTCCTGCAACCTATACTGGCCCCCTCCTCCCCTTTCAATGCTTAAGCTCTTGACCAGCGTGTTGAAACAGAGGAATATGGTTTCCAACGAGTGAATGGGCAGCTTTGTGTGATGCTTTAGGGCACTGCAGTTTAACAAAATGAAGTTAAGACTCGGTATAGAGCAGTGTTTCTCAACCCTTTTGACTTGTGACCTTTTAAATAAAGCAAAGTTGACTTGTAACCCATCACCAGCTTTGTTCTATGCAAATATTTTTGAAAAATAAAAAAATAAAGTTATCCATATGTTTTAAAAAAAGCAAAGGCACAGGAAATGGTTAAAAATTAATGTGATTCTGTGTCGTGTTTTTTGCTGACTTTGTTACCTTGTTAATCATTTTGCAGCTCCATTTCTGACCTCAGCAGTCCACACACTGCAGTATTTGGTTACATAGACTTCACATGCAAATCATAAGGGGAAAAAATCAAACCATTTGTATACCTGTGCTCCAGCTGTGGGTTGCAGAGTCAGTGTTTAATACCAGCTAATCCACAAAGTGTTAAGGCCACAACCTCAGTTGAGAAGAAGAAGAGCAGCATGAAACAGTGCATTCTTTTGGAAATATTGGATTAATCACCTCTGGCAGACTGTAAATATCTGTAACATCAGTAAAATTTCTTGGAAACATCTTCAAAGATAATCCACAGCTGGAAAACAGTCAAAAATGGAATTTACAGGGTTTTTTCTGGATCAGAATGAGCCTTTGGGGCCTGACTATGCACGACAGCAAGCATGATCTGTCTGCATACAGCAACGGTAATGATTCTGTGCAACCTTATTGACAGTCATTTATGCATTTAAATTCCTGACTATTTGATGAGCAAAAATGTCAACTGTCCTGGTTAAAAGATATTTTTATTCTCAATTCATATCATTTTAATGACTTTGATTGAGATGTAGCCTGCTGCAAAGTTTTTTTGGGGGGAGTAAATAATGCAGTAACGTTGTTTCTGATGTCACAAACATGGATATGAACCCTTCAGATTTATGCGTTTCTGCCCACTACACAGGTAATGAAATTTGTGTCTGAATTTTGTCGATGTGACATTCATAAATGGCACCCTAGCAAGTTCATGTATAACTTTACTCAAGCAGAGATTGCAACCACAGCTCTCTTGGTGGCAAATTGATTTTAAATCTAACATCACTTATCTTTCCAATTCCAGCCATTCATGCCCCTGATAAGCCTGCACTGCTCTCCAGACGTCCACCACTTCCTTTGCCAAGCCTTTTTCCCAATATGCACCGAAGAGAACAATGTGTTCCGACCATGCAGAGAGGAGTGCGAGGCCGTTCTGTCCGACTGCAAGGAAAATATCCGCATCTTTGGTATCACCTGGCCTCCTGAACTACAGTGTGACAAGTAAGAAAACATCAACAAACAATCCAGAAGATCATTACCCATAACTCCTGAGGGCTGTACTATGTAGTGAGATTGATGTCAGAGTTTTTACTGTCACAAATGTGCCTCTCTTTTAATCTGGCCAGATGACCATGGTAAATTATGCTGCGGAGCTAACGTGCTACACTCAGAGTTTTGGATTTAAATCTGTTTCCTGACAGTTCTCAGTGAGTGATACAGATTCTCCGCTGATTGAATACTTTTCTGCAAGCCTGTTGAACTGTACGATGCTAATTCCACAAAGCAGTGTATTTAAAGTATAGCACACTGTATTCGTGCCGTTGCCACAGAAACCTTGTGATAAACAAAATGCATAAATATTTTCGTATACTTGGTTCTGATTTGCTGTCAGGTTCATTTGCCCTGCTGGTCGTGTGACTGCTAGAACACAGATTAGAAAATTGATTAGTCTATTGGTATTTATTACACAGGATATACAGTCAATAGTATAGTTAGTATAGTAGAAGTTACATCCTGATTTATGGGACAGACCTAAATGCACCTTAATACAATATCATGTTTAAAACTAAGTAGTTTAAATTTTAGCAGCTTTAATGTGCAGCTGTCGCAAAATAAGTGGCTGCATTGATTGATTAATTAAATACATGAACACACGATTAACAGTTTTCAACCAGCATTCCTTTCTTGCATCGCACTAGTGGCACTTTTTACTGTCATAGTTTTTAGCTCTCTGTTATAACAACCTGTTTGCTGAAGTAGGCAGCACACCACTGGTCCATTTTTTGTGGAAGAAGAGACACTAATGTGTTATACGCCCCCTTTTATCTGAACATGCAGAGTGTCTCAAGCAGAAAGTCTGGGCTAACAAAAAAAAAGTTGATAACCATCATCAAGATACCCGGCTCACACAAACAAAGCCTGGCTGTGTTGAATTTGCTTTGTGGTACAGAACACTGATCAATCCACTATCCTGTTATTGTCTTTGTCCTCTAGATTGGAACCATGTGGCTTATCTTATGGTTCTATGACTCCTCCAACCACTCCAGTGATCTCCTCAGCAGCTAAGAGAGACCTTGGTTTCTGGTGCCCACTGCAGCTAAAGACCAAGCCTGGACACGGCTCATCATTCCTGGGTGCCCAGGACTGTGCTCCACCTTGCTCCAACATGTACTTCAAACCCCATGACATTGAATTTGCCAAGAGTTTCATTGGCGTGTGTTCCATCATCTGCCTGGTTGCTACGCTCTTCACCTTCCTCACTTTCCTGATTGATGTCAAGCGTTTCCGCTACCCAGAGCGCCCCATAATCTTCTACGCCGTCTGCTACAGCTTTGTCTCGCTCATATACTTTATAGGTTTCCTGCTGGGGAACAATGCAGCCTGCATCAAAGCAACTCATCCAGCCAGTGTGGACACAGTGGTGCTAGGCTCTCAGAGCAAAGGCTGCACTCTACTTTTTATGCTTCTCTACTTCTTCTCTATCGCTGGTATTGTCTGGTGGGTCATACTCACCATCACCTGGTTCCTGGCAGCTGGACCCAAGTGGAGCTGTGAGGCTATTGAGAAGAAAGCGGTAAGGTTCTTAAGAATTAAAAGTCATTACTGTTGCAAATAACGAGAGATTACAGCAATAAAAAGTACAACATATGTTTGAAATAGACAGATGCAAGCAATTTCCAGCCAGGACTTTAGTACATACTGCTGATTGTGTTGTTCTTTGTCTGTTTTGTCTTTAGGTGTGGTTTCACTCTGCTGCCTGGGGTATCCCCGGCGCACTAACTGTCATGCTGCTGGCCCTGAACAAGGTTGAAGGCGACAACATCAGCGGAGTTTGCTTTGTGGGGCTCTACGACCTGGACGCATTGCGCTACTTTGTTATTGCTCCGTTGTGTGTTGGCGTCATAGTCGGCCTCTTCCTCGTTCTGGCAGGTATCGTTTCTCTCAACCACGTTCGGCAGGTCATTCAGCACGACGAGCGCAACCAGGAGAAGCTAAAGAAGTTCATGATCCGCATCGGTGTGTTCAGCTGCCTCTACTTGGTCCCACTGGTCACCCTATTAGCCTGCTACACCTACGAACAGAGTCAACGCAGCACCTGGGAGAACACCTGGATCAACGACCGCTGTCAGGAGTACAGCATCCCCTGCTCCTACAAGGTAGCTGTGGCTCACTGAGCAAACGTTACAAACTGTTTTCTTGCTGCTTCCACACAATCACTGACTTGGCAGATTTATTGAAAGTCTATGGCTTATTACAGCTGACGAGACTAGAACATATGGCTAGGAAGCATATGATTATAAAATGCGTTTTTCAAACTGAGACAAGCAGCTAATAGATGCCAAGTACAACAGAACAGAACTGCATAGCTTTCAATATACAAAAACTATAAGACAAAGATCAACACTGTGGCAAGAGATTGTGAAAATAAAAAAAGTGAAAATAAAGGTAATAGACAACCTGCTCAACATAAACACTACATGGAAATTAACAATATATTGCTTTTCAATGCATATTTTAATTTTGACATCGCAACAAAAATGTAATGCATCATACATGAGCTATTGAGTGCTGCAATACACTGTGAAATCTAACAGTACCTGATGCTTTAACTTCCAATTCTTGATTTTGTTTTGAGCCAAAATTTGGATTTGTCAATCAACACACTCTAAATCACAAGGGTCCTGTTTGTTTCTTCTTTTAGACTACGGAGCTCCACCGTCCTGACCTCTCCCTGTTTCTGGTAAAATACTTAATGACCCTCGTGGTTGGAATATCTGCAGTGTTCTGGGTCAGCAGCAAAAAGACCTGCTCTGAGTGGGCCTACTTCTTCAACAGGACCCGCAAGAGGGAGTAAGACCACATCTCTTACTACTACTGTAAACATAGATACACCTTCATACAGTCACAGTAATCAGGCTTATCTCTTATGCCTTCACTGTCATGTCTTGTGATCCACAGTCCCATCAGTGAGAGCCGCCGGGTTCTTCAGGAGTCCTGCGAGTTCTTCCTCAAGCACAACAGCCGCGTCCAGCACAAGAAGAAGCACTACAAGCCCAGTTCACACAAGCTCAAGGTTATCTCCAAGTCCATGGGCACGAGCACCGGCCTTGCACCCTCCAATGCCTCCATCACAATCAATCAAGGCACATCTGCGCTGGGCAACCATGACCACCACATGCAAGGATCCCTGTCTGAGATGTCAGCCAGGGAGCACCTGGACCGAGGCACCTCCAGCCGAAGCTCCAGGAGGGGGGAGAGAGAAAGGGAAAGGGAGGTGGGAGAGAGACGCAGCAAGGGAGGGAGCTCCAGTAAAGTGAGCAGCCGCTCAGAGAGCATGCACAGAGTCGCAGATGGGAGGTAAGACAAGTGTTTCAGAATTGCTTCTTTTCTGTACTGTAATGCTTCTAAAAAGCACAAACATTTTTACCACTCCATGTATTTTAGGTGAATTACTACTTTTTGCTATTAAAATGTAACTTCATGGCTGTTGTCATATGCTAGGCCAAGTTTTAAAGGTCCCAAAGTGCATCTATTCTGCAAAACAATTATTTCATACTGTAACAGGAATGCACTGCCTAAGTAAGTAAGTGACTACATGTCTACAACCAATAACAACCACTGATCCTTAATATGTCCTGGCTGGTTTAGGATGACTCCAAGGAGTGAGGTGTCAGAGAACAGGCCACTTCCCGTTGGACAGCAGCTGCAGCATCCAGCTTTAAATCTATCACACACCAGTGGAATCCAAGACTCCGCCCACCAGATGGTGCACCAGGTGCCTGAGGAGAGCAAGGACCCAAAGGACAGCAACTGTTGACACATCTGACCTCCCAAATTTATCTGTTCAACCATCCATCCATCTAGCTATCCATCTATCAATCCATCCATCCATCATCCATCTATCTATCTGTCCATCCATTTATCATCTATCCATCCATCATCCATCCATCCATCATCCTTTCATCCATCCATCCATTATCTATCATCCATCTATCCATCCATCCATCTATTCATCCATCCATCTATTCATCCATCCATCCATCCATCCATCCATGATTCCTCTACATTCACACTTGATGCTGGTGGATGTGTACCTATTGTGTTATAATATTGGTTACATTACAGTCAGTGAATGTTCATTGCCAGAAAAATGTAACGTATCTCAAGTATTTCAAATATGGTGTGTTGGACCAGAGTCTCTGGGTTTTAATAGAGGCTTTAAACTTGTTAGATGGTTTAGTTTGTTTGGGTGATGGCTGTGTCCTCCAGCTTTACTGGCATTTTAGTTGCAGATGCACAACTGTATCCCAACCATACAGCTACCAATGTTCATTTAATGTTAAAGCATGCATTAGGTCTATTCTTTTATGGATTAATAGTTCAATGACATAGAATGCATGCTAGTACAAACACTATATTTATGTAAATATTCTTTTTTTATGGTAGAAGTTTTTTTAATGGACTAGTCGCAACACTGAAAGTTTTGTTAGAAAGGTCATGATATTGCCAAACATTCAACCGAAGGAAAGTCTTCCTGTGGTAAACTGATTTTGAATGTCTTATTGTTCTTCCTGGAAAGATGATCTCATCCTGTAATACACCTTATGTGCCACTTTTTTGCTCCTTAAACTTGATGTAGTTGATTTGTAGAGAATTTTGAGTATGTAATTTTCTTTTTGAAAACTTTTCTTAAAGGATATTTTTCCATTTTAAGCTTATTTCTTTCTTGTTCCTGCTGTACAAACTCATGTCGTGCTTTGGCGTCTTCAGAAACATGTCCTGTGGATTCAGGTTAAGTACTGCTTTGTAGTTTTCTGAAAGAATGTGCCTCATCTTCAAAGATCTTCCAAAAGAAAAAAAAACACTACAGATGTTTTACATGTGTGATGCTGTAAATTCACATACTTTGAATCAAATTGAGGAAACCAGTCAAACAGGATTTGCACTATTTATCATTAGAAGCACAAACCACTAATTATTAAATACTGAATGAGAATTTAAGGATTTACTTCGGGGTTATTTATAACATATGGGTCACAGACCACATATCTGGACTTCAAGTACTTCCAGAACACCTTCTGTGATTTATTTGAAAGTAAATCTTGCTATAATGTCTGTTCTCCTGTGTAAGGAACCTATTACCTTTTTAATATTTGGGAGTCACAGCATAATTCCAGTAACACTAATTAAAAGGGAATCTTTATTTTATGTTTCTGTGTTATATTCCTCTTCTGGCATGTGGGTGGGGCGGTCTTGTTTATGCTGTACTTAGACTTAGTATAGTCTGTGAAATGCTCCTGACAGTTTTGTGAGACACTTTTGCTGCATTTTTTTTAATGTATCTTTTCAATTAAATTTTGTATCAGTGCTGTTTGGTTTTGTATAAATATTGAATTAAAATATGAATTGATATTTATGTGTGAATCACTTTATTTGAGATAGATTGTAGATTCTGTGTGAACACTAATATTTTCCCTTACTTTGGCACAATCTGCCCGTTTGAATCCCACAGGGACGTTTTTCCTTCTGCTCCTTGACTGGCTGCTTCCCTCGTCCTGCCCTCCTCTGGAACTAGAACTGGCTGCAGCTGGAGTCGAACTGTCGCCTCAGATCCCTCAGACGGAGCGCACAGCAGCACTTAGTCCGCTGTCTATTGTATGATGTCTCCTCTTGTTGCCCGCCTGCTGCTCCTTGTCTGCTTGGCTTTACCGCTTTATGGCGTGGAAAAGGTGAGAAATAGAGGATACCGAAAGGATCCTGACGCTGATAAGGTAAGAGGAATCAGATCATGTAGAAGTCAATGATGATGTGCGGCAGTCGAGCTGAGCTTAATGTTTTCTAGTCAGATGTTAACTTCTTACCTTGCTCTAATAAATACATACATAATGCGATCTCTGTTTAATTAAGCGCGCTTTATTGCATTTTTCATGCCTCTCCTTTAACATCCATTGATTGTTTTGTGTCTTTCTCCAACTCATCCCAGGTTAACTTTGTTTTTCTTGCGCCATGCCTTGCTGTTACATGTGTCTTTTAACGACTTGATTCCCCCCCAAAGTGACGTTAAATAAGCTGATTCATCCACAATGTAGGAGTTTGGTCACTACTTTGGCTAAATTATCTTCCAAAATGACCTGATCCCAGCAGCAGCAGAGGACAAAATGCAATTTGCTTTGGTGAAGTCAGCTGGTTCTCTGTTATTCCAGGTTTTGGCTGTTCTCCAGGAGACAGAGTGGACATAAGAAAAGAAAAAAAAATCCCAAAGAGGAAGCTGGGGTCTGGCTCATACTGTCTGCCTCTTTGTTATCTGTGTGACTGTTGGAGCAGTTTAAAATTAGATTGTGTGAGTTGGACTTGGGCACAAACCCCACTTATATTTTAATACCAATAATAACATTACAAAACACACCCAAACTTCACAGTCCTCCAGTGTATTTATTCTCATCTTGCCCAATCTCACACTATATTTGTGCGGCATTACATAACCCTCTGTGCTGTAGGTAGCAGGGGAGTGAGGGAACAGAGTGGACACACATCTCTCTCTTTTTAACCTCCTGGGAATCAAATGAAACTGGAACTGCTGTTTATTTTACTGAGACTCTGCGGACCCTCACCCTCCCCATGGGGACGTCTAGAAGTCTGCAGACCCCACTTTGAAAACCACTAAGCAGTTCCTCTTTATTATTCCCAAACCGCAGTAGAAGCATGTAATAAATAGCATCCTCTGTTGCCATCTGTATCTAGTGCACTGGAAATGATGCAGAAAAGCCCAACTGCACTAGACACTCTGGAGATGGAAGATCTGCTTATTTGAACAACATGGTAACCGTAAAAATTCTATTTTGCATCTTACTGAGATCCCTTGAATCTAAAAACGCTCAAAGCAAAGCTCGATGCCAACGCTCTGCATGCTCCAGGAGAGCTTCAGGTCTTGCTTCCATGTTGACTAACGCATGAACTGCTACCGTTTCCTCAGCACTTCGAGGGCAAATGCAGCCTTTATGCTTCCAGTTACAGTAATGGACTGTGTGCTACTAATACTCAGTAGGGCTGGAGAGAAATTCATGCAGGCAGGCAGCACCACTATAGCAACACCAGATTGGAAGCTAATATAAAAGTCAGCTGTGTGGCTAAGTGGACAGAGGTTCCATTCATTAGACTGCTTTGAAGGCTCTCCAAAAATCCAACCCTTTAATAAAATGCTGAGACTGAGCTTTGAGACTCATGCAGAACTTGCATCATTTCCACATATTTTCCAGCTATAAACCAAAGGTGCATTGAGGTTTTGTGCTTTTTTCTTGAGGACACATTCCAGCACGTGCATACCATCCCATAACCCACTGGTTTCATCACAGACTTCACAGTTTCCTATGGAGATGATGTCAGCTCTTACGTCTCCAGGTTCTCCAGCGTTAGCCGCTTAATGTCAAAACCAGACTCTCAACCATCTGTGTCACAGCAGCTGACATTACAATACTGTAATTGTTAAAGCATTTTTCAGATTCACACGATCTGAGATGCATATTTTTTACTTGACTCAAGGGACTCAAGTTGGGACAAGATGGTGAAACTGGAGTAAAAGCTCTTTGTTCTCTTCTCCTGGTTCCTTTTTTTTTTGCCTTAATGCCTCTTGGCCACGTGCCTCCCATAACTGCTCCTCAGCTGCATGCTGAGCAAAAGGGCAGCAATGACCCAACAAAAACTCAGACCCAAATGCTTTTGGCATCGGTGTTTGCTTAAGGGCGAGGACGCACTTCTACGTGTCAGTTTATGTCTGTCGTCCTGGCTGAAAGAATGACTTACAAATCACCTAACTAAAATTAGAAACCCACGTCGGCTAAAAAAAGCTTCAACAGTGAACCTACACACTACAATCTGTTGGCCAAAAACGCTCCTTTGAAGAAACATATTACACAAACCTATTTGGAACCTCATTGTGTTTATCTCTGTATGTGGTGGGTTTTGGCGAGCTCCCCGGTCTCTGTGCGTCTCTGCGTATTTGAGTCAGCTTGAGCAAGATGCTGCATCTGTTTAAACATAGCAGAAGACTCAACAGAACAATGAATCACACCAAGAGATGTGTGGCCACACACCTACTAATTTAGGCCATCGCCAGGCCCTCAGTTCCTCATTAACACTCGATCTGTCATTCACTGGCTTCATGGCTTCATGGTTGCAGGGCCTGTTGCTTCGCCTTGGTTTGGATCACATCTGCTTTTACACTTGTTTCGGCCCGATGGCAGCGTATTTGTTTATAAGGCTTGTAAATGAGGTATAATCTGGCATCTTGTGTGTGATGGTTGGGTGGGTGGCAGCGTTTAGGTGTCTGTGATGCATGCAGCCCAGACAGGGATTTAACCCCTTAAAGAGGAATAAAAAAAACAAGAAAATCTAAAACAGGAAGTTTAATAACAATAGATTCTGTCGCTGTTGTATGTCTGTGTTTCATTGTTAACTTCCTCTTCTGTCTGCATTTTTTTCCAGTTTGGCAGCTGCATGCAGGGTCCAGCAGGCACCCCTGGAAGAGACGGTAACCCTGGAGCCAACGGTATCCCAGGAACACCAGGTATCCCAGGCCGAGATGGGCTCAAAGGTGAAAAAGGGGAGTGCATTAGCGAGATTTTCGAGGAGCCCTGGAGGCCCAACTACAAGCAGTGTGCCTGGAACTCTCTGAATTATGGAATCGACCTGGGTAAAGTAGCCGTAAGTACCTTGTGTGTTTTTCAGAAGGCTTCAAATGCACATAAACGTTCCACAGATAAACACATCTTCTGTGCTGTGTTGCAGGACTGTACGTTCACCAAGCTGCGATCAGACAGCGCCCTCAGAGTGCTCTTCAGTGGATCCCTCAGGCTCAAGTGTAAGAACGCCTGCTGCCAGAGGTGGTACTTCACCTTCAACGGAGCAGAGTGCACAGGACCACTGCCAATAGAGTCCATCATTTACTTAGATCAAGGAAGTCCTGAACTCAACTCAACCATAAACATCCACAGAACGTCTTCAGGTACAAGTCATCAGCTTTGTTATGCAGTAAATAATCAGAACCATCAATGCTCTTGTTTTAGCATTACGTATGCTACACTGTTGAAAGAAAGAGTTAGTGAATTGGTATTACCTTCATTTGCAACAATGAACAAACACAATTAGTTTCAGGTAATAACACACAAATTGGGTTTGTCTTGTTTATATTATTAATGCATAATTCAAATAATCGCAGTGTCGGTTGGGAGAAGTATGTGAACCTCTAGGCTAGTGACATCAACAAAAGCTAATTGGAGCTAGCAGTTAGCAATCAATCCAATCAGTGACAAAAACACCCTCAGGCATCACTGAAGCTGCTGAACATCCCTGCTAAACAGTCTAATCTACACAAATCATGAATAGAACGTGGTGTTCTTGACATGGGATGGTGGAAAAAGATCATTACACACAGTTTGCCAATAAGCACCTTGACGGTCCAGATTTACTGGGAAAATGTCTGTGGACTGATGAGACTAGGGTTGAACTGAATCCTGTGTGTAGAGTCAAAAGAGCGCTGCATACCAACATTAAGGTGGAAGCATGGTGGTGGCATCATCATGACTTGGGGCTGCCCTGCCTTTATTGAAGGAAAATGAATTCCAAATTCAGAGAAATGGCAAGGTCTAACCTACCTTCCAACAGAAGCTAGTAGAACTTTGGTCACGCAGCAGGATAATGCTCTTAAACATCAATCTATACAGAATGATTTACAATAAAGAAAATCCACCTTTTGGAGCGGCCCAGTCAGCTCAAACCTCAAACCAACACAGATGCAATAGAATAACCTCTACTACTAGTAGGACTGAGCAAATTGATCCAAAATTCCCTACTAGTGTTGTGCATGTCTGATCTGTTGCTACTAGAATCACTTGTTTTGATGTTATTGCTGCTAAAAGAACTTTGGCTTGTCAATAAATGCAAGAGTGCACAACCCCACCAGTGTTTAATGGCTGTATTCAATAACGCCGCTAAGGATCAGAACTGCTTGGTGTTATCTTAAACGCAGTGTATTCATCTCCACTTCAAGTCACGTTGCATTTTATGGCCAATTAATGTAGAAAACATGTCATTCTGAAGAATTCATAAACATCTTCTGCCAGCAGTTCAGCATTTTAGGAAATATGCTTATTTACTTCCATTCTGTACAAACTCTTGGCAAGAAGGATGCTGAACTCTTCCTTTAAGTGGTTATACAACTGTTCTGGAGCCTGGAAAGCCAGTGTTTAAAGCATCACTCTTCCACTTTCAGAAAGTTCACCACTGGCACAACAACACAATTCACAGAATGGGTGTTCCCTGAAAGTCATTTGCACAGTCCTCTCCTTATTTTTCTCTCTCTCTCTCTCCAGTTGAAGGCCTGTGTGAGGGCGTCAAAGCCGGGTTGGTGGATGTGGCGGTGTGGGTGGGGACCTGCGCTGACTATCCCAGAGGAGACGCATCTACAGGCTGGAATTCTGTGTCCAGGATTATCATCGAGGAACTGCCTAAATAAGAAATGGGAAAAAAAGCTACGTGAAAGGGAGGATCCAGTCTTGGTAGAGTAACAGCATGTTATCTGGCCCTCGGAAATGATCAGGTGTGGTTTGCTGAGGCGTCACAGCATCACTGATGGTAACTTGAATACTAGTTGACAGGCCTTTAAACCAGGACACTGTGTTGTCCTGTCTCCCTGAAATAAACTTTGTACTGTAGCCTTTTCTGCTTGCGGGTGCTGTTAGATACAGTAACCATTTACCAGACATTGACAATGTTTAAACTATGTACTCATGACTTTTTTGTATTTGCATCATTACTGTTAATAAAGTCATCTTTTTTAAAGAATCTCACCAAAACAGTTCCATTACTTGTAACATTTTAGGAATTCTGAAATACCATGCACTTAATTAAGTAAAAAGTTTAATGTACTTACAAATATCACGCATGAGACATTGCAGATAAAGCACAGTGTGGACTTTATAACACACTGCCAGCAGTTTGTGCCAAGATAACACAAAATAATGCAGACAAAGTATGAATTCAGGGGGAAGTGTGTTGGCGTGTTTGCACTAAAAGCCATCCTCATTGTTGCTGTTCTCAGAGAAATAATTTAAAAGACAAACTAATATCACACAAACATGCAACTAGAAACCTGAGAAGATCTTGAATTGGATGGTTATAATTAAGCTTCTCGTAGTTCAGACAGTTTTCCCTTTCTGCTGCCAGAAAGCATTAAATGTAAACATCACTACGGTATGATGAAATACTTGATTCATCGTCTGCCTCCGAAAAAGAACACACCAGTTTAAAAAAAGCTATCATCACAGCAGTGTTATTTCCATTGGGGTGAACAGTGACAGACTTCCTCCCCGGGACTTAATTGTGCGTCTGAATCAGACGTGACGGCTTCATCACATTTCACTGACAAGCTAGAATTTGAACTAAAACAATAAGAAAAACGAGTCCACTGGTGATTGCGTCGCTCCATTTGACAACTTTTTCATTCCCTCTCAGTGAACGCTTCTCACTTCAGCACATTTACATGTACTGAGCTCAGAGTTCTCCCTCCGCTGAACGTGCTCCTCTCCACATGGCACCACTGTGTCGCTGTGAGCTCGCTGTCCTTGTCCATGCCATGCATTTCAGCCTCATTTATTTTGTCCCAGGAGGAAGCGAGACACATTCTCATAAACCACAAAGGTGATGCAGCAGGCAGGAGTGACACGTATCAAGTTCGGGATGATGCCTTTGTAGAAACCAATGGCGCCTTCGTTCCTGCACAGAAAGTGACAAAATTATAGCCATCAATCATATTAGGCCAATTAGGGTGGCATGCTTGGTTCCATCATGAGCAGATCTCTATCTTACCTCCACGTCCGTCTGATGACATCCACGACTCCGTTGTATTTATTGTGCTGGTCCTGCAGTCGAGCTCTTACCACCTGATACGGGTACGTCGTGGCCACAGCAAATAACTTAGATAATGCAGCCATTGTGATATATTCCAGTGCATTCTGTTTCCAGAGTCACACAAATGGAGACAGAGGGAGGGAGTAAGGAGTACGGGAAAACTGATGAGTCACTTGTTATCAACTGTGGTTTCAATCTTATTACGCTCTAAAGTTTACAAGCTTTATGCCTTCATTTTATTCAACAGTGGGCATGTTTCCATTCTGTCTGTGGCTCATGGTTAATGACTCACCAGCTTTGCGTCTGAAGGCACTTTCTTGTATTTGTTGTAGTCTCTCTTGAGCTCCTCGTAGGCCATGAACTGCAGCGCTCCATGAGACGTACCAAACAGACCAGGGATGTAACCCTTTTGAAAACATACACTGTAAGTTATTCTGTCTTGACACACTCAAAAACCTACAGTGTGAATTCTCCACTCACAACTGTGCTCTATCTGTGCCTCCCTACCCCCTTAAATTTACTTTTGTCACATTTTCAGTAAGGATTTTAGCCTTAATGAATCTGCCAGGCTAATAAAATTCAGATAAAGTTAACAAAAAAAGCTAAAATACAGCTTAAAATTCTGTATGTAATTACCATCATTCATTAGGTGTGCTTTACTACAGCTATTAAAGGCTGGTGATGCCCTCTAGTGGGGATTACTGAACCAAGGTTAAACATCAATAAAGCCTAGAAGGAAAAGGGGACCATTTTGGTTTCAGTTGAGTTTTACTGTTATCTAAAACAGTCCGTACAGCACAACTTCAGTATTAATATTACCACTGGCTAAGCTAAGCAGCCCATGCATTGCTACATTACATGGAAGTCCAAAAATATATTTAAGCCTCACCTTGTATAGACCAGGCAAACCCTCATAGCGGTAGATCTTCGTTAAGGCGTCCACCATCCCCTTGTACTGCTTACTGGTTGGGTCAGCATTGTACTGCAGCACCAGCCGGGTCTTGGTCACCCAGATGGGGTTGGTTATGGTGAGCGTCAGGATGCCTAGTTGAGAGCAATGAGATTTTATTAGGTACACATGATTGTTAACACATGGCTCCCTCATTAGCTGTATAATTTATTGTATATGGCTGCAACTCAAAATCTACACCTTGCAAAGCAGGACTAAGTGGTTCAGTTCCTACAAATGTAAATTAAAAAAGAGGCCTGATCTAGGAGACGCTGGTTATTGTACTCTTGCAGTGCTATACTGCAAACTGCCCTTCTGTTTTTGGACTCTGCAGTACAGCATTAGCTCTTTGGAGATGTATCATATCAGGGTGTATGTCGACCAATAAAAACTCTAGGACAGAAAGGCCAAAGTCGTTTTGAGAGCATTTAGAAACAGCATCACCATTATATAGTTTCAATGTTACAATTGTTTATTATCACCAGCAGAGTTTTTATTATCCTTACATATCTGTATCAGTATTCATCTGGCCACAGTTGCAACACTGCAACAGTAAGGTCATATTTTTACAATAAAATCATAAACTAATTCATGAAGACCGATGATAGAGCCGTTTCTTGGCACGTATTAGGTTACTGGATTACATCCAAGCACCGTTTGAATCTTACAGTGTAACAGCTACTAGCTGAGTTCCTGATAGCAATGATCACTACTGAGAGCCTGATAAAAAAAAAACATGAAAAGAGCAAAGCAATGCCTTGCACACACAGTGAAGAATTATGTTTATCTAGGATTAATATAGGATAAAAAACACATAAGTCCATTCTGCTTTGCCGATTCTCCTCCTTACAAACGTAATGTGTTCTCGCATCTTTTTTGATTTGATGATTTGACAACAGCTACAAAACAAACTCCTTCTCTGCCTTCTTTAGTTTTTGCTGAAATCCTTGTAGGAGGTTTTTTTCAGCACTTAACTCAATTTTGCAAAAAGTAATCACATCCATGTGACCATGTGAGACAACAATGAACAGAGGAGCTGTGTACTCATTTGTTTCTGCCCCCTGTTGGTTCCATCCGGCTCATAGCAGTATTATCTAGCTGTTGATATTGACCATGTGCTGGGCAACAGTGTTTAAACACGTGGGACTAACCTGCTTCGGCGGCAGACAGCAGGTGCTCTGTGGCGCTCAGTTCAGTCTGCCGACCTTCCTTTACGTACCCTTTGATTGCATTGTAGCTGTAAGGGAAGACAGTGTGGGAAAGAGACATCTTAGAGATACAGATGTTGCTGTTACTAACATGCAGATGTGGTCCAACAAGTTTATAGTTTATAGCTTACGTACAAAAAAAAGTAGAGACCCCAAGACATGCCAGCACCCCACACATTGGGCGTCACTCCTTGGTAGAGTCCTCTGAGTCCCTCCTGCTGCCAGACGCTCCTCATACAGTGAAACATGCCACTGTACTTAGGTCTTAGCTCTAGTCCATCACTCACTGTATTGAAAGGACATCAGACAAAGTCATGTCATCCAAATGAATTACAACATATCAACACCTTCTAAAAGGAAATAGGTTAAATCTTAGCATCATGCCATCTGCCATATTTATAACCAGAGTTCTGGATTCCAATCAAAGAAGAGGAACTGTAGGTTTACATTTCATGTACCTCATAATGTGTACTACTGTTGATGATTTAAATGCTATTATTACAACACACAGCCTCACTGTTTAAACTACACTTTCATACTGTACCTGCAAACCTGATCTTGATCAGGTCCAGCGGGTGAAGCACCAGCGTTGAAACAACTCCTCCACTGAGCCCCGCCACCAGGTTTTCTATCTTCACATGGCTGAAGACCTGCTGGACATGTCCGGCTAATGAGACAGCGGAGACGGGTTTCCTGGACAGTCCTGTCTCGGTAACGGTACCGTGATTTGGACCTGAGCTCATGTTAACAGGTGACTAACTTAGCTAGCTGTGTTTACAGCGCGAGCTCCCCGTATGTTAATGCTAAAAGATTAACTTACTTTATAAAACCGAGACGACAACTCGTTGGCTCTGCTGGAGAATTTAAATTTGGTACATAAACTATAAAACTGTGACATTTTATCACATGTTAACTAACGAACCACGTTTTAGACATGCGGTGGTCCCCCATAGCTTGTACAACATTTCAAATGTCAAGCCGTAGCCCCACGTCTCGACCTTGCTGCTAGTATCAAGTAAATATCAAGTTGACGTTGTTGAAAGCGGAACTACCGGTCTTTACTTTCAAAATAATGCACACTAGCCGCTCTATACAAGCAACCTTTTAAAATAAATTTCTAGAGGCTTTGGCTCAGCCCAAAAATCTTTAGATTTTATCAATATATCTGCACCACTTTCAAGTTAAATTAGTTAGTCGGGTTAAATTTGTTAAATTTTAGTATAAAATGTGAGACGCTGTTCTATGCAAAGTAAGAGAATCCTACTTCTTTTCTGTGCTTACCTCTTGTTACACAGTAATATAGCAGTAAGAGTGACATAGCTGTATATGTAAAGGTCTGCCTTCTGTATGTTCTAACTCTTGTTATGGGAAGCATCCATACACACAATAATGTATCTTCTGTAAATACCTTTCTGTAAGAATATAAAACACAGAATCTCTGTAATAAACTCTTGACATGACTTTAGTAAACAGATCACTTTCACAAACAGTAAAATAACACCCCAACATTTTTGTTTAACTATATCATGCTATTTTTTAGTGCTTTAACAACTATTTGTCTTGTACTTTTTGAAATCTTGTTTGTTTACATGTCATATATTTAAGTTTGTTTTTTATTTTTGTATATTTTTTTTCTCAAGGGATGCTGTTGTTTAGCATGAATAGTCCGTCTTTGTTGTTCTCTTAAATATTAGGTAAAGACTTTTCAAGGAAAGACATTTTATTGTAATAGCTATAAACTGACACCCTTACCACTAACTCTTTACATATGTGCACACCCACACAAACATGTGCAACAAAGAATGAAATGTTCCTTAAATTTAAGAAGCATTTTATAGCATATAGCTCAGACCTTTTTTAACCTATACATAGCTTGGAATTTTGAACAGCATTATTCCCAGCTATAATTATTTCTTATCTATATAGCATAAAGCCACTTTGCTCACTCTGTTATTTTTACATGCAGTGATGTTTAGTTGTTTGATGATAAATGTTCTGTCTTAATGATATGTGTAATTTTTTTGTTACAGTTCCTGTCTTGTATAAATCTTAGGAGGAATAAACTGTATTCTTCTGTAAAGTTTGTGTAGAGTTGTAAATAAATTTGATATCCGACTTGAAGACCACATATATTTCCGCTCTCTTCTTGCTAAATGTTGTAACTTGACAGCTGTTTCCTCTATCTGTCGGTGACGTCGCCAGGAGGACTGGACATCCCACAATGCAACGCGGGACCAAAGAATTTCTTCTTCACTAACACATGGCTGGTGGAGTTAGTCATTGCTAATATTTTTCTTGCTGAAATTCACATTATTTAAGTGCGCGTTCGTTTTCACTCCGCTTCCAAATGAAAGTTAAAGTCCTCTCGAGGAACCCGGATGATTATGTCCGGGAGACCAAGCTGGATATTCAGCGAGGTGAGTAAAAACACTTTAAACTCGTAGAAGCTAAATACAGTTTGCTAGCTAGTAGTGATGCTAACCAGGTTTTCTCAGTAAACATCAGCCACACACAGAGTACAGTGATCCGTCCGACTCTTTAACTTTGCAAACTTACAAAACAGACTATGTGTTTGTCTCTGGAGAATGTCCTTTTTTGTCTGTAACCTTAAATGTAAATAAAAGTAAAGGATAATATGCATTTAGACTATGTAACTAACACATGCAAGCCGTTTAAGGTTACTGAATATTATTTATAAATTGATTTGGAGCCTGTATGTTGGTCCTTTTAGTTACATAAAGCATAAAAAGAGAGTAAAAAGGAAAGCAAATATTTGTATGAATTGCTACAAAGAAACATCTCTACAATAAAAAACACATGGAATTCCCATAATGACCAAACTAGCACTTCAAATTATGATGCAATGTGCTTTAATCCTATTTTAATTCAGCTGCAGTTCCCAAGAAGTGTAGGATGTGTACCTTTAGGACTGGTGAATATAGCTGCAAAATTCATCAGGATAAAATGATTTATTTCAGCTGATATAAATAGCTAGCGATGCATTTTAGTGACCAATTCCTTTTAAACAACCAGCACAATAAATAAAAGAAAACAAACATGCATAGCTACGTAGGTAATAATTATAATGTTAACAATGACAAACAAACATAAACAAGTACATTTACACTCATATTTAGAAATAAAGAAGGATAGATGGATGATCTCACTTTGATAGGCTAATTATGATCCCAAGAAGGAGTTGGGGTTTGTTCATTCAACTGACCTTTGTGTCTTTGCAATGTGCTCTCATGATGGTTTACATCCACTAATGTGTTTAAGTGAAACTTTTGAACATTCTATCACACAATTTCCTTATTACTATTGATGAATTATAAATTGCAGATACATATTGCTCATTTTATCACCTGTGCTTCATTATTTTTTTTTGTCTGCATGCTTAGGGTTTTAAATTAATGTCATCATACATTGAAGTGATATGTCATGTCTGCCCATTAAGGAATAACTACTGTCTGTCTGTTGCTAGTCCCTAGAAACTATGACCCGTCCCTTCATCCGTTTGAGGTGACCAGAGAGTACACAAGGGCTCTGAATGCCACCAAACTGGAGCGGGTGTTTGCTAAGCCTTTCCTGGCCTCGTTGGATGGTCACAGAGATGGGGTGAACTGCATGGCAAAGCATACCAAGAGCCTCTCCACCCTGCTGTCAGGCTCCTGTGATGGGGAGGTAACTATCTGCTGTTGTACAAATATATTACTTAATGATGCCATTTGTTATGCACTTTTAATAAAAGTTGTATGAACTCATGGTTGAAATTAAAATACGATCCTCAGGTGAAAATGTGGAATCTGACCAAACACGACTGCGTCCGCACTTTTCAAGCACATGAAGGTTTTGTGAGAGGAATGGTTGTCCGCTACTGTGGAACCTCCTTTTTTACGGTACATGTTCCCCTTCAGCATCTAAGAAGAGTTTTAAAAATTGCTTTCAAACTTCAAACGTGAACTTTATAGTTTTTATAAGCTGGCATTTCTTCTGGTGACTTCAGGTTGGCGATGACAAAACGATCAAGCAATGGAAAATGGAAGCACCAGGATATGGAGAGGCAGAGGAGCCACTGAACACAATCCTGGGCAAGGTATGACCAGTTGCTGTAATATGTATTGTTTCTTTTTCTTGTTGAGGTCACTTGCAGTTACATCGTCATATGTCCGTGAAGTATAACTTTATGGCTATATCTAAAAAAAAACCTGTCCCTTGCAGACTGTGTTTACAGGACTGGACCATCACCAGAAGGAGGGTGTGTTTGCAACTTGTGGCCAGCAGGTGGACATCTGGGATGAGCAGAGGAGCAGTCCGATCCGCTCTTTTACCTGGGGTGTAGACAGCTTCAGCTCTGTCCGCTTCAACCCTGTGGAGGTAACATTCCATGTGCTGAATCCTCCTCACCTTTCATGTCCCGTTGTTTAGACATGTACGAAGTCATTAAAGAGGTGGTTATCAGAATTATTTAAAGCTTACATCCTGAACGGGTTGTCTATCCACAGACTGAACTTCTTGCAAGCTGTGCCTCTGACAGGAGTATTGTGCTCTATGACATGAGAGAATCAGCACCACTTAAAAAGGTACAGTCCCCTATGCAGTTGGTGCAGGAATTTACCCTTTCCCTACCCATTTTCTTTGTAAGAATACCAAATGATGCTTATAGTCATAGTTATATGCTTTCATTCTCTTCTTCAGGTTATCATGACCATGAGGAGCAACACATTATGCTGGAACCCCATGGAAGCCTATCACTTTACATGTGCAAATGAGGACTACAAGTAAGTTTAAGAATGAAAACATATAATTTGTTTCCAGGATAAGTGTTTTTACTGGTACTCCTACATTTTGAGTACAGTTTTTAAGGTGGTTCCGTTATACATCTACTAGTTCTTGTGACTGGTATTACTTGAAGGCTAATTTTGTTCTCTGTTTGCCTCACCAGCCTCTACACTTATGACATGAGGAACCTGGACAGGCCCTACACAGTGCACATGGACCACGTCTCTGCAGTGCTGGATGTGGACTATTCTCCTACTGGGATGGAGTTTGTGTCGGCAAGCTTTGATAAAACCATCCGCATCTTCAAAAAGGATGGTGGACACAGCAGGTTGGTAACACCAGCAGTCACACATTTCTGTCCTAGTGGGTCAAATTTGTACTGCTGAGTTCACACAAGCTCATTTAGAATAGAAATACTACTGCTGTGTATTTGTAAATTAGATTCTAGTGTCTATACATTTGTTACATAGTTAATAATATTGAGCAAAGCCTGATCTTTATTGTCAGTAGCATGTTTGCTTGTATGGCCCTTTGCACTGGAGACATTTTGAAAGGCTACAGAGGGAACCCCAAACGATAAAATTAATATATTAATGCGGTGCAATATTGTGTGGCTCACTGTTACACTGTCATGACTTAATGGAACACAACAATTGCTGCTATCATTAGTCACACCAGTGCTTTTCCCACGACAATAAAGCCAAAATGTCTGCTCTTAAAAGCTCTTCTGTTGGCTAACATAGCAGATAATAGCTGCAAGTTCACAAACCTCATTTGTGGATTCTCCATCATTTGACCAGCAATAAAACATAGCCACTGTTTGGTTGCTATGTGACGTAATGGTTGGTGCTGTATTGTTTGTACTCTTATCAAGCTCCAAAACAAATAGCCACAGTTTTGTCACAGTAGCCAAATGGAATCATGGAACATGGAGGTCATTGCTTACAATGCTACACAAATACTAGGAGTCGTAAGAGCAGTTGACTCTGTAAACAGAAATGTGGCGTTTTCCCAGAACCAAACACTTTTTTTTGTTACTGCTGAGATCTTTTTTCTTCATAGCAGGTAAAGCACAGGTGGTATTGGTAATTCTGAGCAGGGGTGGACTGGTGATGAAAAGCAGCCGGGGGGTTTGCAGTCAAGCGGCCCTGATTCGAAACACCAACTTTGAACTGACTTACCAAAACAAACAGTCCATTTGTTTGTTTGTCAGGCTAAAATGTAAAATGATGACATCAGTTTTCCACAATTTTCTGATTCCCCCTGGGTTAGGAAAAGCCATATTGGCCCTCATAAGTCTGGCCCATTGGGAAAATTTCTCCTATTGCCAATGTCCAGCCCACACCTGAGTCTTAACAGTTGCAAATAATGGTCTTAATCAGTCATGCATGTGAGCCAGTACAGGTCATGTTATGGCCCTGGTGCAGTGAATAAAGGTCTGTTATGTGCATTTGAGAACAACAAGACTGACCAAATCTGCCTTAAATATACTTTCTACCTGAGCCATTTAACCATGTTTTTGCCAGCCCTCTCCAGTCTGTCAGTGATTTAGTTTTGATCACTTATTTTTGCCTTTAGATCTAGTAACTGAGTGCCGTATTAGTTGTTTTATTGAAGGACGCCATGTTAAAATGCACTCAATCTAAGTTTTGAGGAAACTGGCATCTCAGGAAGAAACCTTTGTTCGTTTCAGGAACTGCAGAGAAATCACATGTGTTGATGTTGAAGTGACAAAGCCCTTTAGTCGGAGCAGTAATTATGATGTTTTACTGCTTTTTGTGATCATGAGGAGCAAATGGGGAAGTAATGTGATGTTATAGAGCCACAGAGTAGACGATGAGGACAACAACATGTCGGCCTTTCACAAGGAAGACTGCTGTCTGTTTACCAGATCCTGTTACAGTCCATAACCTTAACCAGGTGTTTGTTATTGTGACCAAGGCAACAGAGCTAAACCCAGCGTTAACAAAGCATTTAGACAAAGAATATTCTGTTTCCTACTGCCAGTTAATGTTAGTTTGTTTTACCCATGACCACAATTGTTTCCTAACCTTAGATCGCTGTTTATTGCTGCAACCATGGCAACAAAGACCTCCTAACCTTAACAAAGTGGTTATTTTTACCCAAAACATGAGCTCTCCCTAACCAGGCTGTTTTTGTACCAGAACTTTAACCGTAGCGGTGTTGCATCATTAAATGGATTTATTTTTCAACAAACAAAACAGAATATTGCTCTGTCAATAATGGCATCACATCAGAAGGCACTTAACTGTGTTGTTCAGGAGGGCATTGCTTGGTTTTCGGTTTACATGTCACAATTACACATTTTATTGAATGCCATAACCTCATAGTACTCCTGATCAAAAGGGGTTTGGGTAATCGTGCGTAGAAGTGCGTATTTTGGTTGTTTTTCTCTGGATTTATGCGTTGTTTACTTTGCGTTTGTCTTTTTGAAATGCAGGGAAGTCTACCACACCAAACGCATGCAGCATGTCATCTGTGTGAAGTGGTCGTCAGACAACAAGTACATCCTGAGCGGTTCTGATGAAATGAATATCCGACTGTGGAAAGCCAACGCAGCTGAGAAACTAGGAGTGGTGAGTCTTGCCTTGTCTTATTCCTGCTTTCGCAGCTTCATACTAAAAGCAACTTGCTGCTTTTTTGGCAGCTTTTTGGGTAATCCCTCATCATAATGTCCGCGTAGCGCTCAGCAGCTGTATTTTCTCCACCTGTCAGATATACTGTATCCCTCTCCAGTTTATTACCTGATCTTGTTTTATGAGTTCGCTGCATTCTTCGACATGGCCGTGGCTCTGCGCCCAACTCAGCAGTGTAAGAGTGGGAGACTATGCCAGGAGCGACTGCACAACTGTTGCCAAATGCCCTGATGGATGCTGACTTAGGGTAGAATCACTCTCAATAAGTACAATGTACCAATTGGCACAGTGGTTCCTGTGGCAGGGGGAAGTCCAAAAATCTCAAATGTTTCTGCTGTTGTTTGACAAACCACCAACAGAAAATTCAAAATTTCCTTCGTCTTTTATTGCCTTTTCCAGCGTGTACCAGCGTGCACCACATGTAGTGTGTTCAGATAATGACAGGTGTGACTGCACAAATCATAGCATTGATGTTGTGTTATTCTCAACTGTCAAATAAAGCTCCTGTAACATCCTGGGAAGTGTTCCAGTGCCTGAAATCCCAGTTATAGCTGAATAATAACGATCAGTGGCATCTTGTGTGCCATCTCCAGCAGCCATCTTTCATCCCTAATCGGATTCACTCTTGCTTATTCTCTTAATGCAGCTTCAGAGTGGAAAATTGGCCCACTTTTGGCACTTGTTTTACTGTCACTGTGTAGGAGAAGATTTATTCGCAAGCTTTGCACTTAAAGAGATCAGACAAGGGCTGCTCCTATCAGCAGTTTAAATCGGCCAATCACTTAAAGCGGGGCCACTCTGAACATAATGAAGCATTAACAATCAAGTTGTACTGAGAGGGTCTTTAATTATCAAGAAATGCTGAAATGCTGAATCGAGCTTTTGTGTGAAGGCATCATGCTGGACTGATGGGGACTTCTCTTCTTTATCAGCTGCACATCACTCATTTCGTGTCATAATTTTGCACACAGCAGCCTTTGACTTCAGTTTTAATTAGACCCTACATATATTAGGCCAAGACCTGAATCACGTTGAATCAATAAGCATCATTTACTTGCTATTGGTTGGAATTCATTTCCTCTTTTCTGGAAACTCTGACTCACCACTGTCCATTTATTTGAGCAAACTGAGTGGATTTGGCACATTTGGTTTGATTGATATTGATGTGCTCTGTTAATGCTGGACTTGTAAAAGGAAGAGGGAGTGCTTTTGAACTATATTAAGGTATTTATAGTCTGGAGATACAGATCCTGTGGCATATTGAACAGATAATTGTGGTATATGAGCTAAAGGGGTCTTGTTTTTATACATTTACCCATTGTTTCTATGTGTTGTGATAAATTTGTGCTAAAAATAAGTCATAATAGCAACACAACAGCTTCAGTCGTCTATCTTTGTGTACACTGGAAGCATTTAGCCACACTACTGCTCTGTGGTCACCTGCGATTTGGCAGCGTTTAGAGCCCAATACACAGTGACTGAACAGTAGAATAAAATGCACTTGAAGCCTGAAGAAATACTGTGGATCAAGAAAGCAAGAATAAAAGTCAAGCCTGTGCTGCCAGTTGTATTGACTCAAGCAGAAGCACACCATCCATTCATTATTAGCTGTACCCTCCTTCTCCTGCAGAGGGTTGTGAGGGGCCAGCACCTATTCTAACAGACACTGGGCGAGAGGCTGGGTACACCCTGGATGGGTTGCCATTCCATTGCACGAAAAGAGAGACAACCATGCTCGCTCACATCCACATATATGTCAATTTAAGAATCATCAGTTAACTTACCATGCACGTGTTTGGTCTGTAAAACCGAGCTTCAGCAGTGGGAGGAAAACCCCACACAGGCACTGGGAAAAGATGCAGATTTAATATAGAAAGGCTGTCAGGCGACGTTGTTAAACCACTGCACCCTTCTGCTGCATGTAGAACTGAATCAGCCCTGTTAAATTAGTGTAGGATTTTAAATAGTGTTTAAAATGCTTTACACACACGCAAAGAAGAGTAAGAACATAAACAATATAATGACTAAAACTTAAAATTCATCATAGTATAGATACAGAATGTCTGGTTCAACTACAGTCTCCTGGGCCTGCCATTGTTGTGCACATATTCAGATTATAATGCTAATATTCAGTTACACTGTCTTTTTTGGTTTTACCTCAAAATTAAATGGTTAGAGAGCAGAATTGTTGGCTCATTTACAGCCTGTTTTGATTGTATGTTAGTAATCAGATTTCAGCGATAAATTCTGTTACCATAACTGATACAGTGCCTAAAAAGATCAATGGTACACTTTTAACGGAGCACATTAAGCATTTGGAGCTTGTTAACATTAGAATTGTCAATAACACCTCCTCTTCAGCTATGTCGATGTCTTTTATATTGAAACAGTTCAGTCAAAGTCTGCTTCACTAGCTTTTTTTAAATCAAGACCAAAACGACTCATAAGGCATGTTGGTTATAGTTTTAAGAGTTGTTGTAGTCAGTTGTAGCAGATTTTGGCAGTGGCAGTCTCTGCACTGGACTGCGTGTAGCTCAGTTTGTGTAACCCAGACTAACGGAGCATCAGTAGGAGTACAGTTGCTGCTCACACCTCGCTGTGTATCGGTCGACTTTTGGATTGAAAAGATGACTAAGTAGATTCACCTGCAGAATTTTGGCAACAGCAGTTTTCCCACAATCTGTCTGAGCAGGTGCTTTCTGACACTACACTCCGGTGCATATGCTTCATTTTCAAAACACATTTCATCCGGTGTTTTCATCTTCTGATGAAATTCTGGCTTAAAGCTATAAGAATCTTCTTACCTATGATTCCTCTCAACAAAAACCAGTGTGACGCTTCATGTTCTGCTGCCTCATGTCCTGTTAAGATAATGCAGACAATATTAGGCAGCCTAACCGTGTGTGTATCCAGGGGAATTAGTTTAGTACAACAGGATCAGCATCTAACAGCTCTTCTCCAACAGATTGAATCTGAGACAAATCATTGCTTTTAATTAGAATAAAAGCCTTCGAGGAGAGCAGCCCTAGCCAAGACCGGTCCAGCGAGCCGGTGGTTTTTATGAGTGAGACAGAGAGGCAGAGATGCTGTTGAGCTGGTGTCTTCACTTTTTAACAGACATTGATTTGGTTTTGAGTGAGCATGTTGTCAAGCTGAAGCTACTGCTAACTGTACTGGCCAACGTTTTATGATGCAAGACAGCATACCGTAACTGTTACTAATTAAAAAACACCCCCTGAGCTGAATAGAGGCTACATCTCTTTAACCTCGTACGGGTTTGTATAGTAGTAAAAGTTACATAAGACAATTTGGTGAAATGTGTGGTCAGCAAGAGACTGTAGACCCTAAATCAGCGATAAACACAGCATTACTGGAATCAAGACGTTAAAGAACACCGCGGATAACACTTTCTCCTTCTCACCATGGTGACCGAAGCTGCTGTAAATGAGTGCTACAAGAATAATTATGACTTGACAAGTAAATGAAGCCACTGGCTTGTCTGAGTCAACAGTGGTCATCCTCTATTTGTAGCTGAAAAAGAATGAGGCAGGCCTCACCAGAGAAATGACATTGTTCCGTCATGTACTGTCTCGGAAATGTCGCCACGGTAAATGAGAAACTACTACCAGCATTTGGTTAATTTAGCTTAGCATAAAGAGTAGGAACATGGAAATGGTTGGCTTGACTGTTCTAAAAGTAACAAAATCCACTTACCAGCACCTCCAGAGCCCCCCAGTTTAATCTGTACAAAAGGCAATGTGCAAAAATGACAAGTTGCAGTGTTATGGGGGATGATTAGTCAGATTATTTTGTTAGCAGACACTGTAACTGCAATGTAGCAGCTGGGGAACTGCATGTAGCTGCATCACTGAGACAACAAGAACTGTGGTCAACTTGAGCCAAAAAACACGACAGGTGACATAAAAGAATGACGTTGGCGTCTTGTTTAGTACCATCAGTTAACAGTGTTTTCTTTGCACCATATCTTTGATTATTTCCTAACAAAATGGTCCCACCAAAACATCCTTTTAGTAGCTGTTTTAGAATGATCTTCATCAACAGATGGATTTTTCCATCACTTGTCATTGAACTGGCTTAAAAAAAACTCATATTTTAAGTTGTTTTTTAAGCCAATATCAACTAGAAGCCTATTAAGTACTCAATAAGGGGATTATGTTACATTCCATAGCAACTAAACAAAACTGTGCTGATGAAGATCATTCAATAAGATCAAAAGCTCCAGAACAGCGACCAAGTCTGCTTTTTGGTTATTTAGTTTCCAAGTTCAGTAAACATTAAATCTCAGTGTATGTTTTTTTTTCAAACTGTAATCTTCTCTTAAATTTAACTAAATCGTTAATAAATATCTAAATGTCTTACTGAAGTCACAGACAAGCAATAGCACTCTACAGATACACCTGCTTTGTGAGACTCCTTGCTTAGCAAACAAGTGCTGAGCATCTGGTTTATTACTGTAAAACATGAGTTGTATGGAGTCAGGGTTGCGCATAAAGCAGAGTGTCATCTAAAAATGATCTGTTCCTTGTTGGTACAGCTCTTGTCTCTTTTTTCTCCTCTTTTGTTCTCCTCATTTTGTCACTTTCTGTCCGTCAATCCACATTCCGCCTTTTTATTTTCTCAATACTTTCCTTTAAGTCCTTTATTTTATTTAACCATTTTTTCTCTCTGTGGTGTAGCTGTCCCCAAGGGAGAGGCAGGCCATCAACTACCATCAGAAGCTGAAGGAGAAGTTCCAGCACCACCCGCAAATCAGACGGATCGCTCACCACCGACATCTGCCCAAGAACATCTACCATCAGACCAAGGAGCTCAGAGTTATGAAGGAGGCTCGCCGGAGAAAGTGTGTATTCATTCCCCCCCAACCCTTTCCTCATGAAATAGAGATTGAGCTAGCTAATTTGGCTATAGAAACGACATTAAGTCCCCTCAGTGTCCATGTAGAGGTGACTGTGCGTTGGGCTGCTGCCAGAATAGGTCTGACCTTAGCAGCCACACCAGGCTGATGGAAAATCTCACAGATGGGACTGCCCTCCATGACATGGTCTCAATAGGCCTTACATACTCATTTACAGCTTGTATGGTGGATTGATTGTTCCAGTTTGCCCTGCCGTGCAGTGATTCATAGCTCACTCCCTGGTTCTTTTTTTTTTCTAATTACCGGCAGGACTATGATACGTCAGACTCAGGTTTTGAGCTGTGAATGATGTATTATCTATGCTTTATGCATTATTTTCAGAGCGCAGTAGTGTAGTCTGTGACGTAGGTGTTAGCTCAACAGTCTCCTATTCAGTTACGTCCTCCCTCCTCCTTTCTGTTTGTTTTTCTCTCCCTGCCTCTTCCATTCATCCACTCCTGAATATTCTCACCAGTAGCTTCACTTAGTCACGGTTCCTCCTCTTCTTTTTTGTTTTCAGGGAGAGGAACGTCCGCAAGCACAGCAAACCGGGAACTGTTCCTGTTGTGTCCGAGAAGGAGAAGCATGTTGTCACTGTGGTGAAATAGACGGAGAGAACAGAAGACCTAAAGACTGCTGTTAATTGATGAGGTGGAGACTGAGTTCACACCCACATGGGATACATTAAGACTGCTCTGTTGAAAGGATTAAAAAGCTGTTTTAATTTGTGGGAAGATCAAGTGACCAGTTATACATCGCTTGAAGGACACAGACTGTAAATACTTCCAAAATCACACACCTTCCTCCCCCTAGGCTGAAGATCAGCTGTACATTTTCTGTGCTGTTAATGCAGGGTTCACTTCACACAGAGAACTGACTAAGCTCCAAAGTTTGGTTGACTAATCACTCATTTTGCTTTGCACAAGTTTGCATCTTTTATTACAATAGCCTTGACCGCCGCAATTATTAAGAAATTAAAGACACATTAAGTTGATCCAGTCTTACAAGAATGTTCTTTGTCTTGGTACCAACTTGCATCACAAAAAAGAAGAATCTTCAAGGTACATATTCAATGTCAGACATAGTTTATTCAGGAATTAGGGTTTCAAATAATGAGCTTTGTTATCAGGATCGTTATCAGGCTTCTGCAGACCTTGATGATGAGCTCATCATTTGAATCAAGTGTGCTGGAAGAGGGAAACATCTAACACAAGCAGGATAGTGGACCTTGAGGACCAGGATTTGACACCCCTGTACTCGAGGCAGCATGAAGGTCGCAGTAGACTAGGCTTGTATGATGTATCCTATACATACAGTATATACACCACACATATTGGGAGTACAGTAGACACTTTTGGACAGGATTCCAATGAGGACATTCATAGTGTTGCACTCAGTAGTACACATGAAAAGTGATGGATTAAGCTGTGTAGCAAAGACGAGAGCCTGAAAGTGAAGTTTAAGTCATGGCAAGTTGTCAACGTCAGTCAATCAGGCAAACATTTCTTTAAAAGCATATTTGGGCTCCAAGACATTTGGAAAGTGTTCTATCAGCAGTGATAATTGACCTTTAAGCTGGTTATTTTAGAAACCAGCTTAAAGTTTTTAAAATGACCAGTCTGGAAGAATGCTCCCATTGGGCTAATTAGCATAACATGCCACTTAAATTCTTCATGTATGGGAATTACATTGTGTTCTGGTGTATATTTAGGATAAACTTCTAAAAAAAAATTTTGCTGTGACAATGTGTCGTTCAGAAGAAACCGTGGGCTGAATCATGTAGAATTCAAACTCAACAGGTTCCTTGTTTTAGACATGTTGCAGCAGATCTCTGCATTGGTGCTAATTTACTTAGAGCCCTAATAAGGTGGAGGCTCTATCCTCTTAATGTTGTCCTTTAAATCCTATCAGCACCGCAGCCTCATAGACCGAGCCAGAGGGCTTTCTGTGGGATAGAGATAGGGATCAAAAGGAGGGGTATTTAGTCGGGGTCAAAGCTGAGGAATGTCTGACAGGACTGAAGTCACCTTCTGGGTGAGGGTATGAAAAAGGTTTGCAAGGCAGCAGGGATGACGGTAACACAATTGTGTGTCAAGGTGAGTATGGCTGCTGAAATAGTCTATTCAGGTTATGCTATCAGTTGTTTAACATCTTTTAATGGGAATAATTTATTTAAAATGGGGCTGCAACCAACAGTTACTAGATTTGATTTAATATAATAGTTCTTTTCTCAATTAACTGAACAATCGTTTTTTTCATTCAGTTTTATTTGTAGCACCATTTCACAGCATAAGTCATGTAAGAGGGTTTCACATAGTAAAGTGAAGATCTTGCAATACTATATTATAGACAGTCATTAAACAAATCCAAACTGTTCCTTTTGAGCAAGCTTTGACAACAGTGGGAAGAGATAACTCCCCTTTAACAGGAAGGAACTGGCAGAACCAGGTTCAGGGAGGGCAGTCTTCTGCCTCGACTGGTCGGGGTGAGGGGTAAAGGGCAGTAAATAGAAAATGGACAGAAAACAGACAACACAGAAAAGCACACTGAACTGAACACTGGGAAGGTTGTTGAGGAAGGCAACTGCAGATCAGAAATGTGCAGCTCCAGAGTCCGAGATAGCTGCAGAGGACAAAACAGACCACAGGAGAGAGAAGACACACAAAGTTAGTGACATAGAAATACTGTATATGGACAGTGAGAGGACGGTGAAAAGCTGCTCAGTGCATCATGGGAAATACTGTAGCAGGTTAGGCCTATAGCAGCATCACTAAGGGAAGGTTCAGGGTCGCCTGAGCCTTCCTTACATTTCAGTTTTGAATCGAATCTTGAAAGTAGAGAGGGTGTTTGCCTCTCAAACTCAAACTGGGAGCTGATTCCACAACAGAGGAGCCTGATCGCTGAAGGATCTGCCTCCCATTGTGCTTTTGGGACCTCATGGAACCACAAGTAAGCCTGCATTCTGAGAATATAAGTGTTTTATGGGGAACACATGTTATCAAAAGGTCCTTAGGATAAAATGGAGCTTGGTCATGAAGAGCTTTGTATGTCAGACAAAGGATTTTAAATTCTAATTTTGATTTTACAGGGAACCAGTGGAGAAAAGCCAAACGTTTGTTGTACTGGTCAGAACTCTGGCTGCAGTATTTCAGATCAGCTGGAGGTTTTCCAGAGAATTCTGTGGACATCCAGATAATAAGGAATTCAGCCTAAAAGTTAAAGATGCATCGACTACTTTTTCAGCATCACACAGGATGTTCCTAATTTTAAAAATGTCTTGCAGGTGAAAGACGGATGTCCCAAAGATTTGTTTTACATGCGAGTTAAATGACATATGCCAAGGTGATGGCATCCAAAGTAACTACAAGTTTAGATAATGTGTTTCTGAGGTGTTCAATACCAAATACAGTAGCCTCAGCTTGGTCTGAATTTAGAAGAAGAAATCTGCAGGTCATCCAGGCCTTTGCATGTGTGGGGTTAGAGTAACTGATTGGTTTAATGTGGCTTTGTAGATACATTGGGTGCCTTCAGATGTCTCAAATCAGAAAATATTACCATCAGGGAATCTGAAATCTGTTTTTCCCCCCACTTTTGCCTAAATGTGACTCCAACAAGAGTAAAAAATCCTGTTATTTCCACAGTGAAGTGCATCAACACAGCTGACAGGCCTTGTGTAACTGTTACGGCTTGATCTTTTTTTTTTTTTCCTCCCCATGTAGCAGCCACAGAATTTCCTGACATCAGCTGGCAACAAAGCCCCCCGTGTCCTGCAGAGCGCACGAAGCCACTGACCGGCACCGCTGCCACACCTGCAGTTACGGCCACCGTCACTAGTCATCCTCCGTATTTATCTTCCCGTCTCACCCTCCTCCCGCCGCGCTCATGATCTGGTTATGAAATATGCATGATGCTCTTCCTGCTTGTGCTCCAGCTGCGCCTCCACTCCGCGTTTTTGCGGCTGCTGTTCGCCTGCTGTCAATGAACATCCAGCACGTCCTCTCGGCTTTATTCTTCTACGTGTTTCCATCGCTCCGCCTCTTCTTCCTAGCTGGATCTTTTTCTTTTTTTTTTACCTCTCTCTCTCTCTCTCTCTCTCTCTCTCTCTCTCTCTCTCTCTCTCTCTCTCTCTCTCTCTCTCTCTCTCTCCCATTGCATCCATTTTTGTGCATTTAAGAAATCTCCAAGAATTACCAACCTGGAGGAAGGCGAGCTAACCGGAGTGACAGAGGAGGGTTAAAGGACTCCAAAACAAACAAGGACGCACCGGGCATCTTTTTTCCCCCCTAATTCCAACATGCGAGTAAAACCCCTCTAAAGGATGACAGCGATGGGTTAGACAGGATTTAACATGACTGCAAAATAAAAGGCAAGAGTTGCTTCTTTTTTCTTTTAAAAAAAAGATCCTCTGTATTTTTCTACTTTTTCTAATCCCTGGATGGATGGATGGATAGATGGATGGATGGAGGCTTGTATTTGGAATACCTGAAGGTTGTAGCCCGTACAGCCTCTTGATTCTTTTGAGGGCATCTGTTTCTAATCTTGAGTGTTTTCTCTCTCAGAAAAGAAGAACCATGTGTAGATTTTCGGTCTGCAGCAGCTTGATTGTTGCCTGCAACGCTCAGTCGGCTGCAGCACATTTGACAACCTCATCAGGAGCATTTAGCAGCCTAAAAATGATAGTTTAGGTGTTTATTCGTGCTGCACGGTGCGATAGATGCATGCTAACCAACATGTCATGCCGCCTGTATGTAAAGCCGCGGTGCTTCCTGCTATGTGAAATCTTTTAAATGTAACACACACACATATATATTTAAATATCGTCCACGATGCTGCTGGTTGACGGTGCTTTTCTCGTTTTTTTTGTTTTTTTTTAGCCACTGTGTGTAAAAGATGTCTGCTCCACACGGGCCCCGGGGCGGCCCTGGCACCGCTGCCGCCGCTGCTGCTGCTGCCGCCGCCGCTGCTCCCTCAGCGGCCGGCGCCATGCCGGAGATGCCGGACCTCAGCCACCTCACCGAGGAGGAGCGGAAGATCATCCTCGGTGTCATGGACCGACAGAAGAAGGAGGAGGCGAAGGAGCAGTCGATGTTAAAGTAAGAATAAAAGGAAACACGAGGTGGAGGGTGGTTGGAGGATAAACCCTGAGTGTTGTTATTAGCTTGGAGAATGTGAGATGCTGCTGCTGCCTCTGGAAGCTAAAGCTTATTAGCACGTTTTGGTACCAAGGTGAGGGTGCAGCTTTCTTGGGTTCCTTCTACTGTATTTCACCGGCTGGGTGTCATTTTTCTAATGCGGCACACACTCCAACCTCTCTCCCCTTTACTTTGTTGTGGCTCTGGCTGTACTATGATGGGCTGGGTTAGCAGCGACGGCCGCCATTTTCACGTAAAAAGCACGCCAAATTGCTTAACCTTTTCCCTACGAACGTCACCGACATTACACAATATGACAGTGGAAAGATCATTTAAGGTGTCCTTTGTTGCGATGGCGGGTGTGTGTGTGTGTGTGTGTGTGTGTGATTGTAACGTTAAAGTCTCTGTAGACCCCCACCACCACCACCACCACCACCTCCTCCTCCCTGCCCCCCTCCCTGTGTACAGATGTCGCTCGGAGCTGTTTCAGCACCACGGCGCTGTCCACTGGAGGGGTTTGACTTTTTAAGGTGGACCGGAGTGTTTCATCCGCTTTCACCTTTACTGTACGGGAGCCATAAATCTGCTTTATGGTGGGAAATTACTCTCACGCCGTCTTGACCTGGTTATAAAAACACACTCAGTCGATGTGTCGTTAATTTAAAAAAGGAACTGCTCCTTCTTCTTCTTGGGGGAAGCCCTGCTAATGAACGGAGAGAGAGAGAGAGAGGGAGAGAGACAGGAGGATTTCGGGGCGGTGGCCTTAAATGTTTCCATCCTGTTGATTTTCTTGTAGTTTTTCAATGAAACGATGCACATGCTTGCACCCCTGGCAGATCTTTAGTTTTATGTGAATGTCGGACTGCAGCAGGAGCAGGCTTCCTGGTGCTGCATGTGACAGCAGTGTAAAGGCTGACTGTCACTCACAGCTCTCTCCAGATGCACTAGAGCTGCTGTTTTCCCATCATCAGGTAAATATTTTTGCACCAAGGCAGCATTCCTAATGGAGAGAAAAGTTGTGCAATCCCTGCCCAGTGCTGCTGCATGATGAACATGACTCATGGACTCCAAGACACAGCTACCTCAGCCGCTGCGGTGCGTGCTGTGTGATTCATCGAGGCCTTTTCTGCCTTCCTTCCGTCCCTCCCTGTTCACCCCCCCTCCCCAATAGCAGTGTGTTTTTCCCCATTTCTCTTTCTCTGAGGAAAAAAGGGGGGATTGTCAGTTTTAGTCACTCTTAGTCTGAGAGTGATGTCAAAGCCCTGTCATGACTGAGCATGGGCAGAAGGGCCTGTTCTTTGCCACAGACATGACTGACTGACTGACTGGCTCATCATAATGTTAGGTAACTCTTATTGCAGTACACACAAGCTGAATGGATGCAAGATGTTGGGAAGTCAAAGAGGCCTTTGCATCGATCGCTTGCACCCAAATTAGCACAAAAATCACAGCATGGCTACCTGGAAGTTTATCTCACCAGCTGGAAGAAACTGCATTAAGATCAAACAAATACAAGGCGGATTTAACACCAAAGCACCATTTTGCTGTTTTTTTAGACACCCTGATTACACCTCATGACTCCTTTATGTCGCAATAGTAAAGTTTTCTTTCAGTCTTTCATCCACCAACACCATATTGGTTTGGTTTTAATGTGCTTTGTCTATACATACAAGGTGACTCATCATGAGTCATCAAAACAGTAAATTCCCACTTTCTCCACCTATGAATCACACAAGCATAGCATATCCTGAAGCAGCATTAATATGCTCAGCCCTGGCATAGGTACAACTACAGCGGATTAACTTGTCATTGGACGGTTCGTAGCATTTCCAGCGGTGTCAGAAACAAACACCCACATTGCAGCATCCAACCCTATAGCTCGTGCATTTCCGCTGTCGCAGTCACGGTCCAATCCCACAGCGGCTTGGATAGCTTTTCTGGAAAGTGGCAGTTTGAACATCGAAGTGTGTAATCTAACAGAGGGAATCCTGGGAGGATGGAGGGATGGAGAAGAGAGGGAGAGAGGGAGAGAGAAGCCTCCAGCTGCAGGGCTTGCCAACTTGCTGTCATCTCACTGGAGGTGCTACAGAGAGCGTGGATGGAAATCCAGCGCTGCTGACTTGCATGTAATTAGCTGCTCTCTCTTAGCCTGCTCATTCTTAGCAGGCCTGTGCATGTGCATGTAGAAGATGTGCTGCACCAATGAAAAGTCAATTTCCAAACAAGTCCATAAGGCAGTGCTCTACATAGCTACAGCTTATTCTTTGGATAATGTCCTTGAAAGCTAATCAAAGCTGCAGCCGTACCACTATTTCTAACATTTCTACCCACAAACACATGCACACCCAGTCCTCACTACAATTAAGCATGGCTCCAGGTGCATTTGTTCCATTATAAGGAATCCTCTGGAGCTATCGGCTAGCATGGCTTTCAATGCTTCAGTGAGTCCCTGAGCAGTACAGTAATGATGGTTCAGGGACCCCCACCCCCACCCACCCAGACACTGTGTATCCTACAGGCAGGCATCAGCTGCCTGTGATGGGGTGACCCACAGAACGCCCCGGGCTCCACTTCTCCTTTGTCCCTGCTTCTCCGGTCCTCTAGGGGTGTTTGGTTCTGCTCGGTGGTGAGGAGTGTTTTTGGGGGTGGGGGGGGGGGCAATACAGGAAGTGATATTTCCATCCTCACCGTGACTTTCTCTTTCACACCTTTACCCTCTATTGCTTTGTCATTGTTTTGAGTTCTCTTGCTTCAAATGGGGTTACCTGTACTGTGAAGGTATCAGCTTGATTTTCGGGGATGCACACATAATATCTCACCACAGAGGGATTGTTACAAAGTTTGACTTCTTGCCTTTCCTTAATCCACACATCTGTCAGTGAAATTAGCAGCAACCATCCTATTTATTTGTCTTCCCACATTTAAGCGTCAGTAAATATCCCAGTTCGTCCTCCTCTCTGTGACAGTGTTCACCTCATGGATCGGGGGGACTGTGTCATTTGCTCAGGGACCTCCTCTGACAGTGCTAATTATACTGGCTGCCTAGTAGGAGGGACTCCCACTGAGATGCAGCTATTCCAGGGCTGTGAGGTGTCTGCCGTTCTGCCATCTATTTGGGCTCCCCCCAATTAAATTGCACACAACAAAGGACACCCTGGGTCCTGCAGTGTTTCCTGCATTTGGGAATGCAAAAAAAATGTGTGCAAAGACCCCCATCTTAGATTATGTTTGTGGCAGGGACCCTCTCACCAATTGATAAGATGTTCTTATCAAGCTCTAGAACATTGCATCCTACAGTACCGGTAATGAAACCATATAGAAGCTTTCTTGTAGACCCCACTATATCTCATTAAAGCTCATGTGTTTCAAAGCATCAAGGCCCAAGTTTGCAATGTTATCTTTCTTTTGTTAAAGAACCTCTCATGATGTGGAAGCCAATCTTCATGTGTCAAACTGGTGTAGTGTCCCTTTAATTTCAGACATACTGCCCAGCACAGGATTATAATTTCAAATCAACCAGTTCCTTATGAACTGTAGACTTTGACTGAGCTACTGCTCTTATCAGTTCTCTGTACGATGAATAGTTAAAGAAATGTATCATGTTTCTGGTTAGCATTGACGTTAGCATCTATGGCGGCTGGTGTCCAACATGAAGCGCATTGACCTAGAATTAGCTTTGATTGATCACATTCCATTTCCTTTTTCCGTTCACCCTTCCCCTCTTCCCCCAACCACACATGTGCACTCACACACCTCACTCCCCCTCCCAACCCTCTGTCCTGGTCATTTATCTGATAGTGCTAGAGAGCCCAGCATACCAGCTGAGGTCAGAGCCACAGAGAAGCCCCTTCTTGTACCCTGGAGGCTATAGGATCTCGGCCCCTTTGAGAGAGTAGCAGTGGTGGAGTGCTGCACACGCAGACATTATATAGGCCCGAGCCTTTCATATTCTTTTCCTCCTGTACACATTAATGCAGTCTGAGCAAACAATAACAAGTGGCAGGATATCTGGGCTTCCTAAGTGACCTGAAATTAAGGAAATCATTAAGTAAACGCAGACTGAGTGGCTGCAACCTGGCTATTTAAACTTGCAACAACCCGGCATACTGTGTCAAGTCTGCAAACAAAATCTAAAAGCAGGGCGGTGCTTTACGTTGTATACTGCAGCCCTGTGTATCACTGCATTACAACTGAAATACAGATAATTTGTTATATCCTCATACAAAACTGGAGCTGGAGAAAAAACTGACAGCCAGCATGTCAACAGCTGAGAGAAAACCAGTGAACTGTACTCACCTCTTTCAAAATCTGAGTGGATCTGTGTAGCGTATTGTGCTATATAAATAGTTTACAATTAGCTTATTCAGCGTAGTAATACAGTGTAGGTTGCTAGTAGAATGAATGATTGACCTTACATCGTGAAGCCTGCATAACCTGCTTTGGAAACACAATAAAACAAATTTTAATTTGTTAGAAACAAACCAAAATAACCAGAAAGAGACACAGAGAGACCTATGGTTGTGAAATGAGGCAAGCAGAGCTCAGAAGCTTCCCACTGGACAGTATACGGTATACTGTACTCTCACACACGCTCTCTCTCTCTCTCCCCCCACACTCTTTCTATCTTTCTCTCTGCCTTTTTCTTGTTCCCTTAACTCACTCACCCATGCTCACTCGCCTTCCCATGCAAAGAGCAGATTCTGTCATGAGCGTTCCAGAGTCTCCCATCCCCCATCACTTTCCCCAAGGGAGAAAGAGGGAGAAAGAGAGAGAGAGATGGAAAGGATGGAAGAGGGGATGTTGTCTTGACTCTGTAAAGCAGAACGCACGCCAAATGAATACATCATCATGCTAATTAAAGTAACAATGTGTTTTGGTTATGGACGCCTGGCATGCTGTCAAGTAGTTTGGCTCAGCTGGGTGGGAAATCTGGTTAGAGCACAATTGCCATAACTAAAATGATATATTATATAGAGTAGGAAATAATATAATTACAAGTGGTTCACGAGCTGCGCTGTTGTAAAGTCGTATTACTGTTTCGTCAAGGTTCTTCACTGGTCTCGTAACCAGTTTTCTTTTTCATGTCAGCCATTAACATGTTGTGTATTATACAGCTGGAAGTATTTGAATGAAAGCTCACTATACTACAGTTTTATCATGGCCAATCCACATGCTGCCATCTCATTTAAAGATTGTATTTGAACAATATGTTCGACCATCTGTCAACACTTCCTGACTTCCATACCTTGTATGAGACACTGAGGTCAGAAAAGCACTTATCACCTTTGTGGCCATTTGGGGGCAGAACTCTACTACAAGTGTAACAGCACAGGCATATGCAATATTATACCTCTGTACAGTTGTGTGATTAACACATTCAGAATCATGCAGTATAAGTTTACATGTGAAGCTGTGTCTCTGATCAACCTACCATTAGCTCAGTTTTGGGCTACACCACTTCCTGAGAAGCACATTGGTGTATTTAGTGGCTAAAAGTGTTTAGCAGCTAGTGGCTAACTCTGTCATTGATGCTGTGTGAAAAGTGTGCAGTAAAGTTGATTTTGTAGATAGTTTTGGTTTTTTGGGTTTTTTTTTTTGCCGAAACAGCAAAGTTGCTGAATGTCCTGAGACTGAACTGTAAAGTTGAAGCCATAAAACCAGAACAGCGAGCTGAAGGAAACTGTAGGGTTGAGCAACATTTCTCTGTGGATTCATCACTGCAAGCAACTTTTCTCTCATTGCACTCTTAGTTTTGGACCATTTTGACTCTAAATATATTGACATGTGCAGCTTTAAAAAATGTGGGCTCTCAAATGTTGCTCTAGCAGTAAAAAGTTCTTGTATGGGACTTTTTAAACCATAGATTAATGTGCATTCGGTGAATATATCTACAGCAGTGAGAACATGAATGTGGGATTAACTAGAAGTAATCTGACTGTCACTCAGTGATGTAGAGTAGATTGTGGACAATACTATAGATCTGTGGCACAGAGGAACAGACTTTCGTTACACTTGCAGTATTTGTTAGTGGAATCTATTCATGGGATGTGATGTTTAGGAAGAATATGGGATAATGTTCTGTTGAGTCACTGACAAGGTTTAGAAAGAAACCGAGGAGAGGACACATGAGGATAAGCTAGGATGCCTTGGGAAAGGAGAGGAAAGGGCAGGGGAGAGGAAAGTACAGGACAGGTGAGCATAGGAGGGAGGAGAGGAAATGAGAAGGGACGAGGGGGCGAGAGGAGAAGAGAGGACAGGAAAGGAGAACAGAACATCAGAGAGAAAACGAGAGGAGAGACATTGACGTCTGCGATGCTATCAGGTCTCGCTGCTGATATGACAACCTCAGTCCCCATTGACAGAGCAATCAGCCTGCCATCTCCCATAGCCTGCTATTCTCCTGCGTGGCACAGCGCAGCACCGGCTTCTATTGTCTTTCAGGGCTTTGTTCTAAATAACATCTGCATTCGTCAGCATGGGTTTTTATTCTCTTCTGGGCTCTTATCCCTCAAGCAAAGTTTGAAGGGATTTTCCTGCCCCTGGCTGTGCAATTTGAAATGCCCTTGGCGAAACATGACAGTAGGAAAATGTTTTAGTATGAGGAATAGGTTGTTGGAACTGGTACAAGTAATGTATAATACAGTGTTACACTTAGACACAGGATGATTCCTTTTTCACTATATGTTAAATAATTAGTCAGCAGCGCCTCGAGCAACTTTAATTTCTTAGAAAAGTAACTGTATTAATGAATTTATTGCTGAACTGGTAAAATCATAAGCAGATATGCTGCGGTATAAAAGCCACCAGCTAGAGATAGTTTTGTTTGTACAGCAGCTTGCATGTGAACAAGTTTTGAAGAATTTGGTGTAATGTATCATATTCTCTAGTTGAATGAAAATACTGGAATGCAACACTGGCAACTAGTGAACTTGGACTGAACCAGAACATAACCAAACTTCAGCTCCACCACTAGAACATCTGGCCTGCTGTTACATAAACCTCCCAGTATGCTGTGGAAGACCAGCCCTAATGAGAGCAGCACAATGAAATAGAAACATGGGTATAAATAAATAGCAGTGCAGTAAAACAAAGAAAAACACTGAAGAGGAGATAAATAAAAATGGCAAAAAGGAGCCTCAGCAAAATAAGAACAAACAGAGTTGAATGGTGATAGTGAAAGGGACTGAGAAGGGGACACTTTATCACGTTTATTGCCCATCCCCCGTCCCCATCCACCCTTATAGAGTCAACGTAGAAGAAGATATACAGCATTTGACCCTTTGAGGGAAGCCCAGTGCTTCTGAGGAACATACGTGCCTGCTTCAGAATAGCTGGCAGTGTTGATGTTAAATGCAACCCCAGGGTGGTGTGACGATACACTTGAGATAAATTCATCACAGCACACATGTGGGCTCTGCACCACACAAACTAATCTAAACAGAAATCATATTTTTTACTATTTCTCAAACTGTAAATGGCATTGATTTAATACCTAAACACTCATCTCCGTGCATTAAACTTTACATTTCCATTGAAAAAAACACTCTCCTGCCTTATAATGACTTGGATGTAACCCGATGCTGTTGCCTTCTTTATTATGTGTGGATCTATGGAATCTTTGCATCATTCTACACCCATCCCACCACACTTGCCGCAGTTCAAGCACACCAGCTCACCCATGAGTCTGCTCAAACACTTTAAAACTACTCTACACTACACAACGGCTAGTTTTAACGATTAAGTCATTCAGCCATACATGCTCAGACCAGAAATCGATCCTGACGAAGGATAATGATATTGAAGGCCCCACTCTGCAAGCTGATTGGTTCCTTAGGTTTCTTACGTAAGACACCCTGGCTGTCTGAATCCGTGTTTTTGCCACTGTCTTCAGTACACTGCAGTTTCATAGGCATTGACTGCTTATTTCACTGCTGATGTGTCTTCTAGCATATAAAACCACCATATGGACATGTTAACAAGATTTTCAAAACTTATATTTATTGCAGGGAGTCTTCAAAGGTGGGGCAAGTGACTCTAATCCATGACCTGAATGTCTACTCACGTCTGCAAGCTTTGTGCTCTGTGTATGCTCTGAAAAATATCTGGTATTCGTACAAAGCCCTGGCTCTGTCATGGGAAACAAAGGTAGTGGCTTGGACTGATTCACACAACACATGCTAACAATCTACATATGCTAACTTGCTAAATATAATAAATTTGTCTCCAGAATTGCAGGCTCCACCTCTAAGTCTAGTTTTGTTAGTGTTTGTTAGTATGAATGTCAGTGTGTCTAATATATCGTGGTGGTTATACATGCATCCGGAGAATATGTAGCCTATTGTTAAAGTTTGTGTTGATGTGCTGTGAGCAAGTGAGTGAGAGACACACACAGATACCTGGATGGAGAAAGTGAGAGACTGTTCTGAGGCTGCTGAATGGCCAGCTACTAAAGGTGGAATGTGGCACCAGGTCATCTCAAGCTGGCTGCGTTCAAAGAGTGAGAACCGTCATGCTGTTTGTTGGACTATTAATAGTGGAGACGCTCGGCTTTCTGCAGTGGCCGGCAAGCAGCCAGGCATTCAAACAGGCAGCAAGGCCTGCGGTCATTTAGACGTCCAGGAAACCCAGGCAGGAAGGCAAAGAAGCTTACAGGACAGTTTCTCACAGCCAGTAAAGCAGAAGGCCTCCTAATGAAAAGTGAATTTAGTTAATCATCTGAGCTCGGGAGGTTTTTGGAAAAGAAACGATGCAGCATTAATAACTGACTGACCAACCTATTAATAAAGCCACACTTTCCTACTTGCATTTTAACTCCTTGTCGGCATTTATAATTAAAGTTTGTGCTACTGTATAGTCTTTTTTTCTAAAATTAAGTAACACACTTGTTATGAAGTGAAAAGAGGGCTGTTTGCAGACTCCCTTGTTAGCTTGTTGTTGATTTCATCAGTGATGTTGTAGCAGCTAGTTCTTATTGAGGAGTAAGTTATCTGACCAAAACCTTACATTTTACTTACTTGTCAGTGGACTTGCCAATACTTTGCTATAATTTGTCCAAACTACACATGCTAATGAAAGCCAAGCAAGTTGTTTTTCCCTGCTTCCAGTTTTTATGCTAAGCTAAGCTAATCGCCTGCATGACGTAGCTTCATATTTAGCATACAGGCATGTGTGGTGTCAATCTTCTCGTCTAACATGTGGCAACGAAGCAAATGAGTGTATTTCCCGAAATGTCAGAGTATTCTTTAAAGTTTTATTTCTTTTTCTAAAGATCAAACTATTAACCCATTCCTCCATCCACTACAGCTACAGTCTTTGCTCGGGAAAAACGTCCTTTTCCGCAGCTAGTTTCAATTAGCTTCCTTCATTTGCTCACATTCTCAGGATGTTAATGAAGTCACCTTCTCACTTTAAACAGCAATAAGTTGAGTGACTCAGATATCTTACTGCTAACAGCTACCTCCGTCACACATAAGTGATGAAGCGTTTTTTTATGTACCTGTGGAAACTTGGATTCACCCCAGAATGCAAGCTTAAATAGATCACCTTAATAAGTCTACTTTAGGTAAACTAACACCTAAAATATAGTAGTTTCCATGTTGCAGGTTTTCAAAAAGAGGCACAAAGACTCTTGTTAAGCTTTTTCTTGCAGATTTTAACCCTGTAATGAGAGTGAATCCTAATCGGAAAGTCCTGGATATTTGATTTAAAATGTGGAGTTTAGCTGCTTTTTTTCTTCATTTACATTCTGGTAATGAGAACTGCTATTAACCCCGAATGACTGTAGAAATGAAAAGGATAGAATTAAAGCAAGCAATTAAATGACTAATAGTCCTCAACCCAGATGCTTTGCTCCGTGTGTGAGCCGATATATTTACTAGCGGTAGTTTACACAGGGCGCTCTAATCTCTCCTTCCCCTGTGTGTGTTTGTGTGTCTATCCATGTTCTGCTCATTCAAGACTCAGCTGGTCGAAGCAGGTGCAAGCTGGTGACTCAACCGCGTGCGTGCTGCCGAGCCGGCCCTTCAAATACGCCTTTGTGTGGCCAAAAAAACTCCGACCATCCAGTGCTTTCTATAAACAAATGCAGCCGTCCTGTATTTGTCTGCCACTCTCACACACACACAGATGTAGTAAACTCTGTGAAACACACACACACACATTAGAGGACTCATAACCAGACGGTAGAGTTTATTATGTAATAATTGGTGCAGTGATTCTGTTGGAAAACTTTACATTTGCTTATGCAAGCCCTGCTCACATCAGAGGGTGTATTTATTTTTTTTTATAAATGCTATAATCATAAAATAGTTTCTTTATTTTTCAGGAAAAGATACATCTCTTCAATTTTTCTGTTGTTTTGCCTCTTGATTATTTTTTCTAATCTTGCTTGCTTTGCACAGAATTTCCAAATGTAGTGCTCTCTTGTGCTATCATGATTTGTCCCCTATCATTTTGAACTGGTCATTGTTCTTCCTGCAGGAATCAGGAGGTCACATGTTTAGTAGCACTACACTGCTTGACATGTACAGTAGATGCAGATGCTGCTATAGGTAGATTACAGAGGCAACCGACTGACACAAATAGGGGAGGATAAAGAGCAGCCGCTATCCTGACGTCACTAATGCAGCCGTGGCCCTTATATAAGCCCACTGTTTGAACACTACACACAGGCACTGCTGTGTAGCCTACCCTAGGACATACTGCACAGCATATAGACCGCTGCTCACCCCGCCTAGGGCTGACGGTGGCTTTGTGGGAGCTTTAAATGCATTATTCCACAGATTCAGTGTCTGTTTGTGCATGTGTATTCACGGCTACATGGTCTGCGTTGCCGTATGCTACAGTATTTACAATGAACGTAACAGTGAAGAGGCCTGTTTTTATCCTCATCCTCTGACACTGATCAGACAGAGAGCTGATGCAGTGATCCCGGGATCGTGCTTCTCGGCCGAGGTCTGATGGAGGATCTCCCCCCTTAATCCGTTAATATCACTCGTCCCACTGAAATACTGCCACCATCGCCATGGTGATGCTGAGATGGCCTGGATGTGTTGTAGTAGTAGAATGAGGAGGGGAGGGTCAGTGCACAAATACATAGAAATCCTCTCTTGTGAAACATAAATACAATCAGTTGAAGTATATCTTAAGGCGGGACACGCGGGCATGTAAAGGCACGAGGCATCAGGCGATGGGAAGAGGTGTGGCTGTGCGTTTGCTGTCGCCTCATTCTCAAGGGGGCGGCTGCTTGGGTGGCTGGTCGGCTAGTGGGCTTTAAATCTGCGCAGAGAGGCGGCTAATGCAAGGGAATCCTCTGATTTGGGATTTTACAGCAGCCAAAGTCTGAGACAGATGTTGAGAGCCATCAAGTTCAAGTTAATTTCAGTGCTACAGTGTCGTGGTCACATCTGTTTATTTGAATGAACGTGCTGTCCTTTAGGCTGTATCTCTGTAGCCTACGCAGCAGATAATAACACCATGTGGTAACGGACACCTCGCTTCCAAGGCGTGTAACACCGTATGGCATCTCCAGTGCAATATTTTAGCCACGTGCAGCCTGTAACCTGTGCACAGCGAGGTGATATCAGATTGCACCTGTGCTTGTGCGCCTGGGTACAATACAGTTTAGTTAAGCGAGCTAATAGTGACGTGCTGTAGGGATGAATTGGGACAGGAAGGAGTAGAGCAGGCCGGGCCAGCAATAGGTAGGGTGTCTATTACCTCTCTATTGTTAGCCATGGCTGGGCTATTATTATAGTCTTCAATGAGACACAGACAGCTGAGTGCAGTTTCAGTACAGCCCACCTACTGCTGCCTGTGAGGAACAACAACATATCTGTTTAAAGATGGCACTGGTGGGATTCAGCAGAGGTTTGGGCCATGGCCATCTGTAATACTGATTCTTTATGTCCAAGCCTTGTTTGTTGCAATTAAACCTGAGATATTCCAGTTACAGGACAGTTCCCCACAAGGGAAACCAGGCTAAAAGTAGGCTTTTCCTGATTATGAGGCTGGAAATAATAGGAAGATAGTAAGACCGAGCAGGGTTTGGTGCTCAAGGAGTGGTTTATGATGCTTCAGTTTTTAAAGTATAGTGTTAGAGGAGGACATGGCGCTGCATTCAGCTGTGTTTGTCTAGAGATTGGGTTAATGCAGAGGGTGGCGACCCAGCTGTGGAGGGGTTAGGGCTGACTTTCTACAGTATTCCCAGTGGAGCTGTTGAGACGTGCATGGGAGGAGTTGTGACGTTGGCATGGGACAATGTCAGCTGCCAAGAAAGTGCTGATGACAGACATAATAAAATGTATCTGTGTCAGGATGGATAAAGTGGGCTGACAGGAGAAGCAACCAAGCGTAAACATACAAAGAAAGACATGTTCGTACACACACCATTACTAAAGCAAACAAGCACATATGTGCAAGAACACAAGCATGGTGTATCACTGCCTCTGACGAAATACTGCTCATATTGATGATGCATGCTCTGCTTTATGATAAATTGGTTGTATTAAAACAAATATTGTACATATGTTTCCTGTAAGCCTGTGCATAGAAATACACTTGTGAATGTGTGGGCTGCTGGGTGATTAGCTGACTCTTTGCCACTTGGAAATCTCTCAGGAGGGGAGATATGGAGCAGCTCAATTGAATCCTGGCAGGTAATCTAAGGAAACAGATGGATTTTAGTTATATTTGGCAGCAGATTAGCCACTTCCCCGTTGCTCAGAAAAACCTGCTGTTGCCAAGTCCTGTTTGACAATCCGAATATTAGTTCTTGGTCAGGAGGTCTAGCTTGTGCGCTGTTAGATTGCCTATTCTGATGAGTGTGCCCCGTGGATTCAATCCTATCTGTGCTTTCTAAGGCCCAGCTGTGGTAGCTGGCCAACCCCTCCACACCGAGGCGCTTGCCCTCTCGCCGTCCCTCCTGCCCTGCCTATCGCGCCGTGCCAGTGCCATGTGCCAGAGGAAGTTATCAGCACTCTATCCCGTGCCCCTAATCCTCTCTGAGGTGGAGAGAAAGCGTTAAGTAGCACTTCTCCTGGCATTTATTGGAGAGGTAGAATGAACAGGTGTCTCAAGACCTAATCGTCTGTCTTTAAATGAGCTGCTATTTTTAGTGCCCTCTCTCCTTTTCTTGGAGATTTGCTGGTAATGTACAGTAGAGGTGGTACAATGGAGGATTTCTGTTTTATGCAGCCTGCAGGGATAATGCTGACATTGTCATACTCTGTGTGTTGATTTTCCTTATGTGGCTGGCTGAGTACAGTAACACACTCTTAAGGGGATTTGGGGGTAAAACAATGTGGCTGATTTTACAGTTTTCTTTTTAGCTACATTTGATAGTCCTGGTGTTTTTCTTTTTGCTAGCTAGCTCAGCAATGCTGTTTGTACATTTTGGACAGTTCATTAGTCGTGGGATGCACGGCATTCATTTTCTTTGGTTTGATTTCATTCTATCATAAACAGTCTCATTGAACACACTTATCCAAATATTCAGAAAGAACAAAAAGGCACAAATTCAATTCAAATGGGAGCTTGACAAGATAAAACAAAAAAGGTTGACATGCATCACACAGAACTTTAGTCACTGTATTGGGGACTGTCTTGGTAGATGTTGCTCTATCAGCTGAGCGATCAGGGCACCTGAATAGAACTTTTTTAAAACTAAAATAAGCACTTTCCATTATAATTGTAGATTTCTGTGTCCTTTAATTTAAAAAAAAATCTTAAAAACTAAAATAGATTCAGTTTATTTCATTCACTCACTTTAAGGATCTAAAAATAAATTAAAAATCACAGAACTGTGGCTCTGCCTACTATTACACTTATTCTGGTATCTTTCACATAAACACCTGTAAATGCTTTGGTGCTTGGCCATTTTGGGCATTTTTATACACAACTCACTACTAAATACTGAGCCCCGTTAGCAATCTTTAACTAATAAACTCATCTAAATGCCCTTTTAAAAATATTTTTCATTGTAATAATATATAACATTTATTTTACTGGCTTATTTGATTGACATTTACAGATCTACCTCCAGTAAGCCACCCAAACCCTTAACGTGTCTTCATTGCAGGTGACTTTAAGTATGCTTTCCTCTTGTGTCATAATACTATATGCACTAATATTATACAATACTACACTACTAAAAAAATTTGTTATGATACTGTTGCAGCCAAGACAAGAGCAGAGTTCAGCAGCCTCCACTAAGAGTTTTTCCCTATAGGTCATTTGCCTCTGAGTGATATCAGACAGACATTAACTTCATCTCCTGGCAGGACTGACTGGCTGGTATGGTGTTAATGATGTATATAGCTGGTATTTACCCACTGAGCCAGATTACTCCCTTATGATCCAATTATCACTCAGTCTGTAAGGGACTCCGAGGGCCTGCAGGGTCGCTGCTTAGCCGTGAGATCCTCTATCACAGATTTTCTACTTCAGCGTTGATGCCAAGACAAGACCGCGTCTCACTATCTGTTTAAAAAGTGTCGAGCGCTGCGGGGTGCCAATATCCCACTCTGAAATCATCGGAGGAGACGTTTCATTTTGGTCTCTGCTGGGACACGCTGTCAGTCAGTTGCTAAAAGTTCTCAGAGCAAAGAATCCAAATCAAGCAAACATTCAGATGCATATGTAGATCTAGATAGACATCGGATTGATGTTCATCACAATCTAACACAGCTGCACAGAAGGCTCCCTCCATTCATGGGTCACGGGTTATTTAGCAGTGCTCTGGCTTGTTTCCCGCTGCTCATGGTAATCGGTGTCGTGTCACTCTTTCCCCAAGGACAGCACCCCCACTGCACACCTGACCATATCTTTACTGCTCTTAGCTGTTCTGTCAATATCTGGCTGACTTTTGAGAGGGAAATATAAAGGTCCTGAGCAGCAGTTTACTCAAAGACAGGACTAGAGGGAGAAAGATTTTAGAGTGATGGGTTGGGCAGCCCTGGCACACTTTAGACAGAGGAAGTGGTATTATTTGGAAGTGCTTATGCCTTGGGTGGCATGTTTGGAAGCTCAGTGCTGTGTGACAGGGAATACTGTGTGCGGATCTGCTGTTGGTGTCTAAAATGCACAAAGGTAGACTGTTATGGCAATCGAAATTCTTTATTTTGTGATCTTTGATACTACACTGATAAGATGGTGATATAGCAGGCTGCAGCAACACAGAACCTGTGCTCATTAGGGCAGCAAAAAGTATTTGATTAGTTAAAAAAGTCTCTAAAATTGGAATATTTTTGGATTTCTTTGCTTCTCTATGACAGTAAACTGAATAATTTGGATTGTGGACAAAACAAGACATGTTAGGATGTCATCTTGGGCTTTGGAAATGCTGATCCACATTTATCACCATTGTCGGACACATACATCAAACATCTAATCGATCCATCGATAAAATTATTGACCGATTCTTCGACAATGAAAATAATCCTTAGTTGCATCCCTAGTTGTCGTCCAAAGTTGCATGCATCATCTTCTGCTTCTTAAATGTTTTTTTCTGGTAACAATTCATGAAAACTAAAAGTTCATTGATCCGACTAATTATTAATGAAATAGCTAACATGCAGTGTGTTTTTCTGAGCAATTTGCGTGCTGCGTTGCTGTCCAAAAACGCATCAGTGAGCCGCCTCGTTGCACTGGAGGAAAAGTAACATGAACTGTAGCTTATTTAAAATCAGTCCCAGTCTCAGTGCTGGTCTTGTGTCAAAGTTCTGCCCTCTGAGAGTGTTTCCTTCCCTTTAGAATGCACTTTCCTTTTGTAGCTTAGGTTACACTATAGGGAGCTACTGAAGAGATAAATTGGCTCGGATTAGAGCGAGGCTGGGTGCAGGTAAGCATCTCAAAAAATGGCCAGTGGAGGTTAGGTATATGGTTGCATGAAGGTTAAGGTAAGAAGAAACACTTGTACTTGTAGCACCAACCATGTAGTTAAAATGATCTCTAACACGCGTGCTAGTAATCCTTGGTTTAATACCAAAATTCACTCTTCTTTTAGCTCTGTTTTGGTCTTTACCAACTCCTGACAGTGTAATACCTGCCTCTTTGGGAGCTATATGTCCATAATCTGGCTGTTAACTTTGTCAGTCTGTTGTTTTGTACTTGTCAGGTAGCATGCAAGAGATTTTTCCTGTCCAAAACAGCTGCAGGCTGCTGGAAAAGCACTGATGAGAACAATAATGCTGAAGTGAAACAAAAAGCTTAAGAGGAAAAATGTTTCTTAAGATTCACAGTGACTTTGATTTTCACTCAAACATCTGTCATTTGTCAGTTGATCAGTGTCCAAATGTTTTGACTGGTTTACCAGCAGATGGGTGAGTGTTCCTGTGAGTTCTACGACTTGTGGTATCCTGGTTTGTGTTTCTGCTGCCCATCGGAGGTTGTTAGATGCATATTAGCAGTTGCTGGACCTGCTGTGGTGCAAGGGACATGTTGCCAACCTTGTTCTGGGTGCAGGAGAATGTGATGATTCAGGGCTTGTTGTACAGCTGTCACATCAGTGTATTCATCTTAACACAGCGGTGGCAAAGGAGCAGCAGTTTATAGGTGAAATGGACTAATGCACTATTTAGGGAGGTGTACTTTAAGCCTCCTCTCCTCTCCTCTCCTCTCCTCTCCTCTCCTCTCCTCTCCTCTCCTCTCCTCTCCTCTCCTCTCCTCTCCTCTCCTCTCCTCTCCTCTCCTCTCCTCTCCTCTCCTCTCCATGCTTATAGCAGAGCTATCTTCACAAGGCTCAGATTAATTAAATCTCTGGGATCTTACTAAAATGTTCAGGTCCTCGTGACAGCCTGCTGTGTAACTGTCCTGCTGTATGTATAGAAGGAGCTGCATCAACCCAGCTCTGCAAAGGATCTTGCTTCTGTATGAGTTGTGTGACATTTTTGTTCAACACATGCCCATACATCAGTACATCTTAATTTCTGGCCTGCTTTTTCTTGGTGGTGGTTCTGTTTGGGATATTTTACTTGTGATTTACAGAACATGGGTGACAATTGGAGCTAGAAGAACCCTGGTTCGCGTCCCGATTGGGACGCCTGGGACCCGTCTGTGTGCAGTTTGCATGTTCTCCCTGTGTAGTGTGGGTTTTCACCAGGTGCTCCAGCTTCCTCCCACAGTCCAAAACATGCTGAGGTTAACTGATTATTCTAAATTGTCCATCTGTGTGGATGAGAGTGTGCTTGCTTGTCTGTCTCTATGTGTAGCCCTGTGATAGGCTGGTGACCTGTCCAGGGTGTCCCCTGCCATCGCCCGAGTCGGCTGGGATAGGCTCCAGTCCCCCCGCGACCCTACAGAGGATTAAGCGGTGTATAGATAATGGATGGATGGATGGGTGACAATTGGTGTCCATTTTACTTCCTTGCCTGATGATATCTATGTTTCCATAAGTGGTGTTGTTTCTTTTTGTCGTCTTGTCGCTCATGCTACATATCCTCCTACATATTCAGTTTTGTGCGGTGACTGGTGTTCTCTGGTTTGTACAATACATCCTCTTTAAACCAAGAAAGTCCTGAAAAATGACTGCTTATAGTTTCAGCTACTGTTGTGTTGCATACATAAAGATGACAGTAGAGATTGTGCAAAACGCCAGACTATGCCATTAAAACCTCTTTCACATGCACTTTTACCATTTTTTATAGTGTTATTGAGATTTGGTAGGGATACAGCAATTATTCTAATTAGTGATCATTTATGTTTTCAGAATTTAGAAGTTGCTTTGTCTATAAAATGTCAGGGATTTTGAAAAATGCAGCTCACACTTTTCCCAAGCACAAGGTAGCACATTACTGATTTTCTCCAGACTCAGAGATATTACATTTACAGTGATGAAGAGGGAAAAAAGGCAGAAACTATTCACTTGTAATAGCTTTATACCTGAAAGGTTTGGGTGTTTTTGCTTAAAAAGGTAACAGTTAATAAGTCACTCTAAGCTGATTGACTGATTTGATTGTTTCACCTGTAGTTTGTAGATATAACCACACACTTCCTCATCTGATTTGTTCTGACTCTTGAGAATAATCAGCATCCTGCCAGCAGCCGATTTCATGACATGAATGGCATCCAGCACAGCTCTAGTCAAACTACTCCAAAAATATTAATCCATTTTCACTCATTTGGTTCCTACTTTATCCTCTGTTTCCATCTGTCGCTGCTTCCATCAGCTCCACTTCCAGAGGACACCACACATCTGCACAAAACTTAAATCAGAAAGGCCTAAAAATAGCTGGTTGTCCGTTCTCCCCTAAAACTCCAGGGCCCGTATTCACAAAGCGTCTTAGAATTTTCTAAGAGAGCTCCTAACTTAGCCTAAAAATTCCTAGCAAGGAATCTTAGCTTAAGAGTGATTCAGGAAGTTTCTGAGAGCAACTCTCAGCAAGGAGGGTCCAGAAACTTTTATCTTAGTGAGGAGGTGTGGTTGACCCCGTTGCTAAGTGTGACGCAGTCTTCTAAAGGCTGTGATTGGTTGGTACAAAAAGGGGGAGGGACAAAAGAAAAATGCGCTCCGTGCTCCTCGTAATGAATGGACAGTAAAACCAACCGATCATATAACTTGGACTGTATTAAGAAATATGTTATCGTGACATTAATTTTATGTCATGATGATGAAACTCGGCAAAATTAAATTAGTTGTGACTCAGCTTCAAATGTTTGAACGTACCTCATTAAAATGCCGTTTATATTGATTTGCTTATTGTTATGTTTACTGTCTATGCTGGTCATTTTACTTCATGTGTTTGATATTAATGGTGGACACAGACTCGGCTGTCAGCAGGTCCTGTGGATGCTGTGAGAAGCGCTGGTACGTGCTGTAATCCCAGAGAGCGGAGATTGAAATTAATAAATTGTGCGACGATACGAGGCTGTGAAAGACCGTAATGGTCTGACTGGTCTCTGTGCTGACAGAGTGTTGTGACAGACCCACGTCATCACTGCTACATTGCTGCATTTTACCTGTGGCCAGGTATCAATGTTGCGATGACTTCCATCCCAGGAGTTATTACGTTACTGTGCTGAGTGGGACAGTAAACTCATCCCTGATGAGGTCAACCACAAACATTATTTCTGCACGATCGAGCCGATAGCGTTTTATCAAATCGCTGTCATTTAACGTCTTTTAACGTCTTTTAACGTACAGAGAATATCTCTCCTTCCTCTCGGTTTTTCTGCCATCTTGTCTGTTTAAGAAACTCTTAGGCTTCTTAAAAGTCCTCCTCCCTACTCCTAACAGTTTCTCACCTTAGGAGCTCTCTTAAGGCCTAAGACGCTTTGTGAATAACTTTTATCTTACCAAGGGAAAATTCTAAGAAAAATCTTAGAACTCAAGAAATTCTAAGATTTTTCTAAGAATGACGTCACTAAGAGCTACTTTTAGCCTTAGGATGCTTTGTGAATATGGGCCCAGGAAGCCAGCTCTCAGAAGCTTAAACAGCACATCTGTCCACTAGAGAGCAGTGTAACATCAGTCATCATCAGACCTCAATTCAAATCCACTGACGCAGAGAAGGTGGAAACCAAAATACAGGGAGAAACACCAGGCCAAAAATAACAGCAGCGTGTGACTAATTAAAACTTTGAAACTGCCACTCAAACTAAGACAAAAAGGGGGACTGCTCCACAGAAACCTATTCTTAACTCTGTAGCAGCGTGTGTTTTTTCTTTCGTGTGCGATAGGGGGGGTTCATGGGATGCAGAGTGCAGGTTAAATAGATGGAAAGCAGAGACTGTATCTGCCCTGCAGGCCTCCTCTGCAGCCAGGATACGGAATACGTCACTTGTGACATTTTACACTCACTCATTTTGCTGGCCCATGTCAAATAATACACACACACACACACAAACAGGAGTACAGTACACGCAGGGATATGTGGATATGGGAGCACACACAAACGCACACGTACACATGAATGCATAGACGGATACTCACACACACACTCTGGCCGGCAGCCGTCCAGGCAGGCAGGCAGGCAGGCAGCAGGCAGCAGGCTCGATCAGATAAATATGAGGCTTGTAATGCGACCACAGAGACGGGTCTGATGGGATCAATAAAGAACGGCGCTGCAGGTCATCGGGAGAACACAGCGAGAGGATAAATATGGACTGGCTCATCGGAAAACAGAGCAGCGAGACTGATGGGTACACAGGACTATATCTTCTCTCGTGTGTTCTCTCACCCATCTGACACAGATCAGACAGACAGATTTCTTGCTCTGCTGTGCTCTTCCCTCTTTGCTAAAGTAGACTGTTGGGAGGCTTCGTTGCTGTGTTTTGATGCTGTGTGTGTGTGTGTCTGAACTGGCTTTAAGTTCAGTGTTTGGGAGTTGAAATGTTCACGCCGGGATTAGTCAGATGTTATTGAATGCATGTTGTTTATTTTCTGATGAATTTTGCAAATTAATTCTTCATTATGAGGCTTCTTTTAATTGGCATTGGATATGAATTACATGTAGCTGTACTTTAAGAGGCTGCTAAGTGTTTTTAGTGAAGAGTTTTAGTATGACATGGTCTGAAAACAGCTGTATATGACATTTCTGGGCAAAAATGGCAATGTGATCATGTCATCTTGTGCTCTGGAAAGCTCTAAACAGACCTTTCACTATTCACCTAACTATTAGTTGATTAACTGAAAACAAAATGGATCACCTGATAATGAAAATGGTCAATTACAAGACAAGAGCATACCTTGAATACTGGCGTTATGAGTTGATAAATGCAACGATCGAAACCACCAGATCACTCATGTACAATGAAATGAGTTGATGTTGCTGTGTCTCGGTCAGAATTAGACAAAAATCCAATTAGCACATTCCATTTCACGCTGCTATATAAAGCTGACTGTGTATTTTGAGTAAGGGGTGATCAGGTGTGTGAAGCTCTGGTGTGCGATTCTCAGCTGCAACTTGTCTCTGTTTTGCTTAAAGTGATATTTGCTCCTAAACCAGCAGAGAGAGAGAGAGAGACGCTGACCGGGCAGCTGCAGTGTTAGATGGTGTACAGATGCAAGGCAGTCATGTGGCGACTGCTCTCTGTGTGTGTTTGTGGGTTTGTTTTTCTGGCTGCAGCTATTTCAGCCTCTAAAGATAATTTCGCATGAGGAATGTGTAATTTTTGTGATGCTGCTTATGTCAGCTGTAACGCTTTGGTAACTCCTACTCTTGTTGTGTTTCTGAGCCAGTAAGGTCATTAGAGGGGAAAGTTACATGTGATATATTGCAGGAAAATGTTCGAGCGTTCTGTCAGATGTCTTTTTCTGACAGTAAGCTATGTATATGTGAAATGAAAGACATAATTTTTATAGGTAGACTACAGGTAACTACCAGACCACATAAGATCTATGCCGCCAAACAGTTGTGTAGGTTTTATTTTCTCAGGTTATATCTGGCACTACACCATGAATAGAGGTGAACTGAACTTTACTGGTGGTGCTCACACAAGTTAAAACTGCAGGAGTTCCACAGAAACAAAGTCCCAGTTACTCTGGACTATCCACTGAACTTGTTTTCAACAGGGCTGCATAATATTGGAGGAAACTGACATTGTGATATTCTGTTTTTCTGCGATATATACTTATATATGACCGAAATTACTTTTATTTTGAAAGAATTAATCATTCTAGAATGATTAAGGTGGTTTTGTAGGGGGAAATAAAAATGATTTTGAAAAAGCCATTCAGAACCTTTTTCATTAGGTGTAACACTGTCAAAGCTATCTAAAACAGTGGATGACCTTCTGATCTGGCTTTGCGCTCGTCATGCGGAGATTTGCCGAGCTGATTTAAACGGCCTAGCAAATTAGTCGTGCAGCCTTACGTGGTGGCCACAATTGCAAGACGCTGCTGACAGAATACCCGTTTTTGGTCAGCGTCTTTCTTTCTGTAGCTGAAAATTTTCCATACAATTGACGTTGCACTACTTTTTGCCACCTTCAGTGTTTCTCTCCTGTGCAGCCTGCATGGTACAAAACATAGCTGTCTTGTGAATAAAGTAAAAAATGAAAAACTTAAATGGATCCTTAAATAGGGGCAAATCATGTTCTATCAGACAGACTTTTCTTGTAGATTAGTCATGGGCAATAAGAACTGTGTGAGTTTTCTTTTTTTCTTCTACTTTCCCTTAATTCACACTGGAATTTTGCTCATGTGCACATTGTCATGTTGTTTCTGACACAATATGTATCGTGAAACCCCACTGTAAACTGTTTTCCTAGCAACTATATCTTTTGTATATAGTAGGTCCAGTGAGGACAGCAGGATCTGTCCATTGTAGTAACTGGAAAGTTGTCTCTAGAAAGGACTGGTTCCTGTTAAGGGTGTACTTTAGTGAGGCTGGAGAACTTGTGACACACAGATTTAAAAAAGAATCTGCAAAACTGAAGAAGAAGAGGTCAATATGTCCTGACTTTATGTCCCCAAAATATGTCAAACTCCACAGCATCATTTCATGTAATGTAACCAGTAACATTTCATTAGAGTCTGCAAAGTTATTTTCTTAGATTTGACAATATGCCTCAAGAGTTGCAGATGATACTACACAGGTATTGCATTGGTAGATTGACCTTTGTGATTAAAAGTGGTGGAGATGTTAAACCTTGCATTTGTCAATGTACAGAACACTACCAAATAAATTCCATGCCTAGATAAGACTTGAGGTCAGCCTTTTCTATCAGTCATAGTATTTGAGCATCTGTTGTTGAGTGGGTGAAGCTAAATTTGTTCCACATAATGAGTTACTACATCCAACTCTGCAACCCTTTGGTGCTGCTCAGTGTGCAACTCAAGGCAGCGCTCAAATGTCACTCAGCTGGACTGCTCTGCTTGCTAGTTACTTTGAACCTGTGTTGATGCTTTTCTATGCGCTTGGGAAGTGGTGGTGGTGGTGGGGCCACTATTAATTATGGATATACCTTAGCTTAGAAAAGTCAAAGTTCCATGAGAAGTCATGTTTGTGCACAGAGGAACAGTATGAAAGAGGGTGTTACTCACATGAAGCAGTCATTTTTAATTTAAACTGGATCCACATCACTTATTTATGTACATTACGCCATCTTTAAAGTTACTCTTACTGTTATTTTGTTTGTTTGCCTCACCGCCATCGTCATCATACAGTGTCATTTTCATCAAAAAATCATCTGTAATATTTTGAAGATTGTTCATGTTGTATAGTTGTGTTATTGGTTATGTGCATCTTTAGTCACATCATCATTGTTTGTTTTTGTTACTTTTAGATTGTTTTCTTCATCTCTTTGTGTTCTGTATGCACTGAGATGTGCACACCTTTTTATTTTTTTATGTTTTAGGATCAAAGAAGAACCAAAGCCTCAGCCGGCACAGTAAGTAAACTGCATTACCCAGAGTGCTCTAGGCTTTGACACTTCTTCCTGTCAGTCGACGCTGTGTGCTTCATGTGGCTTTCTCCTCTTTGTCTGGGAGTTAAATGAAAGACATGTCATTAATGTCATGGAAAAACTGCTGTGATAGCTTGATGACTGCACTGTGGCATTTTTTAAATATCTTTGAATCAGATAACATTGACAAGATTGTTGAATTCTGTGCTAGCCGCTAAACAGCTGACTTCCATGACATCAATGACAGCAGCTTTTCCTTTCTACCAGCTTTTTTTTAATAGCCAGGCCTCCCCAAACCCTTTCCCTTGTCCCTGGTCTCTACCTGGCTGCCCATTTTCATCCAGTGTGTCATCTGCACTCTGATTGGCTTGTGCAGCCTTGTAGTTCAACTCCAAGTGTGGATTAGATGCACCTGTCTTGCTCTACTGTCCTGTAGCTTCATTTCTGATCAAATCTACCTGTAGGGCTAACCAGTCCGACAACCTGACCCCTACTGCACCAACAACCTGGAATCAGTGACACTTCTGTTCCCCTCAGCTGAGCATTTAATGCAGCTCTCATCTCCATTGGCTGTGGAGCTTTCCTGCTTTTTCTGTCCTTCCCTCGACTCTAAGTCTGTCTGTATTATCTTTCTGTCTCCGTCTATCTTTCTCTCTGTATTTCTGACACTGTGTCTGGTTGTCAGTGTTCTACTAATCGCCGCTCTGCCCGTGTCCTGGCCCTTCTCCCTTCTCTCTGCTCTGGTTCTAGTGAATGTCCCTGCTATTGTTCACTACTTAGAAACTGTCCCGCTTCCTTCAAAAGACCCTTTTCAGGACAGATTGTTTTCTCCCATGATGACTCATTGCGATGTTCCAGTTACACTTTGCTTATTTGAACAGGTGGTTTCCCTTTAGTGGGATCACTGACCTGGTAAATAACGTTCTTCAGCCCCAGCAAAAGTCCCAAAATGACAAGGAGCCAGAGCCAGACGCGTAAGTAATAGTACAGACCCCTTCTGATCTCCTCCCAGCAGGCACAAACACCTAGTGGTGACCCAAGCAGCTGGACGCACTGTAAGTTTGACCCTAGTTTACATTAGAGTGTGTTACACGATTTCTCAGTGTGTTGACCCAAGCACATAAGAGAGTAGTGGAGTGTCACAATGGATTTTTACTTTTATGAATGACATATCGATAACACTTGTGGGGTGAAACAAGTACCATGAGATACATGCAAGCTAGTCAAGTTAAATGTCTCATGCAACAGCGAAAAAAAGACAAATCAATGCGACTTTTCAGATGCTTATTTGATAACAGTCACAAGGATGCCTTTATTAGGCCAGCTTAAAGTCAATGTAAGTTTAATGCAATGATTAATTTTATTGTTGGCAAAGATTCATATACTATGAATACAGCGATCCAACAGCTAGCACAACCAACCTCATGTAACCATGGAACCAACAAAGTAATAAGATATAACTATTCCAATATAATTACAGTTGGAAGGCTTACAACACTTAAAAATAAAAGTTAAGCCCCTTTCAGATGTGCACTCATTTCCATCAGTGTGGCAGCAATAGAACATGTGGGCTTCATGTCTGTATGAGCACCCTGGTCACTTTTCTTGAAAAGTTGAGACGGTCAGACGTAGAGACATTTACTTTCAGCATGGCACAAGTCTGAACTGCATACCGCCACATTAATGGATAGGAACAAAGCATTTTACCTTGAGTTGTGTGAAATTATTTAGGTAGGGATTTTTCCAAATTTCAGCACCAATTTGGATCCAAAAATATCACAGGGAGTGCTTGCCAAAAAATTTGCTGCCAAAATCCCAAAACAGATTTCTCATAAGCTTTGCTCTGCCATTTCCCATTTGTTAGGCTAAAAACTGAAATGCCCATAAAAATAAAACTTTACTGCAATGAAGGCAAAGACAGATCAGAATAATGATGCTCATGAATAATGGATCCAATCCATTTTTATGACAAAACGTTACCAGGAGTTAAAGTTAATTCTGTTGCTTCCACCTGTTTGTAGAAATGTTTCTTCTGAGTTTATTAATAATTACCTGCAGCATCAAATAGCAGCAGGATCCATACGAGCATCCATGAAGCAAGAGCGTTCCATGCGTTTACGCTTGTGAAACAGCAGCAGTACAGCAGTAACTTCATTAATTACTTATGAATGTGCAGAATCCCAGACATGGAGACAGGATCATTTGGGGTTAGGATCTAGCAGCAAGTCACACTGTGTACTTTTCCCTCATAGCAGACAGGTTAGCTGTCACTCACAGAGTCAGTTAATAAGCTGCACTTAAATCATTTGTTTGATCGCTGTCATCATCAGGTTGAGTCCTGAGCTCCATCACAGCTGCTGGGATATTTTACTGTTGGAAAATATTAGATTATCGTCTCACATGGATAGAATCATCACTGTTTAGAGAATCCTAAATAAATTAGGCTAGGAGTTATCTGGGCAGTTTCATTAGCTTGCTGTTATGTTTTACACATCACTTGTTGTCCTGTTCAATCTCAAGTAAAGGACAAATATCTCAACTTAACAGTGATGCATATGTCTGAATAACTCTGTAAAAAACTATGGAAAAGTGGCCCAGGTCTGAACGATAGAATTCTGCCTCTTTAATGGATTGATTAAACCAGCTATGTTGTGTTTCCCATATCTGAAACGGGTTGTATGATCACAGGTGTTAATAATAATTCTTATAATAGCTGTTCATTGTCTCAGTAGCCCATGTAGCACATGGGACAGCCAATACCACAGCCCTGTCATGCACCCACGTGCGACTATAATTAGTAATATTAAAGACGTGCTTCTCCAGTTATGGCATATCAAAATGTATGCTGTGAAAATGGCCTAATAATGGCTGCTTTGCATTGCAGTGATATTGTGCAGGACAGCTAAATGGCACAGTCCTTAACTAGAACTGAGCCATCGTTAACTGTATCAGCAACACCTGTGCTTGTCCTGCTAAGACAGATTAAAACATGTGCAGTATATTTTTTGAAAGAAAAGTAAAGAGAACTACTTTGAAGACATATGCTGAAGTGAGTAGAAAGTAGTTTTAAGCTTTAATTTACCCTAAATGCATAGCTGGTTACTTTTCATGTTTTTTTGGGTTACTATGTGTAATGAAATGTTCCCTGATAAAAATAGAGAAGATGACTTTTCAACTGTGCGGCTCTACTGGGAATTGGCCTGTTTTAGCTCCACTGCATTCATTTTGTAGCTGGCAAAGATATACTGCCACATATTATTCAGTGTTAATGCTCTCAGCTTTAATTTCAAGCAACAGCAGAGAGCTATTTTACGACAAAAATCTCAGATAAACCCATTCACCCTTACATACCCTGCACCAAACGGTAGCTAGTCAAAGCTAGCAGCTAGCTTGTGCACCAGAGCAGCTAGCATGCTAAAGGTATTTTTCTCAAAAAAAATTGCGGAGGCTAAAAAAAAGAGCAGCAAGGAAAGTGAATAATTAGAATTAAAATTTGTCATGTGGTCAAAAAAGCATCTGGAAAGGAATGGTAATGTTGCTCTGTCTGCTGTATATGGAAGTAGAGGATTGTTAGCTAATGCATTAGCCATAAGATGATAAAATGTCAGACTGTGGGTTTGTTAGCTTGAAGTAGAATTATTTTGCCGCTAAAATGAAATAAATAAATTTGAAAAAAAGAACAAGTCAGTGTTATATAGATGATAGGACTGATTAAATACAAGAACACTTTAAGCTTTTTTATTTTGGATGGAGGATGTTGGTAATATACAGGCATACAAGCCAATTACAAGCTAACAGAGTGCTAGCTAACCTTTTGGTGTTAACAAACCATATGAAAGTTTACAGGGAGGTTAAAAAAAAAAAAAGCTAGTTTGTGGCAGAAGCAGAACCCAGAGGCTTGTAGACAGCTTGTAGTTGAGCCTTGCTGTCGATATGTTGAGTCTGTCATATATCCAAGAGAGAGGCTCAAGTTACTGGCTGTGTGTAGCTGCTGTGGTGTGGCCCAGAGGTAAGAGAGCTCCGATACGCTAGCATGGGACGGGACAATGAGCAGCGTATGATTACTCGTCAGCAGTGTCACCTACATTTGACCGTGTTTGACAGAATAAGCAAACCCTCTGGAATAGGTGCTGTGTACCAGCTGCCACAGGAAGCCTTGTGTTTATTCTGTCATGCTTTACCTGGTAACTTGTTTGCTGTATTGCCATTTACTTGTCCTGTCTTGCCCTGTCTGTCTCAATGTGCAGCTTCAGAATCAAGACGTTTTAAACTTGAAAGCTGTCTTTAAACCTCTATATGTCCCCCTCCTGTACAGAGAAAGGAGGAGGTAATTATTGCTTATCTTCCACAGCTCTTCTCAGTGACCTTGCCTGTCAGTAGAGCAGCGGCCCTCAGCCCATGTAGTGGGTCAGGATCGAGCGCATGTATCTGTAAACGTTTGAGTGTAAGGAGAGATTAAGTGAGAATAAAACATGATTGTTTGTAGTCTTATTTACTTGATCCTGAGAGACAGTGGCTTTACCTCTTGTATCATATTCTTCATCAGTCTGTTATCAGGCCCCTCTGTCAGTAAATTAGATTTGGTTGGATCTGTTAAACAAGGCTACATACTAATCTCTGCTTGGTAAACACACAAAGGCTGTGACACAATTAGCCCTTTAATCCCTCAGTGGGTACAACAAGGGGCACGCCAATGGCACTCTATCTAATGTTCAGATGGCACACAGACTCGCACACGCAGCAACACACACAGGCAGTCTTCAGGTGGTGTGCGGCAGCTGCATTTTAGGCTCTAAAGGTCCGGTTGTGGGTAAAGGAAGCACGTTTATCTCAAACGCAGAGCTGTATGTGGTAAAAGGATAGCACTGCTCAATAATTCACAAGTGCTAATGAATGTTGCAGGGGATATGTGGGGCGAAACCAATTCTAATCGCCATATTATGAAGTCAGCCCAGTGTTTAGTTTCCAAGGAGACGCTCAATTGACATGTGTCATACAAAATGCATGTGAAGAGTCCATGCTGTTTTTTTAGTAGCCTCTCAGGACTTGTTAGGAGTTAAGGGGCTACTGTATAAGATAAGGTGTAAAGTATCAGTAGGAGGCCATCTATAGGGCACAAACAGTAACACAATAGACACTGCACTGACAGAGGCTTACTGGAAGGTGGACTGTAATGCATGTGACTTCCAATGATTACCTGCAGGCCATACAACAGAGCAATAATAATTGTGCATATTGGTAATGTGATTATCGAACAGTATGACTCTGGGGCATTCTCGATCTCGCCTTACGACTGTCCTGATATAGAAACACAGGTGCAAATGATTCATTAAACGCAGGGGAACCTGAGAAAGTGGAATTAAGTGATGTTCTTAAACTTGCAAAGCAAATTTGATACCCACCCCCCTGTGTTTTAGAAGAGGTGCGGTATCAAAGGAGGAGCTCAGCTTTGAAGCTTCTGAGGTCATGGTGTCTGCTTTTCCTTTCAAACTCTAACACACTGCACACATCTGAGGTTATATCACTTAGTCAGCTGATAGCAGAAGTGTGATTTTGAGAAAAGGACCGCAGCTGTGATTCAGGCAATAAGGATCATTGTCATGTGCAAAATTGTCACCCCACACTGTCATGAATGTGCATTTGTCTACCGGTTAGATTATAACAGAAAATACAGATTGTAATATATAATGTATTCTCTTTTAAAACTGCTTACCTCAAAATAATACATCATTTGTGTGTAGTTGTTTCACTAAACATTTGCAGTACAACATGGTACTTTTTGAATAAAATATGGTTATTTCAGTGCTTTCTGGTATATGTGTATTTTAAAGGCTCGTCTGGGGATGGGCATTGCAGATTAGTTTAAATTATGAAAGCTGTGGTATCAGTTCATGCTGCATACTTGTCCCTATACAAAAGAGCTAAATTATACACTAAGCTTCCTTCTTTACAGGTCACCAAACCTTATCTCCAGTTCATGACCTCTGTCCTTCTCATTCTCTTGCAGGAAGTTGCACCAGCAGTTCGAATCGTATAAGGACCAGGTTAAGAAGATGGGGGAGGAGACTAACAAGGCTCAGGACCAGAAGAGTGAAGCCCCAACCTGCGGGATATGCCACAAAACCAAGTTTGCAGATGGCTGTGGCCACCTCTGTTCATATTGCCAAACGAAATTCTGTGCTCGGTGCGGAGGACGAGTGTCTCTGCGGTCAAATAAGGTAACGCTAGCTTGTATCCTTAGTGCTATCCATTTATAAGGACACACGCTCTCATGCACATGCTGATCCCCCCCCCCCTCAGGCAAATGTCTAACTACAATACTATTTGAAATCCAAGGTTATGAAACATTGCAGTGAGATCATAATCTGGGAATTGAGCCAACAATGTCTCTAATGGCAACTAATGTTGTTCAGATTATCAACATGTACTCCAGTCAGAGAGTCTCTGCATGCCTTTGTTCTAATTCTGCTCTGTTTGATGTGTTGATTCACAGCTGTAGATTTCCTATTCATGTGTACTGTAACTTACAGTTGTTCTATTTCACCACTGGAGGGAACTGTTCCTCCTTCTCTTTTCCCATAAAGGAACCCGATGACTGCTTTTGTATAATGTGGCACTCGTGTCCAACTAACCTCTGTGAAATCCTCCTCAGCTAAAGCTTTTAATATTAGACCGCATAAATTTGAATCATGAACTTGAGTGTTTTTATTTGATGCCATCCAACTCTTTGCTATTGGAGAATGTAACACCGGGACCTACTAATGCCACTTACAATGTCTTTCTCTCCTTATCTTCCTGCTCTGTCTCCTATATGCCTCCCTGTTTCTTTCTCTCTGCTGCATTCCTGCTCTCATGGAATTGCAACAGGAGGACAAAGTGGTTAGCAAATTCTTTTCTGCGTTTTGGGACTGTGTCTGAACACAAGCATTTTTCATGAAATGCTGTGATATGCATAAACACACATACAGCAGCCAAGAATGACATGAAACAAACAAAAGTCCTGATTAGTCTCATCTGTGAGTCTACCGGGTTATGTTTCCAAGCACGCTGAATAAAAAACTAATAATTCAAAATAAATAGATAAATATATAATTGTCATTGCTGTTTTCAAGTTGGTAAAAGGCGTTTGATTATATCACCTCACAGTATGAGATACAATGAGTGGTAAAATAAAAAGAGAGATAGGATTGGAATCAAAAGTGATGAAGCTCAAAGAATAATGCCGTACATAATAAATGGTCTGCACTTATACAGAGCTTTTCTACCTTAGTGGTACTCCAAGCGTTTTACAGTGTTTTGCATTCACCCATTCACAACACACTCACACACTAATGGCGGCAGAGTTGCTATACAAGGTGCTCACCTGCTATTAGGAACAACTAGGAGTTCAGTATCTTGCCCAGGGGCACTTCAGCATGTGGAGGGGGCCTAAGAAGCAAACGCCAACTTTGCAAGTTCTGGACAACACAGCCCCCATATTAAAGAACATTCCACAGATATTGCACATTAAGTTCAGTTTCGTAGCCATGAGGACTAGTACTCAGACTTCTTGCGTTGTGGAAATTCTGGACTCCTGATTTTTTTGGAGCTAGCCCCTTAATGCACAGATTTGGACCTTTTTTAATCAACATATCCTGTTTCCTCAAACTTTATGTTATATATGTTTATATGATAAATTAAAGCAAAAACTGGCATTCAAATTGCACCTGGCTTTAAACATATAGGTGGCAAATGTAGTTGATTCTGATTATTATTATTCTACTGTGTATTTAAATAATTTTCTAATAAATAGAAGAGGTCAACTTTCTAAGTTGGCCATTGGTTTTGATCAATATGAACTCTCATACTCAGTGCAAATGATCCCACTTCAGTACTAACAGGTTGCCTTACACGTGATGTAGCGTAGAATAACATAGGTCAGGATGGAAAACCTATAATGACTGATTGCAGTATTGAGTCCCCTTGGGGGATAATCTCTAACTGTGTCACTAACTAAACAAATATAGCATTCATTAGACTGCTAGATGAATGCATGACTGGGACTATATTACTGTCAGTGTCAATGTATACCATAGATTTCCCATAGTTTCCTTAGCTCTAACCTGCTTGTGTTTATCCACTAAGTAACAGTCTGCAGGCTTTAGGGCACAGTACATACCAGTGGGTTTGATTGAAACAACAGAACTGCTGAAACACTCTGACAGACCTCCATCCTGCTACTCCCTTCAATGCCAAGACCCCAGTTGCACAGGCTTCCATTGTTCCCTGGTAGATAATAGCTGGGAGATCGGTTACTCTGTTGTACAGATGGTGTTGAGTAATAACAGTGGCAGGCGGCTGGCGATGGACAGTCGGGGCATTGGCAGGTAGGCTATGGGATGTGCCTCTGATCCAAAGCCCGCTGTTTACCTGGTGATGCCCTGGCCTCTTGGCACTCAAGGTCACCTCTCCATACAAACAATAGGAACTGATGTTAATGCGGTGTTGCTCCAGAATAAATTAAATAACATACCACTGCAAACTGCAAAAGCAAGATGCAGGTGCGAACATGTGATCCCAGTGCAGAGGAATATGTGTGGCTCCTTTAGCTGCATTTCCACTATCTCAGTGCTTGACAATGCTGCCACATTTGAAATCTTTCTGTGGATATGCCTTCAAAAATGTGTTGAAAATCCAAGAAATTGCTTATACATATGCTTGTCTACAGCAGGGGAGCAGAGTAAGCGTTTATGGCAGGATGCAGAAGTTCAGATGACAGGGTCAGTCAGCGGGACAGGAAGTCAGCATAGAAATGAGCAGCAGAGGTCAGAAGGGTATTTGCATGTAAAAAGAGGCATTTTGGTGTTGTTAATATTTTTTATGCTAGCTGTGCATTTTTAGCCAATACAGAAGACCACACAGGGCTTCAGTTGTGAGGTAGATTTGTGATACAGTACACACATCAGCCCACCAGGACTATTGTGATTTTTAATTGCTGTTTGTTTTGTGTGATCATGCTTGTAGTTGCAGATGGACAGAAGCTTTGATTACTCCCCTACGAACAAAGGGACACATTTTGGTGTGCCCAACCATCTTGTGTGAAAGCTTGTGTGTCAGTGAAAGAGATGGTGGTGGTGAAATCTGCCCTTTTTCCATCCGTCTACTCTTTCCCTCTCTCACAGATGGTGACAGCAGTGGCGAGAGAGATCTTGTTCTGTGAAACGCCATTGAATATTTACAAGTCTCTATGTCTGGGACAGCTAGCAGAGCTATGGTACACTGGAATATGATATAGTGTAGAGGGACTGAGAGTTAAACAGCTGGTGAAGGAATTCAAGCCTGGAAAGGTGGAGGGCTCCACACAATAACCCTGTTTAGCTGAATCTATGGCTCGCTTAGTGTAGACACATTCATCATTGTATCTTATCACAACAGGATGAATAATAGATAGAAAAACACTGATAAAAATATCTGCGTTGATAAGAATCACTGCTCATTGATTGTGCCAGGTGGCTTAGCCTCTACAGCAGATACTCAAAGCACAAAGCACAGAGTGACTTTTTGGGGGTGAAACTACAAAATGCCTTTGATATAGATAAACTGTGTGTCAGTGTTGTGGAGTCTTCGGAATCTCTGCTTGTAGCGGTGGAGCTCCCCACCATTTCCTCTGATGTGGCTTCAAAAGGGCCTCAGGAATCAACAGTCTCTCGGGAGGAAGTCATTTGTGATTAAAGCAACTCTTGAAGACGTTACATGTGCTTCTTGGCCCCTCAGAGTTTCTGCTATGGAATCGAAAGGCAAGGACTACAGTATTTGTTAGAATCCCCTTTTAATTAAAGCAGCTTTCAAAATGGCCAACGTATTGTTTCTGTAAATAAAATAGATTTGTTTCTATATGGCACCTCTGAAATCATTAGCATTATGGACTGTAACCTACTTAACAGTGCACTCCATTTTTTTCAGTTGTTAAGGCCTTTAAAAATAGAAATGAAGTATTTTTGTGTGTTTTGCATGCCTTAATCCTAACTAGTGCTATCTGTTGCCTTACATAGCTATGAACATGTATTTTAATAGTATCTTTGTAGCAATAAAGTTCAATGAAAGTGTTAGAATGACTTGGAAAAATGAAATGGATCACACAAGTCACTCATTTATATCTATGCAGCAGGGATTATAAAAATATAGCTAAGTAGGTACTTTCCTCTGCTTTATTTCAGATTTTTGTATATGCAGAAAGATGCACAACTCTGCATTTTAACAATTGGCTGTACAAGGACGTTTACTGTGTCCTTTTGCTGCATTGTTTGCTGTAGTTTTCCTGATACAAGGTAAATTGCTGTTTTATGGGAAAGATGGTGGACATATGTATTCTTAAGGGAAAAAACTCACTTTTCAGATAATGATTTGTTAAGTTGGTTTGACAATGAATCCCCCAACACCCATTCCTAATTAATTCCATAACTGATATAATGATATGACTCATAAGTGTTGGGGATTTAAGTTAAAAAAAAAAAGTCATATCGCCTTGACTGCTTCACATAAAGTCGTTTCAACCCACATCTATAAGACAGCTATTCCAGCAGCACCAGAACGCGTCCTCTGGCGTGCTCGGTTCGCATATTGTGGTTCTGCGGTTGTCTGACATGCACATAGGCAGAAATACATGGCTGCTTTTGTGTTGCATCTTTTATTGAAGCTCGGGATACGTTCACAGCACAGACTGGCTCGGGAAACGACAGTGTTCCTGTGACTGCTCACAGGGAAAACAGTCGGTTCTCCTCCATAAGCGCGTGTCCCTGCCTCTCCATTGGACTGTGGGAGCAGAGTTGGGACGCGTCGCATATCTAATGAGCTCCGATCAAGTCCGGCACAGCTCTGACTCTCTGTTACAGATGATGCTGGTGAGAAGCTGAACGTGATTTGACGCGTTGCTGCTCACCTCGCATGTTTTTTTCCTCTCCTGACATTGGAGTGTTTTGCGCGGTTTGACGCGTCCAGTTAAACCGTCCAAGATTGGGATCCGTCATTTTGTGGTTTTTTTCCCTCAGTAAAGAAATAGGAAATACGACAGCGCTGGGTTTCCTTGGATCGGATGTGGCCAGTTGAGTCCCCGGTGTAACCTTCACGGTGTTTTCAAGCAGCTGCTGTCCGGCAGAGGCAGCCTGTTGTCTGGACCCGGACCTGTCCACGGTGCTGAAGGTCGGTGCAGTTCCTGCATTTTCAGGAGCGGAAACTGCGGACAGTCGTCACCCCGTTAGAAGGGCTCACAGACGGCGAGCTTTGCGCACAGGCTCGGTGCTTTCCCTCAGCGGCACCATGGGTAAGCTGGGTGACTGCAGCGCGTTTTCACCGGTCATTTTGTTTGTCAGAAATGTGACCATCTCAACACTCCTCGGGAATAGTGCGGTAATTCCCAGCAGCATATGTCGGTGACGAGTTTGATTGCAATATTTTACCATTTGGCTCGCAGAAAACCACCAACCGTATGCGATCCGTCAATGAGCGCGCCTCTCGTCTGTCATTTTTTTATTTAACGCTTTTATTTAGGTCATAGAGCGGCTGAAGGGGTGTGAGTCTGACAGATCTCAGCCATTTCTGTGCGAAGCCACATATTGGATTTCTACAGTGTTTCCCTCCTCTTTCTTGTGTCTCTGAACTTCAAACAAGGAGCATAAATATTCATCGAGTCTATTATTATTACTGGCGCGCACACTAAAATTAGAAGCTCATTAAAATGTAATTCACCACGTGCAGCCAGTGTTGAGGCATGTGAATGTAGGCGCTCTCCTTTCGTTCTCATTGGCCGCCTAATGAATCACACCAAAGAGGCTGTGTGAACTTTTAATTCTTGCCTCAAAAGCACAGCTTTCATGGGACACAAGAAAAGGGAAAATGGGATAAAGATCTGTATATAAAAGGCTACAGTGTGCAGTAGTAAACATGGCATGGAGGAAGATCTGTGTAGGAAAATGCACTTCATTCGGTGCTATTCTACACCACTGGATAATAGTGGGGTTTTACCTGTCTTCATACCCTTTACTGGTGTATTGTAACGCCTGTCATTGCAGCCCATCACATTCATGTTGCCCCCAGCTGTGGCAGTAATTTGCTCTGGACTGTAGTAGATAGAATCCTTATTGATGACTGTGTGCTTAAACTGGACTCAGTCCAAACTGGGATGTTCTGAGGAACACTCCACTCCCCGGACAATGAGTCTTTAATGAGTGGTTCAGTTCACCCCAGTTCAGGTGAAGGAGAGAAACAGCAATGCAATATGATACCTATGACAGTTCATTTACTGGCCCATCAATATTGCAGCTTGTGCCATCTCTAGTTTTTACGTTAGCTTTAGATTCGATTGCTTTATTTTTTATTACAATGCTGATAGGAAACAGGTTAAGAGAAAAAGTCAAAATGTGGGTCTTATATGCATCTTAGACCACCAGACCACTAGGACACACAAGTCTCTCTCATTTCAACTCTCAAATAAAACCAATGTGGCAGGAATGACAATCACTACGAGGGCCCTATCTAAACTTTAAACTGCTGCTTTTGGAATCGGGACAATCATTCTATTACACATAAAAGTATGGATGAATTAATGAATGCAAAGTGAATGAATGTAAAAATCTAATTGATTTAATTTAACATTGGAATTCCATTTGAGCACACTGTGATATGCTTGAAAGGATACTGCTGATTCACTCTGGAGCCTGTGTTAAGTAATGTTGTAGTGCAGTTTAATGGCCACAAGAGAGAGCTCGGTGCTCTCTCTTGCTGCAAATCTAGCCGGTTTGTGAGTGTATGACTCCTTCAGGAAAAATTTGAATGGAGCAGGCAAAAAAAGGTGTTACATGTAAAGTGCTGAAGGGTACGTGTTATTTTCTTTACTGTCATACAGGTCGGACTATTCACCACAAAAGATGGTTTTTACAAAATCTAAATCACTTCATCTTTATGAGACAGGCTATATGGCACACAGCATTTTTAGAATAGATAAATATTTTCTGTCAAACATAGCCTGTCCTTCACCGGCATCCTTGGCTTTTGCTGTTGTCAGTTCCCTGAGCACACACATATTTTTGGAAGATTATATTTGCCGGTATCACTGAAAACACCCTTGGTCTGAAGAGAAGCTATTAGAAAGGAAATTATTTATTGATCCCATGGCGCTTGGTGTTTGTTTCCCTTAATTCAGTGGCTCAGTAAACAGCCTATAGCACATTTAATAGAGTATATATCTTCCTGGTGTTTGTAACGTGTGGTAGCGCTAGGTTTTTTAGCTTTCTATTTTTAACTGCAGGTTCAATGACTATGAAATGTGCAAACACAGGGAGAAATGGCCCTGCCCGAGGGCCACAGCCCCCCAACCCCCAGTCTGCACTCAGCCGTGAAGAGTTAAGCCAAAGGGAAGTGTGTGTGTTTAGAGAGTCTTGAGCCAAATGGTTGCGATGAAAGTGAGCATACCCCGGGCTGTTACAGCTGCCTGACCTGAGTGTGTGTGTGCGTGTGTGTGTCCTTGTGGATACATGCATCTCTTGTATCTTTGTGTCAGTGTGGTCAATAAGTGAAAAGGGGGTTATTACAGTTTCCTGTCAGTGTGGGCTGAGCTCACTCTGTCTCTGGACTGCATCCCTAGAATGACTGTTAGCAGCCTTATGCCGTGTGATGTCACCAGTGTGACTAAAAATGAGAAAAAAAGAAGCGTAGTGAATTAAACAACATGTTTCTGTTACTGTCACACTGCATGAGCACGAGTAGATCTTTTTGGTAGTGTTCACCATCTGAGAAACTGGAGAGTTTATACAGTGATTTTCAACAGCATCATATAATGCTAAATCCTTCTTCAGCCTAAATATTATTTGATTATATTTTATATCCTTAGCGTAGAGCACATTGCTTAAAAAATAAACTCATAGCTGACATTCTGTGTGCTTCTTTGTCAGCTAATTAAACTCTTTAGCCTCTCCAGCCCATGTAACCCCTTCAAAACATTTGCATAATCTCAAAACTGCACTGTCATCACTCTCAAAACAAGAGTGCTTTTATTTTGCTGTTCATTTAATGTTCTGTATAAATGAGGATTCAGCCCAGCATTGTCCTTACTTTTTGCTCCTCTTGTCTAATACACTGTGTAAACACCCATTTTCATTCTGACTCGGTTCCAAAGTGCAAATCAAATCCAAGTATTGATGTCTGAAGCTCAGTGTGCTCAACATTCGCAGGGCTCATGCACATTCTGTTGGCCTGTGTTTTTGGAATACTAATATGCTATTAGGTATTCACTGATGAGATAAAAGAGCTTGACATGTGCAGTCCAAGGGCTGAGAATGCGGTTAATTATTATTGGCAGACTGGAGAGGTGCACAGCAACTGACTCTATGTTAATTGCAGTTTGGAGGGGTAAATATGTAGGTCATAGGCTGCAGCACAGAGAAGGGCAGATTTCAGTAATTAACCACAGGTAACACATAATCTGTTTTATGAATAGAACTCTGACTCTGAAATGCATGTTGCAGTTAATTTATTGCTGTGCTGTATTAGGATACACAGTGTGTAAATATGCGTGCACATTTCTCCAACTGAAATCATTCGTGTGTAAATAAAATAGGCATGCCATTTTTAGTTAATAGTACTATTATTAATTAGATGGCAGAAACTAGGACAGACTGGATGAGCTGCCTACACTGGTCATTACTGAACAGTCAAATGTTCACTGAGGTAGGAATATTGTATTTGGGACATATTTTTGGATGTGAAAATGCCTGTATGTACACTGCCACTCCCTCTACTTATGTTTTTGTGTTGTATACAGGTATGTAGACCTTCCTCTGTCACATATGTGCACCCATCATCAAAATTACACCCAGATTAATACATTTAGGGCCGGTTATGTTTGTTATTTGTTTTAGTAAAAATCTTATCTGCAATCCCTTACCTTGACCAAATTTTGCCTAGAATTTGTAATTGCTTTTTTGTAACTGGTACAAGACTGATGATAAACTAAACAAACAAACCAAATTACAACATTGGTACATATTGGGTGATTTTGATAAAGTACCCTAATAGATGTGGGATTTCCCCTGTCTGGTGTCTAGTAACATGTACCCGCATGTATGTGTTTTCTCAGCAGCCCTCTCATCTAAACCACGCACTGGAGGTGCAGAAACACCACAGCAGGTCTTTGATTACCAGATCTCTGTTGCTTGAAGCATAAATCCAGCAGATGGAAACTAGTCTCTTGTTTCTCAATACTTCTTTGTGTGATATTTACATTTTGAGATAAATGCTTCTGGCTCCTTTCAGTCACATCCGAGTTTACATGCATGTTCATACATGCTCACTTTAAGTATGTGTGTAATGTCCAAGTATCAGAAATGATGGCTGTAAGTGTGGTTGATTAGCAGGAAAACTGGCCTAGGTGGCTGCCAGGTCTAAGGCGATGACTCATGGTTCACTAGAGCTCTCACCATGACCCCGGTTAAATGAGGCAGTCATGGCCTCACTGGCTACACTCCTCTGGGACACATAAAGCACAATTTGTAGCTTCCCTGCTTCCATTGTGTGTCAGCACAGTTATTGCCCATCTGTAACATTGATAGCTGGTCATAAATGGCTTATGTGTCAATATCACATGGGCCAGTACATGCTGCCTTTTGTGAATATTAAGCTTTTTTGCACTGCATTTGAAATGTAGCTGAGCAAACTGCTTATTGCTAGCTAAAGCTTCATTACAAAGGAAAGCTCCTTTCACTTTTTTCAATAAAGTTTTGCTCTTTTTGTGCTGCTAAAGCATTAGAATAGCTAATTTTTTTACTTGTTTTAGTGGTACGGCATCCCAGAGAGAAAATATTGGGACATTCCTACTATTTGAAGATTAATAGTGGATGGTAACCTTTGCAGTACCCAGTAATAGTTTACTTTTTATTCAGTTCATGCAATCTTTACCTAATTAAAGTCATACGGTTTAAAACATGTAAACAGGTTTTGTTTTTTTCTTGCTGTTAGCCTGATGAAGCTGTAGCAGGATGCCAGCATCACAAAGAGGCTGTACTGATGTAGTGCAGTGGAGGTTCATAAAATCCTTCCCTGATTTTGTACAAGCATCCTGCGCTGACTGACCAGTAAGTCACCAGTTCAGTGACAAGGACATGATCTCTCACTTACTTCCCACCCATGAATGCTGACATGTTTGATGGTTTGATAATATAGCCAGTCACAACAGCTGGGGTCTTAATATTAGATTGTATAACTGGATAACTGTTTTTTCCCTAACTCCACCCAAACACCCCATGACATTTTTTTTTTCTAATTGTGTTCATGCAAAGATTTTGCATAGCATGCTTCAGGTTGCCGACCTCTGTGATAATTTGTTAAGTTGTCAAGTTTCTACCACAGAGGTTTCTACTCTGTATCTCCCTGTGCTTCAGGTCCAGCCAGCTACTGAGACAGACAGTTGTGGTTGAAGGCTATGGCTACAAATCCAGCCATTGAAACTCTGCAGCCACAAAATGCACAGACCAACACAGTTCAAGCGAGTTCAGTTAATGTTGAAATAACATATCGGTCAATTCAGCACCCGCTCATACTAATAACAGTAATGCACTGACTCAGCACTGGGACTGTAAAGATGGGGAGTGTGTGCGGGGGGTGGGAGGGCTGCAGTGGCTCTTGGCTGCCCCACTGGCTGTCTGGCCTGTCAATCATTTGGCAAGCTGTTACGCCTCTCAGACACAGTTAGATATCACTTTAAGTTGCTTAGTGTTAACAAGAGAGGCGTGGTTACCTGGATCACGCCTGAGTGTGATTCAGGTTACATGCTTCCAGATTACAGTACAGTTATTAAATAAAATAATATGATTTTTCTCTATAATATGACTCAACACAGAAGGTTAAGTTTTACCATTTAGTCAGTGCATTTGTACATGTGTGTTCATGTGTGTACAGTGATCAGGACGCCTGCCCGCTACTGGATTTATGAGGCTAATGTGGTGGGGTGGCTGTTGGGTTTGCACTGTAGAGTCAGATAATGGCACAACATCTCAGAGCATTAAAAACCTCTATCAGTCCAATCCTTGTAGAGTATAACAAAAGGAAAATGTACCTCTCCTAAGATGTGAGTAACCTCTGCAACCTCTCTGATGTGGCACTTTGTAAACCAGAAACAAGAGTTTTGCAGTAATGTCCTGTGTCATAACAAATTACAAAAATTAGCTATAGAATCTTCACAAGTTTGACTGGTGCTAAAACATCTATAGGGGATGGACTCACAGGGTAAAAATGTGTAATAAAAATATACTGAGCCAATATCACTTTGCCTTTCAATGATATCCACGGCTGCTGCATGTGTACAATATTTCATCATTCACCTCATCAACATAAATTGTCAATAATGTTTATGAATATTGTCGCTGTGGGGTGAAAACTCAAAAACATTTTTAACTAACTTATTTTTTCTGGTTTCCAAAAGTTGACATTTTGGAAGTTAAAAGATTTTCACCCAACAACAGCGACGTCTCAGTTGTGTTACAGCTTTAGATAACACAAAGACACAAATCACTCCATTACAGCTCATCATAGGTTATGTAAGGCAACCTCCACCTTTCAAGATGTTAACTCCCCCCTTCTCCTCCCTGCAGGTTATGTGGGTATGCAACTTGTGCCGAAAACAACAAGAAATCCTCACCAAATCGGGGGCGTGGTTCTACGGCTCGGGGCCTGGTGTTTTTGAGGGTGGGCCACAGGGGAAGAAGGCCAAACTGCAGGACCCATCCCTATACCCCTACCAGGGAGCCTCAGGGGACTTGACACCAGCGTCAGACAGAAGACCTCACGGCGGGCTCCTGCCGAGACAGGCGTCCCTTGACAACGGTTCAGGGCTAAGGTACTCGGGACACAGCGACGGACCCATAGACAGGTCAGTTCCATGTGTGGAAAAAAGCACACTCACAACACATTTCGTATGAGTAGTTTTTTTGTGTAAATTCAGGCGAATTATTTGATCAGGGAAAACTGTTTGAGAATAAAATAACTACATGAAGGCATATGATTTACCTGCATGTAGCCTTTTAGCATTAGCACTGATCTATGTGGCTGTTGTGCAGAACAGTGATTCAAGCCTAGCATAAGTCTCCTAGCTAGCCAGTCAAGGGTCCATATAAAACTGCTTGTACATGGAGCCCATGAGGCCTATAAAGGAGACAGAGACACAAATACTGTATCTGGCACTAACTCAACAATTCTAGGACAGTCATCCACCCACTCACTCACCCTTCATCACACACACATACCACACATCAGTGCATATGAACACAGATGGCTGCAAGTCTGATTCAGCTAGGATGAGGTACTGGCAGGTGAAGGGTGTTTGCAATAATTTATATTGTGTCTATTTTTGATAGAAACTGCAGTTTATTATGCAAATAGCTTTGTTTTGTCATCAGGAGTGTTTGCAGGCCAGTTCAGACACTGTGGTACATAGAAATGAAGTATTATTAGAATTTTTTGGAGTAGAAAAGCAAGAGCTGGCTAATTACAATACTGAACATCTTGTTGTATTTGTCATATTTACTAAATGCCTCCTGTGAGTAGCACACTCTCAGATGCTGACAACACGGACATGCTGTGTTTGTGAATCCTATATCCGGTTTTTTGACAGTGGTGTTGAGTAAGGTAGTTACTCTGATGTCCACATGGGGGCTCCTTCCTCTTTCTTCAAAAGGGAGGAAGAGAAGCATATAGTCAGTATCTGTATACTCTCTAGAAATTACCCCAGCAGCAGAAATCTCAGCAGAATCCTTTCAGAAAACCTCTCTCTTGCCCTTGTTTGCTCCTTCTGAGATGTGATATAATTCAACATTTGCTCAATGCAAGGCTTTTTTCTCCACAACCCCTGGCCTGTCACAGCAACCATAGTCCACAGACTAACAGATGCCCTTGTCTCAATGCCTCCCTGCCCACGAGACCAAACTCAATAACGGAAAAAAGGGAAATGTGGGGTACATGTTGTAGCTTCCCAACAGGTAGCCAAAATCCAAATGGAGGAGTTATCCAAGAGTCACATAGGTGTTTGGACATTATGTACACACACACGTTTATGGGAGAGGTTCAGGAAGAAAAGGAGGTGAATTTGACTCAACCCAACATAGGTACCTGTTCAGGTTAATATGGAAGGTGCATTTACTTGTATATCACAGGGACAAGCCAACATGGACAAAGCAGTGCTCAGAGCATGTCCCTAGACATACAGTTCTGCGTCCTCTCTCTGCCATGGAATTGACTTCTGCTCAGAACCGACAAAGGACAAGGATTTGGTTCAGTTGCCTGAAATTTTACTCCAGACTGATGTATAGATGGATATATTTAATAGACCTCTCCCATAAATAAATCGAGCTTTGATAGAACTGCACACATACACATTTTTCTCCCTTGCTGTGATGAAATTTTGTTCTTCTGTTACCTGTGTTAAATGTTCCCTCCAACATGTTTCAGTACTCTGAATTCACACTGCACAGCAACACAATAAAGAGCAGAGCATCATGTGTAACTGCAAATTGTAATCAAAGCTCCGGTACTATAAACCCTTAGGAGTGATGCAGGAGTGACCACGGCTCCGACTGCTCCAAGCATCAAGTCAGCCAGTCGCTTTTTGTTCCAGTCCAGGTCCTTGCCAATGTATATTAATTGATTGCATGGCTTGAGAGGTGGAGATGTTACCAGGGAGCAATTCTGGCATTGGCATTGCCTACATTTGCAGTGACTCAACAGGAAACTGGCTGTCTGAAAATTCACAGGATAATGCTGATGATGGATAGCAGGGAGTCCATAAATAGAACTCCCACTGCATAAGCACCAAAATCCACTTTCATTAATCTTAAAGAATGTTTAAATTAACTCCTGGATCTGTCCTGCCGAAGAAAGGAGGGGGAAAAGCTGACGGTCTATTTATAAAGAGAAATAACTTGGGAAGGCTTCTAATTTGTCTTGCTCTCTGAGGTGTCATTTGAATGAGCACACTGATACGCCAGGACAGCTGCAGTGTTGGGTGAGGCTGATGAAACAACAATGATTACACTGGGATTGGAACATACTCACTGGAGGAATTTCTTCAGATTCTGCATTTTTTAACACATTCAGCCAGCCAGCAGCATCGTTCAGCATGCCAGGTTAGATGAGGAAAAAAGAGAAACGCAGCCTGGACTGGCCCTTTAACATCCGGCTCGACCCACTCCAGTACAGAGTAGATTTACACAGTTCAATTCATCACTGCTTAGTCTAAGGTAGCCTACCTCACTTTAGAAGCGTGAACAAGAAAAGCCCCTGTATTATACATTTCATCAGCCTTGCACAACACTGCATTGCATCAATAATATGGCCAGGTAGTTGACTGACATTTATAGTTAAGCTTCTTCTAGTTTTTGCAGTTTTGATCATCATTTCCATTATTTAATGATGCAGCGACACCAGAAACTTTACATTTGAGTCCAGTTGGTAAGCAACAGCAGCAGTTAAACACCGAGTGATTTTTTAAAACAGTTTATTTATTTGATGACATTTTCTAAACCACTTATTCAGAAGTGAAAACCCAAAGTCAGTACAACTTAAATGCCCAATATGACTTCTTTTTTATTATATCAGTTAGAATGAAATGTTACTCATCAAACAGATAGATATTGTTTTAATAGCAGACATTCTGACATGTCACAGAAGGAAAAGCTCAGATTCAAATGATAAAACTAATGAGGCCTTAGTTTCCATTTAGCTGCTACCTTTCCAGTGTCCTGGTACTTTTTTATTGCTGGCATAGCCACTGATAATATTATTTGTAATCCAGGACCTTGGATGGTTCATGGGTGGAAGGTTTTTTTCTTTCAACAGTAAAAAATAGTCTGTGAAATCAAACTGACGTTGTGTGTCATGTAAGACGGCTAGTATATTTCCATAGGCTTTTTTTGTTTAGCAGGCACTAAGTGAGTATCTCAGTCTGACCATCATTCTACACAATACATGTAGAGGTCTTACACCATGCTTAACACAAAGGATACATTATTGTACATGTTAGGTCTCTGTTCACCTTTTTCCAAGTATCTCTCATTAGCTTCATGTTCAGGAAAATAGTCCTTTATGTTTTCATAAAGGTCTTATTTACAGGAAACCTCCATAGCTCCATGTTCAGGTGATTCCATGCAGATGTTTGATTGACTGGTGTATGAAATCCAGCAGCTTTGAGGACACTTTGGAGCCTGGCTGAATTGTTTTCAGCTAATTTTGAATCTTCACATTTAGACACAGAGCCATCACCAGAAGATGTAAAATATTTAATTAATAAATAAATAACCTCTCGGGAAAACCCCAGTTTTACGCTTGCTCTTTCCTCACAGACAGTCCTACTTTATTACTGATGTAGAGCTGAGGCTCTGGAGCCAGATATGGAATATAAGAAAGGAAAAAAAGCCCTGACGACAGCATCGCCTCTCTCCCCTGTATTGTAGTGAGGGTTATCTGCTGCTGTGCGCGTCCCAAAGAGTGCATGAGAGGGAATGGAGAGATATGGCAGAGTGCGCACGACTTCATATCAGCCCGATAGTGTGCGTATGTGTGACTGCTCGTGTCTGTGCGTGTGTTAGCGCGGGTGTGTGTGAGCTCTCCATAGGCAGCGGGGAAATATGAGTTGAATGTGAGGCAGCAGCTGATGCGCCGGTAAAGGGATGCTGCTGCTGCTGCTGCTGCTGCTGGTGGAGGCTGCCGTGTAGGATGCTGCTCCGCTTCTTCTCTCCTCCGGGCGCTTCTTCTTCACCTCCTCCCGCAAACCGAGAAGAGATTTTTGCCACTGCGAGACGAAGAAAGGGCTGGTTACCGGCACCGGCACTACCTCGTTTTTCTCGCTTCCACTCCGAAGCATTATGACCGAAGGATCCCGCCCGGAATGCGTCTCATTTAAGGACACTTTTTACCAGGAGCGGCAGGAGAAATATGGAACTTGATCGGCGTCTTTTCTGCGTCTAATGCGCCCCGGGAGATAATAATAACCACAATACTGAGGAGGTGTATGTGTGCAGGGGGGCGTCCGGAGAGAGCGCAGGCTTCGGGATGTAATGGTGGTGAGAGGAAAAAGGGTGATCACTTCCAGAGGATAAAAGAAAACGGAGGGGGAAAATGCAGTTTGAGACATTGCGTCAGTTCTGTAGCTCGGTTTTATCACATTTCAACGGGGCTTTCACGGCACCTCAGAACATCTTGCAGACGGAGCTGTTCGAACAGGCGCTGAGCAACATCGGGTGAGTGATTCCTTTGAAAAAGAAATGCCCAGATTTATGAGGAAGGACTTCCCCGTTGGTATGTCAAACGAGTATTTGGGGGGTGGGGGGGTGGGGGTTTCTGGGAGGAGGGTGTGGGGGGGTGTTGTTGCGTTTATCGATCGGCAGCCAGCCTGCGTAATAACAACCTACAGTATAGCACTGTTGCTGCTGCAGATATTTCCTGGCTGGATGATGGGGGCCGATCAGCGATCCTGCCGCGGTTTGCCGGGTGCGCGTGCATAACGGGCGCGTGCACGTATCGCGATCGACTGTCGGGGAGATTTGAGAGGAGGGGTGGGGGGCAGTTAAAAAAAAGCATTTATGCATACTGTGACCATGTCGAGGTGTGAGTGTGCTTTGCGCGTAGCCGCCAATGTATGTGTGCGCGTACGCCCGTGCCCCAGCGCGCACCGCTGCAGCAGCATGTGTGCTGTTACTACCTCTGCTGCTGTCGTGCCTGAGCAGAACATGAGGGAGTGATGAGGGCATCTTAAAAGAGTCCACAGCTGGAAATGAGTGGAAACACCCCCATCACCCCCCATCACCCATCCTCCAACACACACACACACACACACATGCACACCTACACAGCCCTCTAACACAAGGCAAGTTATATCAGGTAGCAGCTACTTGATAAAATAACAGCTGAAAAGCAGAAAATCTTTAAGGAGCATACATGCAGCTAATGCAGCTGAGTTAAGAGATCTATACTTTCCAATAGAGCAATGAGGATTTTTCTAATTTGAAAAATGCAGAATATTACTGTTACTGCAACAGAAAGGCCTGTATTGTTACATCTGCTAGAAAAGAAGCACTAGTGGTGTTAGGAGAGAGAGCAAGAGAGAGAAGTTGGATCTCGCTTAGATGCACTGGAGCATATTATGATTAGTCTGCTAAATGCTCTGTCCCCCCACAGAGAGGCTTCTGGTCATCTGGCCAGGCATGGCTGTTAGACACATTATGCAGACTGCAGAAGGTTTAATACTTGCAAACATAACTATGTTCTGCAGCCGCACGGCCAAAAGAACACACAGGCCTCTTTTTTCTTTCTCACTATAGATGCCGGACCCCGTATCACCACACCATCCACTGTCTGTCTCTGGGGACTGCGAGTCTTTCCCTCTTGTCCCCCACCCTACCGTCAGAAATAATTTACAGCATTGCTGGGCTTTCTGCCACCTCACATTACATGGCCAGAACACTCAGCCACTGGAAGGGCGGAACAGGGGGCTCTGTGCCTGGAAATTGTGATCCAGCAATCATCACATCTGACTGATTAAATTGAACTTATTTTCCATCACTACCTTTTTTTCTTCTCAGAAAAATCCTTTTTTGTGGCAGAATGGTAGTCATAGGCCTTTTTATGGTAAATGATCATATTTGCAGTTGGTGCCACTACAAAGCAGTCTTCATATGAGTGTCTTATGTTTTTATTTCTGTGCCACAACGGTACAGCCAGTGTCAACCTCTTTGTCCACTTATTTCTGGGTCTGTAAATAGTGTCATGTAACTCACTGGTACACAACAACAACACAACTCTGCAAACCAGCAGTGTGTGCTGTTATCAGTGGCCAGCCAGCTTAGCCATCCGTTTGATCAGGACTGTTTGTGTGCGAGTCTGTTTCTCTCTCTCTCTGTTTCTTTCTTGCCCAGGCCGGGCCTTCTAATGGGCTGTATGCTTTTAGATCCAGCTTCCATGTATTATGCATGTGTGCGTCAGCAGAGGTCCTAATGGGGTGTGGGGATCTGTTCTTAGAAGGCCTGAATGGTTTTGAATTGAGTGGTCACTACATTTAAACTGCGAGCATACACACACACCTTACCCCTATCATCCATCCGCTGCTGCAGCTCTTTGTGCTCGCTTCTCTAAAATGCCTGAGACCAAAGTGTGTCTGTTGCTGGTCTGCTATATGAAGCATTAGAAGGGATGTTATTGAGTTTGTGGTACACATCTTGTAGTCTTTTCCCAGATGAGCCTTTTGTAAAGTGTGCGATACAGCATAAGTGGGATGTGAATAGCTGCGTTTGATTTTCTGTATGGATGCAAAGTATTGAAAGCATCACCCTGTTTCAAATCAAGCACATTGAATAAAATGCATATGGCTGCAGTTTAATGATTCCAAATGGACCCCACAATCTTGTGTGTGATTTTAGTGAGTCATCATCATACTCACAGCTGTTTGTATCTTCCCTCGGTCTCATATATTGTTCTCCTGCTGTGACAGCATATTTGCAGCTGTGCACTTCTGCATTTTATAGTTTATATGTGCAGTATAGTGCTTAAAATCACAGATAGGAAGAAAACAGTGTATTTCTACCACTGTTGGTTCTATACTAAAGATTCCTTTCCAGTATAAACTACCTGGCTTGCTCCCCTTCCACCATCTCTTCCTCCAACAGTGGGGATGTCATAGTGATAAGGTGTAATGTTTGATCAATAGAAATGATTATGCATTCTCCCTATCTTTTAATATTGATATTACCAGGACATGATTAAAAAAATACAGAGGAAGTGTTAAAACAAGAATACAGTGTGTCAAAAAGATTGAAGGGTGGTGCCAGTCACTTTTGGTTTGTAATATCATCGATTTTCTGATCTGTCTGGAGATACAATTTTGCTCCACAGTTTTCTCTTAGTGTATTTTTACCCATCTTGATGCTGTACATTTCAGTACAGGTCACTAGTTGTGTTTATCGCATGCTTTGTACAGTTATTGACAGTAATTGTTCTTAAAAAGGGCATTCATTATCTGCATTATGTCAGAGTTTATGTTGAAATATTCTTAAATAGCTGATGCAGAATTATATTTGAAAGTTACATTTTAGAACTTTGTGTTTTTATAGCTTTCAGAAACGTAGCTCCACTGACTGCAGAGGGAATATGAATATATAACAGAAGACATTACATGAAACTGATGTAGTGCCAGTGAATCAGCCCGATTAAAGTGAACTTATTTTCCATCCTGAATTGCTTCCCAAAGGAAGATCATTCAATCAAGAGCCAAATTTGAGTTGCTTTTCAACATTGCATCAGCAGCAGATAATTTGTCTGTAGCAGTCCTGGATTGAGCTAGTTAAGCAACATGTGCTTGTAAGTGCAGCATGTATCCTTTCATTATTTGCTAATAGAGCAGTATTACATAACAGGCGCATAACTTATTCAGTCTGGCCAATCAAACTAGCCAGTTTTTCCTAACAAGCTACTGTGATGTTCAAGTGGCAACTAAGCCACTAAAGTAGTAATATTTTAGACATTATCCTTGGTCTATGATCATTGATGGAAATGGTTATCAGCATTATTTAAGGACTTTACTACCTTCAGCTACAGATACAGCTCATTACTTCCATATGAAGAAGTCAATCAAAAACCAAACAGACCTAAAAACAAGAAAAACACATTGGATTAATAAGTTTTACTTCCACCGTTTACCCGAATTTTAAAATTGAAATGATGAACATCTTAGACCTTCAAGTAAGTTCAGCCTGTCATGCATGTTGCATATAAGACATGTTCCACAATGATTTTTACATTTTGTCAGCCTGTATGGATAACAAACATTGTGGACATGAGGTGAGAAGAATTCAATTGAGAGACAAAGCAAGGAATGAAAACAGTGAGGGGAAAGACAGAAAGTACCAGGAGGAGGCAGGAACACCCAGGCATCAGTCACCATGGTGACAGAGCTATAGATGAGGCAGACATAGTAGACTGCAGCTTGCGGGACTTTGAACCCTTGGAGCCCCAGATTCATGTTGATGTGACAGAACTGGGGGAAAGGAAAGGAGAGAAATAAGAGTAAAAGGGTTGGAGGAAGGAGAGAGATGATGAGCAGGAGGAGACATATCACAGACCTAGAAAAAGCAAAAGACAAGGACATAGATCCGTTGAATTACCTCCCTTGACTCTTCACAGTCCTGGACTCTTGTGTAGGTTTTGGGGCGTATCTATCTTAATATCTCATTGTCTGCACTCTAGCGTATATAACATTCACCAATCTCTTCTTTTTATCCTTTGTCCAAGGTAAGGCAGTTGACTGTGTTTTATTTTCTAGCAATGCCCTGCTTTACAATCCCACAGTTACACATTAAAGCCTTGTGGATGCAAAATCAAGCTGACTGAGCAGTTCCACTACAGGGAGTTAAATGCTTGGCCGAAGGGCTCCTCAGCAGTAGCTGTTGAGGGAGCGGTGAACGCTGTACTTTCTTTGTTTCTGCCCACATTTTCCCAGCCAGCCTCAAAGCTACTGTCACCTCTTTTTCATCTCTCTGAGTATTATAAAGTAGTGTCTTGAGGGTTAAGTGTGGGAGACAGACTGAGACTGTATCCTCAGTAGTTACTTTAGCACCCTCCACATCCCCCTAACATCCCGTCATACCTCGCCCACGCTCAGCCCACCCTCAGCCCCATGGTATTGTACCCGGGTGTTGGCGGCACTCAGCAGCTGTAATTAAGCCGGCCCTTTATTGGTTTTGTCCTCGCCAAGGGAGATGTGCACAGGAAGAAGGGAGGCCCTGGTTTATTGCCTGGGCGTCTAAGAGAGGGGTTATTATGATTGCACGCTAGAGAGAGAAAGGGAAGAAGTGGATAGAGAGAGAGAAAGTGGAGAGAGTTGGAATGATAGAGAAAGACAGTGGTAGAGGCTGAATCGATATGCTCGACTCCTCTCTCCTCTCACCAAATCATATCTCAGCATCAGACTGAGAGTGAGAGAGGAATAAAGAAACAGAGAGAGAGAACTGGTAGCTAGCAGGGGGCTGTGTAGCCAGATAAACATCAGACTAATGTCCCAGCTCCAGGCCTGCTGCCACTGCTGCTATTGCTGCTGCCCAGAGAGGGTGCTGAAATTGCCTTTGCTAAGGTTTGGTTACAGGTTGCCTCAGCATGGTTGCACAGCAAGAAGTACATATGATGTCATGCACAGGGATGTACATTGCATTTAGGTTCGTCCAGCCAGAATTCTCAGCAGTGAAACAGGATGAAGAAGGTAAAGAAAGGGGCATGAAGCAACAAAGGAAAGACGGAGTACTTTTCAACAGAAACGCCAGCCTGTGCAGAGCGCTGACATCTGGACTCTTTTCATGCTCATGGAGCGAGACTGATTCCCTCAAAGGCTGAGTGGGCACGTGCGTGCATGCATTTGCGTGTGTGACCCTCAACCTTAACATGTCATTAATGGTTGAATTACAGTAGGCATAGTGTCCTCTCAGGAAAACTACATTTCAGTTGGTTCATTAGAGGCCACTGCCAGCACTGCCCCAGGTCCTTAACTTCTTCTCTTTCCTCTGACTGATGGACTAAAGAGAAGGCTGCTGAGTGGCGTGAATGTGAGACTCGACCCTCTCTGTGTGTCCTTGTGCTCCTTTGTGAGAGTGTGTGGCTGCACTTGTATGCTCATGCGTTTGAAGCCCAGTCCCTAGGAGGTCTTTTTTTCCCTCTTAAAATGCCTCTTTTTTGCGCTCCCGAGCAGATGTTGGATGTCATCTTGTTTTTAAATAGCTAAGAGAGAGAAGAAAAACTGCATACGCTACATGGTTAGTGCTTTGCTTTCAACCATATGTCTTGATGTGCGATGCTATTTGTCAATGCTAGTAACCATTTAACAGTTTATAGAAGGGTTAAACTCGATACCCTTTGCTGTTGTACTGTACCTGTTAGCGTAGGACATAAGTGTATATCTATACGTACATTATTCCACAGATCCTCCTCTGGCCTTGATGGTCAGTGGAGTCATTAATTGAAAGCTAAGGCAATGTGCTCCTAAAGGTACTTCATAGCCTCATCATTCTTGTTTAATATTTGATTTATTGATTAAAGAGGCTTATAAGGTCAGATCTATTGAAGGTCAGGAGGTGGACTTTCTTTGCTAAATCTCTGCTATTCAGTCCAGTGGAGTCTATATGACTGAACTGAACAAACATTTAAAACTGCACTGTGACTCAGACAGTTAATATTAAATGGTAAAGGTGTATATAGAATCCATGTTTAATTTACTTTTAGCTTAAGGCTCTTAGGTTCTATATGTCTAGGTTTTATGTTCGGGGAAGTATGTTTTGGTATTCCATGAGTCTCCTATTACTATCTCCGCTCCACATATCCACTGCACATTTAGTCTGTTAGCATATCCACATGCATTGTTTCATGAATGGGAAATAGACTGCTTTACACATAATCCTGTTGCTGTACCCCAAATCCAAATCTTTTTCATGCTCCAATTTATTCAATTACCAAAAATACACTTGAAGAAGCCGTGTGATTAAGCAATAATGAAAAAGCTTAATCTAAACATCTGCGTCTATCCAGTCCATTGCTATCATCATCCGTCTCATCCCCAGCCCGTGCTCAAATCCTCTTTTGCAACACTGATGGTATTTCATAAGCTCAATGAGATTAATTATTTCCATATTTTGCAAACATTGCACCGCGTGTGTTGCTCCCCCGTCTCCCTGCACGTGTACAATTAGCTCAGTTCATTTGTGTTGCAAATGAGCCGGCCCTGACGGTGCTCGACGGCCTCCCTGGGCTTCTCCTGCCACGCAGCAGAGAGGAGAACCCAGCCGAGGAGTGATCAAAAGCCTCCTTCTCTGGCAGGCAGATGCTGAGTAAACACACAGCAGAAGAAGCTCCAGTAACTGTCTCTTCCCGCTTCCACTCCTTGCCTTCATTATTTTTGGAGTCTGCTGGCTGGCATTAATGAAACCCCATGTAATATTCATTTAATTCCCAGTGTTTACTAGTTCATTAGGTTTTAGGATAGTAGTTGATCTGATCTCCAGGGGTGGCTAGAACGAGGAAAGAAGCTGACTTTGAAGATTTTCCTCTTTTCACCAGCCGGGCTTCCTTCCATTTATTCAAATGTCTCTCTTGATCCTGTACCATTCACAGTCCTCTCCTTGCTTACTGAATTGTGTAGCACTCCTCTTCCTTCGCCTGCTTCACTACACCTCTGACCCTCATTTATACAACTATAGGTAAAGTTTAAAGACTGTTATTAGAATTTATTGCAATGCTACATCACAATATAAACTCAAGTAGGGCCACCATCTGTATGAAACATATAACAGTACAGATGAGTAGAAGGCCACTTCCTGTGCTGCAAGTAAATCTATGAATCTAAGGGCCGAAAGGTTGCCAAATGTGAGCCAGCTAATTAAAAAGATGAGAAACTGAGTTTAGGTCCACCATCACCCTGCAACCCTGGTTGAAGTTAACTGTCATAGATTAAATGTTTTCCTCAGAGCAGGGCCCCTCTGGCCAGTTCAGCTCTCTGGTTCATGGCATGTGTTACAGACGTTGTCCTATGCAATTACAATTAACCCACGCAACCCTTTGGTCTGGGGCTCGCCCTGCAAAGGTCTGAAAGTGGGTTCATCGATTGAGATGTTGGCTTGTCAATGTCATTGAGTGCAGGAGAAAAGATCTTTCTACTGAGCACGGAGCGAGTGGCTTTTTCATCAGACGAAGAAGAGAGGCGAAACTTTGGCACAAAGCTTGTTTTATTTGTGGTTAAAGCTCCAATAGGTAGTGCTGCAGTTGTGTTGGAAAATGTACGCTGTATTTTTGCATCTGAGTGGGCACTGTACAGTCAGTTCTTAGTTCTGGCTTTTTTTTTGACAGTATTCTTAGCTTCAGTTTCTCTACCTGGCATTTATTGAACTCTTACTATCTGCATCTGTCTTGTATTATTTGGATGATTAAATTCTCTCCAGGCGGGAAGCAGCAGTGTTCCACAAATGAAGCAAGTATTCAAAGAGGTCACTGAATAGTAGAAAAATATCTCGGAATCTACTAAAGCTTTTAAGGTTCAATTAAGTAACTGGAGGATCTCTTAATTTTTTAGACAGATATCTTATGTATTTCTTTCTTGACTTTCACAAACCCTTCAACCCTTAAATTTAGCATAACTGCACAAAGTTTCTTTGATCACAGTTGCGCGCGCGCGTGTGTGTGTGTGTGTGTGTGTGTTTGTGTGTGTGCAGTGACATCTCTTAGACAAGAAAGGTGGTTTAGAAAGGAGGTCGGGAGGCAATGCCTTCCTATTATGCACAACTTCCTGTGTGCCTCCAGGCAAGCCTTCTAGCAGCCAGTGTGTTTGAGTTCAACTTAAGAGAGACTTTGTTGGAAAGGAAAACGAAACAGAAATGGAGAAGATGGGTGGAAACAGCAATTTATTAATTTGAAAACTACGCTGAAATGAATAGCATTTTCACTAGGTAACTGAGGGGGAGATGTTTCAACATGCTTTGCAAACTGGTCCCAGAACAGGATTGTGAAAATTAGATTATCTAATGTGGTTGCTCCAGTGGAACCTATTGTACATGTCTTCCATTATATTGCTTTTCTGCACTTTCTCAATTTTGTATGCATAATTTGACACATTGTAGGACAAAGCCTGTGAGGCTGTGTGTCTCAGGTGCTGTCTGGAGCAAACACTTTTGCTGCTGTTGACTTCATATTTTTTGCATTTTGTTAATCTGTTGCAAAAAGAACATTTTAATTTTTCCAAATGAGACCATTGCATGGTAAAACTAACTCACTTTGTGTGCTGTGGGAATTAGCCTGGCTCTATAATGTGAAGTGCTTGCATGTTGTTGCCAGTTACTTTGCAATCAGCACATGAGAGAGTTTAAGATGGACAATACTGCAAATAACAAACATCTTGATTTTAATATGCATAGAACCCAGCCAGAGAGACACGTTGGGGGTAACTGTGCTACAGTGGGTTCCCTTCCTATGGATGTAATTGGAGAGTGCTTATGCCTCCTTTCCTTGACAGTCACTTTGCTTCCCATTTAGGCCTCAGCGTGTGACAAGCCACCTTAAAGATCGAAGACTGTAGGAAGTAAAAGAAATATGTCCCATCCCACATGTAATAAAACAAGGAAATTTCTACATTTGATCATCTTTTTGCAGAAAGTTGGCTTTCTGGCACTTAAACAGTTTTTGAAAGATGTTCTGGAGCGTGCCCCTGACCACACACACAGCTTGTACTACAATAATCTGTTCTATTATTATTATTAATTCATAAATGATGTGTTAAAAATAGCTGCTGTGATGGTGAACGTGATCTGTTCTGGATTGCTAGAGGCATTACACAGTGTGTACTGCTGTGGAACAAAGAACATTTTAATGGAAGTGCTGCAGTCAAGTGGGCTCCCTCTCGATTTTCTTGTGTTTTCTCTTTGTTGTGTAATTGAAGCACTTAAAATACTGTGTTTCATCAGCAATAGAGTTTGAACACTGTCATGAAATACTTGCTTGTCACCCTCTATCCTAACAGTATAATTTTTCACTGTCTATAATGTAAAAACAATCCTGCATTTAGAAACTATTTCTGCTTCACAAAGACCTTCAGATATTTAGCATACCTTGGCAAAAGCATTGTAACATTATCCAGCTTTTAACCCTTTAATCCACTCGGGGCTTAATGTGTCTACGTTCAGAAACTGGAACCATTTGCTCTCATTCAGATTCAGTGTCAGTACCAGTGCTGGCTGGTTAGTATAAGGCGCTGATACAATGCCTCTTTATGAATAGCCTGTCTAAAACAAAAAAGAGTGCCTAAACATGTTAAACTTAAAATTAAATGTATATTGCAAAATAACTATGAAAAACTGTTTAGTCATACTCTGCACCTGCAAGGCATGTCCGTTTTTATTAAAAATTGGTTTTAAATTATACTTGGCATGGCCCCTTATGGTTTGGCAAGCAGGTGACCTGAGGCAGCTCTCTGATTGTTTGCTTCAGATTTTCCACAGAATGAAGCTCTCTGCTGTCTACCACTTTTGATGGTAGCTATAAGTATTGTTTTTATTTTTTTCAATTCCTGGTGCTGTTTCTCTCATCCACACCCACAATTAACTCTGTGTCCTGACTCTCACATTGCTCAGCAGCTCATTAATTGCAAACTGGAGAGGTCAGTTCCAGTGGAAGTGTTAAGTTTCAGGATAGCACAGCCGTCAAAATGAAATAAAATTAGGTTTTTATCCTTGCAAAACAAACATTGAAACAGGCATTAAAACCAAATGTATTGATTGGTGGAACCGTTTGGCTTTAAAAGTATTGAATTGCACTAAGCAATGCTTCACCACACCCTGCTGGTGCTGCGTGGTTACAACACCTATCAAATGGATTTTTAAACTGTTAATTAAGCCCTGTTTGTAACTGCTGCAATGGAGACAGTCATGAGCTAAGGCAGGCTGCTGACTTTTACTGTGACAGTAGTTTGATTTTTAAGGAGTACGGCTGCCGTGTCTAAAATGATACATATAGTGAACATGAGACAGATCAAGTGCAATTTAAGAATGTCAAATGAGTCCTGAGGTTTTGTGCAGAAATATTAGAACGGTGTCTGTAATACTAGATGATGAGATCATTTTCTGTCTCAGTTTGTTGGCACAGGAGAGAACACTGTGGGAAAAGGCATGCCAAGGTGTTGTATGGGACAATGCAGGCCCAACCTTGAACCCAACATGATGAGCTTTTTAGCCTGGACCCCATCACCATTTATCATCAAACATTGCTCATGTGTGAATAGACCTCATACTCCGTCTTCCCACAGACTGGATCACACTTCCTGCAACTTGTCAGTCTCCAGTGCACGCACCCCTCCACACTGTTTAGTCGTGTTGGATATTTGGTACAGGGACAACTTGGCTGGCTGCCGCGTCGTGCCGTGCTGCTGCAGTCTTATCTGTTGACTATAATAGACTCAGAGGAGTTGGGAGGAGGGGGGTGGGGGTGGGGTATAGGAGGGCATATATATATGTGTGTGTGCGTGTGTTGGAGAGTAATGGAGGGACAGACCTTAGGAGTCCAGACCAGCCTGGTCCGCTGCTGGTTTTCCCCAAGAGGGTCATCGGTCCGTCCAGCCTCAGAGATGTTATTTTGGGCAGCCAGGATTATTAAAGCATCCTCTGACTCACCCTCAGCTTTTTTTCATTACCTCCTCACTTTCTGTGTAGCCAGACAGCCGAGCAGCGTCACTGCCTTTGATTTCGAATGCAGCTTGCTCACTGGAATGAAAAATGCATACTTAGCAGAACCAAGAAGAAATGCATGTGTGGAGTGTGAGTGTGTGCAATCACTTGTGTGTCACAGAGAGAACAAGATGGGGAGACTGTGGCTCTTAAGACTTTTTTTTCCTCCTTGCAGAAATACAATCCAGTGTCTGGTTACAATAGAATATGCCGGGTTATGAAATACCCTGAAAAATGTCAAAAGTTCCTCACACAGAGCACTTTTTGAAATTAACATGATACATGCTTTTGTGTTAAGGCGGAAAGTCTTTGTCTTTGTACTTGTGTGTGTTGGATACTAGTGAGAAACTGTGAGTAGTTGTACTCTATTGATTACTCTTTATATAGTGCCTCAATTTTACCTGTGTATCTACGGCAGGATGATGCATCAGTGCTACTTTCGAAAACATTTCTCCCTTGAAAACTTCTGATTTTGTTTTTTCTGACATCTAGTGGTTTAGCTTTTACCTTCCTGCAGTGATGTAACAATGCAATCCGGGGTGTGTCAGTATACTCTGACATCAGTATTTCTTGCAGTTATAAGGGCAACAACATACTCATTGGCCTGCAACCATTCCTAGTGCTGGATGTAGACAGATGTGTGACAGACTTGTAACTTTAAAACCAGACAAGGCCATGAAACACTACTTTTCATCCTGATGTTAAGGACAATACACAGCTATAGTGTAAATCTTATTTGAAAAAATATTGTCAATTTCCTGACTATGAAGATTTTGATGTTTATTTATTTGGCCTTGATCATAATGCTGCATCATGCTAAACTGCACAGTGTATGATGCAAGAAATATTTTTTTTAAAAACGACAGCCAGGGAGGAACAAAAATGGAGGAAAAATTGAATTTATGGCATCCTGATCTCTGTGAAAAGCTCTCTGTTGGGAGTACTTTAAATGGAAATTCTATGTATGCTGTAAACTGTCTCAAAACATGAATGTATTTTACCCTTTTACAAACATTTACTAACAGTTACTTACTGAAAGGCCTTTTTTTCCGGCAGACATGTTGTAGTAGCAAGAAAAGGACAAGCGTAAGAGCCACATTATGGACGGTACTGTCCCATAAGTCATACCAGTGTGACAGTGACCCAGCAGGCACACGACCCTGAAAACTGAAACAGCAAAGTGCATTCAGCCGTTATTATTATTTACACCTATATATTTCTGTCTTCACTGCAGCAGCTCTAAATGTCAGTCTTTTTTCTGCTTCTCATGTAGATAATGTGGCACCAAAATGTATTTTGCTCCTTGAATATAAATCGATGTTTTTGACGCATCCTTCTGCCCTTCCACCATGAGTCTGTTCTGCGTGCAGCTTTTGTGCAGTGGCTAGTTGGCTATGCTGATTAGCATGCAATGCTACCAAGAGTGAGGTTTGTTTGTTCAGTCCATTTTTGGGGGCTGTTTTTCCAACACTCTTCCTGCAGTGTCTCCTCCACATCAATTACGGTAGTTTTTTGCTTTGTATTCCTGCCTCACTCACCCCCTGTCCACAGCGCCAGGCGTGTTATTGTGTTCAAGGGTGTTCTCTCCCTTGATAGTCAGACAAGGCTTAATGCAGGGGAGGTTTCAGTGTGCTGCTTATAAATGTGTCCCAGATATGCTATTTTATTCGTTCATATTTTATAATTTGCATGCTTGTTTTGGGTTTGACATTAACAATGCAGCTAAGTTCATTAAATTGAAATAGATTTTTTTATTTGTGAAAGGTAGCATTTGGTGTCATTTATATGTAGATAGACTATGGAGCAGATCTGTGTGCATCCTAGAAGGCTTGAAATAGGGAGAACCCTCAAAAATGATTTTGCATCGAGCCCCCAAAATGGTAGCCCTGCTAAGTTTCTTCTGTTAAAAAGGCCCATAAACCGTTAAGAAGTTAAGCTACTATTTATTCAGAACAAGTCCAAAGCCGGTTCTTGTTTCCCATGTGTTGTCACACAGGCTATTATGTGGTTTCCTCAGAGGGAGTGAATAGGAGGATGATGTCTTTCATGTGGTGCTGTTGCAGTAAGGTCTGGTCACAGATGAACGCCAATCACATGTATCTTCTCACAGGTTCAAATACTTGCAAAAAAATGTTAATTACCCACCAGTGCTGTGGTGTTGATTACTTACAGGCCCTCCAGAGGACACCCCCACCCCACACTTCACCAGTTCTCTGTGTTATACTGTAGCTTTGCTCAAGTCAAGCTGAATTCAATAAGCATAATTACAGACAGTACTCTTGCACTGCTCCAGATTTGTCTCAGCAAACCGTCTGGATATTTCTAGGTGATTGCTTTATTAAATTCCAGATGTGATGTGCTTTTTTTTCTGTTCTTGGCAGTATGATTTAAAAAAAAAAAAAAAAAACGTACACATGCTCTGCTCTTCTAACCTCTCTCTGTAGGGAGAGGAGAAGCAAGCAGCAGTGTAACAGTCCTGACTTGTAGCTAATCTTAATGGCATATTCTGCTGGGGCTTGGCCTACATAGAGTGCTAGCAGTGCCACTTCTTAAAAAGGAGACCTAACAGGCGGTACAGTGCAGAAGATATATTAACCATACAGAGTATAAACATAACATGAACACACACGGCACCGCTTGGTCTCCGTACAGACAGGAAGACAGAGTCTGTGTTGTTGCAGCCAATTAGTGAACACACTCACCGATCTGCAGACACTGTCAGCTGAACTGATAGATGTGGGACTGCTTAACTTCTCTGTCCACTTGCTTCACACAAAACTTTTCACAGAACAGGGAGACAAAGTGAGGGGGTGGCTGCCATCTGCTACTGTGAATGAAACTATGCTTTTGGGCATCAGGCCGTGTGCATATGTGCAGGGCTTATCACTTATTCAGTTTCATTCAGAACAGAACATTTTGCAATCAGTTTATTGTAACGACAAAGAACAATGGGATTCAGACGATAAAATTTTAGTGGCAATATTCTATACTTTATTAAAATATTTTTTTACTTGGAGAGATTCTATTGCATGAACCTGGTTTATTAAGTTTACTCAAATTTTTAACCTTTGGTAATTAATGTGTTTATCCCCAGGTTAAACACATTGTATAGGTGTTTGAGTGACTGCCTTAAGTTTTTGTGCATAACTTTATCAATTCAACTCTTAAAATTTTAAAGTGTCAAAGTGTGGTTTACATTTTCCATCTTTACTGTGTAACATATACTTGCATTTATGCTTCTCCATTAGCCAGATTACAAATCTGATTGTAAACCATTTTTGCATTTTTGGACACTTAATCTAGGTTAGTTAGTCAGTTAGTTAGCAACAGAAATGTATAAAACACCACACTCGCATGGATGGAAATGGATGCTTTTACACCTTATTAACATCCTGCTAGAAAGTGTTTTAGATGCATTTGCGCACTATTAAAAAATTGTATAGCTATCAGATCTGTCGAAGATGCATTAAATAAGTCGCTATTAATGCAGTCAGTGTCTATGTTAATTAGGGTAATTAACTATAATACTTTTCGTAATTACTGCAGTTACACAAGACGAGACAACAGAACAAAAGTTGTGGCTTTACAGTGCAAGAGAATTAATTTGGTAGGAAAACTTCAGATACCTAACTGTGTATAGCAGTTCATAATCCTCAGATCCATTGACATCACTGACCAGATTCTTGATGCAGTAGAAGTACATGTACCTGAACAGTGGCTTTTATGAAGGTCTGATGTGCAGGAGGTAAAACACACAACAAAATCTTAGCAGGTGTGGGTGTACTGGGTGGGAGTACTTCTAACCACCACCACAGGAAATTTTATTCCAACAGTAAAAATACATATAGACTCTTCAGGTTTTGCTATTTATATTGTCAAAAATATCCTGCTACAATGGGGCCTGTACAAAAGGCATTTATGGGAGATGCTGTAAATAATAAAGACAAAAAAATACATTGCAAATGCAGTACATATAGCATTTTGAAAAACATTCAAACTTTATCAGTGCCATTCAGAATTCTTCTCTGAAGTCATCTCCTTGTCAGTCAGATGCACCATGCACTCAAAGAAACTGTGAGCCCAGCAGCCTACTTCCTACTTTACTCTGTAGTAATAAAACACCACTCCCCCCCCATCTCCCCCTATCTCCCCCCATCTCCCCCCCTGTCCCCAACCTGTCCTGGGAAACGCTGTGTCAACAACCCATCTTGCACCTGCCCTCCCTGATTCCATACTGCCGTCAGTCAGCTGTCAGCACCGCCATCACAAACAGCATATAGTAGCATATCTTTAGTCCAACTCCTGGGAGGGTGGAGGTGAGGTCGGGCTAAAGAAGGGGGAAAGTGAATGGGGAACCATGGAGGTAGATGTGTAAAGTGTTGTGGCAGAAGAGTGACTTTTACAACACCAACCAAACACACCCACACACATGTACTGAGTAGACTTATCCTAGAGATCTCTACCTCTCTCTCTCTTTCTCTCTGTTCCCCTCTGCCTCTTTCTCTCTCTCTCTTTCTCTCTCTCTCTCTCTCTCTCTCTCTCCCTGTATTTTATTTGATGCCTGAAAATCCACTTCATGGATAAAAAAAAAAACATAAACCATGTGATTTGTTCAGTTTAAGTATCATAAGATCTACGGCTGAATGAGATTAGGTGAAACCCTCTCATCTGCTTGTGATTGGTGATAGATGTCAGCTAGTAATCAAGCAAGGAATATAATCCTTTCCGGCGGAGGACTGAGCGGCCGATGGGTTGGACAGGGTCGCTGCTCGACCTCCAGTTATGGAGATCACATGATGATGGTGTTAAACCCGATAGTCGGCTTGCTTTCAGGCACCCAGAAGCCTTTGCAGCAGGGTCATAAACTGTGCCATCTCTTCACATCCAGCAGTGTAGCAGTGTAGCTTAGGATGCAGCAGACCGTCGGACACAGAGCAGGAAGTACTGACTCTCTCATTTGGATATTAGTAACTTCAGCTAAACTGTCTGGTTGCTACAGGAATTTAAAGTGATCTGACTGCACCGGGTAACAGGGGGATGGGATACATTTCATTTGCACCGAGGGGCATCCCATATTCACTGCGGCCAGCTGAGTCAGTCTTGGAGAGGAGAGTGATGCTGCATCTCTAAATGGACCATTAGAGGTGTTTTTCCTCTTCTTGTCTCTTCTCTGATCGCTCTCAGTTGAGACACGCACATTCAGCTTGTTTCTTGTTCTGCTCCTTCTTTCTTTTTTGTTATCTCTTTCCAATAGAGACTGTTCCAGGTTGTATTGTTGTCATTAGTGGCCCAGATTCCTTCTAAGAGGAGAGCTCTGCAGCACGGCGCCACTCATTTGTTCTCATTTGACTTCTCTCCATTATACGGGAAGTAGAGGTGGCACCATCCCCATGGGGGCAGCGTTGCATTTTCACCTTGATTGCTTTTGGCTTTCTTATTTAACATGTTTCTCCAGCAGCAGCAGAAACAGAGTGGACAGAGCTGGTGTCACACACTCAGTCCGAAGAGCGCTGCTGCAGGACTGATTTTGCTGCTGTGTGCAGATCACCCATAGCCCTCTAGAAATAAAACAAGGAGTTTTTTGGTGCTGGAGGAGACAGGATTTGAAAAACAACAAGGGACTGGTCATAGGCTGTGAGCCAGCGCTGGTACGAGATAGTTTGGATCGGACTGGGCGGCTTTTGTCAACGGATTGTGCACAGAATCTCTTTGCGTGGAGCAGCCAAGCAGAGATTTGAACTGAGCTACATCCCAGGATTCGACAGTTACTTTCAGTAAGGCTGGTTATATCTCAGGATTTAGACTGATATATGCAGTTTGGATGTAGAGTGTGTGAAAATGCAGTCTTTTTAAATAGTTTATTAACAGTCCTGTGATTTATTTAATTACTATGAAAATGTAAACATTTAAATTACATGTCTATTGCATCACGTACTCTGTGTAATTCACGGTCGATATATTCTATGTTTGTAAAGCACGAAGAATAAAATTAGCAGCATGTAGCTTGCATGTACATGTCCTTGCTGTAAAATGGCTTTTTTTCAGTAGAGCAAAGTATTAACTGTCTTTGTCTGAGGCACAATTGTCACAACAGCAGTGGAAAGCAGCAATTTGATCATTGCATTTAGTTTTTTTTTTATGGCATCACAAAGAGGCTTAAGCTAATATCTGTGAAGTGCTGATTGAGGATGTTGTGGTGAGAGAGTGAGTTAGTGTGTGTCACTACTGTGTACAGTAGATGCATCTAGGTGCCTACACATGCAGCTGAGAGCATGAAACCAGCAACATCTGTGAAAGGTTCATCACTCACTGAAAGCTTCCTCACGGACACAGAATTATTGATCTTTGTGCTTGTGGCATTTCTTTGGTTTTAAATGGAATATAAACATAGCCTCCATGCAAATGGATGCGGGAACCACATTGTCTAATTCACTATGGAAATCATCAGGAATAAGCCAGATTTTTTTTTTTTTTAGTTTGTTTATTTGCTTTGCTTGTAGACCCACCTCATCTGATATTTTTGTCATTACAGTGGTTGTGAGAGGAGATGAAACGGAAAGGCAGACAGAATGAGACAGGGAGACAAAATGAATCATATAATCGCAAAACTTAATTAAGCTCGGTCATAATGCTTTACATTAAGTCTGCTCCGGAGCGTTAAATCTGTAAACTTTTCGAACATGCAGTGATTATCTTCTCTAAGCTCCCTTATAACAAAGCAACCTGAGATGGATGAATAATGTGAGGAATAATCATGATCTCAGTATCGAGCAAATGATTGATTACGATTTCAGCCAACATTGTGCATCATCGGCTGTGTTTTTGTTAATGTGTGTGTTAAAGGGTGTTAACGTTTAAAGGCTGAAATTTTCCTACTATGCAGTAATGTGATCTCTAGTTTGTATGTTACAGATTTTTTCAGGGCTTTCCACTTGATGCCAGCACTTTCATCATACAGAGTATAGGGATACTGAGTATAGTATATGTTCACATGTGTACACACACAGACTGAGAGACTGACACAGTTAGACAATCTGTCCATTTGCAGCCAGGAAACTGGGCTGTGGCGGTGGATGTTTCTGATCACATCCCATCAGTAGGTCAGAGCAGGACCACATCTGATGAGGCAGAGTGGGGCAGCTTCACCACAGACAGACCCACTTCTCATTACACGGTGGCGTATCAGGGAATTTCACCCATTGTTTTGTGTGTGTGTGTGTGTGTGTGAGTGTGTGTGTGTACTGTGTTGCAGAAAATAACATCATGTAAAGGTTTTATCATAGCGAGCATGTCGGGTCATTTCTAATCTTTTTGGGTCACACTTTTTAATCTTTCAGGGCCATAGTGTAATCCCATGATTTTTGTGAGCCATGGATTTGATACATTATGCTGCTTTTGATAAGGACAGTGTACTTGAAAAAGATGATTATAACTGGAATTACCTCTAGGGCACTGGAGGTATGTAAGGCTGTGCTGTCAGCAAAAGCCATGTTAACACGACATCTTAGAGATGTCAAAAATCATTCAACCCAAAAGGACATCCTTGTCATCAGTTTCACATATTGTTTCCTTCACCATGTTAGTTAAAAAACTACAAATGTCAATCATATAGCAAAGCCACTATCTCCTTCCCCGAAATGAATCTTACTGTCATTTCTGTTCTTGTCTGTAACGGTGCGTTACAGTGTTACAGGAGAGGACATCTATAGTTAGCTCAGAATTGACCATCATCTGCAACAAGGGCTGCTGTTATTCCCACAGCAGGAATGCATAGAAGCCTTGGCCTGTATTCCCAAAATGTACCGTGCAGACAGTGTACATCACTCTCTTTTGTTGGCCTGTTACGTTGATTCACTGCTCTTCAACCTGCTGCACACCACGCTGCCTGTGCTGCGACGATGTCTGCGGTGACATCATGCACGAATCTTGCAATATAAGGGAATGTGATGGAGGGAGTATGTCGCCGTGTGATTCGTGACTCAATCATTGCAGCAGCCAAGCTCCTGTACAGCGTCACGAGCATCGTAATCCCATGGTGTCCCATCCTGCCTCTTCATGCTTGAGCCTGACAAATATGATACTGAATGCACCATGCACACCAGCTGCACCTTTAGCTGCAGGACACAGTCAACTGGCATCAACTGTTCTATATTTTTTGCTCCCTCTAATTCACATTCACCATTGATGGTACCTCCTTTCCCTTTTCACATTTTGTTTCTCCTTTCTTTATCTCTGTATGTGTCACTTGAGAATGGAATGCAAATCCAAGATCAGCAGAGTGTGTCATGGTGGAGCTGTGGAGAGCTCAGAGGTGTATGCAGAGAGGCTATCACAGTAGCAGCGGCAGCTGGAGTATTGGGGGAATATTGCACAGTCCAAAATTTAGTGCTGCGCCACTGCTTTGTTGTATATATTGAGGGCTGGTTCTGCACAGACAGCATTAATATCATGATACAGATGCTGATAGAGTGGAGCAGGATGCTAGCTTGCTTGCTAACTGCAATAGACATTTCTCTATTTGGACAGGAAGAACATACGAGGCTAAATGGGAGCAGGGAAATGTGATACTTATGTCAGGATGAGTTAGAGCTTGTCAAAGGGCAGTTTGTTAATGTCTGTTGTAGTTGCTATGGCATCAACTATATGCATGTGTGTGTTCTGGGTGTAGCATTTCAAGACAACATCCCAGAGAGGACATTAGCCTGAAGCCCTGAGGACATCCTGAGAGCACAAAGTGAAGCGTTTCTTAAGCAGCCAGTGCAGCTCACATTAAACACACGCACATCCACAAAAACACACAGGCATGCACACGTGAACACATGCACACACATAACACACACCTCCGTGATCATCAAATCACTATAAAGAGACACTTCTCATGCACATCACACACTCCCCCACATTCCCTCCCTCTCGCCTGTCCCCTACTCCAGCATATAATTTCTGCTGCTGCTTCACTTTAAATTTGTGAATGAAGCGCCGCTCAGTTAGTGTCCAGGCGCATCTCATGAATAATGCAACAAGCCTCATGTGTTTTTCTCAAGCTTCGTCTGAATCACTAGTGTGTTTGGATGCTCAGGTGGTATGAGACATTTGTTTTGATGTGAAACAGAAAGGAGGAGTCACTTGTGTGTTTGCAGCTGCATCGCAGACGCTCAGAATGGCCTTTTGTCTTTCTCTAGATCTTTCTTATAAATAAGGGTGTGTTCATTAAAGTGCACATCCATTAGAGTCTTGTTGTGTTTCCTCTTCATCTTTGCTGGTGTGATTGCTACAGCGTGTTGCTCTCCACTTGTGAGAAATCACTCATCAGTTGAATGGTCTGGGGCTAATACTGTCACTTCGTTTATCTCAGATTTGCTGTTGATAAATGTGATATAGGAGATGGTGGCATTTTCTTAGACTGTTTAGCTGTTTCGTCTTCCCAGGAGCACTTTTGGTGTTTCATTTGTCTTAGCAAAAACATTCCTTATAACATATGTACCATGTCAGGATTCTTTTTATTTGAAATACATGCTTACTATTGTATTATTTTAAATGCACTAACAGCCTTTAATAGCTGAAATGGAGAAAAGTTCAGATAGAAATAAAGTCATTGCATTCCTGAATGCTACCTATACATCCAGTAGAACACCAGGTCAACACTGGAATACTAACACTTTGTATTAATTCTCACTATCAGTAGTACAAGCAAGGCTTTTGCATTGCAAGTAATTTGTTATTAAAATATTACTGTCAGCTTTGATATAGAAAACATTAGTGAATTAATATAACATTTAAAGCAGCATTAATTGAGCATTTGACCATGTAGGAGCAGCAAAGCAAGCTGTAAACATAACAGTGAAATTATCACCATATAGTATAATTTGCAAACTGTTGCCTCCATGTCCAGCATTCATGGAACAACACTAGTACTCATCAGGAGTCATGTTTGTATCCATCTGTTGAATCCAACATATGTAATATTCATACACCTTTTAGCTCTGTTTTTTGTTTTGTTATTCTGTACCTTTTACATTAAGTAAAACTTGCTTTTATGTACTAGCATTGCTGGAAAGCACATTTTGTGCTGCACTATTGCTCAACTTCTGCCCCTCTCTAACAGCCCATATTTTAACTGTACAGCAGTTCATGAACTGTACACAGTGCTCATTCATCATTCTGTCTCTCCCTAGAGCTGGCACTTCACTTAAGTGAGATTATTCAGTGTTCAACATAGAAACTCAACACAGAGAACACAAAAAGCATCTTTGCCCACACGTGCCTCACTATAGTGCTTATATCTATTGTACTGTACATCCATTATGCTCAGACTAGCTTGAATGGTCTGTGATCCAGTAGGCAGGGGCCAGACCTCCTCTGTCCTCTTCAGTGAATCAGCCAATCACACATGAGGAGTCCTTACCTTGGCCAGTGAGCAAGGCTGGCAGCAGTGATTTATGGAACCCATAGAAATTTATGGAAAGTTGTCACGTACAAAATTAAGGGGATGCTTCACAGAGCTTTTTCCTCACCAAAATGTCATTATTACTTTGGAGGAAAAGTGGGAGAAATGTAGGAGAAAAGTGGCTTATGAATAATTGATTTTGAACAAAAGAATAAATGCATTAATGTACAGTTAGCTTCCTTTAGGCTTTTTATCCTCTTCCTAGCTGGTTTCCTTTCTGACAACCAGACAATGATAAAATGATTGACAACTAATTTGGAAATATGAGGGTGCTGACTGTAACCATACTTGAAAATTACCATTTTAACTATTTTCCAACATTACTCGTCATTTGAAGATTTCACTTTTATACTGTTCTATTTATTGAGGATGAGGACACATAATTTTATAGAATGTTTGATACAGAAGATAAAAGTAAAGTATGAGTTTAATGATCTTAGTGTGTGCCGTTACTGTTTGTGCATTGTACTCTTAAATCTTGTTCCATATATGTTCGTTGTACTGTGCACACAAATACAATCAGTGAACCTCTCAATCATTCATCAATGCAGTGCTCTCAGTACACTGTTGGTTTCTCATAAGTCACCCTTTGCACACAGTCACATGCGCAAACACATACATGTTGACGTGATCATATCCGGGGCCAGGTTGTATTGTTAATCTTGTGCTATCCTGTTTATAATTTATTTAAGCATTTATATCAATAAAGTAATCATAGGCTATCAAATCAAAATGAAAAACAGCCCCTGTCGCCAAAATAATCAAATATTAGACACGACATGCTCTGTTTGAAGACTGGGTTAATTAAAAAATCGAACTCGATTTTTTGAGGTGGGTGTTTGCTTTTGTGAAAAATCTGTTTGTCTGTTTGGAAGATCAGGTTATAAAGCCAGCTGCATTACATGTCATATTGTTTAACTGGGCCAGCTCAAGAAGTTAGTTTATCCTTGGAAATGTTTGTTGTAAAATGTAACAGAAAAACCTGGTTGCATGCAAACTGTGCTCGAATGAGAGCATTAGTCAGCCATGTTATAGAGCTTTCGGAGTCTCTTGTACTTGCAGTGAGAGGAGGGAGTGGTGCTGCATCCTGCTGTTTAGTCCCATTTTTCTCTCTCTTTCTGCATATGTGTGTGTGACAGTGCAGGCTTTCATCAGGTTTTGACAGGGACTGAGACCTATGCAGTGCAGGGCAAAGCAAAGTGTAGCTAGTTTACAGACTAAAGGTTTCAACCTCAGCAGAATAGCATAGAGCCATGTAAAAAAACACTGTGAAGCTGACTGATACCACACATTTTCACTATAAGCTGACTGTAAATTTTATTCAACTTTAACAACATGCACGCAGATAATACTCCTCAAATCTTTTAAACTCTGGATTTCCATCAGACTCAGAAATAAATCTTGATAACATGTGTATATTATATTTAAAGAATCAGAGAACATCCAGTTCAAAGTGGACCAGCCAGTAAATCCCACTCTTTTGTTCCCCTCTCTTTGATCTGCAGGAAACGAAGCCCATCTGCATCCAGGGATCCAAACCAAAAATACGACCAAAGGGAGGGGGGTGACCACTCACAGTATGCCCCGACGGACGGCGGCATGCCCAGATCACCGTCCGACTATGGGGATGGGGACCCTCGGCGGGCTCCGCGGGGCCCACACATGTACCCAGATGTTGATGCAATGCGAATGGGCTACCGGGATCGACGGGGTCCCGGACGTTGGCACTCCCAGGAATACCCACTGGACCAGGAGCTAGATGGACCACCCAGCGAGTATGACCTCCAACGGCAGCGCCAGGAGGAGTTCCAGACGCGATATCGCAGCGACCCCAACCTGGCGCGCTATCCTGTCAAGCCCCAGCCCTATGAAGAGCAGATGAGGATGCACGCTGAGGTGGGTCGGCTGAGGCATGAGCGTCGCCACAGTGACGTCTCCCTGGCCTACACAGAGCAGGATGACCCCGGTCCCATCCGGCTGTCCCGCCAGCATCTCACCGAGCGCCGGCCGCCTATGGTGGGACAGCGCTCCTACTCTGTTGACCGCTCCTCCCCAGGTCCTATGGGTCCTGGCCTAGGAGGCCACAGAACCTCAAACCGCAGCCCTCCAACGCCACACCGCAGCCCCGTGCTGGGTGACCGGTCAGGGGACCTTCGAAGAGGAGACCTGGGTGTAGGTGGGGATCCCATGAGGAGGCAGCAACACCACTTGGACCCCAGTTCAGCTGTCCGCAAGACCAAGAGAGAGAAGATGGAGACCATGTTGAGGAATGACTCTCTCAGCTCAGACCAGTCGGAGTCAGTGCGTCCACCACCCCCGAAGCCCCACAAAACCAAAAAGGGAGGGAAGATGCGGCAGGTGTCATTGAGCAGTTCAGAGGAGGAACTGGCCACCACACCAGAGTACACGAGCTGTGAGGATGTGGAGATAGAGAGTGAGTCAGTCAGTGAAAAAGGTAGGTGCCACCACACCACCAGCCTCACTCTGTCTTTTCTCTTTTTGCTACTTTCTCTGTGTCTAGATAGGTCTATTCAGCATTACTCTATACAAAGGCAGACTTCTCAGAGGCTTTTTCTGTGCAGTCAAAAGCCATGTGAAGCCATCCTTCTGTAGTGCTACTGACACAATATTTTTGTTTAAAAAGATATTTCATTCAAATATAATTTAATTATTGTTGCTGTCTTTTGTTGATATTGATTCTTTATGCAGTTGTTGACTAAGATGCTGTATAACCTTCAGATTCCCCAGTCTCCAGTCTATGTATGTACTGTGTGTGTCTCCATGTTTCTTTGTGTATTTTTAAGTATTGGGCTCATTATTTTTGGTTTAAAAACACTTTATGACTATTTGTTTTTTTTCTTTAAAAAAGCTAACAATCTGTTAAAACATTAGTACTATAAAACTTTCGATAACAAACAGAAAAATATAATTTTTGTAAATTATTTTTTCCCTCCGTAAAATGAAACTGGTACATAATCAGCAGCTAATTTTCATCGCTCTTTAGTTTCTGTTTTCTGAGCTGTAAAATTTTTAAAAAGACTGTCTTACTGTACACTGCAATTCCTTTTTGCTGAAAACAACAGCCTTTGCATGTGCGTAACAGTTGTCTTTTATAAAATCCCAGCACTGTAAGTGAAAATCTTTACAAGCTGAAAATGATGAGCCTTATGTTTGTGCAAAGCACTGCAGCGTTTTCTGTTTGTTATTAATGAATCTACTCTAACAGCGCCGGTGCCTTTGAGGAGGAGGCTTGTGCACTCATGAGCCAGCCAGATATGTTTCAGTGTGGATGGGTGTTGTTGTGTGTGAGTGGGTGTAATTTTAAATGAATGTAGCTCTACTGCTCTCAAGGCTTTCTCCTTTTGCTGCTGTGCTATGGCACACTTTGCCAGGTCCAGCCACAGCTGTTTCACATGATCAGTCTGTTCTAATGGACAGTGTTACATAACAGGCAGACTGAGGGAAACGGGGAGAGGGCTGGTGTGTGGGTGTCTAGTAAAACAAGGTGAGCTGAGTGAATAACAGTTGCATTTTAGAGTAGTTTTATCTCATCACTGCTACATATAAGTAAATGAAGGTAATAAGTGAGCAGAGTGTTCTAGTGATTATATGTGTTCCTGCAGCATACTGTGCCCCCTGTTAGTCTTGGTGTCATTACACCCATAGAAAGTTGCAGTAGGGTCATAAGTCATTCCACATCGGATGCAAACAAAAACTGATAATGATACTGAAACTGATAATGGTTGGGTCTGCTCAGTGTTTACTGAACAAAACATAAAATAACAGTTTTAGGTGGTTTTTTTTTACTGAATGTTCAACTGTTGATTTTTGAAATGATGTCAGCCAGTTTCATGTCAATAACTGTCAGTAATGACAGAATTGTTTAAACATTAAAATAACAATGTGAATTCTTAATTCACACTATGGGTCTAGTTTATTATAGTGTACTTAGCTGGTGTGCTTGGTATCATCTCAGCCTTATGGTACTTATGTCTCTTGGAGACACAAGCATACTTGCCCAAGTGTGAAAACACATACCGGTGAGCAAACAGTCAGAGTGACTGAATTAAATGCCTCTTTGCATAGAATCAACATCAAAAGCAGTTGTTTAGGCTGTTAGCTTCCTGACTGCTCCACCTGGTTGACAGTTGTCGTAATTGCAAATTGATTTTGGTGTCAAACCTGTAATTACGGAGGCCTTTACCTTAGAATTTTTAAAAGCGCCAAACAGAAAGAAGAAGCCATCAGCTGCCTCAAGATAAACACAAGAATACAAGATAGAAAAGAGGAAAGTACAGTAGCACAATTTGCTTTTTTTCAGTAACACTACACCAAAGTGGCTGCCACATGCTAGAAATGTTTAATGTAGAGGGGAGCAGAGGAATTTGGTTGGTCTGCTCAGTTATGTAACTGTTCTCCACAGTAAGAGAAGCAGACCAGCACCAGCACTACATTATTGATGTGGGAGTTTCCAGGTTTCCAGGTAGCCATGGAACAAAAAAGGGAAAGAAGTAGGCTGTTTTGAGGGTCAGAGTTTTTGTTGTTTCTGTCTGCGTCTGTCTGCCTCCTCCACAGGTCAGCCTGTGTAGGAGAGAGAAGAAAAACAAAGGAAAGAGTTGAACTATTGACCTGAATAAGTATAGCTTTCCATGCTAGGTACAGAACATCCTCAGACAACTGAATATGTGGACCTACCTGCATTTGGTCTTTATCTAGTTATTATTGTTGTTATTTATTTCGTTATAATTGGCAATTTCATTCTTCTTCTTATAGTTATTATTTAATAATTACAGCTCCTGTGATTTGGTGCATGAAGGGAGTCTAATAAATGGTGCAGAAAATTCCATTATATTGTTATTTCAAAGTAAAGTTTCCCTGTTGTCAAAGTTGGTTTAATTACTATGTAGCAGACAAAGAGGGGATTCAAACTCAAGACCACAGTTTTGGACATCTCACATTCTAGTGTATTATTATCATCAGTGTATATGTTACTGTATACAACCAGATAAAGATTCTGAAAAAACACCTACAAAGATGCAAATAAATCAAATATGGCAGTATATAGAATTTACATGTGGGACAAATTAAGCCTGAATGTAGAAATGGCATTGATATATTTCAGCGGCTGTAGAGTTAATTTAGTTTTTCGCTAAAAGGCAGAAAAGAAGAAGAACCAAAAACAGTCCGAGTAGCTATGCTAATAACATCACATTAAACCAGAGCAGAAGGATTTAAAAGAAGGCAGACTGCACTTTTTTGGCATGTACCCGTCAGTGCCTTATGCATTCAGCTTGACTGGACTACAGGATAGGTGTGTAACAGCAGGCTAAGCAGAGTGCACGTCTCAAATCTCTTACACCTGGAAGGGCTTCTGAGAAAAGAGGAGGTCTTGATGGGATGAGAATGGGGTGAGTCCAGGGGAAGAGGAGACTGGGGAAGAAGGGGTGTGCCAGCTATAATGGGCCAGGCTTGTGTCTGTGAGTGCTGGAGACTGATTTATTGCGATGGTTCTCTCCCTGTGTTTTCCTCTTTATTGATTCCCTGACATGCAGTCTCATAATAGTGCCGAACACACAGAAAAGGAGAGGATGGCTGGCTAACTACAGCAGACAGGTGGACATTGTGCAGTGACAACCTAAGTTACATCCTCATTAATAGCTTTCAGGATCAGTTCTTGCACCTCAGTAAGTCTACTGGTTTTGTGCACTAGATCTTTGAAGATAGTCTTATTGATTTATTGTTTCTTTTTTGTTTGCCTGAAAGGGCTAATATTTCTGAGTTTTATGCATTAAAATGTAGGCCATAGTTTGGTTTCCTGTGTTGGAATCCAGGTAATGTTTTAAAATCTACCTTCACCAGGGGTTTAATATGATACTGTACCTTCCTAGCATGGTGACTATGTTTAAACATACACACTGTTTCACCCCTGCCTCTTTTCTGCTCTCACCCCTTGAATTGTAGTAAAAACAGCATCAATAATTAATGATCCAATTAATAGTTTACACTGGTTTTTATTGAGCCGTCAAAGTGATGGAGAGCCTGCTGGTGGTGAACTCCGCCACTGCCTGCGCTCTGCCTTCGACCTGAATCAGCACTTTGTGGGGCCTCGGAGCCGGGGCGAAACGGCAGGGCTGGGCGCAGACTGCTGATGCTCACAATTTATGGCTGTGATGAGTATCCTGCTCCCTGAAAAACCACACAGTGCCTTGCTGGGGATCAGTGCCCAATTGTGGTGTGCCACTGTTAATAAAGCTTTGGGGAAAGAAGGGGGAAAGGCTGTTCGTGCCTCCATGCTGGCACCCACTCAAATTCTTTTTGACAAACATTGAGGGTGGGCTTGGCAGGTGGAGGTGGAATTTTGACAGATATAACCTTGAGATAAGCTATATAGCATCCAAATTTGATCTATCTAGAGTTCTAAAATAGCACATATGCATAAATGCAAAGCTCTGACTCTCTCAATAGCTAATATACATTATATGTTTCTTCCTTCCTCTTCCTGGTCCTAAGTGAAGGCGGTTTTGATTATTGTGGCTATATTAGGCAAGTGACTTGTTCAGTAGAGATTATGTACCACACAGGACCGTACTCTGGTGTTATGCTGCTGACAGAAGAGCAGCTGGAAGGCAAAGGGGGTAATCACTGTTGTCAGCTGTTGGTTAGAGGGTCACAGAGGCCAAAGCCTGTCTGGGGACATCCATAATGTTTTATCACAGTGCATAACTGTGTACAGTAAGTAGCTTTAGAACTCCCTTAGACTGGTGGATGGATAGTGATAGCAGAGGGAGAAAAAAAGGAGTAAAGTTTGGTTGTCTGGCTTTAACTGACCTTGCAGCACAGTTATAACGCTTTACGTGACGAAAAGTGTTGAAATGTCATTAGAGAACTTTTAACTCAGATATGGACATTATTATTATAAATATTTTGTTGAAACACCATTTAAAAACCACCTTTATATCAGCATCACCTAAGATAATCTGTGCAATATAGTAATGTCTATTATTGTGAAGAAGTAAAAATATGCAACTTCTGCAAATATATTGCCCCCAATTTTACAAAACAATATTGCTAACAATATGCTAGATATGGCTTTGCCAAAGGATAATTCCAGTTTATTATGCCTTTTGTTTTATTTCAATAGTTCAGGATAACGTTTTTAAATCATTGTGTTGCTAAAAAAAAACATAGAGCAAGAAGTATGACCACTTAGACAATCAGACAGGGTTTAAACAAACTTCCATTTTAGCCACAGTTGGGTAGCTGTGTCACAGAAGGAAAAGCAAATTATCCATTAGTTAGTGTTGGTGGCTCAGCCCCTGACCTGTCCTGTCCACATGACTCATAAGTCAGATGGGAAGATAAGTGCAACAAGGGATTATTTGTGACATTTCTGGCTTTATTTATTCACCATGAAGCTATCTTTACACAGCCATTTTCTTCCAGTGTCTTCGTGCAGTGTCTTTTCTCTATATTGAAAATCCGTTCCTCTTTACCCTTATATACTCCAGCTCCCCAACACCTCCTCCTCCACATCCAGCAGCATATGTAGTCTATTTTTATGCCTCTCCGTCAGAGTTCCCTGATTTCCCTGAGATTGAATCCTTAGCCAGATAATGCTTGAAGGAGGCCTGTCATGTATAGATCCATTAGGTTCCACAGCTCTTTGCAGGGGAAGTGAAGTGTGGGAAATGTGATGTATACGGCCCTGGGAATGTACAAGTGCAGTGTTTTCATATGACCTTACCTGTGCCTGTGGGCCTAAGGTTCACTACAGGCTATATACATGCATGCAAGCAAACAAGTATACCAGCTACAACACACATACAAGTGAAAGACCTTTGTGTACTTAATGCCAGTAAGCATTAATTCAGGGTTTCTGGATTGTTTAAGTAACACCATGTCATTCTGTAATAAGAGTGACTTAATTTCAGTTCTTAATTTATTTCATTTCTTTGGACTGTAAAATGACTTGCCAGTATAAGTGAATACGCATTACCTTTTCATCATAGGATGTTTAATGCACAGTGTGCTGCAGACCAAGGTCTCTGAATAAAGCAATGACCAATGACCAGCAATCAGACAGCAGAATTTCACTGATAACTGAAAAAAAATCTCCAGAATGAGATTTTTCTCACTCTTTGAACTTTCAGCCCTCTTTAACTCCAAACTGCTCTCCACAGAGAACCTTAGCTCTACCTTTGGTTTCAATATTTTTCACTATTTTTAATTAGCTTGGATTTTAAGCTTCTTAATCATCTTGAAAGTACTCATCATCTCGCTGCTCTGTGAGTCCACATGGGAAAACAGGGCAAATCCTGTAGAATGGCAAAGTTTGTTCTGCAGACACAGTTTTCCACCAGCGAGCTGATATTTTTCTCGCAAGATAATTGCGTCTTCTTTTTGGCTGCTTCTTGTGATGGAAGCATCACATCTGAAGCAAAACAAAGGGTTACAGGTCACTATTTTTCTGTTTGACACATCTAACCATCCCTTCCTCTCTAGAAAAAAACCTAGAAATTCCCCAGAAACCTTCATCCTGTCATATCATTGTAGCCACTCGCCTGTTTTTCTTAAGGCTGTGTGTCCACTGATACTACTACAGAAGTTGTAATCAGAGCCTCATCTTTAAAAGCTCTCCCTGGTGCACTTTAGATTGAGGTCAGTTAAGCTTGTGTGGCATTGCAATCTGAATCCCCAGTTAAACACATTACAGATCTGCCCTGCTCCCCCTACAAATGCAGCTACTGTAAGATAAGATAGAAGCATGCTAACTTTGTTTCAATGAAACATAAATTGTAGTCTGCTGATTTAAAATAAGGGTCCAACAAAAAAGTTTCTGATGATTCTGGAAAATGAAGAGGAAAATAAAAGTGGCAATGTAGAAAAAGTCATATTTATTAACCTTTATTATGACATAGTACTCTCATTTGAATGGGATTACTCATACAGGTCTGTATTTACATGAAATTTACATGAAATGGTACAGTAGCCATTAGGTTCCCAGTTTGCATTTTGTGATAGGCCAAGGAGATTTGTATGCTATTGAACTTCTCTTGTCATCTGTTTACTCAGTAGATGATTGACCAAACAATAGCCACACTCACTGAAGTTATACTTGTGTAAAAATGCACCTCTGCTTTTTTCTCCTATAGATAAAGTTTCTTCTTTTTTTGATTTTGGATTGTAGTAGCTAGTGTTTTTTAATTTATTTTTTTGGGGAGAGTTTTTCCATTTTTATTGGATAGGGGGAGACAGGAGAGTGACATGCAGCAAAGGGTCTTGAGCCAGACTTGAACTCGTGACCGTCCATGTGGTATTGCCTTAACTCAGTGAGCTAAACAGCAGCCCCTAGACAGTGTTTTTTAACACACTGAGAAAAGAAATTATGTTTGATGAGTGATATCTGTTATCTCAAATTTAAAATTACATTTCTGTACCAACCTCATTTATTTATTTGAAGGGCAGTGTTGATCCTCGGCCCCACTCCTCATCCATAGTCACTCTTAATTTTTGTGCCAAGCAAGATGTTTGAAAAACCCCTTCGGTGAAAATCACATTTTTACTTGTTAAAATGCCCATTTGGGAAAAAAAATCATGAGGGAAATAAGCAGTCAATGCCATTGCTGAGCTTTTCTACCTTGAAGCTTCAGTCTCAAAAACAGAGGCTGCATAGATACCCTCCTTCCCTCCCTCTAAGGCGTGGTAAGGCAGGAAGGGTTATTGTAATATATAAAAAAGAAAAAGAAAGTCTTCATATGTGAGCTTGATACATAGATATGAATTTTTGGAAGTAAAATCAATGACTGTAGAGGGACATAATTAATGGAATACAGTTATGTAATAAAGGAACAGTTTCCTTACTTCCAAGCAATATTACAAGGTACTGTAAATCAACACATCATATTTCGTAAAACATAAAATCTGGAATTATTCAAATGGACTTGAAATGCACCACTGAAGCGAGTTGACTTTAACACCTATTGGGAAAGAATATTAAAAGAGACTGATTGCTGCTTCTGTCTGTATGGAGTTTGCTGTTGTCAGTGCCTTTACAAGAGTTTTCCTAGTATGTGCTGATGGAACACATATAAGACTTTGTTATGAATTTGAAACTTGTCTGTAGGTGTGACTGCAGCAGTCTTGTTGCCCCATGATGGCTGTCTTGTTTTACCACCAGGCTTGTGTCCTTCTCTTACTGTACAGTGTTGAGATGGTCGATTCAGTATGGATCCTCTATGTGCTATTACCTGAGCTGCATCTTTCTTTCTCCACAGGGATCTTAGAGTTGCACATGATGATCGCCTTTTGGGCAGTATGTGAGAGTGTGTGCACAAATGAATGTTTGGATGTCTTGTTTAATACTGTAGGTGTGTTATGTGTGTGTCTGTACGTTGTGGTTTGTGGTGTCCTCACTTGTCCCTCTCGCTGTCCTCTCTCGTGTATGTGCGCCCTTACCCCCCACCTAACAGGAGATTTGGATGGCCATTGGTGGGACCATGCGTCATGGCATAGCAGCGAGGCCTCCCCAATGTCTTTGGTGAGACATGTGGAGCCCTGCCTTGACCCTCCTTCCCTCCCTCCTGCCCCTTAACCCCATCTCTCTCTCTCCCCCTCTCTCTGTCTCTCTCCTCTCCCCCATCCCCGTTCTCCAAGAGTCTTTTGTCATTTCATGTTTCCTTTGTTTTATTTACACCTTTGCATGTTGTTTTTTCTGTTTTTCTTTCTGTTTTTATCCCACACCTGTAGGGGACAGTCAAAGGGGAAAAAGAAAAACTATTGAGCAGGCATTTATGTCCGAGCCGACACACACCTTATCTGAGAGGCAAAAGAAAATGGTGCGCTTTGGGGGACACTCATTTGAAGAGGACTTGGCATGGTGTGAACCGCAGGTTAAAGACTCGGGAGTTGATACGTGCAGTAGCACTACGCTAAACGAGGAGCATAGCCATAGTGAGAAGGTACTGAGACAATCTAGCCTGCATTTTGTTATTATTATTATTTATGACCTACCCATCCAGTCTTTGTTTGCTCTCTGTCACTAAGTGTAAATAGGTGAGATGTTTGTTTTTTTTGGATTTTATTTGACGTTGTATAAATTGATTTCTCTTGCGATTTCGTTCCTTTTTGTTCAGTTACTTTTGGCTCCACCTTGCTCGGTGTTGCCGAAAAAGTCTTTTGGGGACACCCTCTTTGCTTGCTACTTGTACTTGCTGTTTTGCTCCCCAAACAAAAACTACACATCTTACAGTAGTTGTTAACAGAAGAGCATTGACACACAACCTCTCTGTTTGTCATGGCACACAGGAATGTGGGTCTCTCCTAGTTGCATGCTCGTTCTCCTCCGTATGTTGTGTTCTTGCTCTGCAGCGGTCCTGTTTAGTGCAGTAGGAACACCTTTACTCAGGCCCGTCCCTCTCACTCTGCTGCCCTACCCCACAGCACCCAGTCCAGACAGAACCTGCCCCTGCCCAACTTCCCACTCACTTCTCTAGCAAAACCTAATAAGCACACAAAACAGGGGAGATTGGATTTGTTTTGCACAAAAATTTGAAAACATTTGTTTTTCTTTTTTCCCTTCCACTGCTGCGTATGTGATTTCACCCTATCTGTGTCTCATGGCTTTATTCTGTGCTGTCCGTTTTTCATCCTTTTTAATCTTTAACCTGGCACCCCATGGTCGACTTAATTTGTTCTGCTGTCATTGGTTACCTTTTATCCCCTTTTTTCGCTGTCTGCTTTCCCCTCACTACCCCACTTGATGGTGGTTGTATGTTTGTGTGTAGTGAAGCACCGGAGTGAGACTCCGGTCTTACTGCTCCTGTTTGAAGAGCTGGTTTGAGGAGGAGTGTTGGGGCTGCTTGCTTTACTCTGCATGGGGCGCTGCATGAAGCTCACTCCACCCTCACACCGGCAGGTTCACACAAGCTCTAGAAAGTAATAACTAAACCTATAGACCAGATGCATTTTGTTAAAATTGTAAATTATTCATCACTACTTTTGTCCACAGGTAGTAGCTTAGATATATGTCATTTAGAATTAAAATAACAGAGCGATCTGGTATCCAAACATTTAAGCAGTTTTAATACATTAGCAGAGTTTGTGTGAACTTTCTTTCCCCAAGTGAATTAATACAGTACTACCCTCATGCCCCCTCTCACTATAAACAGTTGTCTGCTTTGGTCTGAAGTGATCAAATTCAAGTGGATGAGTTGTTAAGCAAAAGGTGTGTCGTTGCTCTGACCTTGTAGCACCCGGTGACGTGGCAGCCGTCCAAAGATGGGGATCGCCTAATAGGGCGAATTTTGCTCAACAAGCGCATGAAAGATGGAAGTGTGCCTCGAGACTCAGGAGCTCTGCTTGGTCTAAAGGTGAGCCTATGAGACTTCTGTCTGTCTGTGTGAATCTATAGGTATGATGCACAAGCACCCACACTGGTACACGTCATCATTATCCTGAATTGCTGTCATTCTACTCCCTAAATAGTATGTTAATATATGCATTTCTAGTACACGGACACAGCATTTGACAGTAGCAGATTTTATTTGAATGCACCATCCTACCCAGGAATTCTGAGTTACACCTGTGTTAGTTATGTATATTTATGCTAACATATAATAACTTTTCATCTGTGAAGTCTATTGTGTTTGGCTCACTGAATTTCTCCTTGGCTTCCAATTATTGATTACATCATAGTACTACGCAGTATTAATATTCATTAAAGACTTGATTATATTCGTGATGAATATTAATGAGTGCTGTTTGATATTGGGCTCTATAATTTCCTGAACTCACTCACACTGAACTACTTTAATGAACTGCATTCAGCTGGTCAGAGGAAACCTGTCAGTGTTGTCCCTTCCCAAATGGTTATTTCAGTGTTTCTGTATAATACCATTACAGTCCAGTACATATTTACATTCTGTGCTTGCAATGTGTTTTTTTTATGTCATTTTAGTGCAGTACAGCCTCCATCTATAGCAGTCATATTCCTTTTATGTTTAACCTTTAAGCCAGTTTGTTGTTTTACTGTAGTCACTAACATTGGATTTTAGTTGTTGTAGATGTTTTGCTTCACTGTTGCATAAATCTGTAGGTGGTGCACACCGTTAAACAAATAGCAGAGCAGTCAAAGTCCAGAAAAGCCTGGTGGGCCCTGAGAAGAGAGAAAGGAGAGCAGCAAGATGGGGAAAAATCATTACTGATTGAATGAGCCTCCTGAAATGGCATGTTTGTGTCTGCTCAGTGCTTCTGTGCATTTCTGTCCGCTCAGCAGCAGCCAACCAGCTCGGCAATCCAGCCAGTCAGTCCATCAGTCAGGCTGTCAGCCTCGCCCTCACTGTCCATCTCTCTCTCTCTTTTCCACTGCAAGCCTCCCTCTCCAGCTCCTGCCTCTTACATAAAGCCATTTCATTTAGCAGACTTCCCTAAGCTCCTTTGTATGTTGGCATTCAGCTGCCATTAAGAGGGATTTTTATTTGTATGATGCCAATGTAAGCTGAGCAGAGTGGAGTACAGCAGCTCAGTGTACAGTACAGCTCTAGCCCATGGCCCTGCACTGTTACAGAACCGCAAGAGAAGCACCAGAGTGTGTCCCTGGGGAAGAAAGCATAGCCCTGGACGTTTTTTATAAGATACAGATGCACTTTTACCATTGACCCTCTCCTTGTAATGCTTTTATTGTGGATTCATACCTTGCAGGCAAGAGGTAAAGCCATGACATCAACAGGACACTTAGTGAAAAAAAGAACTGTCTTCTTGTGTAAGCTGTAATGTTCATCTTCATAGGAAATACCATGAAGAGTTAATATGGTGCATTAAATCCACAGTTACAATAACACAACAAGTTCAGTTCTCACAAATATATTTTAAGTGCTAATCCCGTCAATACGATCTGTGCTTCTACAGGTGGTGGGAGGCAAGATGACAGAATCTGGTAGACTCTGTGCTTTCATCACTAAAGTGAGGAAAGGAAGTCTAGCAGACACTGTTGGACACCTCAGGCCAGGTATTTCAAACACACACAGAGAATATCTGTATAAAAATGAATGGAGTGGATGTATATTTTTCACATGGTTGCAACAAAGACAGTGGACAAAGAAACAGAGTAAACATGTTCCATGTGACAGACAGTCTCTTTGTTGTTTTTGCAGGTGACCAGGTGCTGGAGTGGAATGGGAAGCTTTTACAAGGAGCCACATTTAAAGAAGTTTACAATATCATACTAGAATCCAAGCCTGAGCCGCAGGTGGAGCTAGTGGTCTCACGGCCTATAGGGTGAGAATGCTATTCTGTACACAAGTCAGTTCTGATGGCAAGAAGACTAATTTATTACATCTGTTGACTGTGAAAATCTAATTTTTAATAAGCACCAAGTAAGGCCAGGTCTAGGATCGGAACGTCTACCTTCTTCTTACCAAGTGCATGCTGGGAAAGATTCCAGGTCCCTGTGACCTTGTATAGAAGGAACAATTTGCTCAATTAATATACTGATTAAATTAAGCAGTACTCTTTTGCTAAGCAGCTAAAGTTAGTGCTTTAAAGGCGACACATACAGGTTTGAATTGTGATATTTTTAAAAAATGGAGCTGTTGTGCAGTCAGATGTTTGTTTCAGGATATCTTCAGAGGTGTTTCTGTTATTTGAAAAAGAAGTTCCTTGCAGTTGATATTTATGCACAACATACACACCCTAAACTAAAGAACTAGACTAAACTAGAGGAAGAATTATGCATCATATTGTGCCTACATCACACACCTTAACTTTTACTGCTTTCTAAAGCAGTCAGCGTACTTATGTCACAGCCTCTATGACTCACAATATCTTTGTATTTGAAGTTCTATGATATGGAGACTTAAAAAGGGAAATCTGAGGGGGAGCATAGCTTGTGTTCTCACAGAATGCGTTTGTGGAGGAATGACACTGACTTTTTTTATTCAGCATCTGTTCATCCCTCCCTCCGGCTCTGGCTCTGTCGTCTCATATGGGACCGAACAATGCCGCCTGGCAAAATGAAAGCCTGCCGCCTCGCTTGTACTCTCTCCTCCGATTGTTTCTGAAGGGGAAATTGTGGGGAAAAAGCAGCAGCACCTTTGCTTTGTCAATTCCTATATCTGACCTGCTTTGTGCTGCTGAGGGAGCTGCTGGGTGAATGAAGACTAATGCGGTGCTTACGGTCATTAAAGCACAGTGCATTCAGCATTAGCTCAAATTGATCCACTCCATCCCCTCCTTCTCTTCTGTCTCACATGCTCACACTGTTCTTTTTTTTCTTTTTCAGAGATATTCCGAGGATACCAGACAGCACACATGCACAACTGGAATCAAGTGAGTCTGGTCAAAATCGTCAGCCGATTTCATTTTGCTAGTTTATCCTATTAATTAGCCAAGAAAATGGAGAAAATGTCTGAGAGTTGCTTCTGTCACTCTGCCTCTTTATGTTTCTGGCTTTTTCATAGCAAGACTTAGTGACCTCTTTGTGTCTTTCTTCCTTTGTCACTACCATCTCCCTTTCTTAATGTAGGGTCTTGTGTTGCTAAAACTACAAATGAAAAACCAATATTACTACTAGATGATCTGACTGTGTTATATTTTCACTGTCAGGTTCGAGTTCTTTTGAGTCTCAGAAGATGGATCGCCCGTCCATCTCCGTCACGTCCCCCATGAGTCCTAGCATGCTGAGGGACGCCCCCCAGTACCTGTCAGGACAGCTCTCAGTAAGTGACCTCAGGCTACATGTCATATTTTTAATAGAATTGAACTCATGAATAATATGACTAAAATGGACTAGTGAGTATATTATTCACATTAAGACTTTGTTCAAACCATTGTTAGTTCTATTAGGCTCTGTATGTATCACTCAGCCTGTTCTTCTGGCCCCTCACCAACCAAGCACAGGACTCTAGATCAGGTTACGTTGTCTGCTGCCTATTATCTAGTATAAAAACCCTCCTGGGGTAAATGGGTAAAGGGCTTCATCAAAGGAAGAGATAAATCAACTCTCAAATTTAGGATCCACATGGAAAACAGCTTTAACATCTGGGTAACACCTGCAGGACATGCTTTTCTCACGATTGGTAAATTATTAAGGGAAAAACCTGGTTTTGGCTGATACCGAGTCTCAGTTTTTCCAATCTGTCCCATGGAGTTGTTTGGCCCACACTGATACATATAATACACTGAAAGATACAAGTGTGATCTGTTAGTTAATTAAAAATAGGCTCTGCAATCTGCAAAATCTTTTCTCATCCTGATACCTTTTATTTTCTGCATTTCCATGAAAGGACTGACCTTGATATCCAAAAGTGACTAATCGCTTAAACAGTTTAGTTCGCTGAATAAACCTTGTAAGGCCTTCAGTGCCAGATGAGTAATTCTACACAGTAAAGAGTTGTCTGCAAGATATTTTTGGAAATAAATTGAAATTGTTTAACGTCACTGTGATTCAAGCAGTAAAGCAGAGGAATAAAAGGTCCAGAGAGGAAAAAGAGATGTTATTGTGGGCCACTGATAATTTGCTCAGAGAGTTCATATAAAAACTCAGAAACTCAGGGACAAGTAGTCTTTCATAAAGCAGAAGAAAAAATATATATAAACAAATAGGAGATGAAAAAGAATTTAAATACGAAATCTTCCAGCTAAACTACAAACTTCTGTTGTTGTGTTTTTAGTGTATTGTGAGTTTTGTGTTGTGGGGTTTTGGTTTTATTGCATTTTCTTTTTTTCCTTTTTTTGCTGTTTAATTTTGCTTATCCAGAGCCAAAGCCTTAGTAGAAGAACAACGCCTTTTGCCCCTAGGGTCCAGGTAATGGGCCCTGTCTGAAGGGCACCAACTCTGTCTGGTTTTTGCTCATTGACTGTTGACTGGCCTTTTTTCTGTTTCCATACTTTGGAAAATGCATTCCCGGGGAAATGGCAGCTTCAAGTTTCCCTCTCAGTGCAGTGCATTGTGTCATTTTCTTCTATTTGATTTCCTGGTATCACTGTTATAATCAGAAGTCTTTTAACTCATTTTAACTCATTCACACCATTTTTCCCAAGTAGTGCATGTTCAACTAATCTGAACACGTTTTAGGAGACACTCTTCCATTGCCTGTTTTTCTGTACTGACTGCAGTGATTGACCCTGTGTTGTGTAGTAAAATTTCAGATTTTCTCCAGGGCAATGCAGGAGGGTGTCTCTGTAATTTTTTCTCGAACAAAGGACTTGGGCTTTTCTGCTTCATCGTGACATGAACCCAAACTTCGATAACTCTAACCTACAAAAATGTAGAAATAAACTCCTCCAAGTGATGCCAGTGAGCAGATCACAGCTGATGGCTCCACAGTTTCATGTTACAGTGAAAAGATACCAAGTTCACCGTCCTGTTTGGGAAGCCAAAGCCAAATTGCATTTTCCGTTTTGGATGAGAGTTACCGAATAAAGCAAATTGTACCTTGCAAAAAAAAAAAAAAGCCTCAAGCAGAGCAAAAGATTTGTCTTAGCTGCAAAGGCCTCTTTTTAATGTGTCATCTTCAGTATCAGTCTTTCGGTTTTTGTGGTTTTTGTTCACGGATCATGCAGTAGAATCACTTTGTGTAAATCTGTATTCTCAGTTTAGTTTAACAGAGGGTTATTATTCCTGATGGAAACTTTGGCGATTATCTCACAGTTATTCTGTTTTGCTTAAGAGAGACATAAATGAACTTTTTATGGATCTGCTGTGTGGTTTATCATAAATGAGCATTTTTATATGTGTAATATAGCTTTTGAATGCCTTGGAAGATTGATATGCACTGTGAGTTTTTGAATTGAAACACATGATATGGAGTTAGAGTTGAGGTGAATAATTATGTTTTGTGTGTGTAGGCCTACTCTTGTTTAAGTCACTATGTTTCTGGTATTATGTTTACTGTATTGGACACATTGTGAAGCAAATCTTGTTAACTGGCACTTACATGATACGGACATAATGCAATCACTAAGATTTCTAGGTGGGTCTATTCAGATGTATATTTATATATTGTAGTATAAGGTATTTTGGTGGGCTTAAAGTTCAGACGTGACTTGGTACAATTTGTTTTTCCATAAGCCCCCTCCTGTCTGTTTCTGCCTATATCGGATCTATTGACTTGTCTTGAATGCTCTTTCTTGCGTTGCTGCATGTATAGCTGGTAGTGTTACACGGTGCAGGCCCTTTCCATAATCATATTTTTAATGAAGTATGGACAAGAACTTAGAAGCCTAACTCCTCATTTCATTAAATTTCGTTAAGGCTTAGTTGGACTTTTTCTTCTTCTAAGTGTCTTCTTTCTGGAGTCCATACTTCCGTTTTCGCGTGACCTGTCTGATTTGATTCCTCTCGCAACAGCATGATTGATTTCTCCACATCAATCCCCAGTGAATATCTGAGAGAACATTATCAGAGACAACATCATCACTGGTAGATGGTATCATTTTAACACAACACATTGCTAATTTTAGAGCATGTTGCCTTTAGCATTTCACTTCCGGCCACTTCAGCTGAAATGACATTAAGGCCAATTGCATTTTACTTCCATTCAATAAACTTTATTCAGCCCCACTGGGGAGTTTTTTAATGGTAAACATAACACATACATTAAAAAAGCATTGACTTACAAGAAAAAGAATCATAATGAATACAGATATTCATATCACAGATATAAGTGCAAAAACACATTAAATTAACTAAAGAAGGGTCTTGACATTTTTAGCATTATGACACTATGTTGCCACTGATACAGAAATGTTTTAATGACCTCTAACGTTTTGATAAATTGACCCACCAAGCATGCGACCTGACATCATTTTAGCAATTAGACATTTTCCTCCTTTTTTCTAAAGGGTAAATACAGGAGAAGACCATATACTGAAATCAAAAACTGTAGGTTGAATAGAAATGACTCAACAAAAGAAGACATAGATACAGATGTGATAACTTCAGCTCAGATTTGATGAGGTTGTCTTCTCCTGCATTGTTCCCTCTTGGTATTTTTACCTGTGCTTGGCACTGTGCTGTCTCTCAGTAGGCTGTCTCTGCTCTGCCCTTGCAGGTCAAACTGTGGTATGACAAAGTGGGCCATCAGCTAATCGTCACCATCCTGGGTGCCAAAGACCTGCCAGCCAGGGAAGACGGCCGGCCCAGGAACCCTTACGTCAAAATCTACTTCCTCCCTGACAGAAGGTAAGAGTAGAAACAGTTACCAGTATTTCATGCCTTTATTTTACCCCACTCTTTACCTCATGTCATGACACTCCATTCAGAAAGACACTGAACATAAATGGGAAGCACAGGCTGATTATGGTTTTTGGAAAGTAGATTATAGATTAATGTAGAATTTTTGGAGTCATAAATGTGAAGTCATAGTGTCATGTGTCATTGTTATTCATCCGTTATCATCCAGGTAGGCTATATTGATGTTTGTGCAGGTGTGTAGTTACGTTGTTACTTATTATTTGGACATTTACATCTTGTTAGGTGGTTTTCTCTTGTGCACCGATGAAGTATGTAGGAAGTGGACATTTAGAGGGAGATAGTATATTCACCTGACCATCTCATCCTTGTCATCGGCATGCTCTGGTGCTGTGCACTGTGCTGTGTTGTGTTATTGATCTGTTGTATTCGTGGCTCTCCCCTGTCATGGTTGTAAATAAAAACAGTTTGAATTATTGTTCCTCCAGCGACAAAAGCAAGAGGAGAACAAAAACGGTAAAGAAATCCTTAGAGCCCAAATGGAACCAGACCTTTATGTATTCGCCGGTGCACCGGCGGGAGTTTCGTGAGCGCATGCTGGAGATCACATTGTGGGACCAAGCCAGGGTGAGGGAGGAGGAGAGCGAATTCCTGGGAGAGGTAAGAAAACCAAACCCCACTTGTCAGAGACAGTCACTGACAGTATCACAGCTTATCCTCTTGATGGGGTCAAGCTCTTAACAAACCTGCTGGACATTACAAGGTGTTTGGTGGTCCAGTCCTTGTCACACATGGACAGGAAACTTTGGTACTTTTTAAAATTTTAATATATTTATTTATTTATGTTTTTTGTGTAAACCTTGAAGAATACAACATGTACCCCGAAGGAGTATTTTTAGATTTACAATCTCTACAAGAGCTCTGTTTATATTGTGACATAAGTGTGTGTTGCATGTTGTGGTAATTCAAACCACTGGGGTGGGGGCATCTTTTAGAAAAGAGACCTTAACGTGGCCTTTTTCCTCTGGCAGATCCTGATTGAGCTGGAGACGGCTCTTCTGGACGATGAGCCACACTGGTACAAGCTACAAACACACGACGTGTCCTCTATCCCACTTCCACGTGCCTCCCCGAACGCACAGCGCAGGCAGCTCCATGGAGAGAGTCCAACACGGCGACTGCAGAGTAAGTAACACCTCCGTCACTGACACGTGTCACAAAATATGCTGAAATTTACACAAGAGAGTCACCCAGTGGGGACCCTATAGGGGAAAATAAATTAGCTACTTTAATGCTAAAAGATATGAAATATATACAGTACATGGTAAGAAAGAATCAGGGCACCTGTTTTTCATCCCAAGAGAGATGAGCAGTATTTTTAGGCTCTTGATTCCTCATTGGTGTTTTTTTAAAAGGTTTCTGCCATACCAACAAATTTATGTCAAAGGGTAATCCCACAAAACCTATAAAAACCAAATGCTCAGCATTCAGGTAAAAATACTTTATTGTAACAATAAAAAATAGATTTTTAATTTTCAATTATGTACTATTTTTCGTTTACAAACAAGGAACCACATGCAGTATAACTCTATTCAATTTCCAGGTCATTTTGCCCACTGCTCTGTTCCTTGTCTAGTTTATTCAACTTTAAGAGCCATTGTAGTTTACACATATTTTGTTTTAATCTGTGTCACATCAACCTTACTGCTTCTGCTTTTACAGACAAAGGCTCGTATTCTTACAACTCAGGTAAAGGCCCCCTTCCCAGGCATTGCTGCTCTGTGGAGCATCTGAGTGTTCTCCTGTCCTATTTAAAGATGCATCCTTCTGTCCTGATTCTCCACCCTTTTTTCCATTAAGAGTGCATGTCTCTGTTGCCTTACGTGGATTTAATGTGGGGAACTCATGATTTTTTTTTTACCACTCCTTTGAAATCCACTCAGGGTGGCAGACATGTGCAAACTGCCAGGAAACAGATATTTAGGACGCGGTGGTCTCTCCCACTCTGTGTGTTCACCTGTGAACTATCTCATAATCCCACCCTGCAAGCCACAGGCATGTCCTGCAAAACCTCATACGATCCTCATCCTAAAGTGATGTTATAAAAACCCAGGCTACCTGCTAGTCCTGGCAGACACAATATAATTTGAATATGACCACCTGCTTCTCCTCTGTGATGTATATTGTTTGTTATTTGGTCCTTTATAAATATTTCCTCTTTTACGATTGCACAAAATCCTTGTGGCGCACTCTGCAGCCCATTCTGCTTTGCTTGCGTTGGTGTGTCTGGAATGTGAACATTTTCTTGAAACTGTCATAGGAAACAGATGACTGTGTTGTTTTTGTGATATTTTAATAGTATAAATGACATATAAAACACATTATATATAGAGAAATGGTATATTTACTTAGAGAAATGAAAAATAAAGCCTTTATCATCTTTACGCACTATACATTGTTTCACTCTTTACAAAACCTCAGACCAGATGCTGGTTAACATGCTTTCGAAGACTATGCTGTAGCTCATGTTATGCTGCACTGTTTCACTGTACTGCTTCTTCTCGACGCTTAGCTTTGCCCGCTCCCCCACCAGGACAATTTTCTGGGTGTTTGTGTTAGTGTGAGGTGAAAGAGCTGACAGCTGTAGAAAGTTTTCAGCCAACTGAGATGAGAGGTTGGGAGCGGCACTGCCAGAGTGCAGCACTTGTCATTTCTGAAAAAGCACACGTGTCCAGTTGATTTAAGTTGACTGAACAGTGAAGGCGCTGAGATGGAGGGGTTGATAAGGCTGCTGTGGAGGATGAAGAAAGAGCTGTAATGCCGTATCACTTCTCCAATCCCCACCTTCACATGTACATTGAATGATTGAATGTGCCATTTAAAAGTGCCACAGTTCAGATGAAGCCAGATCTGCTGTTTTTGTCAAAGTCGAGAAATGAGTTGCAGCATTATTCGTCTCAGTTGGAACTTTCACTTTGGCCAATGCAGATTACGGTCAGAGCAGGAGGCTATTTTATTTATTTATATATATATATATATATATATATATATATATGTATATATATATAAAATCAATTCTTCCTCTTTTTCCCTTCTCTCTCTCTCTCTCTCTCTTTGTTTCTCTTCTGCTTCCTCACCTTCCTTTCTCTCTTCTTCTCAAAGGATCCCAGAGGATAAGTGACAGTGAGATCTCAGACTACGATTGTGAAGATGGTGTTGGGGTAATAACAGGTAATAACCAGTAATAAGGTCATATTAACATCCAAGGCTTGTTAATGCATCTGAATGAATCTGCAATATACCAGAATCAAATCTGACAAACAAAATGACAAGAAGAGTCTGAAGGGAAAGTTCTTTAATAGTGTATTACACCAGTCTGCATTATATTTGTTATATGTATACTTTCATTCAAAAAAATGCCAATGAACTTCGCTAACCTCACACATGTCTTCATCAGTCAAATGTTTCGCAAACCCAAAGAGCTTACAAGCCCAATTATATAACATATTAGCAGAGTAAGATGCTGCAGCCCATCAGCAGCAACACAGTGAAGGAGTGTTTGTCTGCCTCTGCACTGCTAGTTGCTGTGCTGTACTCACTGAGGCTCCAGCAGCACGCCCACGCTGCACATCAGAAAAGGAGAGGCAGAGCTGCCAGCCACACAGCCAGAGAATAATGCACAGAGAAAGACTGAAAAGTACTTCGAATTTGCCCACATAAAATATTAACAATGAGGAAAATGATGCTGAAAAAGGTAGCAAAGCCACAGAACATAGTAATGGCTTCCTTTATTTTTTGAATGCAACGTGTGTACTTTGCTTTTGTCTTTAAAAAAATATTTTTCTCCTTTTTTTATTTCGATTAAAAACCACAAAATATGCTCACTTTGTTGGTGGAAAAGCTGTTTGTAAAGTACATGATAAAAACAGCTGCCCGCACTATTTGTTTTAAAATTCTATTAGTAGATTCAAGCCACAAAGAAAAAGAAAGAGGAAGAATACATGAAACAGAAAGGAAATACATTAGAGAGAGAAGAGAATAGATTCACTTACTGTAGCAAACTGGCTGTCAGACAGACAGACAGTCAGACAGAGACGGTAAGAGCATCAGCCTGGGCTTGCTGATGATACCGTAGCTGAGGGAAATCCTCCTCCAGCCTCTTTAACATTCTCATCAGCCCCTCGCTGCCTCACAATGCCAGTCCCCCTCACTTCATTCACAGTGAAGGGAATACCCCTTTACTCAGCTCTGGTTGCACACTGCTCTTTACTCAGGCTCCACCACATCGTATCCTGCAGTTTTTGTGCTGATCTGCTATCACAATGTTACCTATAACTTTTTTTGTTTTTTTTTTTTGTTTTGCAGAATGCAAGCTGACAGGATTTTAATAGTCTGATACATATAGTGCAGTGTAGCTTTTGAAAAAAAAAATGCACTGAGAATTTTATAACCGACTTCCTCATTTTAATTTTTAAACTACTTCCGCACTGATGCAGGCGATTCTTCTTGTTAAATCCTATTAATTGTCAGCAAAGGTTCTCCTCTTTATATGTGCTTAACAGGCAGGCTGTACTCATGCGTGAAGCAGCATGTCAAGAGGAAGAATAAATTTAATTTGGCTCTGCATGGAAGTTGATTACTCTGCTACAGGAGTCTCAGTACCAGAGCTGCTGTGCAGAAATGGCAGATATTTTCCTTGTTAAATCTAATATGCATCTTAATGAAGGAAATATATTGTCCATTTATTCCCGGTATTAGCTTTTGTTCTTTAAAACAGCGGAAATAAAGTATGTGACAGTGTAGCATTTAGGATTTTGCACCCACTGCAATCAGAATAGATCATTTCGCTTGAATATTTTAATAGATTTATTCCATCCACTACCCACCATCAAAAGGAAATCTTATCACATTAATATGGCAAACTACCTTAAGTGAAGGTCAACATTTCTTTATCATTACCTCTGATTTTTCCTACCTTTCTTTCTTTTCCAAGTTTTGATTCAGGCTTTTCTTTAACTCATTTTAATGTGCTATACACTCTATTGAATATCAATCAGCTTTAATAGTGCTAAGCATTGACCTTAACCACGGCTGCTAGCCACGTCTGATTATCGGTTAATGAACTCTTTCAAGTTCAATGGACTAATCAGTCTAGCAGAGAAAATTCATTATAATGTTTCTGATTTTTTAAAGGCTATTTTCATGTTTAATGCACAATGTTAACACAGCAGATGAATTGCACTTTCATTTAAACCTAGTCCTCATTTTTGGAATATAGAGACTCAGCTTACAGACAATAGAAAATCTGTCACCTGTGCAGAAATGTATTTAGCATAAGTTTTAGAAAGATTTGTCTCTTTCTTCTACATTGTTACAGAGTTTGGTCAAACTGAATTTGTATTAATAGTGTTCATTGTTTGTCATTGGCCAGGACTGTAGATTTAACTGCTTCAGTCACTCAGATATATAGGTAATCCACATTGAGGTGTTGTAAAGTTAAATGACTACAGAATCTGGTCATGTAACTCTACATAGTTACAACAGTATCTGTGGTGTTGGGATATAAATTAGAAGCTGCCTAAATAACACCCACTCCTCTCTGATCTTGTCTTTCCATCTCTGCCTCTCCTCATTCATTCTTGTTTTCACAGACTACCGGCCAAATGGCAGAGACTTCCAGAGCTCCACGTTGTCTGTCCCTGAGCAGGTTATGTCGTCTAACCACTGCTCTAGATCGACTGATATAAACCGGGCGCGGTCGCGCTCTCCCAGCGTTCCCCCACCCTCCAGGTAACAATTGCTCAGTACACCAGAGGGTTGACCCATGACATCTGGGCATACGCAATTTTTAAAAAAGATTATAATTATGTTCACGTACTTATAATTTATTTTACATTATATAATGTCTTTACTTCCTTGCTTGGGACTCCACAAAAACTGATAGCTTTAGTAGCTCAGCTGAAAAGGGATGCTATGTTAAGCTACTTTGAAATTAGTCACCCATTTGGTTGTAGCACCACTCGCTCTGACTTCGAAATGCTGCATCACCATTATGCAGCATTTCTTGCAGTTCCTCCGAATGCCTCACTTAAACATGAGGCCATGTGCCCCTAGAACCGCAGGGGGCAGTTTGTGGTGTGTAAACTACATGAGGGGTGATCCAGTACACTTCTGTCACACAGCAGAAGTCTGGACCCAGCCTTTGACCTTAGGCCTTCTCAGTACTCCTCCTCCACTAGAGTGGAGCACCACAGTGTGTCCGAAGATAACTACTCCCCTGACAGGTACACACACACACTCCAGCTTACACTTGTGTTGCAGTTGATGCATGCAAATACGTGGGCATGCATGAATAGATGCTGACAAGCACAAGTGGGGGCTGATGAGTAGATATACAGTGAGCTGTTTATGCACGCATACACTTCAGCACGATGCTGTTTGCCTTAAACTCTCTGGAAACTGATCGTGTTTGTGAGCCCTTTCATCTTTTCAGTGTGCCAACTTTTAAAGAGCACCTTTTTCCTCTCCTTCAAAATATTTTTAGTCTGATGCAGGTGTGGTGTGGATTCCGTGTACCTTAATACTTACTTTTTCTATCTTAACTGACTCCAAATTTCCAAAGAAGAATGTTTATTATTAGAAAATAAATTAATACAGCAAAAAACAATTTATAACTATAATTTGTAAAGATAAAAATAAATCAGTCACATCAGAATTTTAGTAGAAAAGTTATGTCAGTTAAACTCCACATGAACACCACACTCGGGTGAGATTACGCTGCTTAAGAGCCGTAATTATCAATTCATTTTTTTCCCCTCTTGGAATCAAGAGGCTGAAATTACGCAGGAAACATTTGGAGCCAATGTTGCCAATGCTGAGTACAGTAGATAGTATTTACATGTATTCCACTGTCTTTGTGGAAGAAGTGGTCAAGGGGAAGTGGTCAGTTATCCTCCATCAGCACTTATTTTCTGTGAGGGTTGGAAAATGTTGCTCCAAGAGTCCAATCATAGCCTTGGCACTGCCAGGCCGCAGCTACTTTCCCCTGTCCAATTAACTTTATTTGATATTTCTGAGGCTCGGCCTAAATCAGTGTCAGATGCAGAAAATGCACTTATCTAAATTGTCTGGGACAGTGCTCACTTGAGTGTATTTCATCTGCTTTAATTAACAACGTCTGGTTATTTATTGAAAACAGTTGAAAATGACACAGGAAATGAGTCACAGAGAATTTGGCATTATCCCAGAACTCCTACAACATTAAAAAGTCTCCTGCAGAGTTTTCATAGCTTTTTGTGAGACAGTTTTTTTTAAAAAAACTTATTTTTACTGTGTTTTCCTTTTTTTCTGAAATGCTATTGAAATCATGTCTGTAAAAGAACAACTGTTTTTGTAATAGCATGGCCCTGTGTTGTTTAACCATCCAGTAGAAGTGACACCAAGCAGGTTAAGGGGTTTGGACTGTGCTGTTCTGCTCTTTCTCCTGAATGCTGCTGGTGTGTTCTGTGTACCGCTTTTATCTGTCTGTGTGGTAAAGGAGACTTCTCCTCACCATCTATTTCTCAGCTTTCTCTCAGCTCTTATCTTCCTTGCCTGTTTTTTCCTCTTTGAAATGGTTACATCAACCTTTCCTATGAGCTTTCTCGGTATCTTCACATCCTGTTTTCTTTGAGAAATCTTTCGTTCTCTCTCCCTCGGTTTCCTCACCCCTCCATCTGTCTGCCTATGATTTTGCCTATCTCCAGTCCTCTCTCTCTCTCTCTCTCTCTCTCCTGTTTTCCTCCTCCTCCGCTTCTTCCTCTTCGCCATCTCAGATCCATCTCTGTCTTCTCTCCTCCCTCCATGTGGTTGCAGCCATTTTCTCACCCTACCTCGAACCAGACATACTCAGCCTATTGATGATCCTCATAAGGACCCCAGGTAGAATTTTACCTGAGCTTGCATGAAGCCTCATCTCTGCATCTCCACTTTCCAACCCAACACCCCCTATACACAAACCCACGAGCCTATTCTTTTCTTGAGGAAAGCTTCCATTTTGGTGTTAAGGCATGGCACTGACAATGTGGCATGTTTTCAAATTACCTGTCCATTGTCAGTGCCATAGCTGTTGTGTTGTGTCAAAGTATATATTTCTTCTGCAAAAGAGTAAATATATACACAATGTGGTACTTTTTTTGTAGTGCCATATAGATGACTAGCCAAACACTTCATCCATCTAATATCAGCATTGCTCTCTTTCAACATCTTTTTTTAACCATATAAACCTTTGTTTACTTTTCACGTATGCAACTGTAAGCTCTAAAACAGCAAATCTGTCTTTTGTCTTTTCACATTGTCCACCTAAAGAGTGACTATGGCAATACTATAAATGGATAAGTGTTCTATGGTTGTGAAGTTTTGTCCAGCAGAGGTGGGTTCTCCTACAATCATGTGGATACATTCAGTGTATCAGAGTTGTTCAAGCCAGAAAAATATCCAGAAGAGTATTCCAGCTTCTTTTACAGGTTCTTTTTTTATGTTACCTCCCCTTGTGGTGGAAAAAAATTAAATGCTGACCAGTTGTGATATTTTTTCGCCAGCCGCAACCACCGTGTGTACCCAATCTGCCGAGAGGAAGCAGTCAGGTTACTGCGTTCCACTAGGATGGCCCGCGCCTATTCAGAGGGCGCCTACTCCTCCGACTATGACTACGAGAGGTATTGACATGCACTGCTGCTGCATCTGTGCTCCGCCATCTTGTGGTCTCCTCAAGTTGTCCCTCGTCCGTTTTTAATTTATCCGTGATCATACGTGTGATGACAGAAAATGATATCCTGTCTGATATCGGTTTTTGTTAAGGAGTCATCACAGCTCTGAAGTTGTGTAGATGTACTGTAATGGTACACAACTGCCTCTATATGTCGAGGCTCAGAGCTATTTGTGTTGCTGATGCCAGCTGTATGTAAACTGGTCGTGGAGTAAAGTGCTGGCCAACACTTGACTGTTTCTTTGTTGATGTTGTTTGTTTGTGTACCCATGTACTTTACACCAACAGCAGTGTATTGACCACTGGTGTTTGTTATTATTAGTGTTGTCCTTTTTTACATGCTATTTGTAGCTGCTTTGTACTCATCCATACAGTGGCATCTCGGATGCATATTTCTCTGGGTTGCAGAGTTACTTTGTAAATTCTGTGTTTGCCCTTTGGCTTCTTTTGTCTGACCAGAATGGGCTGCTGGTCTGTCCTAAGCACCCATAGAAAGGCCTGCTGACACTCATCCATTCCCAAGACCCACACCAGCATCCTGGTGCACCAATAAAAAGAAAGAACTCACATCATCCCTTCCATCTAGAGAAATGCTGTAGATGACTTCAATCTTCTGCCTGCTGCCATCTGGCTTTTAGTCAGGAATAACGTGACGTTTGTGCCATTTCTCTCCTCTCCAGGAGGAAAAAAGTGATGAGTCCTCAGAACTCAGCCCAAGAGCCTGACTGACTTTATTAAAGTGTCACAAAGTTTCCCTAGGGCCCATCTTGGCTCGACTTCAGGCTCAGCCTATAGCCTAGATAGCCATTAACAAGAGCTGTCCATCTATTTTTTTCTTCCTGTGTTTTTGTCTAAACTGACAGACAAAGGAAAGTAGCTAGAAAAGTTTTACATAGAGGAATAGATTAGAATTCTCTCATCTCTAAATATACGAGTTCATGGTTCGTTTCTGTCTATATCCAGGCTAAGTAAGAAGTGGACAGAAATGAGGGCAGAATACAGAAACAAAAGCATTAGTGGAGTTTGAGCCTTTTGGCAAGTGTCTTAGTTTAGGTGTTTTTCCTGCAGAAAATGGTTTTCATGGGTCTGTAGTTTAAGTGCATGCTCCAGAGTGCACCATGAGTGGGACAAAGCCTGCAGGATAGTGGCATTAATGCAGCAACTTCTCCACGGACAGAAAACTAAGAAACTTTGTTTGCATCTAGTGAGAATCCACTGAGCAGTACTTTTCCAAAGTTCAGAATATGTAAATCAGAGTTAAGTCCATCAAATTACACATGATCAGATGACTGATTGGTGTCAGACACAACCTTCACATTACTCATAAACCATAAATTCTTTGCGTTAACAACATAATGATGGAGACCCACAATAAGTGGCTGTTGATAAGGAATGTCACTGACTGATGAGCCTTTGTTTAGATATTTTAGACAACAGGAAATCTCCTCTACTGGACAATTTTTCATATAAGAGGCTACAGACACCACAAGCTGCGACAAAATTGACTCGTTTTGATAAAATTCCAAAATGGAAAACATTTTAAAGTAAACAAAAACGGATACTCATTCTCAACATTCTTTGACTAATTCAATGGTTCTAATTTGGTTGAGGTAAGTCTTTTGGTGTCTGTTAGCCTTGCTAGAAAAAAAAACTTGCACATATTTGTAGTGTGCAGCCACCAATATGTCCTCTGCATTTCACAAAAAAACAAATGGGTGTAGTGATTTAGGTCAATACCTTTTGTTTTATGAAACAAAAGAACAGATTTTTTTTCAATGATTACTATTATTTTGAACTGATGATGTACATGCAAAGTCTCCAAACAATGTGCATGCACTAATTCCCTTTACTTGTCAACTTTCGATGTCCTAAAGACTGAGGTGAATATTTCTTTCATTTATTTTATCTGTGTCGTGAGTTTTTCTATGATAATGCGTTGTTTTTCCTTTTCTCTGCAAAGACAAACACAATCCCCGTGCACTGTCAATGATTTTGAGAAACCTCACCTGCTTTTTTTCCTGCAGCTCTTCAGATCAACAAGTTTTGCCTTTATTTTCACTGTGCCAAAAATAAAAATACACCTCCAATAGCTGGGCATTTTTCAGGAAATAATAGATACAAGCCAAAAAGCCAAATGCAATGTAAAGATACACATCACTTTTCCTTCATATTTCACTCTACCCCAAACAGACTGCAAATGGAAACTCACATAACACATAGAGAGAGTCAGCACATAGTCCCTGCAAGTTGCACACATCCTGAGGACTTCACAGTTCATTCACCAGGGACCACAAACTACACAGGAGCCACTTTCCACCCTTAAAATGAATTAATTCAACTACTCATAGAGAATAATACACAAAACTGTAATGTTAAGCACAACACAATGAATTGCATGTACTCTAAACTGGACTACATTTATTTTTCATGAAGCTAAAAATGCTAACTCTCAAATGTCAACTGTACATGCAATGCTACTAGCTTGAATAACGTTAATATTAGAGTTGTCTACTATCTTCTAAGAGTTCCTGAATGATGTCCTTCTGTCATTTAATTTTGAATCTACCATGTCTATAGTTTTGCATGTAAATTTCCTGCACATCAGATATCTTTGCCAACCAACCAGCTTCCAAATGGTTGATAAAGATGTAGAAATTGGTAGAAAATGAGTTTTACCAACCAAAAATACAGGCGTGGTCCTTAAACACATGCACCATGAGGTTTCGAGGGTGCAACACAATTTCTTTGCCCTCCATATTGTCCGCTCTGCCAACATGCTGTCACTGCCCTGCCGGAGTCCCACTGAGTGCCTACCTGTTTCTCAACAACCTCTGTAGGAACCACGGAGCCATGGATAGACACGAGTATCACAGCAGGTCCCGCTCTGCAGACCAGCGGCCCACTATAGAGCGGCCCACGTCCCGCTCACGCTCTACTGAACGCCCCCACGACTCTTCGCTCATGAGGTCCATGCCGTCTCTGCCATCTGGGAGGTCCGCCCCCCCCTCACCTGCCTTGACGAGGTGTGACCCAGATTGGAGAGGCTAACCAACCTAGCATAGAAGGAGATTAAAGTTTTTAGCTGTACAGTCATTTTCCCCAGGCATGGCTACACTGGAGGGAGAAATAATTTAAACATTAGGTGAAAACATCAGGGAGTAGTTGCAAAGTTTCCTGGTTAAGTAATCTTATTAGAGTAAAGCCCATTTAATGCATTAAAGCTTCCAACAATGTGCAATACAGAGGTTTTATAACTTACAGTATCTGGTTTAGTTTGCCCAGTTAACAGATTACTGGCCAAGTTAATCCAAATAGCTCTTTTTATCAGCCTATTAAAAATGCTAGGTAGAATGTAAAAGTCTACCTACGTGGTGAAAATCTTTGTTCTTTACTCCCACACCAAGATTTTCATCAACGTCTAAGATTATTCCTGCCTCCAAAGCTGCTCTACCTCTGCTAAATGTTTGTACACCTAAAACCTTTATGGTACTAAACCAATACAGACCCCGTCCCATGAGCTCCCAGCCTGAGCCTGACTAACTCACAAAGTAAAGCAAAAAAAGCGAACAAACCTCATACTCACCTACCTCCCACCCTTCCCTAAGACTGTGCTACCCTGCCTCACCTCACGTCACTCCACCCCACAAATCAACCTCCCCCTCACGACTCCCCCCACCACTCACCCAGCCACTCACCCAGCCACTTTCAGTTCTGTGCCCCGAAAAACACCAGTGGATGTGCTGTATTTCCTTTACACATATCCCAGGCACGATGATCCCGACGCTGTAGATTAGCTTGCTGACTCGTTTTAATTTGGAACACACTGCTCATACACGTGTGTGAGTATAGCAGTGATGGGCCGACATTTTACTTTGATTTCATTACTAACATCAACTGATGCCGTTTATCCTGTGATGGCATTCTGTTCGTTTTTTTTTTATTTGTTTTCGTTGTTTTGAGTTCAAGCCCTTTGGGGACAGTCTGAACGCATGGTCTGCTGTTTCTGCATTGAACTCTTTTCTCCCTGCAGCTTGATGAGTCGACTGTACATGCGATTCACACCTGGCATTTTTTATTGCAGCTCCCTACAGTTGATGTATCCCTCCACTTTCATGCCATGTGCCAAACATCATTACTGTGTGCATTGGTTTTATATTTGGAGAAATGAGACACATTGTAAAGCTTACAATGTTTTTTCATTTGTACAGTCTCTGATTGCCTTCTATTGTGCCTGACAGTGACTTACTTCAGAGGAAAATTTTATGTGACTGAAATACATTAAAACTGACCCTAGACAGCTACATTAAATCACACATAGTACCTTCATCATAGCACATAGCTTAACTTTTTACATTGCCTACACAGATATCTACAATCAAAAATACAGCCTTCTCTTCTTTAAAAGTTCCTTTGCTATTGTCACACTGTGATGTGGGTGCAACATGGCCTGGCCCTGCATCCACCATCAGCTCTCGTCCTAATTTGTGTCTCACATCAGTGTCCACTAATGTTTGTCACGTAGGGCACATCCTCGTAGTGGATCAGTCCAGACCAGTCCCACCAGTACCCCTATGTCCAGTAGACGAGGTCGCCAACTTCCACAGCTTCCACCCACAGGGAAGGACAGAAGTAAGTCACCTGAATGTTTTTATTTGTGTTACAGGGTTGCTGTATATGTATTCTGAATATGCATACACATAAACAGTGTAGTGTTTTATAATGATATAGTTTTTATTTGATGACCGAACTGCTTGGGTCTCAGGAAGCTTTGGTTTCATAGCAGCTGCTGACTCTAGCACTTTACTTTTGACTGAGAAAGGAAGGAGTATTACTTTCTGATGGAATCATTCAGTAGAAGCAATAGCTCTTAACATACGTACAAGGATTTTTTTTGCTTCATGTTTCATGGGTATTTACTTTTGCCTTCCATCCGTAACATCTCTGCTCGGTTCCTTTTCCATTTCTCTCTCAGAAGATGGAGACGAAGGAACAGAGCCTTGTGAAGGTCTGTACCTGAATGTGCGGGTTTAGTCCTTCAGACTGGGAGTGCTGGTTGAGCTGCTACTCACTCTGAAGGCCAAAACCCTGTCTGCAATGTCAGGTGGCTGGGTTCAGTGGAGACTAAACTTAATTCATGCACCATGAACCCTCCCCTTGTTGCAGTTGTGTTTAATGTAGAGTTGAGATGTCCTGTGCTATCATGTTGTACTTACCTGAAGGTCTGTCTGGATCCTATTGGTTGTGCCAGTGTTGTGTTCCTATTTAGCCTCCCTGTTTTTTGTTTTGAGTTATACTCTAGATAATTGTCTGAGAATTATTAATTTATTTTAACTATTTGGACTGCTGAGATACTTCACCAAAGCTAATATCATGCTTATCTGCTAAACAGCATTTACTGACTCATTTAAATGGCTTAGGCAAAAAGAATGAATTGTGTTCACAATTACAAAGTGACATTTGAAGTCATTTTTGTTCCTCAGCACTCCTTTAGCAAATGTTATGTGTTGTCGTAACGACTTATGACATGCTCTGTGATGAAAGCAATGATTATACTACTTTGTGTGTTTGAATTAGATGCTATGAAAAGAAGGAAGGTTGTGTTTAACTTTGCGGTGACTGTGGGGTATGACTGAGACAAAGCTACAGGGGAGGGAAGACGCTCATGCAGTTTTGGCGAACTTGTCAAAGCAGTCGCACAACTCTTTCATCACTGTCAGAGTCCACAAGGGCTTTCCCTGTCTTCTGTACAGCCGCCAGCCAGCCTTACTCTCTCTCTCTCCATCTTCCTCACTGTCTCCTTTGCTCACTCGCTCTCGGTCCCACCCTTCTTCTGTATCTGTGCCATCTTTTTATCACTCTGGAGCACTCTGTCTAGACCTCTCCGTCGCTTCTTTGTGTCACCTTTACTCCTTCGTCCTCTTCATTCCTGGCCTAAGCTCTCTTTCTTCAGTGTCTCAGTGACAGGAAGTCTATTTTTTCCACTTTTGCCTCTCTTTCTGTCTTTCTTTGTGTTCATGCCTCCTCCCTTCTCTCTTTCTCTCTGTTGTACCTTTCATGACTGTGGCAGTGCGTGGGCAGTGGGGGGAGGTATTGATCTGACCTTTTGCTGTAGTTCCCACAGAGCTGTATGCCACTCAGCTTATGTAAAAGCAAATGTGTGTGAGCATATGAGTGTGTGTGTGTATGTAGCACTTTAAGGCCTGGATGTATATTTTCTCTCCTTGCTGGTAACAGAGGCGAGCTGGAAGGTTGATAAACTCTGGTACCTTTTTGTCTTGCTGCTGTGTCTCCAGTTTTAGTCATATCTCATACTTGCTCATACCTACTTGTGTTGTGTATTATCTGTTTATGTGTGGCAACCACTAAGAGGGAAGAGGGGAAGAGCATGTGGCACCTGAACCCCAAAATGGTCGCCCAGGTGTGTTTACCTGCTACAGAACTAGTCTTGTGCTGAAGCGATGTGTTGCCTCTCTTTCTTTCTTTTTCTTCAGGAAAACTGTTTATAAAGTTATTTATAATGACAACTAATTAAATATTAAGCTCAAGCCCTGAAGTTGGAGTAATATCAGAGGAGCGTGATGTACAGTATGTGTTGATATACAGTACATTCAACCACAGGCTTGAATGAATGGCCAGACTGTTGGCAGAAACTGGAGTTTCCCGCAGTTTCCACTTCCTACTTTCCCATCTGTTTATGTGGCACGCTTCTGTCCTTTGACTGTGTGGTGCTGTTACTCAACACTGTCATAGCTGTAGTGCTGAATGACTCCATGGATGTTGATATAAGGTCACAAAAAAGCAGTGTTGTGTTTTTAAACTGTCTGGAATCCAGCAGAGACATTCTACAGGCCTGACACTTCTGTAAGACGGTTGCATTATGAGCAGAGTAACATTTGTATGCTGTAATTGATGTCACACTTTGCAATGTAATTACCCAAACGTTCATAGCATTTCTATACAGTAGCTTTTATATTCAAACTAGTAATCAGATCTTGGGGTAGCTGTGTGTTTGTGCGCAGATCTGTGGGTGTTTGTGTGTCTGTGTGCAAGCACATGCAGTCTGAGGTGTCATATTAACGTGAATTACAGTATAAGGTTGCAGAGCGCCATCATTTCATGAGCCTCCATCTGTCTTCCTTACGAGCAGCAGAAAACGAGGAAAAACCCCAAGGCCCACCGGTAAATGGAAGGAAAGGCAAGTCGTCTGAACAGTGTGATGGTGTGACTTTGCTGTGTGGGCTGTCTCAGTTCTTCTGTGACATAGCAGCTATGGTTCCCAATGCCTAGCTACTCTGAGTAATTTTGGCTTTCTTGTTTGCTCTAGCACGCTATAAAGTTCTTTATTTTCCTTTATCTACTTTTTATCTAATGTGTAGTGTGGGTCATTCCTGTTGAGTTAATTTAGAGCGATCAAATTAGAGCCTTGTCTGTAGCTGAAACTGATGTTAATACATACATACAGAGTGCCGTGGTGATTTCTGCTGCTCTGTCCTTCTCTGCCTCTCGTAAGGCCTCAGAGCTCTAATCTGCCCTCTACTTTAATACTAATTAATTCTGCTCGGCTCCACCTCACAAAGACAGAGCTCTCCATTTCCATTGTGAAATTGCCAATCATTTCAATTAGACATGGTTTATTGAACACATACACCCATATTCTGTTTGAGCCCTACTGTAAGACTGGCAGTCTCTTTTAGATAAAACTCATGTTTAGTGCAGTTCTCTGCAATTTTCTGCCAAAAACTGCACTGAGATAAATTATTTCATCCCAAGTAATCACATTTTTTTTTTTATCATAGCGAACAAGAAAAACAACAAATAATAATTACATTTAGTATTTTCTGAATTCTGTGCATTATACTTTGCTGCAGATGTAGTGCAGAGTGTAATCTCATGTGTTTTCTAGTCTCAGAGGCTGTTACCTCTGTTGGCCAGCAGATGGAGCAAAGTTCACAATCTTCGATGAGGAGCTTTCCTTGTTTCCAGTGCTGAAGTGGCAAAGAGGTCTTTTTCTTCTTACCGCTCTTTGCCCAAGCTTACTATTATTACTATGCTACATATACACTGTGGTTGTAAAACAGTGTGTGAAAAGATAACCATTTATGAAAGGCAGGAAAAAAGGTTTTGGCATCACATTCAGTGCAGAATCTACCAAGAGGTTCTCTTGATAATCCAAGGTTCTTCCAATCCCTGTAGTGTCCAAACCAGTGAGTGTATGTGTGTGTATATGTATGTGCATGTGTGCATATGTTTTGCTATAGAGGTGACATGGGAGGACCAGCAGCGAGGGCTGAATGGCTCTCTGTCTGATGGAGGGACACAGCCACACCCCTCCCTCACTGATGCAGGTTAGTTGGTTTGCTTGTGAGTTTCTGACACTTTAAAAGCCAAACTTCCCTTTGATGGAGTGCCAGTCTGTTTTTACGATCAGTCATATGAGTTCATGAACAGTAATCAGCCCATTTAACCTTTTGTTGATAAGTGTGGTCACAGACAGACAGTAAGGGGCATGTTATTCAGTTAGTGCATCAGTCAAGTCTTATCATGATGAGCTGAGGCCTCTTCATGACCAAACAAATAGCAGCTCTTGTGTAAAACAGAAGAGCTTGTTTTAAACACTTCATCAAATTTACTTATTCAGCCTGTAAGGCATCCATTGTAATATTCTGACAACTGATGGTTCTGGGGAGCATGATGTATGATAAGACTCGCATAAACAAAGCCAGCAGATATAACTTTGTAAACCAACACTAATATATTGCTTTAGCTACCAATGGCCATTCATCTTGTCCAACCTATTTATTTCAGTTTCTGAAAAATCAAAACAAAACCTGAGAAGCTGCTACTGTAAGTCACAAAATCAAGAATTAAAAGCCATGGCAGGTGAGAAAAACAAAAATAAAAAATACAGCTTTCCAAAATCTTGTCCTTAATGAGTACTCCTATAGTCAGGTGTTTATTGCTCATGTGCTCATACAGAAGTATGAATCCTTTGTTTGTGTGGACTCTTTATCAGCTTACCAAAGGCAGACCTTGGTATTGTACTGTAAAAGCTGAATGTTGATAAAGGAAAAAAGCATATTGAAATTTTGCTTTATAGATTTGATATGGGTCTGCAGAATCATTTAAATTTATGATTAGCATGAGGTTGCTCTAGTCAGCCTCTGGATGGCATCCTTCTGTTTTACGGTCTCTTCCTGCATGGTGTGCATTTGAAGTGCAGCATGAAGCTGATGAGCTTTCTGTAGATGCTTTCAAAATGCCCAAAAATCTGACTTAGGCTGGTTTTGTTAAGCTCGGCACTTTAGCATCCTAAGCAGAGGATTTTTTTAAATTTTCAAATATATGGCTAAAAATATTTTTACAAGTGTCTTTGCACAATTTTTTACACTCAGTGTCTCTATTAAAGTAGAGTCTGACGTGATGCTGTGAATGGAAATATGGTAACATGAAATATGTTGCTAAGGTAATGGCACCACAGTGTCTTGAGGTGCTGTGTCTGCTTTATTGGCTAAATGTATCGCCATGGAAACACGCCTTCACCTCCCTTTAAATTGAGCCTCATTTATGTTAACTTGTTATACCACTTGCTATGCTCACAGGCTCTGATTTATGGTTGTTGCTTTAGATGTAATTAATTTTACACAGTAACGTGATTAAATGACAAACAGAGCTAGAAGAAATGCAACAATTAGAGTGATATGCAGTCGGGTTTAGTGGGTTAATAACCCAGTAGTTCTCCAGTATGTGTGCCAGGTATCAGACATGTCTATAAATTTTCTGCCTCCCACTGTTAGAGATTCAAGATGTAATGAACCATCAGCAACCCTGTCATCGGTCAGTCTTTCTTTCTCAGTGTCTCCTCTTTATTTTTCAACTTCTGTCTCTCTTTGAACTTCCTAGCTGTCTATTGCTCTGCTGGTCTTCGTCTCTATTGCCTTCGACCTCCTCCCACCCCTCAAGTTTCTCTTTCAATTTCTGTGTCTCTGCATATTTTTTTCTACCTTTATTTTTCCCCGGAAAGACTGACGAAGCACAAACCCTCTGTAATAGCCTGACCACATTCATGTTACTTTCACACTGGGAGCGATCTCAAGGCCGGTCAGCATCTCCTCAGCAGTGATTGTGCAGGGAGGGGGAGTTTTTATCACGCTTCTCACTACTACCTACTGTTCACTATTATCCCACAGCAGTCATTTGCTCTGTACACCACAAATAGCTGAATACACATACTGTACCACCAACAGCACCCCTGCACTAAGGAACATGTCAGGGACTGTAATATAAGTGAGTTGTTTTCTGTTCTTTCTTTTAACTTTGTGCAGTTGGTGTAGTTATTGTGTGATGTCACGATGATTGTATGTGGTTTAATAGTTTCACACAGGACAGTGGGATTGTTACAGGATATGCCCACTTAAGATGTGTGTGTGTGTTTCTTTTACCACTTTGTGTTAGTCAGTTTGCTTAATGACAGATCAGTTTCATTCTTTTGTCCTTTGCACTAGAAAAACCATGACTTACTTTTTTAAGTAGGTCAGGTACAGGAATAGATTGCATACGTATGGATGTTGCACAAAGACTACTCTTGCTGGTCGCATTCATAACATTTGCATGTAGATTAGCCAGTGAGTTGGAGCGAATCCAGAGTTTTCTTTCTTCTACTGTTCAGTGCACAATTATTGGTAAAAAAAATATAGAAATGTGATTTATATATATTATATTTATGTATATTTAACTTTGCACTTCATATGCTTTCCTTTGATTTTGCAAATATCACCAGATAGCGCAAGTTTTTTTTGTGGGATGGGTCTAATAGTTGGCATAAGGTAATGAATATTGAAACTAATTCATTTTTTAAAATGTTGTAGACAGTGGAGCTCTTGTTTTGCCTTCATCAAGAGTGCCCCTCACCCATGCTGGTGTTTATTGTTGTGAGAAAATATGATTCATTTGCTATAACAAAGGGAGCTTTACAGTTATTGCTGAGGTCTGTAATCTCAATAGTAATACGATGCGTTGCTCAGAGGCAGTTGTATTAAATATGGTGCATTATCACACAGTATTAACCTACAAATAACAGGAGACTTTTATATTCAAACTTGTTCTGTTTTTCGCCCTCTTTTATGACTGTCTGAACATATCTCTCACATATTCCGATGACCTACATGATGCAGCTGAAGTAAAGGAAAAAAAAATCTCTTGCTTTCTTGATTATCATTTGACTCTAATCAGATGATGTTAGCTGCCACAAAGAGATGAAAGCTAGTGAGGCAGATGTCTCACATTGTCCTTTTATTCCTGTGACACTTCATTATTCACCCTAATTGAGTACTAATTGAGCTAAATGCAAATTCTGTACAAGTGGGTATGAAAATGAGGTCTGATGTGAGTGCCGTCCTGGCTCTTACTGTTGGCTTGTCAGGTTCAGACTCCAGGATGGAGATTAGATACGAAAGCTGGAGAGCAGGACGGCAAATGCTGGTAAAAGCACAGTACTGTACTGACCACTGACATCGATTCATGAGCGGTTGCCTTACGCAGAATCAGATACATAGAAGCAAAGCAAAATGAAAACACAGTTCATCTTTGGAGTTAAAGAGTGAGGATTTTCTGGGGTCTGAGCAGGCTGAGCGGAAGGAAGGACATGAATAATACAAAAGGCAAGGAATTTATGTATATGAATGCAATATGAATATATTGGAAGTAACAGATGCCAGGAAGAAGGCAGTCAGCTTTGTGGTTGCATAACGTCCTTTTGGAAAGATAATATAGCTGATGCCTGTGTGTTTGTGTGTCAGCGTGTGAGAGTGTTTGTGTGTATTTGAATGCACATCCTTGCACTCTGCTCAGGTGACGTGTGTATTTTTGTTGATTTTAACTTTTCTTGGTGAAACTCTGGGAGGTGCTTGTCTCTCTCTTTTGTGTGCTCGCTGCTCTGTGCTTTCAGTTTGTGTTGTTTTGTGTTTTTCTTTTCTTTTCTTTACTTTTATGTTATTTTTCCAGGCTGTCCCCCACAGTTGCCCCATGCAGACTCAAGTGACATCCACTTCTCCTTTTACCTCCCCTCCCCTCTGTCCTCCTCTCCCCCGCCTACCTTCAGCGAGGTCTCAAGTTTCTATCTGGTTTGGTACATTAACATCTCTTTACTCTTTCAGCTCTTTTTTCCTTTTAAAGCACAGAACCTCACCCCTCCAACTCTCCCTCCTCCTTCTGATTTCTAATAACTAAACTCTTGGCCTCTACTTCAGCCTCTCCCGGCCTCGCACCCTCCTGTTCTATTTTGACTTCTCACTGTGCCCATTGTGAAATTTGTGTGTTCTTGGTGTACTCTATTATTTTGTTTGTGTGTTTCTGTGCTCGTTGTTTTGTCATTGTTGTGTCGTACTGTTGTCGTGTCGTGTTGTGTCCCCCTTCCCTACCCTTCCCCGTTCCCCCTTCCCACTCGGCCCTCTCATCCACTTCCTTCTCTCTCTGACCCACCACACCTGGCATATTTGGTGACGGCGTCGCCCGCCCTGCATCTTTCCTCTCCTCCTCCGTCCCCCTCTTTACCCTTCGTGCATCCTCTCACATCCATCTTCCTCTCCTCTGTCTGTGTCTGTCCATTCTGTGATGTGATCCCAGAAGACACGGACTCACCAAGTTGGACGAACTCAGGTCTGTCCCTTCTTCTTCTGCACCTTCTTTCTATTTCTGACTCAGCTTCCTCTTCCTCTTCTACTTTTATTCTCTAGTCTTCCTGGCTTGCCCTACCCCACCCACGTCCCCTCATCTCAGTCGTCTTTTCTTTTCCCGCCTCGCTTGCCTTCATTCTCTTGTGCTGTCTGCGCGCTTAATTGTTTTGTAGGTGACGCTTCGGGCTCCTTTGTCATTTCTATTGCTTGTTTTTTTTGCGGCGGACAAACTGTGTGGGCTACCTGTTCACTAAAGCATGGTCATGGTCACGCCAGTTTGGTTTCTTTGCAGCAGGTGCTGACATGTTGTTTTCCACCTAGGAAAAAACTTTCTCTGAGTGTATGACAGCAGACGCCTTCTTTTAATCACGCTCTCAGTGGTAACCCTAAGTGATTTTGCAGTCTACTTAAGTACACCTTAATTTTGAAAAATTGTCCAAATGGTTTTGAATTTCATTTACAGTCCTGAAATGATTCACATTTCACATTTGGGGCTACAGTGCAGTCACAGTGGCAGATATGAATAAAGATGTTTTTAATTATCTTGGCCTACTTTAGCAGGGTTTTTTTAGCTAAAGAATGACTATGAGGTTGACAAGTAGACATTAAGAACGTGGAATCAGTTTTATAAGTTGTTCAATTTTAGGAGACTTCTTGAAGTTTTATTGTCTTGGTGATGTTGCCCAGCAACCAGTAATTACTCGGCAAAGTCTCTTCACTAGCTAACATATAATGAAAATAAAGGTACGACTAAATAATGAGCCTTATAAGTTCTCGTAGGTGGACTTTTCACCTTCGGTCAAACTGTAACCTCCTTTTATATATAACTGCCTGCTGACTCCGTCTTCATATTTAGTGTGGAAATATAATATCTTCTATCATATAACTGTCAGCAAGTACGCATATTTCTCAATGGTTATAACTTTCCCATTATGGTATCTCATCCAGTCATATCTGTCCACTAAAACTGAAGGACTAGCTCTTATAGTATTTAACTGATGTGACTATGAAGAATCTCAAATATCACTATACATGAAACTTGCAGCTTTAACCTCATAGAAATTGTTTCATTTCAAATTATTAATACAAGCCAATATAAAAAACACTGAATTAATACTTTCTGACTGCAGTGTAACTGAAAATGCAGCATAATCACAGAGATAAAAGATAGAAGCAGTTTACTGAATACCTTCTAAAATAAATAAAGTGTTGTGAAATTTAGTGAACATGAAAGACATTGCACTGTGTAGGTTTTGAGATTTTACTTCAGGAAGGAACATCCGACCAAAAGAGGCAGAGAATGAACTTTATCCTAGGAAAATGAGAAAAATTCACTTTGCCTCACCTGTGCAGTCATTCATTTGCTCTCAGCTTGTATTGCTTTTCTTTGTCTGTGTGTGCGTGTATGCGAAGGCTCAGGCATATTGTATCTGTGCATGGCGCCTTTATGTGTGCACTTCACTTTCACATTATTATTGCCATTATATGACACAAAAGTAGAGACAAAGAGCAAGTGGGGAGAATGGAAATGCAGGTACAGCAGGAGAGATTGAAATCGGGAACTAGGTTTGCGAAACTTATTGCAGAGAGGAAAACGTAACAGATTTAGCAGAAAGCATTTGTTGTGAGGTATTATTTTGGTGTTTGTTTTTAGTTATGAAAAATGTGCATAGATTGTATCCAGTGGTATTGCTACCTCTACAGAACAGGGTTAGGCTTGTGTATTGATTATGGGGTGATGTTGCAATTGTGCAAATTGCGCTTGCAGCAGTATGAAACAAAGCATCAAACTGAACTTAGGAGGTGATAAGATGGGCAAAGAGGATGAGGTTATGATTATACAAGACTGAAAATGACAAAAAAAAAAAAATTCAAATCTGTTGGACAAGTCAATGAAATAGTCCGATCACGATCATTGTTGTCAAAGGACGGGCATTTACCTAGAATCTTGTGTAAAAATGTGTCACAGATATTGTTAGAGTTAGTATTGTAGTAATACTGTAGCAATTTGTCCTCCAAAGCTGCTTTACTTTGGAATTGGAACGATAAATTGTGTTAGTTGAATCTTCATCCCTGAATTAAAAACAACATTTTGGTCAAAATTTTCTGAGAAGTTAATTGAATCAGTTTAATATGGTGTAAACCTTACTAGTCTGTGTTTGTGTTTCTTTGTTAAAACAGTCCACCATTCAGCTTTTTCCCATAAGATCTGTCTTTGTCATAGCTCATGGCTCATAGCTCAGCAGAAGCTTGTCTTTCACCATAACAGTAAACCCCTCCATCAGGCCTTCCTCACAGTACCAGTTCCCACGTGACCGTCCTCTATCTCTGTGCTTAGGTATGGACATGGAGGAGAGGACCAGACAGATGAAACTGAAGATGAACAAATACAAGCAGGGAGCCGGCTCTGATTCCAGACTGGAGCAGGACTACCACAAGGTAAAAACACAGCCCGATAAGCTGCTTTAATACTCTGGATTCACAGGAAAAACATGTACGTCCAACACGCTGTTTGTGCTGTGATAGATTGCACTGTGTATAGGCCATATGGCACGTTTTGCAAGCAGTCAAGCGTGTGCACATGCACATATCATCATCATATTGTGCATGTGCAGTGATGTTGGCATAATGTACACATACACTCAAAGTCGCACAAACATACTGAAAATGGTAAACACTCAGCTCTGTTTAAAGGTTGAAAAACATTGAGACAGGTTAAGTTGTTTTGTTGAAAGGTCAGCTCACCTAAATTACACACTGCAAAACAACATGTGTCTCCTCTTCGTCCTGGGAGTTGTACAGCTGGTTTTCTTGACTTCTCATTAAAAAATACTTTTTTTTTTAATATTGCAGGATTAATTGCAGGATTAATTACTTACTTATTAATTACTTTCAACAGGTTTTGTTGCCATTCTTTTCACTGAAGGTAAAAGCCATTATAAAAATAATTCATGTTAAAAGAGTCTGTGGATTACCTTGTGTAACTCGGATAAACATGCTGCTACAGTGTCTAAAAAAAATTTTCACCCTCCTTGGAAGTTTTTCCCTTTAATTGCTTTTCAACACTGAATCATGGTAAATTTTATTCAGCTTTTTGGACAAGAATTTACAAAGAAGCCTCTTACATGTAAAAGTGAAAACAGATTTCTACAAGTAATGTCAATTATTTAAAATATAAAATGTTTAATAAATGATTGCATAAGTATTCGCCTCTCTTAAAGTAACTTCCCCTAATTCAGCACAGGTGTAGCCAGTTGGTCTTTGATGTCAAACAGTGAAATGGAGATTATTTGAGTGCAGTGAATGTATCTCAAGTGATTGTAGTAAAGACACCTGTATCTGAAAGGTCCAAACACTGGTGAATCAGTTGTCCTGGCTATACCTACAGCATGAAGGGAAAAGAACGCTCCAAGCAACTCTGTGAAAGTGTTACTGAAAAGCAGTCAGAGGACGAATACACGAAGATTTTCAAGCCACTGAATATCCTTCGTAGTACAGTTAAATCCATCATTAAGAAATGGGAGGAATAGGACACATGTGTAAACCTGCCCATAGTACACCGTCCTCAAAAATTGAGTGACCCTGCAGGAGAGAGACAAGTGAGGGAGGCCACCAAGGAGTTACAAGCTTCAGTGGCTTAGATGGCATAAACTGTGCGTACAACTGCTGCCGACATTCACCTATCAGCGCTTAAAGTAGAGTAGAGTATATTAAATCCTGACTACAGTTCACCAGAGACTCTGGAGTCAACTGGAAGAAGGTTCTTTGGTCTGATGAGACCAAAACTGAGCTTTTCACTTCAGACTAGACGTTATGCTTAACTATGCTCAACTATGCTCAAACACATCATCCCCACTATTAAACATGGTGGTAGCCCTGGAACGCTTGTAAAGTTGGAGGGAAGTTATAAGGAAATCCTGGAGGACAACTTGATGCAGTCTGCAAGAAAAGTGCAACTTTGGAGATTTGGTTTCTAATAAGACACTTTCTCGAAGCATACAGCCAAAGTCATGCAGAAATGGTTAAAGAAGGCAGGCTGAAAGTTTTGTAGTGACAGAGTCAAAGCCAGACCTCAATCCTATTGAAAATATGTGAGTTCAAAAGGACTGTTCACTATGCAACTTGAGCGAGCTTGAACAATTTTGCAAAGAAAAATAGGGAAAATTGCAGTGTCCAGTAGTGCAAAGCTGAGACCTGTCCACAAAGGGTGAATGCTGTAATTGTAGCCCAAGGTGCGTCTTCTAAATACTGACTGGAAGGATGTGAATACCTATGCAATCACCCTTTTTATGTGGAGGCAGAAGTTTCAGTGGTAGATATTTCAAAATCTTAGCACATAAAACCAAAACTATGCATTTTCTCCTTGTCATTTAGGTAAACCAAGCCTTAAAGCTTCTCGTAATTTCAAAGAATGTGACACTGAGTGTTTGCAGAGTTCAGTGTTTACTACTCTGTTCTAGGTGATGAACATGTTTAGAAAGCTCGAGCCAAGCCTACATTCTCACCGCAGTCTGGGCCAAGAGAAATACCGCCTGTCCACTTTCCTTTTAAGTCAGTGCTATGAAAGCTATTGCATTAGGAGAAGCCAATGTGTTTTCTTCAAGTCTATAAAAAGCAGATTAAATTGTGAGGCGTCCTTGTCTGTTGAACATTATCCTATCTGGAAGTACCATTGACAACACAATGCTCGCACTATTATTAAACAAGACTGGTGAGCCTGCTCTTAAACTGCAGTGTAATAGAAAACAGTTACAGTAACACTCAGCTGAAGGTCTCTTACAGTAAACATTCCATGAAAAATGTTCACAAAACATGATAAACACATGCAGCTCCACAAATTTTCTTGAACTATGTCTGCGCCAAGTAAATCAAGGCAGTTTAGCTACTAAGGAAGCCAATGTGTAAAGTTAGTCTAGTGAAAACCTGCCTTGCAAGACAACTAATTGTCACTGGTTTTAATAATATATGATACAGTCTGCCTTCCAGTGGTACAAGTACTCAGATCCATTACTTAAGGAAAAGTAGCAATACCACAAAGCAAAAAATACTCCATTATGAGTTTACCGGCAAAGTCCACATTAGGTATCAAAAGTAAAATGACCGATTGTATACCATATTACTAGACTATTGTTACAGTTGCATCAAGGTATTGCAAACATTTTAATGACTTAGTTGCTTTCGATAGGATTGGCTTTTACCACTTAATATACTGCATGCCTTTTGGAAGGACTGAATTATCAACAAGGTAAAGACACAAATACTCTAGGGCCCCAAAGGCCCCAGGTTCATTGTTAATCATGATTGTATTTAATTTGATTGTTTGCAAATAGGTTTAAGAATATGCACCAATGAAGCAAGCCATAAACTGCATTATTACTCAATCCCCATAGCTGTGCTTTGCAAAGGCCTCCTGTGTCAAATGTACTTTTAAGATTTAATTTTAGTTTATACTATTATCACATGGTTCATATTCTTAAATAAACGTGTCTTTATTTGAACTGCATCAAACTAAATCCCACACTGAAAACATGAAACCAGAAAAACGTTTGATTTTCTGATAATCAAGGACATCAATAAGCAGCATCATTGTCATTTTATTATCGCATTTTAAAACTTAAAGCTTGATTTTAAAAGTAATCGCTGCCAGATTAATTAATTGGTGAAAAAAAATCCTACTAAATAGTAATGAACTGGAAATATAAAGTATCCTCAAGTGTGTGTCAGCAACAGACAGACATGAAAAAGTCTCGGTCAGCAGCACAGATGGATGGATGCAGAAGCTGATTGATGCTGACAGGTCCATAAGTGAAACGACCTGACTTTAGTAATCAAAAATTAATGCAAAGTTCAAATTTTTGCCATATTTCCTATTTGCGTTAAACTCAAAGAGTTCCCAGACAGTATCTCTGAAAACCTGCCTGCCTTATATTTGCCTACATCTAGAATATCTCTTTCTTGTACATGTTTAAAGAACATTCAGACCTTTCAGATAGCACACCTTATACATCTTACATAATAGCATCATCCCAACTTTTTCTTTCTGTTCTTTCGTGAGAGCAAACCTATTAAGTCTATATTATTTACATTCAACAGATTATTTTCTGCAGCAGTGCTTGTCTTGATCAAAAATAGTTGTCCTTACAAAGCTAACAGCATACCAGCAGGGATTCTGGCAACACTTGAAGTTTACACTCTTTTAAAACTTGGTGGAGTTTATATCAGGCTTGCATTTGAGTATAAATAATCACTGATATTTAAACACTTGAAATTGTTGCACTTGTTGAAATTAATTTTGCCAGAAGTACAGCACCAGAAATATCTTTAGTGTTAGCAACGTCACCATAATAGTAGCTTTTCATGGTTTTCCTATCTTCTCCGCAGCGTTCGGGCAGAGATCCTCGGGGCTCCGATAATTTGTCAGCCAAGTCATCGGACAGTGATGTAAGCGACGTGTCCGCTGTGTCGAGAACCAGTAGTGCCTCTCGGTTCAGCAGCACGAGCTACATGTCTGTCCAGTCAGAAAGGCCGCAAGGAAACCGCAAGATCCGGTAAGCTGATGTCCACAGAGGGGGCAGTTAACGTTGTCTTCCTCTTTAAACTCCATCAAGCTGTTATCAGGGATGGACAAACCCACCTCAGTCATGAACTTGATATACATCACCAGGTCCAGACCTTTTCAGCTTTGAAACTGTTTGCATCTGGCTAAATGTGAAGAAGAAAATGCACCCCATAGCGCTGTGTGTCATTTTCTCACCATGATGAGTTCAGGTTTGGCTCTGTTTTAGAAAATCTGGAGCCAAACGGTTGAACTCTGCTCATACAGGCCGTGAGGTTTGTCCATTTCTGGCAATTCTGCACTGAAACATTAAACATGTTGCATCTGTTTGGGTGTTGTTTCATATCAAAGCAAAAGACAAATTCATTTGCATGGCGCTTTTCTGTAAGTTTACTCTTCTGTGTCCTGTTACTTTGAATCAGTCTGCTTGTGATCTTGGCTGCGCTGTGTCTCTGTGTTGTCTCTTTCTCTTGTTGTTGACATTGTTCATGCTTTGTTTGGTTTTCTTTCTGCTTTGCATGTGCTGCTGTTCTCTTTGCTTCTGTCTCCGTCTTCAGCCAATTACGATCAAGGAGCCAGTCACGGGAGGGGGATGAGCAGTTAGGGGAGGTGCGAGAGGAGGAGGAGAGGGGAGACAGGGGGAGGGAGGCTGGTAAGGATGGTTCGCAGGAAGGGAGGAAGGGATCAGGGGGGAAGGTAGACACAGACAAGGAACATCAGGAGGATTTGGTGGAGACAGAAGAGGACTTGCACCAAAGGAGTATCTCAGAGACTGACCTCAGGTAACACATGTGTGGCAGCCTCCAACTGTAGACTAACCATAAGAAAAGAACCACTAACAGTAGTGTGGACCTGTAGCTCCCAGTGACCTTCTGACCTTTGCATGTGTATATGACAATGTGCAAGGCAGAGAGTGTGACTATCCTCCACCCCTCAACCTTGATGATGACATAACTGTGGCCCTATTAACCTTCACCGATACTAAAGTAGAGTAGCTTTACTACCTGATAGTAAGCTGACCCCTGCAGCCTGTTCACACATCAGTAGCTTATAAGGTGGAAACAGTACAGCTGGCATTTAAAGAGTAGCTTTAAATGCTAGCTAAATCTAATCTTTGCTGACCTCCACTGGTTTTCCTTTTCACCTTCTCACCTGCTGTTCAGATGTATTGTAGAACCCTTTGACATCACTGCTGAGTGCTGTTAGATGTTCAACAGAGCCTCAGCAATGCTGACTGTGGTCAGAGATAAATAATGTTTGAACCTTATAACCAGAGAGAGCAGAAAGATTGCTTCTATTGTGGTGTAAGCTACTCTTCAATAGAGCAATTTACCCAGAAAAACATAAACAGGCAGGTTCAGTTTAATTCTTGTGATTTTAAGATATATTCTTCAGGAATAGAGTACAAAGGACTGAATGTGTATATATTCAGTGAGTGTATGTAGAAGTAGGGGTCGGGATTGTGAGGATATGTAAGTGCCATTATAAGATGAGAAATTGTGATAATATGAAGGTACTTGTCACCCAGAAACAAGGGCCGCAACTCCCATTTTGGAGTATAGTGTAAAGTCTTATATCACTGTCAACAAAAACTCAAATGTTTGAAGCAATCCAATGAAGAAGAAAGGGAAGGCTTTGAACTGCAGTGCTGTTGGAGTGGCAGAAGCAGCCAAATGTGGCTTTAAGTTGTTGCCCTCTACACCTTACTCACCCTTCCCAACACTTCTAGAAGTCAGATGGTAGCTCCTGTGCTGTGTGGACAGGCAAATAGTCCTTGAGCAACAACACATAAGCTCGAAGCTTTGCTCTAATTTGATGCATAAATGGATGCATACAGACTTTGCTTGTAACATGTTAAGACTATATTTAAAATGTCACTGTTTTATTGGGGCCACAAGAGACCATTGCTTCATTTCTGAACAGTGCTTGACTAGCAGATCTGAAAAATATGTCAAGAGCAAATTGAAGAACAAATTGATTTGAAATCCCACAGCCAGATAAAAGCTTAACTTGCACTCTTAATAAGATGTTTTCACTATCAAATCATGTTCACAGCAGGACCTAAGTTAGTGCTTCTTACCAACATTAGCACTCCTCCTTGGTCTTAAGAGAAAACACATTAAGATAAAAGCTAAACCCTCTGATGTGCGATTAACACTGCACCGATGAGTACAGTCTGGTGGAGACAACACATTCTGCATGTGTGAGGCGGCGAATACACGTGGCAGAAACATGAGCAGATCCACCGAGGTGCATATGACGTGTATACATAGTGCTTACACCGTGCAGTTGAGATTACAGGTCACTGCAAAAGGGAGATTTAGAAATTCTGAGACCTGTCCAGTTGTCCACTGGTTTGCTCTGAGGCTGCAGTATGTGCTGCTTTACTGTCTGTGCCGCTCAATGTTGGGATGTTGCATTAATATTTTGTGTATCAGTCTGTGCTCTTCACTTGCTGTCTGAGTCCTACATTGTCATTCTCCATTTGCAACTTGTCAAACCCAAACCTCCTTCATTCCTTCAGCTCGTCCTCAACATGTCAAAAACATTTCATTTTCTTTCTCTACACACAACCCTCATACCTACACTGTCAACCAGCAAAAAATTCACTTTCAGTGAAGTCACTGGAAACTATTAATAATGTGATTTGACACCCTGCTTATGCAGTTACATCCTGAAGATAAATTGGATTTCAACTACACTACTTCAATTTCAAACTATGTATTTCATCTTGACTGAAAGTGAGCTGGATCAGTCCTGTTTTTACATGCTGACAACTCCTATCTGTGTAATCAACCCTAATTCCTTCATGACAGCTACAGTATAAATTGATAATGTACCTGCATGTGAGTCACTGCACATTCTGGTTTGCTGGAACTTTAAAACATGAGAGGAGACACACAAGGCAAACAAAAAGCATTCAGTATTATTTTACACACTGAGTTCTAGTGAGAATGTTCACATGGATGTTGCAGTGGCACACAGTACACTCTAAATAAATGGGAAATTAGCGTCAAAATACTGTGTTTTACAGTGATGTTAAAACATTCAATAGTCTCAGGGTCCATGTCCAAAATCAAATGTTTCACAAGAGTCCTATTTTTATTTTCATTAAAAAAATCATTCAAGCAATAAACTACAGGAGGAAGTGTGTTATTGCTAAGCAGGAATAATTATTAATGTGAATAGTAATTATTTAGATATTACATTAGTGGTTTAAAGCATCTAATCAGGAAGTCAGGACATATTAAAAAGCCTCAGGATCCAATTTCTCAGTGCGTGTTCCTCATGATTTGTTTCTTTGATGCTGTCTGTACTTCACATTGTGTCAGGAAATTGCTGCTGCACTGTTGAGGTGGCACAGATGACCACAATTTTGTACAAAGTACATATAATGTGTATTCATGAAAAAAACAGGATGCTTAAGGGAAAAAAATGAAACCGGGAAAACTCTAGTCAATGCAGTAACCAAATAAGGAATAAAGAAATAAGTAAAATACGTATATTGTAGTGTGAGTTTACAAGGAAGTTTTCAAGTAAAAGTAGTTTCAGCAATCTATTTGCACTTAATTTTAGTGCTACTCCTGGTCAGACAAACAATGCACTGAAATAACTGAAAATGCAATCAAAACATTATTCTAAAACTTGGCAATAGCACTACTACATCTCCTCATGCTTTTTTAGATAAGTGTACCATTATCAGCTACCTTACATTGCTTCCTTAAATGTTTTAAAACACAGTATATTCAACAGCCTTAAGCCATCAACACGTGCTTTTATCTGTTGCTTTGTATTACAGATATCCACTGTGTGTACTTAAAACTGTAACACAGTTTCCAAGCAAGTACTCTTACCTTTCTGCCACTGCTCAGTGAAGTACTCTTACTCCATGAATCAAGACTTTCAAATAGATGCTATTAGTGCACTGGGTATTGAAGCCAGAAAATCCCACAATATGTTTCCTCATAAAAAGAGAAGAACATTGTTGTATTATATCATAGACTGTGAGAAGAAAAGGGACCTTTATTTTCCACGTGCTGTTATAAAACAGTTACATCAGCCTATGCAGCAAACTTAAGCGGTAAACAGAGAAATCAGCCACTCTATTAGGACCTCAAGAACTAAAAAATAATCGATTATGTGCATGGACATCATCTGAGGAGTCAGCAAGCTGCAGTGTAATGACTAAGATGCTACCTGTTACAAGTTCTGAAAGGTTTATTCACTCCTCTGCTTATCTGTGTGTGATTCAGCAGAAACATTGCTACTAGCTACATTTACTTATGACTCATCCCTTATGTATTGAGGTCACAGTGTAAATATACATCTGCTACACATTAAACAGGCCTGTTCACATTTGCTCGGCGTACAAACATCATGACAGCCATATGTGTTTTTAGTCCATGAGTGCTTCCGCTGCAGAGAGAAGCTAATACCCACACGGTACTGTAAGCTAATGTTATGTCCAGAGGTCTCCAGGATGAAAGGAGCTCTCCGTCAGCACTCTTAAGTTCCACATCACTTCTTCTCCTCCTCGTCTCCTTTATTCAAAATTTCTGCCCAGTAATTTTTCTTCATGTGAGGGAGGGTAGAGATTATTCTGACTGTTTTGAAAATGAAGGAGTGGTCATTACTTTAACCCTCCTGACCACCTGTTCCACTAAACAACAGCTTGGTGAGTGAATGAGAGGCGAGTCCAAACAAATATGATCTCCAAACCTAATTAATTAATCACTTCAGTTCTGCTCATTTCAGTTTCTGACTATAGATTGTAGTAGCTGTGTTGACAAGCACATACGCATGCTAGTGCTCTGACTGGGGGCTCAGTTGCCATGGAAACCCATTTTCCTGTCTCACCTGATAAAAAAGCAGTGATCCCGTGAAAGATGAACAAGATGAGGGGGTAAGCATGGGAGGGCACAGGATGCATCTTGGATGAATGTTATATTTTCTTACAGCATTCATGATCCACATGTCAAAAGAGCACATCGACCTCCTAGTTGAACAAAAGGCAATTAAAAGTAAATGGAGCTGTAAAAGTTGAATAAAACCCACAACTGAACTCCCACTTTTGTTATGATCACCCAGTGTAGTTGACAGCAATATTTATTGTATTTAAATATCATGTAACCACAAAAGAGTAACAATGGCAGTCTAATATTTCTAAATAATTTTGTAGTAATGCAAAATTCAAAAGATCATTACACTGATTTCCTTTGAGCAGACTTGTCTTTTTGTTTTAATAAGATGAATGGACTTTTGACCACTGAATTAGCTGTTTTTTTTTTTTTTTTACTTATAATGCTAATTATTATATATACATTTATGATTATATATATATATATTATAAATATAAACAACCAAAAGTCAGAGATTTCCCACCTGTTTTGTCAAGTAGTGGTGCGTTATTGTTCTGTTACAGTACCGTATGCAGATTACGCCACTAAAGACAGCAAGGTACTTTCACAAGACAAACATTTTCAGGTTTTGTTTAGCCTTGGGAACATCTTGGCCTAAATGAAAATGCACGATGAGCAATCTGCATGATGAGGAACACTGTGTTCTTTGGGCTGAGGCTGAAAATCAGAAGTCCCTGGAGAGTCCCAGTTTTCCAAGCAGGCACATTTACACAGTGAGTCTGGACTGAGTGCCAAGACCTGTTCAGGGAGTAGTGATAGGTGGTGCTGCAAAATGGTTTTACGCACTTATGTTTATTCAAGGCAAAGTGAGAGCAAACTCTTTATGTAGACCAACATTTGGAACTATTGATATATTAGACAAATATTTGAGTGCATTTACATCAGTGAAATGTGTCCATTAAGAGCAGATGCTAATCCATTTTGGCAAATGAAGTAAGTTGAATAAGATCAATTAAATGTATATTTAGTCCATTTGTAAGTTTTTCTTTAGGGAAATTGAACAGCACCACACAGACCCTTGTTGTATGGTTTATAAGATTAATTTTTCCTTTCAGACCAGCAGCGTATTTGCTCAGTTTTATCAGTACAGTCACCATCTGCACTGTAGTGTGTTCACCAGTTTAGCTGGAAAGCATTTCAGACAAAAGCATCATTTTAAACTTCATCATTGACGTACTTCCTTGACATTGATTAAGGCTTGTCCTAGATATAAACATGTTGCCTTGTACAGTGTGTCCATTTGGACTGGATGAACATTCGTTCTATCAGATGAATAAATTGAATCTAATTTTCAATAATTGAGTCTTTTTAAATATTTCATAGAACATGAATTTTTAATTGAAAGGGTCTGAATAGGCTCTGTTCTCATACATTTTAACCTCAATTGGTAATAATTTGTGGAGGCCACAATCCCCCCACCCCCATCTCCCCACTAACCTCGCTGCTGTGCTGATATTTGATGTAATAAAAGAGGAATCGTTATCACCCTGTGCTGACCAGATGAAATACAGCCTCACTGTGATGATAGTGAAAGAGCATATTTTAGAATGTCACCTGTAGCACAGTGGCCCATGGTGTTGTCAGGAGTCGAGACGCTTGAAGTCCGCTTCAAAGCTGTGCAGCATTAACTGATCAAAGACGCTAATCCCCCAATAAGCATTCAATATTTATGTATTAAAGCACAGGCTGATCCATACCAGAACCCTCTGGCAATAAAACTGGCATAAACAAAAGGCTTTACAGTGCTGGCTGAGGTACGATGAACGTGCTTTCTTTAGAAGCACATCTGACTTATTTCACCAGCAGCCGACAGCCCAAACAAGAAGGATAAACATCCAGAAGTCAGTGTTCTTTAGGATGCAAATGTCCCTCTGCATTTGTGTCAACATAGACATGACTACTATGAGCAAACATTTGGGAATTCTTAAACACTCATGGAACATTACATTTCCAAATAATACTTTGTGAGTTGCCCTCCCTCTCTGGCATTACAAAGCTCAGACAATGTTATGCACCTGGTAGATTTGGACATGGCACACTGCCGAAGCTTTAAATTCACAGAATCACTCACCCTCATTGATAATGTAATGACATGTAATGTAATTGTTTCCTGCACTTTAAATCCAACAATGTCAGACAATATCTCCTTTATCTACAGCTTATTCTCCTAATTCTAACACAGTGGAGTTGAACTATTCAGATTTTGGAGTCTAATTGAAGTAATTGATGGGATCGTCCGTCAAAATGCATTGATCCTTCTCCAATTTTAGACGGCGTGTCGCTTCATAAGTTGTCTTTATAATATAGTTACGTGATGGAGCTCAGGCACTTTAATTAATGAACAGTTGCCTGAGGGCGCTACACATAACTCATCCCATTAAGAATGCAGAGCCCATGATACAGAATGTAATTTGTCTCTTAAAGATAATTCTACTGGCAGAGCTAAAATAAGACCTTAATTTGGACACTGGCCGATATCCTCTCCAACAGGAAGAGCAGGAGAATAATGCTGATGACAGACAACTTTTCTTTCTGAGTGTGTGGTCACGACTCAGGTGCAGAGACGCTGCAATTTATTTTCTGTTAACAGACATACGTGAAAGACAGCAATAGAGTGCCTGCATTTTGTCTTCAAGTTTGTATCAGGGATTTTTATGCTTGTCAGACTGTAGTATATTCTTTGTAAATTAATTAAATCTCCCGAACTTTTACTGTAATAAAGTCTTAAACCTAATAAACAAACAAAAAGCAAATTGTATGTGAACTAACTGCTAATTATGCTGAAAATCCTGCAACATTCTTGTAAGTTAAAATCACTGTGTTAAGACCTGTTTAAAACACGAAAGGAACTGAATACTGCACAAAAATAATTTTAGAATGTGCAGTGCATCCATTTTGAACCCTAAACTCAACTATACTGTGAGTCATGAACTCCTGTACCTGAACTCTGTCCTTTTTTCCTTTTCACCCCACACCTTGTCATCACCTGTCCCTCTCCTCTGCCCTCTTCTTTCCTCTTCCATCCTCTCCTGTTTCCTCCTCCATCATCTCTCCTTTCACATGCTCTCTCCGCTGGCCTCCTCTCTCCTCGACCCTGTCCTCTCTTCTCTGTCCTCGCCTGCCCCGTGTCAATGGTGGTGGCTGACAGTGACTTTGCATCCAAAATGAAAAACAGGCAGATGGGCTCAACGGGTGGCATGAACATGACCAAGAGCACAAGCATCAGCGGCGACATGTGTAACCTGGAGAAGACGGACGGCAGCCAGTCAGACACGGCGGTTGGCACGGTAGGCACTGACGACAAGAAGAGGCGCTCCAGCATTGGTGCCAAAATGCAGGCCATGGTTGGCATGTCGCGCAAGAGTCGGAGTACCTCTCAACTCAGCCAAACAGGTAGGGCATCAAACAGCTCACCGAGTGTGCCCTATTTATGTCCACATCTGTCCTGTGACCTCTTGTTGTCTCTGTGTGGATTTCTCTGTCCTATTCTGTGATAAGTGTCAAGAAATAACTCTGCTATTTTCCAATTCTTTCTGTTCTTATTTACAAGGGCTTTGGGATTGTCTGGAACTGAAGACAATATAATGCCACTTTCTGTTTTTTCCTAGGTTACAGTCATCCTGGAAATTTCTCTCTCTCTTTTTTTTTTCATTTTTCCCTACCTCCCTTTCTTCTTTTTTGTCTTATTGCTCTACTCTACTTGTGTTTTAAAATGTGATAATTTGTTGTGTTTCTGTGGTAGTAATTTATCATTTTATTCTGGAAAATCTGTCGTAGCAGTTTTTGCACCCTCCCGCCACAGCTGCTTGTAGCAGGTTGTGTTTTGTCACCTTTCTAATGCTGTGTTGCTACCTCAAACTGTGGCCATCTGAAATTATTTGGATTTGTTTCTGAGTGCATGAGAGAATGTTTGCACGTGTGAGATATGGAGAAGAAAGGGTGTGCTGTGTGCTGTGTTTGTGTTTTCAGACATTGCTTTCCTTCAGGCAAATGCAGGAATATGTATTTTTCTGCAGTGGAAGTGATTACATTTTGCAGAACATGGGGCTATTGCTATTATTCACTTTGCAGTGTTTTTTTTCCTATCCTACTTTCTTTTCAAAAGTGCTCAATAACCATTTGAGAAAGGTTAGGCTGCATTACCTGGTGGCAGGCAGTGTGACAACAGCTTAGCGGGTGGTGTGCTGTGATGTCTTTGGTTGACAGATTGGGGTCTGATCTGTTCACGTGAAGACCAGTCAATTCGCCGACTGCACCTCCGTGTTTATGGCAACATCTTGAGGCATTCAACGCCTATTCAGCGTTAAGGTGGTCGATAATCACTTCTACCCATTAGGACTTTCTATTCGGTTCCTGCCAGATAGCAGAGCGGAAGGACTCAAAAATATACGTGGAGTGAGTCGTTGCGCTCACGTGGCGCTGTGCTGTCCTCTGGCTCGTGATTTAACTGGCACATGGGCTGTCTCTTATCTCTGTGGGTCAATAACCGCACTAATTGTTAATCACATCAGTATGATAATCAGCACTTCTTTGTGGCATTTAAATGTGGTTTTATTTAAGATTTGGCTCCTGGAAGATAGGACTGTCGCGTCTTGTTGCTGAAAAAGTTGACTCTCCTGAAGTTTAATTTTGGGAGCAGACAAGAACTGTGACATTTGTTCAGGCTTCTGTTCTGACGAGAATTTAAAAATACCAGGTTTAACAAACTCACAGTAGCACACCCATGCACACACTCTCTTTTTCCATGCAGACACAGCACAGGCTGAGAAGCCTGAATCTCCCTAGAGCTATCAATATTTCACTCAGTGCTTCTAAGTGCATCAGATGGAGTTTGTGAGAGCGTGCATGCATCTGCCTTTCAATATTTGAGATCTGTATTTGGTTCTGCACCAACACATATGCTGCCAAGTTCCCTTCTGCCCTACTTTGTTGTGCACTATCCTGAGAGGCTCATCGCCTACTTGAAAGGTGCATTCAAAGGATGGTAGATTTTTAGAGGCTGTGTGTGCACTGCCAAGTGCCGGTGGGGGATGGTCAGATCAGCTGAGCAGCACGACCCTGGCTTTGACAAACACAGGTTAGTCAGATGGAAGGGATGTGCTCCCAGGTGACCAGGACGAGTAACGTGTATACAGTTTTCAGGCTGAACCGCTGGCTTTGTATTCTCAGTCCTCAGTGGAAGGTCCTTGACTTAATAGGAGGTTTCACCATCTGAACAGATGTTTAGAACAATTGCAACTGCTTAATTTTGCAGGTACGGATGTGTTTTTTGTAAGGACCTAATGCTGGGTGCAAGGGGGCCATTACAAAGCAAACAATGAACAAGAGAGACTTTATGTACTTTTTTCTTACATGTGTGCATTCTGAAAACACTCTAAATACAGGGACACACTTGGTCAGTTAAGCTGATTCTGATTCAGATTCAGCAAGTGTGTCCAGCAGGTGACAGCTTCTGGTGAAAATTCAATGGTTCCCAGTAAAATGATACCTGGACATGTTTTTTAATTAAAAAAAATGGAGGTTGTTGCTGAGACTGATGCATTACCAAGTTTACATGGCTTTGATTATTCATACACACACTCAAGAAAATGAGGCCATTTAGTATAAGGAAAAACACAAACACATCTTTGATAAAGCAACCATATTCTCAAGAAATGCCTTTCTTTCTAACCACTAGTTAAGTAGATGTTACGAAGAAACAAACGTATTGACTATGCAGTTGCTGAGCAACAGAAAAGTTTCACGATTAGGTTTGAGTTTATTTGTGAGTTTACACTGGCGCTGAATTTGACCTGAATGATTTAAAAACATACTTTTGATCACTGAGACACCTTACACTTGTTGTGTTAGGTAAGCTGAATTATCAATTGATTTAATTGTTGCAATCACCACTCAGCACTTAAGTTTAATAAAGAGCCACTTTATTCCCAAATACCCTAACCATACTACTCCTATGCAGCCTGACTCTGCTAAAGCCACACATTAACTGTCAAATGTTGACAATATGTACGTGTTCTTTGCCTTTTAATTGCAGTGTAGTTGCTTTCTATGCTAACTCTTGTCAGCGAGAGAGCCATTATAAAAATTATGTCAATTATGATGCTGCCAGCAGTTTACAATACTGACCTGCTATTCACGTTTATTTCAGTTTTACTGTGAATCTTTATTGATCCTTATGCATTGTTATGTTTGCTGGAGGAGGTTGCTTAGTGGTTTTTATTTTAAACGTTCTTTCCATCTGTAGGGTATTATGAATACAGTGAATCCTTGTTCTACCTAAAAGATATTTCCAAATCTTTCTGTAGCTGATGTGCTTTACTGCCTGCTTTAGTCGTCAAACTGTACCTAGCAGAATTACACCCCATGTGTGCGGTGTGCATCGGCTTTGCATCAACTTGTATTACCTGCCAGAATGTCACCACCCCACCCCCACCCTCCCAAAGAGAAAAAAAATGTGAACATGTTTCACAAAGCATTGGCCTGCAGTGATGTTGTTGGTGGAAAAACTCCATGATGCTGTACCTTAAACAGCGTATATGCACAAAATACAGCTTTTGTAATGTAGGCAGGAATTTGTTGTTTAAGCTCTTAGCCGAATTTAAAAATGAGACCTCAGCTTGCAGTGTGTCGATTACTCTAAGGACTATGTGAGTTCTCTTTGTAGCAACAATACTGAATCTCTTTTATTCATGCCATTATCAGAAAGGCAGCTCTTTCCATTTCTTTCAGGGTTTCTTCAGTTTTAACCAGTAATGGTCTCTGTCTAAGTCCTGATGTTGTCCCAGAAGCAAAATCACCAGCGAGCTTTGTAACTCAGCAACAGCCTCTAAATATTAACACTGAGGAGATGAGCAGTCCAGAAAATAGAAGAAATTAGGCCTTAAGAGGCAAAAACAGGTGAGGCTGCCCCCAGTGACACAGAAATAAGAATAAGATGGAGTCAGTGGGGAGGATTTAAAGTGTGTGGCATAATAGATTGTTAGTAACATCTAGTTTCCTGCTCCCCTGAGTGCAGTCTTAAGTATTCCAGTGTGAATCTCCTTATGTCCTACTTTTCTGTGTCTGACATTGAAAGAAACTAATTGCATGGACCAGATTTGACATTCTGAACCTAGAATGTAGAGAGAGATTTTACCCTGACATTTCAGCCATCATTTATTTCAGTCTTTAAATAATATTTCCCCCCAAGACATAGTAACATGTCACATTACTGTACTTCTGCTGTTTATAAGTGGCTGTGCTGCATATATACAGTGTGTTGTGTAGATATATTATACATTAATGGTTGAAATATTCAGCACAGTTTGATAAGTAATGTGATCCCAGTTTGATTATGGTTATAAATTCAAAGTGTTCACTAATTACAAGGGAAAACATGCATGCTGCCTAACTCAGTATGCTCAGAATAGCCTAATGTATACAGCAGAGAGAACAATGCACTCTCTGCACCCTCATTTTTTCACTCCTCTTTCACCTACACCAGATAATGACGCAGTTTTGGATTTCCAAAAATCCTCAGACAGGCTGTTTTGTATGTAGTAAAATAGCTGAACTTTGAGCTTCCCAGCGAAGTAATTTATCTTCGCTGTAGAGTTGAGTGCCTATCTCAGCAGCTCCTCCGCTAGCTGAGGCTGCTAATTAATCTCCGAGGAGGCTGAGCAGACACGCTGCTCTCAGGGTGATGCATGAAGCGAACACAACAGCACAGGTACAGCAGAGGCTGAGGGACACTAGCGCCATACTGCTTCCTCCCCCAGTCCTCTTTTTGTTTCACTTAGTCACTCATTCCCTCATACCTGACATCTGTGTGTCCCTATCATTATGCTGTCTGTCTTCTCTGTCATTGTCATCTCTTTTTTTAAAATTGAATTTTCTTTTCTTTCACCACTCCTGCTAGTTTTACAGTAGTATATCCACTTCTCATAAGGGGGTGAAACTTGGTGCACTTGTACAGTCTGAACCTTTTAAGAAATGGAGCCACTGCAAAACCATTTTGGAGCGGCGATGACAGCATCATATCTCCTGAACTGATTATGAAAAGTGAATTCAGAGACTATTGTGAGAAAGAAATCACATTATCTTGGCACCTAGACTAGACTTCATATCTGTCTTTTGCATGCATATTGTGCAGAGTTTTTAAAGCTTAATCCTTTTGTTCTTGAACCCTGACCTTAATACAGTGACTGTAAAAAGTAGAGCAGTATTCTATATGTCCTTCTTAGCTTAAAAAGAATAGTGCAGTGCCCATTTGAAACGTACCTATTTGGAATTGCCCATGACTACACACTTTTATCTCTAACCTTTTTCCACATGACTCCAGTTATAATGTAGTATGGGGCTACACTGAACAATTATTTTTATATCATTCATTTGTTTTCTTTCAATTATTCAGTTATAGCAACAACAAATTTATCAATTATTCTGAAGTTTTTAAAACTTGATTAACGCAAAACAATCTCATTACTATTTAAACAGTCATCTAATCATCAGCATCAGACTTCCACGTCGCTACTGTGATTATGTTAAAAATAATAACAGACCCTATGTGTTTGGTACAGGATCAGACAAACACACAAAAGGACACGTAGAGTGATCACTGTATGTCATGACAACCTTTTCCCTGACCTGGAAAAAGTACTTGACTTGAAACTGAAAATGGATATGACAAGGGATCAGTTATTCACTGCAGTGCAAGATAATCACTGACAAATCTATTTTTGTATTGATGTGAGGTGACATCATTAAAATGGTTTAGAGACCGTAACAACAGCCTGTAGCATTAGTTTCAGCTATTTTCTCACCCATACATGGCTGTTAAAGTAAAGAGAACGTATGAAAAAGCAGAATAACAGTGTGAGATAAGGCATGGTGTGACGTTACACTAGCAAATAGCAGCAGTGCAGGAATGGCTTTACAAATGGAGGCGATGAGAAACATTTCAAAGATCCATTTTAAGTGATACCAGCAGAACACGTTGTTAATCCTGACAGTCTATATCATGCATGTCTGAAGTCACTGCAGTCTCTGTGATGGTTTCCAGGATGCTTCCTCTTTAAGTGCCCATGCTGTAGTGTACTGGTGTGATCAGCCATTTCCAGTAGCCATCATTGCAACACACCTTTGTTGTAACTGATGATGTCATTACATTGCCTACTCACACCAAGGAATGCCATTTATTATTTATGTCTATGTTTCTCGAGAACCGCTCATCCAAGCTACCTTGGAGTCGACACTGCACTTCCTTCTGTTGCCAGCAGTATGCAAGTTTGGAGTAGATCAGTTGAGCGGCTTTTGAGAATAGCAAAGGACAGACACACAAACACACACACACACACACACTTGTGTGTGCAGAGATGCCTTGGTTTATTAGTGAGATGTCACAAACACAAAGATTGACTTAAAAAATGTATTTAACAGACTCTTTTGATTGTTATTGTTGAACCTATTTTGTATTGTTTGTCTCTTAAAATTTGGACAACAGCAAATAAACAGTTTGAGCAATGGAAAGGCTTTCTGACAGCGGAAGAAAAACAAACGCAATTGAGCTGTTTCACTTTCTAGCCAGGAAACTTATGGAAATGTTGATCACCAAAAAAACCAAACACTGTATGGTTGTGGCTGCATGAAACACTGCTGTGGGTGTTGCAGAAACAAAACAGCTACCTTAAAGTGCACTCTGTGTCAGTGGAGAAGAGACAATGAAGAACAGGTTCAGGAACAAGACAGTCAAGTAAATCTTTTTTCTTTTTAAGCTAAGAATGGTATATTGAATATTGGTTTACTTCTGACACTCACTGTATTATCAAGGTTAATGAATACAAGAAATAAGCTTGAAAACCTGACTCAACATGCATGCAGACAGATATTATAATTATAAAGTCTAGTGTAGGTTGTCAGATAGTGTGATTTCCTTCTCACAAAGTTTCTGAGTTCACAGTTACCTATTCATAGTTTCTTGTATTATTTATCGCATTTGTCTGTTGCTTAAGTTCACTTAGCCCACTTCAGTTGCCTGCTGCATTTTCTCTGGATTGTTTGTTGGACTGGAGTTGTATTGTCGTGTTGACTGTCACACTGAGGTCTGACATCTGACATTTTCTTGTTATAGTCTGACCTAGTCGACCTGATGTCTCTCTTCATCCACCAAGGACAGCTTCTGACAAAGCAATCATTTTAATGACATGACTGTGTGTTCCGGTCTGTTCACTGTTCAACTCTCAGACTGCCAACTTTAAAATGAAACCAACAAAACACTAGAGCTGATAGTCAGACTCGCACGATGCTTAAATGTATCTATTATAATGTATGTCATGTATTACACTTAAAACCACAGTTAGTTGGCCAGATGCTACTGCATGCACTTGTTTACTGTACTGTAATTATTGGGTCTGCTGTTGTGCGGTTGGGTTTCAGTTTCCATGGCCACCATATGTTTCCTTCCAGGTAATGAAATCTGGAAAAAATATAGCTGCTTCCACATTAAGTACAAGTTCAACACTCAGCTGGCCAGAGTATGTCTATGCTATCATCCAGACAACATTTGTATGTATACACAGTATTGTGCACCAAATCCATTTGATACCAATCTAACTTATCAACGGCGTTCTTACTGCTGGTTTTGTTTTAGAGACACAGACAAGGATGGCGTCACTAAAACACTCTCACCTACCTTCACACCTCATCTGTCATACAAGGAAGTGGATGCGAGGTAGTTTGTTTGCGTACGATTTGTTCAAAAGAACAAATCTTCTGGGTGAACAAACTAAACTGAATCACCTCCTGAAACAATTCTGTCATTTCTTTGTTTAGTTGAGCGTCAGTTGAAAGTGAACTTGCAGAGATACAGAGTGAGTGACTCATCCAGAAATATGAAAAAATGGTGACAGCCGCAGATCCTTTCAGCGCAGGAACAGTGCATGTCCAGTGGTTCATTCTCTGAACATACACACTGTGTAGAGAGCCTGAAGTAATTGTCCATGCTCAAACTGCCAGAATCCTACAAAACTGTACATCATTTAAAAAGACTTAAAAGCCAATAAAAATCTATGTTCATCTGCAATTCTCAGTAAGAAGACTTTTAATATATAAAGAATTATAAACAGAAGCATCTAAACACAGAAGCCAGGGATGGTGAGGAATAAACTCTGTTTGGATGTGGTTCAGTTTAGTAAGTGAATCTATGCAGTCCGTGCTCCAGTCAAGCACTAAATGATTTGGTGAATAAATCTTTTAGAAGATTCTTTTTAATGAACTGATTCTAGTGATTCGGGTTACGTCATTGGTGTAAGTGTTGAGATCTGCCCGAATGCACTATGTTATATCCTCAACAGTGGTACACTTCTTCAGTTTGATACAGTTAGCTTTCACTTCTGAGGTATACTGAGCCTGATTAGAACAGATCTAGAAAAAAAGTCACTTCTGAACAGACATTTGGCTACTGTATGCAACATTTGCACTTGGCACTGGGCTCAAACGTACTGGATTACAGTATATAATACTAAGTGCGAGAGCACCCGTAAATATATCAGTCAACATGAATTACAAGGCAATTTTGGGATGTGTTTGGACACCATGTGTATAAAAAATATCTTTGAAACAGATGAAAATAAAGTTAGTAAAAACAGACTGGGTTAAACCCCTGATTTTTGTAATATTACTGTCAGACTTTCTGAGGGAGCTAACAGGCGCTAAAGAAAACTAGCCTGTCTGTTAATCACTGATGACTCCATGTTTATTCATAAGCTGTGATGCCAGTATCAGAGTTGTTGGACTAAATAGTGTTCACTCTAGGAGCAGCACAGAGCAGGTGTCTCTCCTGGCAGACACTGTACTTTGTCTTATCCAGGATATTAATCAATGTTCTTGTTTTGAAGATGGTTTTGCCTTGTTGTGGTACTTATGCATGTGCATAATTTAGATGTGATCCAAGGAAAGCATAAATATCTGCAAATGTCAGACTTGGATTGTCACACAAACTATAGAAATGAAGTGGACATGTGAGCCCATATGCGTGGAGATCTGATTCTCTGCTCTTTCTCTGATACTGCTGCAAATCATGTAAAAAAATGAAGAAATAAACTATAAACTCTTTAAATTGGAAGAGACATTATGAAAAGTGTTACTCAAAGACTGCAGAACAATTTAGCAATGACCTACTTTTTTGCCGCTGTTAAATTTCATGACTTTATTTCATGGTTTATTGTTTGGGGCAGACAAAGGGATCCATGAAGGATGAAACTGTGCACAGTGAACTGCTGTTTTTGAAACCTAACCTGATTTTGCCAGTGGAAAGACACATTCTTGAGTGAAATACTATTTGTCAGTCAGCATCTCTATGAGCTCAGCATTAGAGCTGTGGATTCATCTTCTGCTCCTGCCATGCTCTACCAGCTGCTCAGTGCCTGCCTGTAGTGTGGCTCATGCTCCTCAGCCATATGTCTCCTCTGCCTGAATCTGAGGCTTGGACACAGTTTAGGATACATTGCATAGTCACGTCCCACAGTTTAGCACAGTGCATTCTTGCCTCCCATCTGAACAGGACTAAAACTGAACTTCCACTCGGGCATTTTTAGATTTTAAGTGCTGCTAAAAATACTGCATGGGCTTCCTCTTCTGATTGTTTTGTCTTTAAATGGTGACAGCTCCTCTCTGTAGCTGTCAGTCAGGGAGGAAGTCTGATGAGACATGCACTCGAAAAACTCTGCGGTGAGGCTAGTCACGGAGCGTGATGTTCCTGTGCTTCATAAAAATGGTTGGAATGCACTTATTTCCTCTTTCAATATGAGAAGCAGTCATGCTAAGGTAAAATGTGACATGCAGTTTTGACACGCAACTGAAGTTTTTGCATATGACACTAGTTTGTTGTGACTGTAAGACTAAAAGGTCAGCTGGAATGATGTCAGCAGTTTCTATCACAATTTTTCATAAAGCTTGGCAGTATTTAGATCCCCTTTCACTCTCTCTTGAGCAGTCCATCTGTTGTATTTTCAGTGTTTGCACCACTTGAGTAGAGGGAGGCAGCCACGGCATAGATCGTTCCAACATCTCCTGCTGTTCACATTTTAAATATGCCTGTTTTACCTCACAACTTCCACTGAAGGTGTTAAGGTTTTCAGCAAAGGTGTGAAATAAATGGCAGGACACACTGAATACACGTTTGGGTTTGAAATCTTCTCTTATATACATGAAACATGAGGTGGAACATTATTTTGATTTCTGCAATTTCAACTGCATTAGGAGAACATGTAGGATTTACAGATCAATACTTTTACTTTAAAATGTAATTAAAAGATGTCTCTGGGAGAAGATGTTGCTTGTAATGACAAAAGAAATTAACACCCCACTCTGCAGCTTTATAAAGCTTTTTCACCTCTGTATACTACTAATTTTCTTGTTTCTTTACAAGTCTCAAGGTTCTGTTTCACCTCCATACGCAGCATATTGCAAAGTTATCAACTAGCTGGTAAAGACCGTGGCACATATAGCAAGCTTCAGACCCTGGTATTTATGTTATTCTATTTTCTAGAGTTAGTGCAGACCAGCCCAGAGGCAAAACCGTGAATTTTGGACTTCCGTTCCTCAGATGGGCCCCAACATGACTCCATATTATTTCTTTCCTACCAGTAGGTAACTGCCACCAAATTTTCCACAAAAGCAGACTCATAAGGCTTTTATATGTCACGTTTATGTCTCACGTTTAGCAAGCTCAAAATCTGTGAAAGTTGCGTAACGTGAGACAGAAATAGTATTCAAGTGTACCCAGATTTAACACCTTATTTTGTCATTAAAGCTATTTCACTTTTTAATTCTCATCATATTTGAGCAAGACACAAGACAGGAAACTGCACTTCCAGAGTGCAGGATTTGTCTGTATCATGCAGGCTTCAGGGAATGTTAACTGAGAGAGGAGAGAGTGTTTTTTCCTGCCTTGTACTCATATGTATCTTGGGGCGTGCACGTCTAAGTGCTCATATGTGTCTGTTTGCCTACATCTGTGCATGTGAGTGCCAGGATTACTGCTCTCCATTAAGCTGTGTTTACAGTGCGTCGGGGCCAGAGCCAGTGTGTGACGCTTGGCCTGGCCTGGCCCCATCAATCAGAAAGACTTCCGAGGGCTTCTGCCTATGATCCCAGTCGCCTGCCTGGTAGACCTTACGTATAACTTCTGGGATATTACACCCTTTTGTTGCTGTAGTAGAATAAGTAACACTCTTCACATTCCTGCCTTCTGAGGTACTTGTGATTCCCAGTTGTGTGGTTGATATCCTGCAGGTTTGTCATAGTTCACAGTGAGACCATGTGTGTTGTTCAGTGTTAATAGTTATACTGTTGTGAAATCAGAGAGAACCCTCACAGCCTAAGAAGGAAGTTTTTTAGAACAAGGATTATAAACCTTTTTATTTGAAGAGCTGTGAAACATAAAGACATGAGGTCCTGGTTTGAACTGCTGCCCGTCAGTTCAACATTTGTATAAGCTAATAAACTCCCCTTAACACATTATTTATCTCACGTGCAGTATCCTGATTCAAACCGTCTGGTCTTTGTAACTGCAGTGACATGTTTTTCAGAAATAGCTTACTCGGATACAGCAGTCAACAGTCTTAACAAGAAACCTTGATTTTTACTTTTCTACTAGCACAGTTTGAAAATACTCTGTATTATACTGTTATATACTGCTGTATATCGTCTGGCAAATTAATGTTTCCTTGTGACCTTTTGTGAGAGGTGAACCGTATCTTCAAAACCCTTGAACTCATCATGTGCTGTATTTAACAAATTTGCGGCAACTTTAATTAAGCTTGTTTTTATCTTCAGCTGTCATGTGTCAGGTAAAGTGGGAGTATAACAGGGAAAAACGTTGCCACAACTGTTCATTTCTGTAACTGTCGCCGTGCAGTAGGTGGATGGGTAAGAATAAACTCTGCCAAATGTGCGAAAGTCAACACTGGCAACACGTGCCAAATGTGTTGTCAGAGTAAATGGACGCGTGCGCCATGTTGTTAACATGTTCCACTGTATTTTGTGTTATTAGTTTTTTCCCAGCTGTCACATTAACCAGCACGTTCTCTAAAGCAGCAGCAAAATCACTGGAAAAAGTCAGCTCTTTTCTTTTGCCAATTATTGCACTAGCTGCTATGATAATTCTGTGCTGTGGGCTGGCTATTTGGTACCTCACAGCATCAACCTGTTTAATTTTAAGTTAAATTTTTTGCGTAACAACAAGACAGCAGGCAATATATTGTGCTATTCATAGAGCCTAGTGAAAGACACAGCTACACAACTGGTGGTCTCAGAAGTCCTTACGGCTTGATTATTCGTGGCAAACATTACAAAAATCCTTACAGTTCAAAATGTGTCATTTAATTGAAGTGACTGTTAAAGATGAAGGATTTCATTATAGATGTTTGTATTTGTACTTCATCCGTCTGTGCGGTGGACTACAATGAAACAGAAAGCTTGTTAGAGATATCCTCTCAAACAGATTGTCCTGTAATAATAAATATAATAATAGTCTCCTGCTGCTGTCGTATTTTAGGACCACATTGTATGTGGCAGTCCTGATGTAGGTGTATTACAAATATTCCTCTAGAAGTGTTTCAGCAAACTGGCAAATTGCTTAACTGTTTTTTGGGTGAACCTTGTATACAATAGTGGTTTAAACATAAAATATCCTAGTACCTGACCAACTGAGTCTGCAAACAGGCAAATAAGCACTAAATGCAAAGCTCTTTTACAGCTGATGATGATGTCATTAGCTTGTAGGTATGTGGTCATTATTCGAATTACTGGACGTGTGAAATTTTTGGTCTGGTGTTACATTGGTTAAGAAATGTCACAAGCATTAACAATTCATCCAGAGCGCAACATGAATGAGACTAAGATCACAAAAGTCATTTGTGTTTCTTCTCCGGGTGCCATCGACACCTGGACTAAATTCAGTAGCTTCCCATCCATTAGCTGTAAATTCACATCATGAAAAAACAAAAAATATCAGCCTACTAGTGAGGGCATCATCGACATCGGCTGAATACATCTTGTGAAGAGCTTACAGTAAATGTCTGTTTAAAAATTCCATCGGGGTCCAGCCAGACGTTAAAATGTTTCAGTCTGGAGTGAAGTGTTGAACCAATCGTCTGAACTCACAGAGCCACATTACCATCGCTAAAGCCTGACCTAAGCTCTTAAAAACTTACAAATATACAGTTCTTTCAGTTCTGAAAGACAAACGTTCCACTGAGATTATTAAAATGTACACAGTCTGTAGACTAAAGGCTGTTTGAGTTAAGCTTTTAACACTGCTAGAAAAAAATGACACCTAAATGAGCTTACACTTAACCCGACTGCTTATAGTATAACTGTGTGTTTATCCAATTTTCCCTCTAGCTGTAAATGTGAGTGTTGTTTTTGTCTGCGCTGACCTAGATGAAACCTGCAAGTGGACGCCACGTATTAAGTGCCTCCTTCATGGAAGTAGGTTGCAGTGTCTCATAGAGAGGAACTTTTGCCTCAGAGTTAGCACTACAGGGAGCTTGCTATATTTGTGATAGCACAGTGAAGCACTTTAATTGACTTGCCCTGTGCCTATTCTGCCAGATACATATTCAGAACAGAAGCACCACAGTTGGTTTTTGTAGCAGTCTGTCAAAACAGCACAGTTTCACTGGTTGCCATTTTTGTTAAACAAAGATGCAGTGGTGACAGAGGAGCTGAAGTTTGGTTTAAAGCCATACATTTGTTTTATCTGTTACCACTCACACGTCATGCTATTAGTAAATTTATCAGTATTTCAAGGACCACCTGTGAAGAAGTCTGTCCACTGTTGTGTCTCTCGTCTCAGGATTGTTTAAAATACTCTGACGTCAGGTGACCACAAATGGTAGACGGCAAAAAGGTTATTATTTAGGTGTGTTTGACACTAATTCAAACAAAGAGTCTTTCTGATTGTTTAAAAGTGTCGCAGCTGACCAAAGGATAACTGAATTTCTCGTAACACAACGTTTCAGGCTGAGCATGTGAACTTAATCATCCAGTTAATTTTCTTTCTCAACCATAAAAACAGCCGGCACAAGCAAAGTGATTTACTCCCCAGTGCAACAGCTGTGATGTTGTGGTTATGGAGGAGAGAAAAATAAAGGTGCAGACTTTGGCACGTGAACTTTGAGTGACCGTCATGTGGCTCGAGCCCTCTGAGGGAGAAGCAAGACTCTTGGCAGAGCTAATGACAGCTTGTTTTCACTGGACTCTGTGGATGAGATGGGTAGAGGGAGGGATGCTGGGACAGAGGATGGAGAGAAAGGCAAAATAACAGTGATGAAGAGTACAAAAGAAACAACAGAGTGAGCTCCGGGAGAGGAAGAAAAAGAGAAAGCAAATGATAAAAGCAGAGTTTTTTTTTAAAAAAAACTGGTGAGAGATGGAGTGGGGAGGGGGGTTAGTATCTCTGGGTAGAGCTCGTTTACCCGCAGAGCGAGCTGAGGTGCGCTTGAGCATCCTGGCACTCTGATTGGTGGAGTGCAATGCAGCTCTCTCCCCTCCCCCCTTGAAGAAAGAGGTGCAGCAGGAACGTCAGACCCAGACAGCACAAGGCTCAGCGACTGAAGCAACGTTTTCCTAAAGCTCCACTGAAGTTGCAATCTACAGAGCATCTAGGGACAGACCAGATGATACAGCCCTGATCTCCTGCAGCATCCCAACGTCTTCTGCTACTGAGATTAGAGAATCCATCAAATAGATTAGATTTGAGTTTAATCTTAACCTTTATCAGCTAGAAAAGGCAAGGCTGAGGGCTTGTGTTCGATTCACCGCATTGAGGAGGACGGCAGCCGGTCACCATGGGCAGGCAGGGGAACGATGCCTCTGCTCCGGCCCCTGGGATGCGTATCCAGTGCTCCCAGGGCAAGATGAGCCTGTCTGCATCATTCGAAGCGCTGGCTGTCTATTTCCCCTGCATGAACTCCTTCGATGAGGAAGACGGAGGTAAGACGACAGCCAGGGAAAACTCATAGCAGCAGCTGCTGACTGGGGGGCAACAATTCTGCTTAGGCTGAATCATGGCTGTGAGGAAGGAGACGGGTTTAGGATTAGTGGGAAGATGCAGAGGCACTGATTGTGAGGAGAATTGGGGCAGGTTGAAAGATGCAATTAGTTTAATTAGGATAGCAGAGTAGGTCAGTTAGAATAATAATGCTTCAGCTGTGCGTCTTCTGCTGATATGATGAATTGAAACTTGATGTCTGTGGTCAGTTTATCATCTCGGCTGTCAGGTTTTGTGTGAATTAGATTGTGTGCTTCTGTTGCTGCTACTGCCACCAGTGGTGGTGTTGTCAAAATGAATGAGTATATGAACCAGTCTGATGCTGATAAACTCATGCTAGTCCAACCAGTGTGTCATATTCCCCTGATGATTTTAAATCTGTGTCTGTGGATGAAAACAAAGACTTTAGCAAGTGGAATGAATCACTGTTTAGCATCTTGTGGGCGGTGATGCTTTTTTAGCTCAGGACTACAACATTGTTCCTGAATAGTAGTCATGATGCCTTCTACGTGTGTTTATATTCATGCCTCCAAAGATGCTCTAATCATTTCCTTTTTTTACTTGCAGTGGTTTGATTTACAGAGAGAGACAGCTGTTCATGGATGTGAAAATTGCCAAGTTTTACTCTTTTATACCTTTACTTATTCATACATTTTCGCTTACAATCTTATATTCACACTTTCACTGTTGGCAGTTGAACAGTTTCACGAGACTCGTTGTCTTGTCTTGTCTGCCAGGGATTGATATGAGGGCCGTGACCTTCTGGAGTCGTGCCAGTTTGTCAGACTTTTAAGCTACTGCTGCTTGCTAAATACTTCACACTTTTATCTCTGACACATTTATCTTATCTGTCATTTCTCTCAGTGCGTTTGTGTGTATTTTTGCCTATGAAGTGGATACATTTGAGTGTGACATGTATGGAAACACAATCTTGGAGTCTGTTTGAATTAAAGTCTGTGCCAATTTGCCATATTAGAATTTGTGCTGTCTTTGGCCATAAGTTTAATAGGATAAAAGCACCTGTGCATATGATAGTAACAGGGCTGCATATCTGTGATTCTGGAAGTGCTAGCAGATGCCTTTCTTAGTGTTTGTCAGGCAGCAGGAGAGTTGATTCAGTCCCTTTAAAACGATGTGCTAAATGGTGTGTTTTCAGTGTTCATTGATAACATCTGACTGGCCACTGATTGGCAGAGAAGGTCTGCTGCAGACGTCAGAGACGACCTCTGCGGCTGCATCTCTTATTGTAATGTGTGAAGAGCAGGAAGAGGAGGCGGAGGCCAGCTGAATAACTGAGATTTCAAGGCTGAAAGGCTTCATGTCTGTTTACGCCTGTGTGAGCTAGGACACAGAATCATCTCTCTTGTCTTCAGCTCCTCCTCTGACAAGAGGAGCAGGGGGGAGAGGAAGGAGAGTAAAGACAGCGGGGCCCATGATGATTGCTGGATTAGGAATGCTGTTGTCTAAGACGTTGGCCAGCCTTACAGACAGGTGAATTATGAGTGGAAAATTACAGGAAGCTTATGCATCCTGCATGGCCAACAGCGAACTGATGGTTTTCTCATCCTGGGAAGTAACATGCAGTCAGGAATCATTTGATTAGAGACAAGAAAAATCAAATCCCATACCAACGATATACCTTGATTGCACCTTAGCCACACACAATGAAATCGTAGAATTTAGACTTATTTTTTCAGTTCTGACATACCAGTTCACACAGATAAATTTGAAACTAATACAAACACTCTGATTTATCTTTAATCTCCTAAGTGCCTTCTCGGTATATTGTGATGACTTGACTTTTGCTTACCTCCTTCTTAATGGACTATAAGATGAAATATAGTTTTGACTTTGCGTGTGTGTTTGTGTGCTGACCTGCAGGCGTGTGTTAGCGTTCTTACTGTACTTTTGTGTAGGTGTGTGTACGTCTGCCACAGGCTCAACCACGTGGTTATACACTGGCACGGAGGCTAAGTGGAGATGAGCAGCAGCAGGCCTAATGGGGGGAGTCAGCTGTCTTCTTGGATCAGTTAGGATGGGCTGGGAGGGGAGTGCTGAGTGTTTGTAGGTGGAGCGTGGACTCACTGTGGCTCCCACAAGACCCCTGTAGGCAGTCGGTAGGGCTGTACATGTTGTTCTGTTGAGCAGATACACAAAGCGCCATAAGTATGAGGAGCTTGGTAAATTAGTGACCTTGTTTCATCGTCACTGTGAACTTGACACGATCATTCCCAGAATAAAACATACTTATGTCTTCCTTAATTAGATATAAATGCTCATTCACAGAGGTGTCTTTGTGTTTTGTTTTCTCTCTGTGGAATGATTTCTGTTGAGCCAATGAAAGCACGAGTATGTCAAATATAATCCATGTGAATGCAGCTCGTTACATGAGTCACAATATGATTCAATGTCATGGATTGACAGTCCGTATCCCTCTTTTTCTCCCTCTTCCTTCCTCTCTCTTGCTGTGTGTGTTTCTCTGTTCAGAAGCGGGAGGTAAGAAGTTGCGCAGCACTATCCAGAGGAGTACAGAGACGGGCCTGGCGGTAGAGATGAGGAGCAGGATGACTCGGCAGGCCAGCCGGGAGTCCACAGACGGCAGCATGAACAGCTACAGCTCCGAGGGAAAGTAAGGAGACAAGGACTCACACTCTGCAGACTGTCATAGCTACAACTCACATATTTACCAGGAGCACTTTCTACAAACACAGCAAACAATTCAAAACTTGATTTGTTTACTCATATTAGGTTTTATTCTTCCTAACTCTCCTGACATTCAGAGGACTACAGCCACCCACTGACTAACATTCTGTCTTTAATCCACATGACCATACCTGTATCACTGTGGTAACCAGAGCATTTCTCACTTCTTCAGTCTCATCTTCCCTGGTGTGAGGCTGTCTTCAGACGCTCAGTTCAGTGACTTTCTGGATGGTCTCGGTCCCGCCCAGCTGGTTGGACGACAGACGTTGGCTACTCCACCTATGGGTGAGAACAAGAACTCTTTTGGAAAAATTTCACTTGGAAGCAACAGGGGCATCCATCTAGCTCTTTGTATTTTTGAACTTTTTTAAATCTTGTGTTTTCTTGGTTATTTAGGTGACATCCAGATTGGCATGGTGGAGAAGAAAGGAGCACTGGAGGTGGAGGTCATCAGAGCCCGTGGCCTTGTGGGAAAACCAGGTTCCAAGGCACTGCCAGGTAATTTAAGATCCCAGATATGCCTTATGCTACAGAATTTTCACACATCACAATGCACAATGATATATGTAGGAGGAAAATAAGTATGACTTGGTTTAGGGGTGGAAATAGGAAGCCATACAAACTGTAACCACTCCTCTGTTGTTTCTTCATTTCCAGCACCATATGTAAAGGTCTACCTTTTGGAAAACGGAGTCTGCATAGCCAAAAAGAAAACTAAAGTAGCAAGAAAAACCTTGGATCCTCTTTACCAGCAGCAACTGCCGTTTGAGGAGAGTCCAGGAGGCAAGGTTTTACAGGTAGGTGGACTTCTTTAGGTAGTAACAAAGAGTCATAGTCGTTAAAGCAGGAACTTACAATTAACTTCTTTTTCTATTCTTCTCCATCGTTGAATTTTTCTGTTCTTCTTTTCAGGTCATCGTATGGGGCGACTACGGACGTATGGACCATAAATCATTCATGGGAGCAGTTCAGATACTGTTAGACGAGCTGGACCTGTCCAATATGGTGATTGGCTGGTTCAAGCTCTTTCCTCCTTCCTCACTGGTGGACCCTACTCTGGCCCCACTGACAAGAAGAGCTTCCCAATCCTCACTGGACAGTTTCTCTCGATCATAGCAGCGTGTGGACTGATAGCGTTGTTGTAGCAGCCAGTGTTGCGATTACAGGTCACGCCCCCCGGTTACACTGCATGCTTGATGTTGTGTCTTCTGAGCCTGTTTCTAGGGGTGCAAATGTGATCCTGTGTTTTGAGCAAAAACGTTGCGCACATTGTGCACATGGCGAAGGTGTCACAAGCGCCTGGCGGCAGGGATTGCCGGGTGTTGTTGTTTGGAGGAAGCTGGAATGAACTCCTTAGCACGAGGATTCCGTCAGTTCCAGGTTTTCATCCAATTCGAAGCCATGGGGGTCAACACTGGGAACCACTTAACGAGTTCTACAGAAGCCCTTTTCGAATGAAAAATCAATGTGTTGCTTTGATTTTTTTGTTTTGTTTTCATTTGTTTTGTTTATTTTTTTCTTTAAATGTCGATGTACTTGTATCTGAAGGGGGTGACAGTGTTTCTAACCAGATGCTTGGTCACGCCACGCCAACAGACCTAGCTGTGTAGATGGAGTTTTGGAGACCATCACTTTGGGTGAGGTGTGTCCCAGCTTGTATCCACACTCCCCCAAAACCCCAAAAGAAATGCCCTGCATACTCGAGGTTTATGTACTGAATCAACCCGTACTGGTAAATCACCATGAAGATTAGCTAATCAGAGGCAATACTGAAGTGGCTACTACCATCAACACTCCAAAATATACAGGAACAATCCAAACCCCATGAAAAGATGTACAATCTTACCATCATTCTTTCTCTGTTGATATATTGTATGAAAATTAAATGAGAAAAAATATTTTTTTCCTTTTTAGTTCATTTGCATGGACACAAATTTAGCTGAATAAAAAAAGAAAATTATTTTCTTGAGGCTGCAACTTGCAAAAAAGATGAAAAATAAATAAAACAGATCAGCCATTTTCAACAATTTATATTATTTTTAAAGATAAATTTCACTAGTGCATGGTTTTCAAGGGGAGTGAATGCAACATCGTGATTAAAAAAAGACATTGTTTATCATTCTTTAGACCATTCATGAGTCTGTGTTTTGCAGACATGCAGATAAGGGAAACTTAAAGGAAACTTTTGGAGTTATTTAACAGAAAATGTTTATGTGACAAAAAGTGATAATGAAAATAAATGTAAATTATTTATTTCATTGTACAAGGCTCACGCCTTATAAAGATAAACATTATGTGCAAATTGTACGTTTCTCTTTTTCTTCCTTGTCCCAGGGTACTTCTCATTGTACTATTCATTGCTACCATTGTTCAGTCCCCTGATATCGTCCAGATTTTAGGACTGTTGGTTATTTTACAGTTCTGTATTGTTTCAGTATGTATTTTATTTTGGATTTGATTTGTTTAACAAGCATGTTGAAAAGGATTTTCTGCAACATGGCTTGGGCACACCTTACAGTAACTCAGCATGTTTTGATAAAGATGATATTTGGAATTTTTGCAGTTTCTTGTACAGTGCATGTCAACTTCATTACTTTTCTCCCTCACCTTAAATTGAGCTCTACAGCTAAATTAGTTCTTGGTCTTCCACGGCCAGTTATTGAAGTTTTAACAAAACATTCCACCCCCAAAGTCATATTTTCTTTCAGGTTTTTGAGAAAAAAAATGACAAGGAAAATATTTTATATTTAATGGAGGCTGGCGAAACAGTTGTGATTGCAAGTGTATTTTATTTCAGTATTGTTGACGAACATGCAAAAATAATCTGTACTGGTACAGCAAGAGGTCTATACCTAATCAAGAGGCAGCAAACATGCAAGAGATGTGTGTCGCTGTGGTTCAATTTTACAGGCACTGTATGTGAAGATGAGCTAATCACAAGTTCAAATAATAAGGGATATTGCCACAGAAAATGTTTTCTTGTTTTAATGAAAATGAAATTAATTTACTATATTTTTGTTAGTTTTATTTAAAAGCCAAGACCAGTTTATTTTTTATTTTCTATTTTTAGTAATTATAAATACTTCTCATGTCCGGGAAGTATATGAATCTTAGAGTTGCAGTATGTCTGAATGAAATTGAACTGAGGCATTGTTCCTTTTCCACATGAAGATACCGCATTTTAATGTCCAAGAAAAAACCTTGTCGCTGTAACAAGCCACACTATATATTTTCATTTTAATTTTCATTGTACATACCTTTAGATGTCAGAGTTTGAATAAACAAGCTACCATGAAGATAGACTGATAGACTCTTTTGGAACAGGAAGAATGCCTCATGATGACAAAGACATATGTTATTTATCCTTTTGAATGCCTTTTCATTTTCTCTTTTGGTGCAATGTGTTAATGCCAAGGCTATGTCTTGGTTAAGTATGGTTGAGTACAGAGATTTATGTAAGTTATTTTTCAAATTAAAAATAAAAAATTGATATTACACTGATGCCAAGAGTTGGGTGATGATGAAAATGACGCCTACACACACACTTGAAGTGCTCTATATAGAACTGCAGGAAAAGTATGTCAGAAATGAACAGGGTCACCAGCAACTTCGAGCTGCACTTCTACATAGACCCAGATAGCACGTTTACTCCATAACCTACTTTTATTGAAGATATTCTGTTATTGATTTGGATTCACAGGCTGAGTAGTTACTCCCTATGAGCGCTCAACTGCCCTTATAATTTCAAATAAAAAAGTTTTATATGGGTATTGAAGTAAAGAACATGTGGTCCAGCACTGAGGCCCGGTTTCTGGTACATGATCATATTTGTTACTTGAGCTCAGGATCAAGGTTTGATAGCTCCATTTATCATTTTATTTCACAATATAAAGGAGAATGGGTGAAGGGAGGTTATTCAATGACACAAGTGTAACAACTTGGGATGATGTAGGATAAGATACATAGTCTACACTGTTGTTACCACAAGAAGACAGCCGAGATTACTGATGTCTTCCAGGTTCAAACCTTACTTCTTGTAGCTAATTTCTGAATCTCTTATTGGTAAAAGCCAGACTTATGAGCTAACCATTAAGGCCAAACTGCCAAATCAATGCTAATTGTTTGGGAGGTATTTAAGATAACTATGGTTGTCCATTTTGGTTTAACCATGGCCAGTCTATAGGTTTAACCTAGTTAAATTAGGTTATTATATAACGTGCAGCAATTTTCTAGTTAGCATTTGCTCACATTACTTCGGCATAAGACTTCTAGTGACTGTTGAGAAAATACTTCATGAAAGCTTCTCACCTACTGTTACTTGACAACTCACAGCAGAAACGGATTGATTAAAAAAAATCTGGGTTTCTGTGACGGCTCAGACAATGTGAGGCACGGTGCATAAAATCAGTGCTTGCTGTTCACTACAAAACAGCCAGATTTAGCTCGAAGGGCATGAAAAGAAGCTTGATAAATACAGAGAGCCAACATGTTTGGTGTGAACCTGGCCAGGACTGCCACAGTGAAGCGCATAAGTGGGAGAGTGATAGTAAGTGGCTGCATGAGTGCCAAAGGTGTTGGGGGGGGGGTGACATTTAGGATATAGATTGCACCATGATTACCTGTGAATATAGCCTATATACCCTAACCCCACCCTAACCCTAACTCTATACAATACTGACTTTTAAGATGGCTCCCAGTCTGCAAACATTTGCCAGAACAATATTCCAGCATAACAATTTAAAACATTCTTTTAAATCACACATGTGTTTCTAAAGAAAAGAAAGTAGAAACGTATCACCCGCCTAAGCATGTCATCTGAGTTAAAGCCAAATGAGCCCCTTGGGATATTTTATTTTACATTAAAGAATACACCCCACTGGTCAACTTACAAGAGATGTAATTATTGTCTTACAATTTTGAATCCTTTGACATTTAACTGATATTGCAGTGTTATTGTTGTAAACTATATGTTGCTTTTGACAAAAGCATTTGCCAAGATAACAAATTGAAACCAGAAAATGAGCCTCTTGGTGGCTCTAGGGATCAAAAGGCATTAAAAGTCATTCTCTGGGGACCATGCGTGTAAATAAAATATTGTGCCAATTCATCCAGTATGCATTGAGATACTTCACAAGATGCCAAAAAATATTACAAATCCTACCCCAGTGGTTTTTGTGTTTGTCTAAATATTAGTCTCTACAATCCTCTACTTCTATTAGAAGCGACTTTAGAGCTTTCATCAGGTTTGCTGCAGTTTCAATGCCTTGAGTGAACACACAAAATAATCAGTACTTAGTGTATTCATGCGTTGGTGGCTTCCAACCTTGAAATCCCAAAAACAGGCTTAATTTTCACACACTCGAGTCTCATGTTGTCAGCCTTCTATTGACCGCCGTTTGCTTCTGCTTCTGGTTAAAAAATAGGGATGACTGAGGAATGACTAATGACTGAGGTTTGAGGGAACCGAAGAGTTCCTGTTTGTGTTGTACTTAAGGAGACTGCAGACTGCATGCATCAGAACAGATGTCAGGACTGCACATGAGGTTTGTACTTTGCCATTTCATTATATTATATTTAAGTAACATTTTTTTTAAACTATATGTTCCTTTCACCTGACCCTTTTCTCTACTTGGTTTTCCAGTGTCAGGTTTGTCCCACAGACTCTTCTTCATAATCCAGGATGCTACTCACGTGGATTACAACAAAGCAAAGCCTTCAGGATGCTGGTTTTCTGGCTGTGGATGTTTTCACCACTGGTAAAAGAGATGGTTTAAGAAGAACTGCTATCCTCCTTTTTACCTGTAGCTTCTTTAGCCTCCTGCTCAGCTCCCTGCTCCTCCTGTACCTCCTCTTCACCCTGGACTATCAACTCTCAGTGGCTGGAGGGTTTGCTGGCTGCTTTGGGACAATACTGACTGTTGCCCTCTTCCTGTCCAAGAGAGTACGGTGTTTAGGGACCTTATTTTTCATATCCATTTTCATGAAGAAGAGTCGGAACCTGCTTCTGACTGCCGGTACCAGCATAGTGGTTCTTAAAAATATCCGCAACACCCTGGAAAACCTCACCCGCCTGGTCAGGAGTATGATTTGCAACCTGCAGGCAAAGAAAGCAGCCATCACTGCCCCATTCAGCAACTATGTCAAGATGCTGAAGTGGATCGGAAACATGCTCAAAGGGGTCACAGACCTGGGAGTGGTGAACCTCGACTCCCACCTGAAGGTTTCGCCCAGACTGGAATCGGAAAAATTCAGGTGGAAACTTGCCGACGCAGAGCAGAAGCTCAACGAGACTGTAAAACATGCACAGGCCCTTATGAATACAGTCTCCTCTGTGGCCGACAGGATGTTTCCTGCCATCAGCTTCCTGGTGCTCATGATGTTTATAGGCCTGCACGTCAAAAAATACTGCAATGACATGAAGTACAAAAACAGTTTCATTAGCAGCAGATTTGTGAGCTTTGACGAGAAGCAGAAGGCGGAAGGGAAGCCCCACGTCCTCCCGCTCACAACGGAGGAGGAGAAGTTGTACACCTCCATCCCCTCCACCCGTCCCACCAGCAGAGAGGGGAAAGCTATGCTGAAGTTTGGAATCCCGGTTCTGTCCCATTTTGTAGCCTGGGTCATATTTATAACCGTGGATGCCTTATTGTACTGTTTTGTTGACATCGTAACAACAAGGTTATCAGAACTGGAACCGTTCCATGTCCCCTTATTAATGAGCATCAAAGTAAGTATTTCCTGTTTATTTTGCATTTTTAGCACAATTTTCTTCCAGTCTGCCATTTAGCACTCATTCATTTACATTTTCAGGGGATTGCAACTTTAATTGGGATACAATTCGGGGAGGAAAACCACCAAGAAGACTTTTCCTACTCGGTGACCCTGTTCGAGAAGAAGTGCCTCCCCAAGCCCAAGCTACTGCTGGGGAACTCTGTATTTCCACTGACTGCCATCCTGCTCACTCTGCTCATCATGGCTCTGATGGCCGCCAAAGTCTCCCAGCTCCGGCTGATGGTCTGTGAGTGGTTCTTCCCCACCGCTGCAGAAGCGAGAGTGGAGTACCTGCATGGGAAAATCCTGAGGAAGAGATTAAAACTGAAGAAGGAGAAAAACGACAGCAGCTTCATGTCACTTCTTGTTAAGGTATTATTACAATATGTTGCCATAGAATACTGATCGTCTTGTGTATAAAGGCTCTAATACATGGTTTTTCTTTTCTTCACCCATCAGCCACATTTCTGGTGCCCGCTGCTCTTTAAACCCAAAGGGAATCAACAAAGCATCGTGTGAGGAAATGATTCTTTGTTAGTCACACAGCACCATGACTGTAGGGTTGACAGTGTCTGGTAAGGTGGTTCACCAGGCTGGTCCAGAGTGACCAACAGCTTTGAGATACAGTTGATTAAGCTTTACACAAACATTCATGGTTCTCAGAGGATGAAAGAAAGAAAGAAAGAAAATATGGACTGCCTTGACGTGTGGTCCAGATATTTATGGTACCCAGAGGATGACTCATTTTGTGATCATCTGATTGTTTATATATGTCTTAAGTTATCCATAGTTTGAATTGTTTTGTTTGTATTATTAGTCTCACTTAATTCCCGTCGTGTGGAACTTTTGTCTCCTCCTTCTGGCAGTGAGAGGAATTACAGAAATGTCTCTTTTCATCTGGATCATCACAAACTTTTCTTGGATCCTTTTAAGGTTTATCTGCCAAAGGCTCCATACTTGTAGTTACCATAGCTTGCTCTGTCTCTGCTGCTACGGTTGCTCCCTTTTCTCTGTCTGGTAACGATGCAAGGTGTGAAGACTACCAGCATGGCGGTGAAAACACAGAGATTTACCTGGTGCTGATAGACTTAATCAGCATTGTTTGGACTCGTGGCAAGGGCTTGAATGTAACAGACACTTGTACGTTGAACTCCAGCACTCGAGCTTTAAGGTGATTTAGGTGATCATGCGTCACCAGAGTTGGATCAACTTTAAAGAGCCACAGCTGGAATAAAACACAGCGTAAACCTGTCTGCCTTCTTCTCTTGTGTTAAAAATGGTTCAAATTCAGATTTTCATCCATTTTGGACCAACTACAAACAACAAAAAACCATTAAAAAAAGGGGCCTCTGGGCTGACCAGCTGGGTTCCTATGTATTCTGAGGCTAACTACTGATGCATATCTTACCTTTAGCCATTATTGCATCCCTTCCTGTGAGAGTGAAGCTAATACAGAAGTGAAATATCTCAACAGCTTCAAAGTACGTTCATGGTTCCCAGATGATATTGCACAGATCCCTCTGTGAAATAGCACAAATAAACACTGCATACTTACATGTATATATTCTTGCACATTTTACATTTTAAGCTTCTACTTTTCTACTTGTTAATAGTTTTTGGAACATTTTTCTTTAGTTATGTCAACCTTATATGTTTTTTCTACTCCTTCAGTTTGTAAAACTTTGAATGGGAGCAACTGTAACGTCAGCAGTTTCCCCTCAGGGATCAATAAAGTATTTCTGATTCTGATCTATCCCAACAATTCGGTGACACCTTGACTTTCCCTCCAGTACCACCATGACATTGTTATTTATGCAGAAAAGTGAAATATCTCAATTTGACAAAGATATTCTTTGGAATTAAATAGATTAAATAATTAAAAGTGATAAAAGGCAGTATGTCAACATGCCAACTAAAACTGTATATAATAAGCATAATCAGTGGATATGCTAGCAGGCTGATTAAAACTGAGGGGAATCTTTACATACAAATTGTTTTATAGGCTTTGAATATTCTCATAATAAACACAGACACTGTGCCTCAGTGCTCATCTATAATCCTCTACCTCTATCGTTATTATTCAGATATCCACCATACTTCATTAAGTTTTATCACATTATGTAACAGGCCAGTCCACCAATTGATAATAATGGTAACCAAGGAGAACGCCTCGTGAAAGGAACTCTTACAGTACATGTTGACTGTAGCCAACCAATTACACACTACAAATCAAGGAGTTATAACGCGATTCAGTTTAGCTTCACCGAGCACTCGGCTGCTAGAAATCTGAGTTTACTTACATCATGTCCGTTATATAACAAAGCAGATGACAATATTCTTTGATGAATCCACCCCAAACTGTAAGCGCAGACATACATTTATAGTTATTGATTGCTGATGTTAGCTGGGAATAATGTTAATAATAGGCACTTTACTGCTCTTGTGTTGCATAATAGAGAGATCACTGCACAGCATCTACCACATACAGAGGCAGGCCTCTCCTTGTTACCTCCCTGTGTAATGCAGAGTGTACAACAGCGATATTTGCTTACATAATCCTAGACAGATGTCCCCACCATGTGCAGTGAGGGGAACTGTCCTCTCCCCACCTAAACACTGTCACTGTTCATTAACACCACGCAGGTGTTACCGTCTTCACCAGGGAAGCAGGAGAAGTCTCATGAGCTATAATAAGGACTCTGACAGGTGAGATATGCAACGATGGCTGATTAGTTAAAGGTCAAAAACTGATGGGCACATGTTTAACCTTGGTACCAGTTTTTAATAAGGCAAAGTAAACAATGAAGTGATTATTGGAGCTTTATGTGGTTATGAAAGCCATGAAAAGTGCCCATGGCTGGCGTTTGTCCTCCTACATGATGGAATAATAGCAAAAATATATGGGAAAGAGGTCATTTATCAGTGAATTACTAACTTAGACTTGATGTCTTACTAGCCATAAGTATTCATTAATGCACTGCAAGTATTTAAAACTGCATTATTACCACATTAAATTTATTAGTGCCTAATCCAGCAGTGCAAACTGTGTTATCAGCTAATATCCGATTTGCATTTGGCTCGAATTACAGTATAAATCTGCTGTTTTAAAGTGAATTTGTTCAACCTTGCAATGCCCACTTTAAATTTCCCTGCATCAGCTTTCCATCAACTTGCCTGATTTTTTTCCTTCAGATTTTTAATTTTAGGGTTATTTTATATTACATTTTATTTCAATTGGCAACAGGGGACAGCCATTTCATATTATAAACTGAACCTCAAATGAATACCTTACATAAGTTTATTTTACGTGGGATAAAAGGAGAAAAGAATCACTGTTGAATGTTATGTATCTTCATTGTTACTTGTTTTATAATGTGCACTTAAATGTCAGCACTGTTTCTACAATTCCACTGTTGTTATGCACTTAGTTTCCAAGGGTGTTTGCAGTGAGATAATGAGTGATGTGTTTGTGATTAGTACCACACTGTAATGTCCATGTAATCTATTCTTGAAGAGACAATGATCTGTTCCATTTTAGATTTGCAGTTATGTTCTGCTGAAAGGGTTTAATGTCAGTTACATGAAGAGAATCATTCAATATTTAGCATTCCCTTAATTTTAAAAGTTGAATCAACACCAAACTGAACATTCCTTTCAACTGATGATCCGTTTAAACGCTGCGTCTAAGGCCCATTTCACCGTTTTCAGATGAATTCAGTTTGGACTGTACAATCCCATACACAGCCGCCCCCCCCACCATCCGGCGCACTGTCAGAGACAAGAGGAAGGAAGTGGGCTAGCTCAAGGATGAGTAGGCCTTCTGTGACTCACACGCTGGCACTGACCCGTGTAGCAACCTGATAAGCTCACACTATGTCTCAAGCGGCCCTGTGGCATAATACCACGGCAGCATGCCAGCCCAATAGGAAGCTGCCACATGATGCTCAGCGACAGCCGCGGACCTTTTTACCGTACATGCAGCCCATACATGGGCATGGATGGAGCGCATATGTGAGATCCTGCTGAATATGCAAACACGCAGTCAGTTTGGGTCAGTGAAGTAAATCTTAATACTTCCATGCATGTCAGTCTATTTTAAGGAAAATTTCATCAAAGGGAAGGATGCTTTGGGTGAGAAAAATCAGTTGTGTTACTAATGGCAACAAGCATTTAGGAAAATGTGGGTAAAACATAAAAAAAAAATGCTCTGAAAAAGATTTTTTTTAATTGCTGTTATTTTTTTGTTGGGTAATTACCACAATATGCAAAAATATAATATGAAAACAATCATCTTTTCTAGTCACGGCACATTTTGAAATCATGCATAAGGCCTAGTTTCACTACTTACAGTGAGTTACTTGATTACATAACACTTGTTTAGAGCTAATTCAGCAGCAGTGGGCTCTACTGACCTGTGCACAGAGCAGAGCTGGCCTGGAAACCTCACACAGCTGAGAAACTATAGCATGGTGTTATCGTCCAGCAGAACATCGACCTATAGGTGTTGGTCAGGGCTGACCTAAAGGCCAGCACCCCCCCACCAGTACTGCACACAGTGATTTAAAGGACTGAATGACTTACAGAAATATGGTGAAACTGTCACAGTTTTAAAATACAGAAACCACTCACAGGAGGCATATTTGTTAATCGTTTGTGGCTTTAGTAGTTTCTGGAATGGACTGGAGACGCACAGCTGGAGATTCAAAGTGCCTTTCATGGTCTCAGTCAGTTGTTCATACAGAAACCACTTTGCCTTCATAGGGCTTTCTGATCACAGCTGTAGGTTGTCCCACCTGCAGGCCAAATACAAAGCAGAGAGAAAGGTTAAGTCAGCTTTGTGTGGCTACAATAACTTATCAAGACCTGGCTGCTTCAAACAAAACCTAAATCAGAATTCTCTCTGAGAGCTTTTTTTTTACAGGTAAGTGGTCTTTCTGTGTCCTCCATATGCAGCTTAGGAACAAGACATAAATAATTCTAGGAAAAAAATCATAGAAAGACTGACTGTCAAATTAACACCCTTATTCACTTTTAACTTTTAAGTTCAACATTGTGGGAAATAGTTTAGTTTTCTTACCGACAACTAGATTAGAAGATTGACACCACTCTCATGCCTCTATGGCAAATATGAAGCAGTCAGCTAGCAGTTAGCTTAGCATAAAGACTGGAAAGAGGTCGCAGGTAACAATAAAAAGCCCTAGCCCTTGTGAAGCTAACCCATTATATGACCAATTCATTTGTGTAAAAAGTGGAAAAATGAAAGCTTGTGGTTTTCAGGGGGTCATGCGTTGAATCCCGGATGGATGTTTAAGCCTTGTGTGGACCTAATTAAACATGGAATAACTCTTTTAGGTATTTTTGGGGCGGAAATGTGTGTATTAGCTGGAACTTGTTAGCAAACATAGCAGCCGTTAGCCAAATAGTCACTTTCCTGTTAGCACTGTTTTTGTTTTCCACTAACTTCTTCAGGGGAAATAACTATGTCAAGTGTGATGTGCGATGAAGCGTGTTGTAAATTTGAGCTATATAAATGAATTTGAATTGACCTGAAATATCCTGCACCGTAGCAGCTAAATGCTGTTCACCAGCTTTCTTTATTGAACTTAGCTAGTAGCTGCAGCTAAAAACAAGGTATACTGTTCACTGTGTTAGAGTGAACTTGCAAGCAGAAAAAAAGAAACAATGAAATAAAAGATGAAAAATACAGAGCTGAGGAGAACTGAACAGTCAGGTAATAATTTCTTTGTTGCTTTGTAACTATGAGTGACCCATTTTAAAAAGTACTTACATAATTAAGTATTGCACATGCTATCCCAGCAAGCACGAATGTTTCCACAACGTTGGCTCACATTACTTACAAGTTCTGATATTGTTACAAAGAAAACACTTTACCCTAATGTTCAAAGAGCGTTTCAAGGATATGTACGGTTTCAAATAATGTTCCTATGAGGTTAGAAGTGAACTAAGAGAAAAGCCTTTAACATTCAGAGGATGCTTGGAGGATGCTGACAGATCATGTTCCATATCCACCATATGTTCCATAAGAAGAATGCTTTCAAGCCAACATTCAAAAAATATTTTCAAGGTGTTATCCTATAAAACATTCACACAATGTCACATAATAACAAAGTATACATTGTCAGTAAAACATTTGGAAACTGTTATCAAAACATTGTTCGAGTGTCTTGAGAGAGTTTCATCCTACCTTTAAAAATAGCATTCTGGGAACTAAAAGAAACCTTCCTGTTTTAAACATTTCTAGAACTTTTGGAGATCTAGCTTGGATGATTCCTGCACATTGTTTACATGGTTTCTGTTTTTCTTTTTAAAATTCTATCCTGTTTTTGACCCCGAAGGTTAATTCCATGTGCCTAATAGCAAACAGGAACCAATTCTGAACACGGATTAGAGCACATGGTGTAATAAAGCTTGCTTTAAATGGTGACATATTACTAAATGTGCTTTCATGTTGCTCCATTGGAATTTGTGGGGCTTTACTGACCTGCTCCCGCTGCTTGATTCTCTTGTAAACAAACTCGGAGAAGGGTTTTCTGTGGATGAATCTGCCTTGGCCTGGGGACACCTTCAGCTGCCCGTCTTCGTAGACCACTTTGCCTCTGGAGATGGTGATGACGGGGACACCGTGACACTCCATGCCCTCAAAGATGTTGTAGTCCACAGCCTGGTGGTGGGTCTTGGCTGATATTTTCCTACAAAGGGACACAACAGGGGTTTAAAACAGCTACAGAAGCTATTTCAGTACTAAACTTTGAGGTCACATGCAGGACTTGTGAGAAGTGAGGTAAAGAAAATGTAAACTCATAGCTGAATCTTAATGCGCTCCATTCTAATCTGTAAGTGATTGAATCAGGCCAAGACGTCCTCATACTCAGCATCGACTTACTGCAGCTCTTTCGCTGTGCAGCTATGAGCCATATGATGTATTATTTACAACTTTTGCTCATGTGATGCTCTCTTTTCCAAAAGGCTTACTAAGCAAATAATCCCAGCTCCTTTCAGTCAATAAAAAGGCACCTCAACATTTTCAGCGCTGCTTATGACATTATTGTGGCATGTAGCCAATGCTGCATGAGCACTGCCACAGAATATTGCAGCATAGCCAGTATCCTGATATAACAAAACTGACTGTGCACGCTGGAGTTGGATGATGAATATGAATGAGCTTTGATGAAGAAACTCAATGGAGGCTGCACTTTCAAGTTTTCCCCAAAATAAATTTAGCATATTTGCGACAGAGTTCAGTGACAGAAATGATTAAAAATAATTTAAAACCATTTATCTGAAAACACTCCATGTAAATCTATCTATGGCAGGAATGGCTTTATTCAAGATTTATACCCTGCGATTTTTACATTTCCATCAAAGCACCACACTGTATGACGCATATTCATCATAGCAACAGCACTTGTTTTCTGCTGGGTAGCACACAGCTCTTAACAATCTCTACCCATTTCCATGCATCCAGTGTTGGAATGTACAGTTAGGTCCATAAGTATTTGGACCTTGACACAATTTTCAGCATTCCAGCTCTGTACAACACCACAATGGATTTGAAATGAAACAATCAAGATGTGCTTTAAGTGCAGACTTTGAGCTTTAATTTGAGGGCATTTACATCCAAATCAGATGAACGATGTAGGAATTACAATACATTTTATATGTGCCTCCACCTTTTTAAGGGACCAAAAGTATTTGGACAAACTAACATAATCATAAATCAAATTGTCACTTTTTAATACTTTGTTGCAAATCCTTTGCAGTCAATGACAGCCTGTAGTCTGGAACTCATGGACATCACCAGACGCTGGGTTTGGTCCCTGGTGATGCTCTGCCAGGCCTCTGCTGCAGCTGTCTTCAGTTCCTACTTGTTCTTTGGGCATTTTCCCTTCAGTTTTGTCTTCAGCAAGTGAAATGCAGCTCAATTGGATTCAGGTCAGGTGATTGACTTGGTCATTGCAGAACATTCCACTTCTTTGCCTTTAAAAACTCTTTGGTTGCTTTCGCAGGATGCTTCGGGTCATTGTCCATCTGCATTGTGAAGCGCCGTCCAATGAGTTTTGAAGCATTTGGTTGAATATGAGCAGATAATATTGCCCGAAACACTTCAGAATTCATTCTGCTGCTCTTGTCAGCAGTCACATGATCAATAAATATAAGAGATCCAGTTCCACTGGCAGCCATACATGCCCACGCCATGACACTACCACCACCATGCTTCACTGATGAGGTGGTATGCTTTGGATCTTGAGCAGTTCCTTCCCTTCTCCATACTCTTCTCTTTCCATCATTCTGGTACAAGTTGATCTTTGTCTCATCTGTCCATAAGATGTTGTTCCAGAACTGCACAGGCTCTTTTAGATGTTTCTTGGCAAACTCTGATCTGGCCTTCCTGTTTTTGAGGCTCACCAATGGTTTACACCTTGTGGTGAAACCTCTGTATTTCCTCTGGTGAAGTCTTCTCTTAATTGTTGACTTGGACACAGATACACCTACCTCCTGGAGAGTTTTCTTGATGTGGCCAACTGTTGTGAAGGGGTTTTTCTTAATGAGGGAAAGATTCATCTGTCATCCACTACACTTGTTTTCTGTGGTCTTCCAGGTCTTTTGGCGTTGCTGAGCTCACCAGTGCGTTCTCTCTTTTTCAGAATGTACCAAACAGTTGATTTGGCTACACCTGATGTTTTTTTATCTCTCTGATGGGTTTATTTTGATTTTTCAGCCTAATGATGGCTTGCTTCACTGATAGTGACAGCTCTTTGGTCTTCATATTGAGAGGTGACCTCACCAGATTCCAAATGAATATACCACACTTGAAATGAACTGCAGGCCTTTTATCTGCTCCTTGTAAATGAAATAATGAGGGAATAACACACACCTGGCCATGGAACAGCTGAGTAGCCAATTGTCCAAATACTTTTGGTCCCTTAAAAAGGTGGAGGCACATATAAAATGTATTGTAATTCCTACACCGTTCATCTGATTTGGATGTAAATACCCTCAAATTAAAGCTCAAAGTCTGCACTTAAAGCACATCTTGATTGTTTCATTTCAAATCCATTGTGGTGTTGTACAGAGCTGGAATGCTGAAAATTGTGTCAGTGTCCAAATACTTATGGACCTAACTGTAAATACATACTAATCTATACATACTTTTTAAAGTTAAATATATATATAAAGGAATTTTGTTTCTACTTTTCATCATTTAACTCATATTTATAGCTACTAATTACACTGCATGTGAGATTCTACATGCAAAATATATGATCAACTTAAAAACTACAGCACACGTTAATGCACTGGTGATACTGATGCAATAATAAACAGTATCATAATATATGATCCACAAGGCAACATACCTGCATATAACAGTATGTTTAGTACAGTCTTTTGGCTTTTTAAAATTTTTTTCTTGGACTTAATGTTGACATAAACCTGAAATAATCAATGTTTTGGATGCCATTTTTTTACACCTGTAAGAAATACAGTCTACAGATGAGATTCAAGTGCCATGACTGGCTCATCCATACATCCTGTCAATCATTCCAGACCAGACTGTCAATCAAGTAGCCACGCCCCCAAAATTTTGACACCTTATAAATAAATTATTGTAGTTTTTTTCAGTAAATCACCAGGTCTCTGGGTTTGGCTAAGGAAATGAACAAAAAACATCTATCTTGACGTGTAGAAAAATAGTCTTCTGTGATCTCTAATTTTGGGTGTAGAATTGGGGTCTATGGGAGTAAGGGCTTTTTAGAACCAGCCCCTAGTGGCTGTACTGGTAGTGCAGGTTTTTGACACTTCCGGGTTGGCTTCACTTTTCAGGGCCAGATGCCACATCCATCTTTCTTATCCAGTCTATACTTTAAAGTTATTAGCAAAAGCTGCAAATGCCAGTAAAGTCCAATACTTGCTTGCATTGAAAGTCATTATAGTGTACTGTGACATTACTCCTCCTACTCCTGAAAGTATCAGGCTGCTGAATGTTGCTCACTGTTCACTTGCTGCTAACTTGCCTTTCTGCAGTTTGGGTTGTTTCACTGAAAACATTTTCATGCACCGACAGAAAATTATTCTAAAAGCACCAAAGCGAACCAAAACTAACAAAAACTATGAGCTGCAAGACCCATATGTGGTGGAGCTGCACCTGACTGGTGATAATTCTCTGGGCGTTTATCATTACCAGCAACTGATTTCATATACAAGCAGTTATGTGACCCATTGGAATATGGACTGATGGATTAAAGCTACTTTATAATAACACTCAGTATGGTTCCACCACTGCACGTGGACAGTAGAAGTACTAATCTAATACAGTTTCTCCACAGGGTGATTGAAGGGCTTCCTGGAAACTGTGTAAAATCTCTTCATAATAAAATAATGACATGCTCTGCACAGTACAGACTGATGATGCCTAACAAATAAACCACATCTGAGTGAAAGAGAAAATCAGCAGGGACCAGTAAAATAAGTCAACCACTTCCTTGAAACGCACTGAATTACTTTTTTTTGTTTTCTGGAACCCTCTTCTCCCCACAGATACAGACTCATATCTGTTTCCTGTTGATTTGAACAGCCAGACACCATGCCTAGCGTGCACTGACGAAAACAAGATGTGCCCTCATTATTCAAGTAGCCCAATTATGAAAAAACAAGGCAATTGAGTGAGCTTCCACAGCGTTTGCGGTTATGCAACTGTTTGTGGCCCCTGGTCCCGGATGTTATGAAGCGACACTTGCGCTTAGGGCAATTAATTACGCAGTTTCACAGATGAATTCACGGCTGCGGCAGTCAAACATGAGGCGCTCTCATGCTTGAAAGGCATTATGACATCCGTGGACATGTACACATAGTAAAGACAGGACATGGACAGTTAAAATAACAGGTGATGTCCTGGGACAGCAGGCCTGAGAGGATCAAAACACTGTAAACTACTCCAAAGTGATAACTGTGAAGCTCTCCGGCCTGCACACAAGCTTTTTTCTGTATTACCAGTGAATTCATTTACAGGAAATTACACCGGCGTGTAATGTGTTCTTCTCCAATTCACATCAGCAGTTAGTGACCTCCCTGAGGGGCTCAGCCCAGATCCCCCAGCAAACAGAGCAGTGCTGTGCCATTGTGGGTTACATAAGCCCCGGCGTGCTACAGTACAGAATGCAAACTGTCCTCTGTGTCTCCACAGAACAGCATCTGCTCCATATCTGGTTCGAATTATAAGAAAATGAAAAGAAACAATGAGCAGTTTTTACATGCAGTCTTACGATATTTTGAGCCGGTTGCTGAAAATAGCCTTAATACTGTGCGTTCAGTGCTATGACGATTGGTTTAGCTCCCACGTGAAATATTCGTCATATTTAAGATCCTCACCACGACCCATCGCCATTGTCCCACTGAAGCTGTGCGCATCTTGCTTATGTAAGTGTCTTAAAATCCTTTTCTAAAAAATAACCAAACATAGGAGAGCATTAATCATTTCAACAGTCGTTTTTTTAACTGAGTGATGATTTGATTCATATGTAAATGGTGTTATGCTTTAATTTGAAGCTGAAGATAAGTGATGACATACCCTGACTTTTGGATGGAGCACAGACGTAATCAGCTTATGTGGCGGGTTAGTGTGTGTGTGTGTTTGTGTGTTGAGGTAGCAGAAGATGAAAGATCACTTCTCATTTTAGTTGCTTGTATCGTTGTCATACGTGCTTTACTAAACTTTAAAGCTGACTCTTATTTAACCAAGTGCCTGACACCCTGAAGATGTGCTTTCATGTCTGCCCAGTGTTTCAGCAGCACCCTAAAAGCAGCTGATAAAAAAAAGGTGGAAATGTCTGAGTTCAATGTTTTTTAAATGCATCTCACTGCTTGATGTGTGCTTCAGGAGCTGCACTGGAATCACACCCATTCAAAACTGTATATATCTGAAGGCTTTCTTTTGCTGCTCAGCTCCAAAAGCTTTCCTCCATACTGCTGAATGGCTGCAGTCGGGGTCCTCACCTTGTCATCTTGGGGTCCCATATAACCACATCAGCATCGGAGTTCTTGGCGATACGGCCTTTCTGCGGGTAGAAGTTGAAGATTTTTGCTGCGTTGCTGCTGGTGACAGCCACAAATCGATTCTCGTCCATTTTGCCGCTGTGCTGAGGGGAGGAAAATAAAACGCACAAAGCACCCCGGTTTGAGTAAGGGGGCCACAGTGGATGACAACAATATACAGAATTAGCAGACAAAAGGTCAGTGCTTAACTGTGCAGCAAGCAACTCATTTCTGCCAAAATATCATCTAATGTGTGATTTGTAAGCACTGTTGCACGTAGTAAATCCTTCCGGTGGCCTTGGGGCGGCCAGGCTGATACACTCTCCCCACAACAGCGCGAGGAAAATGCAGCGTCTGCACTCTGCAGCAATCTGCAGCTCCGAGAGTTTATTGCCTTCTCAGTTTGTATTGTGCAAAAACAGGAACTTGCATTTCCCCTAAACATATATATGAGAAACGTGGAAGTAGTGCAGTCAATGTATGTAGAAGAATATACATAATTAGCCTGACATGAAACATCAGAATGTAAACATGTCAAAAGCATGCCTACTGGCTGCCTGCTGTGTGTGTGTGTGTGTGTGTGTTTGTGTGTACTCACGGCCCCAAGTCATGAAAAATATTAACAACTTGATACGAGCAAAGTGGCCCAGAGGATCCTAATTACTTTAACTGACTGTTCCCCCTCCCCTCGAAAAAAATTAGTAATTAGCCATGACTGTGCATCACACTAACTCACGGCCCCAAGTCATGAAAAATATTAACAACTTGATACGAGCAAAGTGGCCCAGAGGATCCTAATTACTTTAACTGACTGTTCCCCCTCCCCTCGAAAAAAATTAGTAATTAGCCAAGACTGTGCATCACACTAAGAAGTATCAAGCTAAGATGCAAATACATGCAAATGGAGACTTTTAAAGCGCAAATGAAGTTGTGATTATGTTGTCATTTGCCCTTTTCTATCTATGTCATGCAAATGGAGACTTTTAAAGCGCAAATGAAGTTGTGATTATGTTGTCATTTGCCCTTTTCTATCTATGTCACATTCATATTCAGCCCACTGCAAACTAGTTACATGTATGTTGATAAGAACGTATAAGGACGTACCACTCCTTTCTCCCAGATCACAGACATCCTGTCCTCCACGCCGTTCACTCCATTAGGGATCTTGGTGAAATCGTCTTTGCCCAGAGCTTTCTGGCATACAGAGAAGGTGCAGTTGTCCGTCCCCGTCACACTTAGATCATCACTAGCACAATTGGCACAATAGAAAAGCATGCATGAATGAGTAACAGAAGTGATGCTGAAAGAAACAAACAGTTCAGTTCAGTCAATTCTACCCTGTATCTTTTCCTGTATCATCCTTCTGTACTCTAATAGCTCCAAATACACAAGCTCCAGAATATAAATGCCAAATTCTAAAGCAGATCAAATGTATTTTTAACCAGAATGTTGAGTGGACTTCAGACTTTCAGTTGCACCTACTTGGCCAGTAGGTCCATGAGGTATCCAGGGGTGCTTGGATCAGGTCTAAGAGGAGGACCCATGACAAAGGAAGCAGCATGAGCCCAGTCTTTGTGCCAGTAGTGGGTACCATCGGTGCCCAACCCAGCTGCAATTGGCTCCCCAAACACCACACGACCTAAAAAAAAAAGACTGGAATTTCATGTTTCACCTCCTAACACTGGAGCAAACTGCATCTGCTGAGGAAGGTCAGAGAACAAGATTGGAAACTGCAGGTTTAGCTTAGTTTCTCAGTGGCTTTTCCACCAAGATAAGAAGAGAAATCATGTGGAAACACTGCATAATTGAATATTTCAGGCATGAAAAATATCAGCACTGTTATTGGTTCTGGTGCTTAAAAGGCCACACAGGGCCATCATCTCCCAACCTGCCCTGTTTAAACAGCAGGTGGCAGCATTCCACACTCACCATCCCTGCGTGCATTAGACACCACCTTGGCAGCAGATTTACTCATGACATGGACCACGTAGAGCGGGCAGTTGACAGCGTGGGCGATGGTGATGGCACGCTGGGTGGCCTCAGCCTCCACCTCCTCTGGTCGACACAGTTCATGGCCCTCGGGCCCCGTGATGCCCATAGACAGCATCTTCTTGGCCCCCTGTCGAGTCCCAGCGGGGAGGGAGACAACAAGGCAGGACAAAGGTTAGCGGAGATGGAAGGTTAATGCAGCAAAGTGTCTGTCCAAGGCAGAGAGGGAGAGACTGTATTTGCAATAAATGTAGCTACGATAAACACACAAACGCTTTTGCTCTTGAAGACTAAAGTGAGAAAAATGAAAGTGTGATTAGGACCATAGGCCAAATCAGTGGCTCAGTTTCATGCTGTGTAGACTTTTAATACACCAACAGCTGCAGTATTCATGCTCTCCCCACTACAGCAGAGATGGGAGTTGCTTTTCAAGCAGTTGCTGCCCCCTAGTGGTGTTTTTTTGTTATGACACTTGGAAAAAAGATTCTAAATATGACAAATAACTCGCCCTTTGTCTGTGTCTGATAGCATCAATAAATACACTGTTAGTTTCCCAGTCATGCCAGTAACAATATGAGTGAAACATTAACTAATAAGCAAACTTACTTCATGGATTGCTGTTGGTGTGTTTTATTGCGCACAGACTGCACCTGAACCATAAATTAGGAAAGCAGGACCTGAAAGTGAAACTTTTGTGATGACACAGATTTGTAGCATTGTGGGAGAATTTAGTATCCGCCCACGCTGATGAAAATGTGTTCACTGGTTAGATTCTGACCACACTGCTCAAACTTTAAATGGAAAGCTACTATGGGAGATGTGGAATGCACTGGAGCAGCTGTTTCTCCTTAAGACATAATAAAACTTACTTCATCTGGAAGTGTGTAGCTTATTGTCAAAGTGGGGGGAAACTTTTCAACACAAGCAGCTCCTTCTTCACCGTGTAGCTAAGTATAAGTACATTTGATCACACTGACCTCTGCAATCAGATCTCCATTCTCAGCATGCACCTGAGCTATAGCTCCAACCTTCTTACACTGGGCGAAGGAAGCATATAACTCAGCATCCTGAAGCATGTACACGTCTTTATAGGCCATAAACATCTTGAAGGAATTTACTCCTTTCTCGTTGGCCAGAGTCTCCATCTCCTCCTTGACCTGAAGGACAAATTGAAGAATTACATGGAGCTCTGAGTGGAGGGACAGCATTTGTGGTTAGGATTTATTCAGAACTGGCAAACCTACTTGTCAATCAATTCACTCCGATATAAATGACTAACAATAACCTAGGCCTTCACCTTGTCACTCCACCACGTGACAGCGACATGCAGCGAGTAGTCGCAGCAAACTTTGCTATCTGCTGTCTTGCGCCAGCGGTCGTAGGCCTCCAGGAGAGACTTTCCTGTTTGGGGGATGACAAAGTCCAGGATCATGGTGGTCCCTCCTGCCAGAGCAGCCTGGTGAAATGCACACATTGCCATGGAGATACAAGTTAAACATTGACTTGAAAACTATACAGAGCAAAAAGGCATATAGAAAGAAAGATCAAAATAAATTAAATAACTCTGTTTCCTGTTTGTTGCACACGTGTTGCCTGCAGAGTCTTGCAGTAAGGCCTGAAAATGTGCAGATCAAATCGCAGATATGGATCAAAGGCATTTGAGGTAAGAGTACAGATGTTAAAACCACTGTGAATGGTGTTTCATATACTGCAGTAACCCATGGCTCTCTTTTCAGCACACAATGCTCTCAATCAAACACTATCTGACAGCGTTGTTCTGTGGACCTGTATCAGTGAGGACAGTTAAGCAGCCGTGGACACTCTGTCACACTGACCTCTAATCAGATCAATACCTGCAGGTGAGTAAGATGTGGGAAACTTTTCTTGTTAAATGTTACATCATTTATTGATTTTATGGTGGGGAAAAATTACATAAACAGCACACAGTCTAATAAAGTTGGCTTGTGTCGTATGTGAAACTGTGAATGTCGGCTTCATTGATTCAGTATGAGAGCTGTTAATGAGACCTGTAACCTGTGTTGTGTAGTTGGTGAGAATCTGCAGCACAGTGAGATGTTTCTCTTTGCCACATGATGCATTCAGTGTCTCTTTCACACTTAACTTGAAAAACACACTTGTAATAAAGAGACACACCTCTACTTTGATTGGTACTTGTGTAGCTGCTAGTTAAAGTGTGATATGCAAAGTGTGACAACATAAAGCAAACACCAGGATAGATAGTTAACACTGAAGTAAAGCTGCACTCATGCACCTTGTTCCAAAAACTACTTCTTTCCAGATAACATGTGTGTGAATCGTCCTTTACAGAACATTATGTTAAGTTTGGCAAGTTTAAAGCACACTTCTAGTGACAACCTTCAAAATAAAACATCAACCTGCCTGTGGCCTTACAGAAAAAGCATTTCTAAAAGGAGGCTGCTTTCATAGAAACTCTTTTTAAAAAATATTTGATTCCCCTCAGTAAAGATGCAACTCAAACACCAAAACCCACACTTTAATCCTGCATCTACATCAGTCAATGTCATTCCAGTCTTTTATAGCCGTGACATCAAATTAGACTCTCTGCAAATCTGTAGATATTCAAGTTCTCTTGACATTTATCTGGAAGTGTGGACGGCCTGGTGATGCATTATGAGATAAGGTTTACTGATACTTAGGAGGAAACTCTTAAGCTACCCTGGAATATAGAAGATATCATTTAAAGAAACAAAACTTTGCACCACATGATAAATCACTAATGCACCAGTCTGCATGAGGAGTGACTTTACTTTTGCTACTTATTGACTGCAAAATTTTGAATGGATGCCTTTTAAGTGTAACCTGTCAGACACAAGACGTGTATTTCTTCCACCAATGGTAGCACTATCAAACTCAAAACCCAGCATTTGAGATGTGGAAAACAGGACAAACTGTGTTAATTATTGCATATACTGTATTATGTCAGTCCTGTAGGCTGGTGGCACATCCACTGAAAGGTCAACCTTAGAGATACCATCAGACACACGCTGCACATGCTGTGTCTCTCTTTTAGTTTACAGGCAAAGCTCCACATTTTTATGATCATTTAATTCCATGTTTGGATAAAATTCACAGTTTCTGTAGTTTACATAAACAGGAGTCCATGTTGTCCACCTCTAATGATGCAAAAAATATAGATGAGAGGCTCAAATTGTGCAAATCTGATTTGGATGTGAGGATGAATATGATGCTTAAGATGCTTATCAATTTTTACAATCTAAAAATATATATATATATAAAACACAAGTCCTGAAAAGTAAAGCAGGCAAATAAAGTGAAAATGAGTTAAGGCGATACCACATGGGCTTAACTCATGTGGTATCGCATGAGTTAAGCCCATGTGCCCATGAGCTGGACTCGAACCCATGACCGCCTCGGCAGCGGTCATGGGTTCGAGTCCAGCTCAAGACCATTTGCTGCAGCTCACTCTCTCCTCTTTGCTCCCACTTTCACTTTCGACCATTAAAAAAAGGAAAAGCTCTCCCAAAAAAATACATATAAAAGAACCTCAATGTAAAGGAGAGACTGTCCAACCTTCTGGGTCTGTCTGATTCCACCTCGACGGATCACTTCCTCTCAGATCCAGTGTTAATTTCGTACCTTGGTTCCGATGTGGAAGTCATCCACCGTCGTGGTGCCCATGAACGACAGCTCCATGTGCGTGTGCGTGTCGATTCCGCCCGGAATCACCAGCTTATCGGTGGCATCGATGACTCGGACCCCCGCTGGGATCTGAAGGTTCCGTCCAACTTCCACTATCTTCCCATTTTCTATGTACACGTCGCTGATCTCGGAGAAGTCCTCGTTCACAACTTTGCCTCCTTTAATCAGGATCCCGCTGGGTTCAGCCATTTCCCGCTGCGCACAAGTCACAGTGTTCAGTTTGGAGAGGAGAGACAGAGTTTGGACAAAAGCTCAGCTGCGCTCTGACACCGTGTCTGTGTGCAGGGAGGTCCGGGAGGTTTGCAGAAGTAGGCAGGTCAGCTCCAAAGTTCAACCCGGATATAGATCTCTGAGATTGCTGCAGCAGCTCCGCCTGTCAGACTCCCCTTGTTCAATGTTTTGCAGAGACTGTGATGAAAACCACCCTCTTAATAAGGATTTACATCACCCTGGCAGCTGCAGCACATGGAGAGTTCATTTGCAAGCAGATAAAAGATATTGTTCAAATTAATAAACCCAAACCAGCTTGATTGAACAATAAATTAAAATTTAAAAATAAATTTAAAAAAAGGAGCTTCCTTGTCAGCAGTTTGGAGTCCATAATTTAAAAAAATTATTAATTTAAGAAAAATAATTAAAACAAAACGAACCTCCTCACATATTGTCTGCCCTGGCTTCACATTTACAGCTCATCCAGCCTGTTGAATCTGACTTTAACTCCAGGCATTTAAAGTTGTTATTTTTGTCTGTGTTAAAAAAAATATCCACATGCAGGAAGTCCAAGTACACGGCTTCTGTATAATAGAAGCCGAGGCTGGACTGACAGGCTAGGAGGCAAAAATGGAGCTGATGTCCTCCGCTGACCCCTCTGTTCCATCCACTCTGTCAGAGCTGGGCTACCAGCCGAGCTAACAGCCAAGGTTCAGTCAAATTGCTTCCGTTTTTTTTTTCTTCCTGCATGACAAGTAATTAACACAGAGAAAACCTCAGCCAAGGTCGTGTTTCTCCATCAGAGAAGAACGGTTGAGGCTGTATCCAACAATTATTTTCACAATCAGTAAATCTGACAGTTGCTGTCTTTAATCATTTTTGTTCAGAGCGTAAAATGTCAGACAATAGTGGAAACTCAACCTATTAAAATATTTAGACTGCTGTTTTTTTGTTTGACCTGCGGTCTAAAAAGTTTGAGATCATGATATAAAACTTAGGATTCAGATAAATAATCACAATAAGCTATTTTTGCCCCTGTGCCCTTCAGAAGGCAATTCCTGCCCAGCCTGTCCTATTGTGTACATACTCTGCACCCATCATAGTCACTGTTGTTGCTTTACGCCCCAAAAACGCAAATTAAAACTGAAATAATTAAGGTTTAAATTCCAGATTTACAAAGGAGATTCTCTGCATAAAATATCTCAACATATGAGATCACTGAGGCATTTATTCATTAGCTGCTTACATGGTGTAAAGGCTATTTTTAGTGTGTATTTACCTTCAGAGTAATAGAATTCATAATTGCAGAGGCTTGGTAAAAGCAGCATAGTGCAAAACAGTACTGTACAACTATAAAAACCTTTCCTGTTGTAAAATTTCATCTGTAGTTGTGCTGGAAACATTTCAGTGACTTTTTTTCTTTGTACTTCTTTGCTGGTTCTCCACAGGAGTTTAGTCATATACATGAGAAAATGAAAAAGGACCAATAGCTCCCTCTAGTAGTAGGTAGGAGACATCAAGGAAATGTTCCATATCTACAAGTTGGACTTATGTTGTTGTTCACGTAAAAGCATTTTCAAGAAAAATGAAAACGGCATATTTTATGATTTTATCAGACATCAGTGTCCTGATCTCCTGCATCCCAGACGTGACAATCAAACACCAGAGACAGAACTAATGACAGGGTGCAAAGTGAGACAGAGATCACCAGTACAACCGGTACAACCAGTACAACCAGTACAACCAGTACAAGAAGCATAAAACTACAGCTCCATAACAAAGGAAACACTCATTGCTTTCAACACAAGTAGTCTTATCATTATTATCTTTTGAAAAGATGAGGTGGACAGAGAGGTTTTCTTAGGTCTTACTTTTAGCCATGTTTGGAACTTCAGTCATTCATGTGTGTAGCATGAGGCTGGCATGAAAATGTACCAGCTAGCTCATATAATCTATGGACCTTCAAAATTCAGGAGTGTTTTAAATGTCAAATTTAGCTGAACAACAGGCTCTAGTAGCAGAGTTGCAGGCTCTCCTGAAATAACTTTGCTGTCTGTTTGTTAGTTTAACTATAAACGAGGCTGATAAGAAAAGATAAGTGTTAAAATATATTAATGCGGAACATTTTTATTATATATAAACCATTCAGAGCTTGAATATAAAAACAGTTTGTGGTCAAAGTTGGCTTCCGCTCATCAGTTTATTGTTCTGTGCTGGAAGAAATCAGAATTAAATGAGCTCCGAAGCAGCAACTGAATTTGCAGTAAGTCATTTTCTTCTGTACAGGTCAACATGTGGAATCTAAAATATTAATTCATTGGATTTTTTTTGGTGTTTTATGACTTTATTTGATTGCAGCAGTGGAGAGAGACAGGAAATATGGGGAATGAGATGCAGCAAATGATCCGGACAGTCAGGAAGGAAGCCAGAGACTCACTGCTCTGGGCATTTGTGCCTTAATTCATTGGATATTAATACATTTCTCTGCATCCAAACTAGAATAATGTATTTGCCTGTGATGTTATACATGCAGCTGTATGTTAAATTAAAAACTTATGCAGATTCTGTGTGATTTCTACAGGCTTTATTTATGCAAACAGATGCAAAGAGCAGCTTGGTGTACTGTATATACTGTACAGGCATGGCAGCAATTAACCTAATGCAAAACACCTGTCTTCCTGACACAACAGCATACTCAGGGGACTTGTAGTCGTAGAGCAGCTACGGACTACAAATATGGGGGAAACATACATATAGCGGATAAATGCTGTGAGGCCTTACAAAACCACAGATGAAAGCAATCAAATCAGGGAATAACACTCACATCAGAAATGTCAAGAGTTGTTGAGTTGTTCTACTTAGCTCCAAGATAGTAGCATGTAGCGTGTTGTGTATTTGTCTTTATCCTCCTACAGCTAAATCAGAGATCTTAGAAATATTAAAAGCAGGTTTGTTGCCTCAGTTATGCTCTTTTAGTCATATTAGGGTTTCCATAATTCTCCTGGCCTCTGTTACGGCATTTTGACTCTTGGCAACAGTAAAGTGAGTGTAATTGAAAACAAGAATAGTGGAACTGTGACATAATTAGAATAATTAGCGGCAATATCTGCTGGAAAACATAACATCTTTGGGAATGTGGCCGTTTGCTCCGAAAACCTGTGACCTCAGCCAGCAAAAAAGAAACTGATTGTGTGATTTGGAGTTGTTTGTATTCAGTATTTTTTTCCCTTAAATCCCGACAGAACAGCACGTTTCTGATAATGCTGTGATATCCCTGGAGCATGCAACTGCCTCTCTTTCATGAAGAGTTGTTAGCCACTGGAAGAGATTAATATTTCACTGCAGTGGATTGGTTGTCTGCACCGCATCAGTCCAGACAACTTTTCTCATCCATTAGTGTATTACGAAAACAAGACACATTGGAGAGACAAAGATGCATGCGCTGGCGAGATAAGCGCACGCACAGGGCTTAGGAACACCTAACCTTCACAGTTGCAATAAACAATAACATGTGACTTAAGAGGATTTACATAAGATGAGAGGAGTAATCAGAGGGAGTGAAAAACCAATGAGGCAGCAATGGCATCTCCTCAAAAAGTCTCTGTGTTGCTGAATGAGGAAAGTTGCCATTCTGCTGGATTTGGAGGAAGGCTGTTGTTATCATTTTATTTCCCCTACCAACACTACAAACCGACACAGATGTCACGTTCTTCTTTTTTTTTTTTTTTTTTGACTGAATTGAAATGCAGCGAGCACGGCTTCAAGTGTTGACATGGTAAAACTCTGGCATTAGAAGGGCATGGCATGCACGAAAAAGTGGCATAAGATAATGCTCAGGCAGATTATCAGTGCTCTCTGCAGCAAGAGGCTTTTCTTTTTTTTTTTTTACCGTGTTTGTGCTCGGATTCACATATCATCCTGCAGCTCCGGCAAATGTGCATTAAAGACAAGGCAGATCTGAGGAAGGGAAAAAGGCGAGATCATACAGCAGTCGGTTTGTAATTTCTGATATTCTCTTGGCCAAACAAAGAGGAGCCTTCAAAGAAACAAAATGTTCCTTGTTTCTCCTTTCCTGCTGTCTTATCTGAGGTGATTTTATTTTATTCTAATCTTATCAGACCTGCATGTTGTCAAATTAAATGCGCATAAAACAGCAATTCATCCCTCTTGCAGCCAAGCAACACACTAAAAAAGAAGTGGAGCTCCTTGGATGATATGCTTCACTGTACTGTTGTGGACACTCACACACCCAGTAACAACAACCTGCCTCTATATAAAATCATGGAGATGATAATGGCCCTCAGGAAAAAGGCCCCACCCTCATTCACTTGTCACATCTGCCACAATTCATGCTCTCTGGCAGCTGAAGTTGAACATGATCAGAAAAAGTCTCAGCAGAGGATGTCGGACAGCTGCTGCAGCTACTGTCCTACACGCCTCGCCACTGTCCCGTACATATCACTCACAGTTAGGTGAAGCTTTAAGAAGATTATCAGTGCCACCCTGCCCACCCTCCAATACTTGTCCACCTGCCAAGTCAGGAAATTCAGTGCACATCCCTCCCATCCGAGCCGGGGCAAGTTGTTTTATCTCCTCTTCTGTCTAGCATGCTCTGAAATACTACATGAGAGGAAGACACAGCGGCGAGTACAATACACTGATGAGCAATCCATTCATCCACGCCAGTGTGTCACTACAGTTCCTACAAAAATACTAAGCAATTAGTAGTTCTACAGAAATGTACAGTGTTCATGGAAAAATCCTCAAACATGTCACTTGTGTTAAATTGTTCAGCTGTTATACCCCATTCATTTACAATGCAGGCTGTTTCATAGCGCCACCCCCAGCTCCATGTATAATTAATTGTACAACTGCACATATAGAGCATTCTTATGATGTGTCGCTCCCTCAGTCAGTCCTGGTGCATCCAGAAAACAGCCATTATTGCACACTGCTTCTAATCAGTTTGACCTATTTATAGCCTCTGCATTATTGTTTGCTCAACAGCTTATTCTCTCTTTCTATTTGTATACATTTTGCCTATTTGTTACAGTTTGAATGATTATAATTGTCACTTTTTTAAAAACAATCCTATTAATATGACTCCATGTGTGTGTTTTTACATCATGCAAGTGCATCATGTGTGAGCATTCATAGCCATTAAACCAGATTCGGATTCAGTGTTCACCCACACAGGCAAATGGTTCCAGGATTGCATTACCACTAATTGCAGCCCAGATGGCAGTGTTCTCCTCAGGTTGAAATGGAAATGTGACCTGCAGTTCTGACTGCTCAAATGTTTTATTGTACAATAAGAGGATGCACAACACAATTACGCTGGTGCAGAAAAATAATGCCCTTGTAAAGCACATTTCTGTGTGATCTAATAGGACAGCATAGTTTTTGAAGCGACATTTAGGCAATTACAGGGACACGTTTAGAATATATTTGCCATTTTAAAACATCTGAGATATTTATGTAATATTAGGATTTGATTTAAAAAGCAACTGGAGGTGTAATCTTAACAAAAAAGAAGAATATGAAATGCTAGGTAACATAGCAAGAGATATTTTGGCATCAAGTGAATGATGTATTGAGAGGTAATTGTACAGTGTGCAATTAATAAGAAAAAATCCATGTAATAAGGCTTCAAATGTGACATAAAGTGATGTAAGATTCCCTGACATATTGCCTCCGAAGACACTAGGAAGTCTGCAGCTACTTCAAAACATTTGTCAGTCACATTGTTGCAGCTCAAGCATCACAAGGCAGCTGTTAAGCAGACTCTAAAAATGTTAAGCTTCCAACAATGGGAGGCAGAAAATGTGAAGGGAAACAATTAAATTACGCCTTGCATGAAGTTTGCTTTTCATTTTGTGAGGCAAATTTAGTGCCATGGTTAATCATTATGCTGTTGAACACGATTTGCAAAAATATTCAAGAGCTTTATGTGCCTCAGTGCCCCTTCTGTATTGAAAAATAATGGGCCTCTATCCAATTAAAAACTGCATTAAATCTCTAAAGTATTACATGCACTTTACTGGTATCTCTCTGATTAGGCTTTTCTGCATGTGCAGATGCTGACAGCACACTGAGAAAGGCAGCTTTGACTGACTGCTCCCTTTAAAATCTAGTTCAGGAGTCCAGGATTTTAAATGGATAATGAAGGTGCATGCGTGCATTTATGCTGAAAAATGAAATTTTTTTTTCATCAAAATCATCAATCTGGAAGAAATTTCAGAGGGAGGGAGATCAATTTGAACCAAAACACACAAAAGTCACATTAATAAAAATGAAAACCAGTTTCATGCTATCAGACTGTCAACATTTGATCATCTTTCACTATTTAAACACCGCTTCCCATCGAATTCACTTTCACGTTTTTGCAGATGCTGTACAAAAAAAAAGGAATAATTGAAGGAAATCTTCACGACGAGGCTGAATGTTGCGTCCACATTAGGTATCGGGACAGCAGAACGAGATTTCTGTATTCATCACAGGCCTTATGTTTTGATTCTAGCATTGATAGGCAGTGATTCATTGTTCTGCAACAGAGGCACCAATCCAACATGTGAATGGATGATTTATGTGACCATCTGTTTTGTTTTGATCATGATTTGATTATCTCTTTTTGTGGGATGACTTTCCATGTCAGGACCCATTTTGTTGCACACACACACACACACCCACACACACACACATGCATTGCACACGGGCACACCCCTCACATGTCCATGCCCACGCACATGCGCAACAAACTTTGGAATAATTGAGCCTCCTACTTGATCGCTGTCTCAAACCCCACAGTCACACATTCACACGCTTTTTAAAAACTGACCAAATTATGATTACAAGTAACAAGTAGGATAGTTGTACAACCGACTCACTCCCACTATCTATTTGTGTTAATTAAAAGATTTGCAACTACATGTGTCTGCAGATAATCAAAATGTCTTCTGCAGCAGCACTCCCAGATGCATCGGCACTCCAGAGCTCATTTGCTTGCTGCGATCTCATGTTTGTTTAGAATTAATCAATCTACCCACAATTGAGTTAATTAATTAGTGTTTTAATGCTACTCTTTATAATTGCAGTCAGATGAGTCTGCAGACAAAGCAATCACATTAATGCAAATACAACAGATAATTGTTATCCAAACTTCCTCAGCAGCAGCAGCAGGGGACAGCTCTTACTGTACCGAGGGGCTCACTGAGAGGAGGCACTAGATGGCACCATTGAGCAGAGTTTCTCCTCCCTGTCCTCTTGTCACTTCCTGGATATTGTTCAATTAGCTGTCCTATACTGTCCTCAATATGCGAGTGCACATATGCATTGAGGAATAGATGGCACGAAGGGAGCCTGATACCCTCACTTGCCGATGAATTAAGTGTTGGAGCGGTGAAATAAAAGGTCTCCAACAAGTGCAACATGCTGTTTGAGAGGTCGTATTTCACATGTATCTGGTGCAAATCAAAGGGGACACTTCCTGCATGTCTCCTCGCCGCCCGTGATAATGTTTAATTTTTCACAAGAGGCATCAGCAGCGTGACCTTAGAGGCTCCTTTTTTACTAAATGTCAGAGGCTGTGTTCTTTTCAGGAACATTTTCCACAAAGGCTGTTCAGTGTTCGGAGCATCTGTGTCCCGCTGCATCTATGTAAAGTCTGACTTGGTGCAGGCAGGTCAGCATTTGTTGGACATAAAAGAGTAAAAATAATGGCGTAAATAATGCATGCTCTCAGTGTCTTATTTCCTGCACGAAATTTTGAAAAAAAACCTCCAAATGTTCTCTCATTGAAGTATCCGTTTCTGTAGGAGAGAAAAAAGTTTTGCTTTGTTTGCACTGTTACTCCTTAAAAACTTTCCATCATTCAAATTTTATTCACAGCATCTTCATCATCATTATCATCACCATCATCACCATCATTAACCGCAGCTCGTTTTGAATCGCGAGGCTTTGTAGAGTACATTTTTGTTTACCCAGTTCCTGGTGTTTTTCAGGAATATGCTTGTATCATTCGGCAGCCTCTCAGCAAGAGCCATTATTCCCTCATCTCTTTAGTTTATCTCCTCTGATGATCTGCTCAGATAGATATGACAGCTGAATAAATATGCAAACGTAGTGCGCAGCTCCACACTTCACCACAGAATTTCTATTATGCTCTCAGATTTAGAGACGAACAGTATATTGCGATAACAATGGGACTCTTTGGGGATTTGGATGAATGGGTCTTTTTTTTCTTCTTTATCATCTTCTGATAAACTATGGATATCAGCTGAAAAAATCGAGACACTTCTCACTCATTCGCTTAGACTAATTAAAAATCTCTTTTTACAAATCTGCTGTTGATAGTTTTTGAAGAGATCTTTGAATATCAGAGTTTAAAATGGGATTCATGAAATCACACTTTCATTAATTAACTTCAGTCAGCAGTGTCATGTCGTTTACTCTTTTACCAGCTCTGCTGTGTCCTTCAGAATCTGTTCCATTTGAAATAAAGATGAAGTGATCGCACCACAAATATTTTCATTACTGTGACCTAATTACCTGCAAGGTTTTAAAGGAACTGAATAGAATGACACAAACTGTTAAATCAGATCATTAGTGAAATGTGAAAGTTTTATTCAAAAGGGGGAAAAATCCTTTTTAAATTTCTTTGCAGCTGACCTCAGGTTCTTTCATTCACTGTTGTGGCTTATTATTTTAGCATTTCAAAATGGAAAAAATGTGCAGTTGTTTGTCCTTAATCCAGATAAATAAGACACATTTTATTTTTATCTTTTAATACAATAAGTATCATAAACAAATTGCAAAAAAATATTTTCATTAAGAAAAAGCCTTCAGAATCACAGTCTGCATCGCTGGTGCACTGCTGGACTTGTGGGCATATGTTGCCTTTTTATAGCATACTGGTGACTATCTCAGCTCTAATACTTTGGGCTTTCGCCTGGCCCCCAGCTCCCAGCATGCTTTGAAACATGTAAGTCTCTTTTCAATCAGTTTTTGAGCATGGCATCGATATTGGCTACATTTGTGGCAGAGGAGGCGCTTTGGCAGCTCCGTTTGAAAAGAATTGCCATGGGAGGGGTCGGCTTGACCCAGCTTTAATGCAAAAAACTGAAAAAGAGAGAGGAAACAACAACAACAAAAAGCTACTATATTTAACCAAATCTGCAGCTTACTCAGAAAACACATGATAATGATATCCTCTTAACACTCCTTGCTGCAGAATTACAGCCCTCACGGCAGCAGGGGCCAAGATTCAAGACTAGAGAGAAGGCACAGTTATTACAGCACAATCATTATGTTGTGACTGTGTTTCTGGCCCCGTTCACCTTACTTGGTCAAAAGATCAACACTACAAAATTAGCAATTAACCAAGCAATGCTGACTCCTTCCTCAGAAAGGATGCATTAGCCTAACATCCTAAATAAGCACTTGTAAATGTGATTATTTTCCTGTTGGGTTGGTGGTTTTAGGGGATTTGTTTCTGCACTTCAATTGCATTAATTGAGGTACAAATGCAGCGGTTCGACCGTGTTTCTGCCCGTCTACTGAAGCAGCGGTCACACTGCTCCCTCCAGAGGAACTGGAACTTCTCTGTGCACACAAGCAGCTGCTACTTCCTTCGTACAAAAAAATATACTCTAAAAATAGATACATCTTCCTTGACAGGTTTCTTGTTGTTTTTGCGAAATCTTAATTAGCGATTAGTTAGAATAATTCTCAAACTGCTTCTTTTTCTCTCAGTGGAGGATGGTCTGTTATTTTAATTAAGCAGAGGTCAGATTTATTAACTCAGCAGGAGTGTGTTGAGTGAAACTGTGGAAATCAGCAACAACGTTACACGTCGTGCCACTCAACACGCTCATGTCTCTCCACCACACTGTGAAACAAGGCAGGAGAGGGGCTTTGTTTTATGTTATGTTTCTCACTGATTCCTTTTGATTAGCTGTTTGATGCTGTCTTCCCACCCCCACCCCTTCTGCTCTTCCCAATGGTTAGATGATGATGCAGCTCAAAACCAGACCCCCGACGGGTGCAGCCACTGGGCTTGGGGAGGGGGAGAGGAGGAGGAGGAGGAGGAGGAGGAGGGGTGGGGTAAAGGAGGAAAAAGTTGAAGAAGCAATGAGACACAGGGAGAAATAAAGATTGTGCGAGAGAAATAAGAAAAAAAAATAAAAGTGGGCATTGAAAGAGAGGAAACAAGATGGGATAATTAAAGGAGAGTGAGTGAGGCGAGTTTCACGCCGCTCACACAGAAGAGAGCTGATCAGACTATAAATCAAAATGTCTCCGTTATATCTTGGTTCAGATCTTTTGACAGTATATTGCTTGTCTTCCTCGCGCAACTTGGCAGCTGGCGCCACATCAAGTGCATAGATGTACTGTAAATAAAGATTTTCTATCCTCTTTTAGATGGCGGAATCTGAAACCACAAATGTTACTGAGCCACTCAAATTTCCCTCAATGCTACGGCCATAAAAACTTTATAAAGAGAGAGAGGGAGGGAAGGTTCTGTAGTTGCAGATGGCTCCATTCTGGACTTTAAACCCGGATTAGAAAGAAGATGTATGGTGGATGGTACACGAGGCAAATAGTGACTGGAATTACACAACATAGTGATTCAGTTCATATATATGTACAAAGAAATGAAGTGAGTTTACTTTTAGTGCCTATAAATCTTTGTGGGGAACGACTGCAAAGTGTTAAACATTCTGTCTGCGGCCACGAGACAATTACCGCCCGAAAGCTTTTGACTGCTCCTGATTATGTGATGCCTTTCAAAAAATTACACAGATTTCCCATCACATGCTGAGCATACCTCGGCTGCAGTTGGGAGCCTCAGAAGAAAATCCTGACATTCATGCGCACCGCCCCCAAGCCCCCCGTATCTACTGTAGGCTTTATTTTGTCTGTGGGGGCGATGAAAGACAAATAGAAGGGGGTGCAGCTTCCACTCCCTGGTCAGCACTGCAAAAAATATCCGTCTTAACAAGTCGTTTAGTGCCGTCTTGATTTTAAAATCCCATTTTTTCTGTGCCATAAAGTGACAGCTTTGGCAGTCAGGCGAAGAGCTCACCATCAGTTTCTATACAGGACACCTTCCTCTTTTATTAGGGGGGGTGAAGCTGTCACATGATCTTAGAATTACATCTGTTTATGCATTAATGCCACCACAGTGCAAGTGACATGAAAGGGAAACGGTCTCTTACTGTGTCCATAATGTATATATAGTATAGTGGACTACACTGGTTGTAATGCTATTTGAGTAAATTCTGAGAGGTTAATGTGCTATAGGGTTCCATTATGTGGGCTTAGTATCCTTTAAAAAAATCCACAGTCAAATGAAAATGCAGTCTGTTTCTAAACTCTCCACCCTTGTTCACTCATTTACCACATAACATGGACCTCTAGTAATGAGTAAATTGAGATTTTGGTCCATGCAGAAAGGTTATTTTGGCATGAATAAAATTTGTTGCATTGAATTGTGGGATTGTTGGAGGAAAATAGTAGGTACTACATGGACACTTTGGCTCCATTGCAGATTTTTTAAATAGACTGTAAGTTGGATGCATGCACACACTGAATTCAGGTACTAAAATGTATAAATGGAAATGTAGTAACCTATAGTAAATAATGATTATGTAGTCACATACACATATGGATGGAAACGAGAACCAGATTTTGGACCTTAAGATGGTTCCCAGTCGTTTGAATTATTATTGCTTGTTTGGCGCATGAACTAAAAGAATTTCTTAGGTTCTGGTTTTGTGTCTGTGTTGTGCGACCGACTACACAACCACATTGTTTCCCCCACTTTCCCCGTCTGTGTCATACGTCTGGGAATGTAGACTTTACATAGAGACGATGTGAATGCAAATAAGACTAACTTTTCTGGACTTCTTAGAGTAAATGTGTAACAGAAATTGTAAAAACTGATCTAGTTTGTAGTTCCAGGTCTCCTCAACAGTTTCTCAGATGTGTTTTTCATAATGGTTGGCTGTGGGGCAAATGCTTTTCTGGATTTCTTTGTAATACCATGAGGTAATGCTGGGACAAACTGGCCATGTCCACCTCTGTTGTATAGCTGTAGGTCTAATGAACTGAATAGAGAATGAAACTTTGCTCAATATTACGCCTCAAACCCTCAAAACTGCTGATTTTAACATATAAACATCAAGAAAATTATTGCTATAGAAGCTGTGATTCATATTTGTAACTGAACTGATTTTTATCAGTCGGCACCATGCTGGCCACCCCATCTCCTAAAATGCATGTTCTTATAAATCCAACCTAATTTATGTGTTAAAAGAAACACAGCTTCATTTAAAACAAAACTATTTTCTAATGAGAAGCTAATACTGGGATGTAGTAGGTACAGCTTTCAATCTCAAAGACCCACACAGTCCAGGCAAGAAGGCATAAGACAGCGTCTGGGCTATTACTCAGAAGACTGGGCGTTTGTGTCCCATATGAGACCATTATCCTTAAACTTGCGGTTAGTTTTCACTCATTTACTTTTGGTTTTCACTCCCTCTTTGGTAAGGTTTAGGCACCAAAAATATATGGGTAGTCTTAGGAAGATGTCCCTGTTTAGGTTAAAATATGACCTTGTTGAACTTTCCCCGCCTGTCTGATTGGTTTGCTGAAAAAGAGCAACAGTAAAGCAATAAAATAAATGATAGGATATGTTGATTCAAAACGTATTTGTGATATGTTTACATAAACCACATACAGAATGTTTCCCTCAAATATTTCATGAGAATACAGTTTAGTTGTATTTTTGGGGGACTTGACTGCATACTGGATTCTTATCTAGCCAATGTTTTTTTTTTTTTTTTACATCGCTCATTCTTGTATTTGTTACCAAGAGCTAAGGGTAATTATGTGCAACTCAACTTTCTGTGACTAACTCAGACATGACAGTAATGAAGGCCGACATTTCAATGCATAAAAGAATAATATAAACTGAGGTTTGTAGCTGGTAACATTTTAGTGACCTGATGTGTGTTTGCTCAGATTTGTGTTTAGTATTGTAGAGTTGACTAAACAAGGTTTATCCACCTCTAAAACTCTGAAATAGCGTTATTGTAGCTGTCCTTCAGCTTTTAATAAAAGCTGAAGGACAGCTACAATAACATTTACACCTGTTAGTGGTTAAAACTAGACCTCTTCACTCAGTTTCTCCTGCAAATTCTACTTCTCATTTAGTTGCATCCTCATTGCATCCTGTTGACACTTGAGCTACATGGTGCTTTAAATACATGCTGCAGGAGCTACTGTGATTGGGTAGAGAGTGACTGAGTTCAATGTAAAGACGGATGACTTTTTTTTTACCAATTTCTCAGCAGTAACCTGTTAAACTAAAGACCTTAAGTGAGTAGAATGAGCCTCTAAGGAGTCTGAGGTTATCTTTGCATGTTGTTTTAACTGTTACCTCCCCAGCTTCTAACCTGCATTCCCATCATGTTAAATTGTTAATCCATAACTACTGTAATTAACACTAGAGCAGATGGTATTTCTAGAGAGGGAGCGAAAAACGATGAGGGGAAAAGGGACGAATGAAAGGAAGTACCTCATGATGAAACAGTGAGGACAGAAACATGTAGAAGGTAAAGATAGTGCAAGTAAGAAAAAGAGTAAGGAGAAAAAGAGAAAGTAGAGTCTGCTGATAGGGAGACATGTAGCAAAGTATGAAAGGACAGGAAAAAACCCAACCGGTTGAGGTTTTGTTCATGTTTGAATAAATTCTAAACACAAGATTGGAGCCTAAAATGAAATATTTGGCAGGTATTTTAATAAAGGGACTAAGATGGACGTATAGTCTTCATCGGTGTGTAATGGGTTTTTGCATTAGTGGGGTTTGTAGTTCTGACCAACTGTCCAGATTCACAAGTCAACATTTTCTTATTTGAGAAGTTCAAACCACATCAGTCAGTTTGTCTTTTTGATCCCAAACACTGATCTGTAATAAAGATCATGTAGACTGTGTTGTGCTGAGATTGGGTCTGGAGATAGAGACTGCTGAGATCATCTTTCCATCATCTGGGCCAGAGTTGACTCTCCTTTCATTTCACCGCTTCGACAGACCTGCTTACAACTTGCGTACTTCAGATGACTTAGAGCGATAACAATGACAACATTCAGAAGTCAGAAGCCGACAGAGATGACCTAAACACGTCCTGGTGAAATGTAGAAACTGAGCAGAAAATACAGCAGAGAAACAACAGCAAGAACCGAAACAAGATAGTGGCTGAGTGGGAAAAAGAGTTGGAGAAAAAAGGCAAAGAAAGTGTTGGAGAAATGTCTTTTCTCCACTTGTTTTGTATTGTTAGTGACATTATGGAGTGCATTAGTCATTTAAATCTGCCTGTAATGTGACCAAATGTATTTGTATTTAAATGTAAAACAATAATGTGGTTAGATACACATGTTTCACCTTTTTCAACAAAATACTACCAGTTATAATGCTAAGCAGAAAGTGAGGTGTCAGAAATCCAGTGGATCGAAAACATCTGAAAATGTGCAGTTGAGTTTTAATAGTTTAACAGAACCTCAAACTATAAGTGATATTTTTGACTTCTCTGCATATCAGCTTTGCTATCAAGGATGTGGAAAGCCTATAGTTGCCAGTAAGTGACAATATTGCACTAATGTGACAAGTAAAGCTGCTTTAATTGCTCCCATTTTCTCTGTCCTTACAGCAGACTGTTATCAGCTCGCCTACAAGCCTCGGTGCCGGACTAAGCTGGATATTTTTTGCAGTGTGCCCTGGGAAGCGTTCGGGTTACACCAGCGTCAGTCAGGGGGCCTCAGCACTGACTGACACTCCGTGAATGATAGTGAAATCTAGCAGGTGCATTTGGCTTGCATACCTCTGATCAGTACACCACTGTGCTTGTCTTCTTAGCTTGCTCTGTAATAAGCTCCTTCAAAAGATCAGTATGTACCACCCCCCCCACCCCCCTCGCCCTCCCCACCATCGCCACCACCGCCATCACCCCCCCCTCCCACCTCCGTCCTGATAAGATCTGGAGTATGTAGTTCTCTCTTTCCCTTTATTCCCAACTCTTTTCGTTTTCTTAAGAAAATGTCAGTTTAATCATATCTTAATGCTTTGATAATGGGGTTCTTTTACACGGGCGAAGAACAGTCACTTCAGTGTCTTTAAAAGCCCAGGATGTGGAGGGAAGGAGAGAATGTCTCTAAATTAAATTTGCTCGGGCCCTGCCTCAGCGCTGTGTATTTGTGTGTGACTCTGTGTGTGTGTGTGTGTGTGTGTGTGTGTGTGTGTGTAACAGCAGGAACTGAGGCTCTTTTTCACCCCTCTTGACAATCACACAAAACATGTAATTGTTTCATGTGCGTAAGTGAAGACTATTAATATTTAAATGTCAGCTTGCTTGATTTAAATAATTGTGAAAGTTTAAGTGGAGACTAAACACGAGTGTCAGCTGAGGCCAAAAACCTGCCTTCCTCTTTGAACACACTTTATCTTTACTGCTTCACTTCTAGTTCTTCACGTAATGAGGCGCGGAGACAAGACGCTTGTCACACGAGACTTTGTTGGTGTGTTTTGGGTTGTTTTTTTTTCCCCTTCACTTTTTTCGGTATATTTCTATCTCTGCTGCGTTTCGGATATAAATTATTTCAACAACAAATCGCCAGAAGGAAATGGGAAGAAAACAAGCGCGAACAAATAAATTATTTGTAAAGTGTCACTGCTTGCTAACAAAGAAGGAAGGAACGCCATGGTCCCCCGATGGAAGAGTGCGTGTACGACTGTGCAGGTGTGACGCCAGCTGCTGGGCTCCTGAACACCCCCCCACTTCCCCTGTCACTCACAATGACAGGCAGGTGAGGCACACACACACACACATGCACACACTCCCTTACATCAACTACAAGAGCACAACTGTTGAGGTGTGTGTTACCCAAACGCCATAAGGGAACCGTGCGCTGAACTTATGCTACTCAGAGTGCTAAGAAAAAGGAGGAAAAAGTTGTTCATGTTAGGTAAAGACTGTGCTACTCAAGCAAACCCTGAAATTGGTCTGCATTGTGGAGGAGGAAAACTTGTAGCAGTGCCACCCACTTTCAGCCATTTAGAGAGGGAAAGACCAGAGGGCATATTTAAACAGCCCTGTGGCTCCTCCATGTTGCTGTCAGTCCACTCCGGAGACCGAGACACTGCCGGCTGCAGCGTTTGTCTTGACCTACTTGTGACTCGTTATTGCGCTGAATAAGAGGGATGGCTGACAAAAAAAAAAAGAAAAAAAAAACAGCTCAACAAAGGGAGGGGGAAAAACAGCTTAAGAACAAAATAGCCATTTCTGGTGGAGTTTGGAGTTCTAATCAGTGAAGCAGAAGCCAGCGCAGAGCAGGGGAGTCTGCGCGCGAAAAACATTATCTGCGTCTCAAGATGGATCCTTGACTAATCCCGCTGTCTGAGCTCAATGCTCCCAAGATGCTCCGAGAGGAGAGAAGGAACACTGGAGGAGAGGAGGTGGTGAGGGGGAGGGAAAGAGACCACAGATTCAACGAAAAAGAAAGAAAGAAAAAAGCCTGTTTAGTCTTCCCACAGGCCAGTGTCAGTTCAGGGACAACACTGTGGCCCTAATTGCACTCTCTCCAACAGATTACGGTCGGGAACCCCCAAATCAGGACTGTTAGCTGCTCGAGATCCTTATTAGCGTCACACTCATTTTGGCAAAGTATTCAAGACTCCAGTGTTACCATTCTACGGAAAAAGCATCATCAAACTGCTAGGAAGACGTCCCCCTTTCATCTTTTAATTAGTTAGTTTGCATTGGCTGCTACTGTAAGCGGCGGATTTGTTATTTATTTGCTGAAACACAGGCTGCCACATTATTGTGTAGCTCCACGCAGACTGCTGTCCTCTTTGATTCAGGCTAATGGAGTCCCACCAAGCTACATAATATGTGCTGTATGAAAAGCCTCTAATTCCAAATCATCTTAAAGGAGCGATGCGTACAGCCAGAGAGGATGTCTTCACAATGACGAAAAAAAGAAAAAGAAAAGGGGGGGGGGAAAGAAAAGAGAACACAAAAACTCCATGTGATTTTTGCCTGGACATGAAACCAATATGTTCACAGGATCATTTTTGCCGCCGTTCACAGCGAATGATTAAAGGGGAGCTACTCCGCATTGATCTCTGGTGCAAAGCTCAACAAGCAACAAAGATTTTCCAGTCACGGAAACTAAGTTGCAGCGTCGTTGAGCTTGCAGTTGCAGAAAATTGTGATATTGCACTCATTGTTTGCATTAGGAGCTGTAAATGCATGTTCAGCACATGCTATGGCCTTTAATTGTGCTCTAATTTTCAGCTACAGGGAAGAAATCTCTTGAGGACTGAAAGCGGAGGCCACTGATGCGGCGGACAGACAGTGTTTAAGCTGTTGCCGACTGCTGCTGCTTAACAGGACTCTGTCACTGGCACTCTGCAAAACTGTCAGGGTTACCATTGAGATGAATCTAAAACTGGCCACAGGGTTATTTTTAGACTTGGCTGCAGGATAAAAAGTTTCTGAGCCCCATAAGTAGGTCAGCTCAAGTGGTGTTCACATTGCTGTTATGTACAATTACTGAAAAGTAGCATCTCCGGTCCAGAGCAACTTTTAATCCACACTGCAGTGAATGAGCAAGTCAACTTCTCCCCTACTACCAACTTTTTTCAAAAAATCTTCCCTAATCCGCAAACAGTTTGTTCTACAAGTCGGGCTTTTGTTGATGTACCTGACGTGACTGTCGGGGAAAAAAAAAAAGCAACACAGCTGCTGTAAATTTGTACACTTTCTGCAGCTTTCCCTGCCTCCTGGAGACAGACTTTCTATATAACTGATCTAATAGTTCCCTCCAGCTACTGTATGCTTGTCTCCCTTTAAACCTCCAGCATCTTTACAGAGCTGCTAAGACAGGCCGTGTATTACAGCACCAATATGGCTAAACATGCATGTTCAGCCTTGTTCTTGTTTCCCTGCACCAGATATGTTGGAAAGACGGTCATACGCAGGGTTAATTTGAATTACAACAGCCATATTTCAGTTAAGGTATGCAGGGGTTTCTTTTAAAGCCTTATGTATTTTCTCTTCCCTGCTGGTTCACGGTCACAGCAGGAAATCTCACACATTTTCAAGTGCTTTTATCTCTGCCAGTTCAAACCTTTTACTTTCATGAGGTTCAAGGGCAGGTTTCCATATACAATATCATGCGGGTGCGTGCGGTCAAATAAGCCCCGCCGTATAGAGACGCTGTATCGCAACTGTATATTCAATTGCATTAATTGAATAGCGGGAGGAGAGCAGGTGACAGTGTTGGAGTGAAAATGATGAGCTACTGTTAGTGGCGCGGCCTCCATTCCAACTTTGACAGGTAAACAATCTAATTGATTTTCCATGGCGTCTTGCTGGACTGTTCAATGCCACATTTCCAGTTTAAACGCCGACCATCCTCGGTGTTTGCAGAACAGACAAGCTCGTCATCTGTAGCACTGAAAACATGTCAAGTTAGAACGAGTAATTTGTGGTGATGAATGACAAGTGCAGGCTCCTGTTCAGTAGTCTGAGCGCTCATTAGAAAACACATTTTCAGATGTCACCAGGCTTCTGTGTTTTTGTACTTTTTGGGTAGAATAAACAAATATTGCTTGAATACTGCAGTGTCACAGAAATGAGCAGAAGGAACTTAAACCTCAATTGACATGTCTCACGCAGCCGACTTTTTTGAACGTTGACAGCCATCTGTGTGGATTCCTTTCACTCTCCACTAATGAGCTGTGGGTTGAGGAGACCCAATCTACACAGGCCTGTCCCTGGGGCCCTGTGCAGCTGCCGGGCACACACACTCATGTGCATGCACGTACAACCCCCCCCCCACACACACACACACACCCTCCCCCCACAAACACATACAGCCACCAGCATCCTTCCATGTTTGAAAAGCACACTTTGGCTAACTAAGATCTGAAGTCACACAACTTCACGTGGAGTGTCTGTTACTTTCCTGCACCACACACGTTCCTGTGTGCCAGCGAGGGAGCGCAAAAGTGCCAGCACCGGATTTAAAAAAGACAGAAGCAAAAAAAAAAAATATATCCAAAACAAAATGCGAATGCTGCACCTTATGCTTTGGTTGTGGCAGGAGCATAATACAACTGTTGAGTGCTTTTTCTTTTTCTTTTTTTTGCAGAGATGTGAGATAAATGAGATAAATTATTTAATCTTATACCTTCTGTCTCTCTGTGTCTTGGTATATGATTGTGGCTCTGGCATGTGTTATTTTTTTTTATTATCTCTGAGCGGTAATGATGTGTGTATGAGAGCGAGACAGGGAACCAGGCAAGCAGACTGAGGAGCTTCACGTGTGGAAATGGAGACAGAGCAAGAATATGTTATTAAGTCAAAGTTTGCACGGCTATTCACGCTTTCCCTCCCTCACATTCCTGCACCTGTAAATGTTGTGACAATGTGTGGAAATCTATTTGATCCCTATCACGCACAAAAGCAGATGAGCTGGAATGCCACTGATACAGTGTGTGAATAGGAAATGACAGGAAGAGCCTAATCAATGTCCTCCAGGACTGGCAACCGCCTCGCCTTTGTTTCTTTTTGTAAATACAAGCCTCTTTAACATCACAATATGAGCCATTATCTCGCCTGGCAAGGTAAATTTTGGGGGGAGCCACACAAAAACATACATTTTCCCTCTGCTTGGAGCAGATCAGTCGGGTAAGATCTAAAGTCATGCAAATGTTACAGCAGAAAAATACTGGCAAAACTCATTCTAATTATTCCATATCAGCACATTTGCATGGAATGGATTTTTTTTAAGAAGGGAAGAGTTTATGATCAGTGGAGCCTGGACATGGGGGCTGTTTAGGAATTCACAGCATTTTGATCTAATCACAAAATCAAAATATTCATGAAACACAATGATATCTCCCTGAAGCAGGCGGCTGGCCATTAATTTTCAAATTCAGGTAATTTATTAACACTTATCAGAGGCTGAAAAAGCCTTGCTCTGTGTTTGTAAAGTGGCTGAGAGGGAGAGAGGAGTTCGAGAAAACTGATTCCAGATGATTTATAACGGTGTGCTGGGTGCATTTTCAACCAGGTATTCAATTAGAATGTATGTCCAATTTTCTATTCTAGATCTACAGTTAAAAACTCTATTAAAGCACCATTTTCCTTAGCATACATATCTATTATCAGCGTTCACAGAAAATTTGATAACTCAGGCTCTGGCTTTGTCACTGTGCTCTTTTTATGCTCATTGCTCGCTTTCTCGTGCTAATTGGAAGCTGGTTGACTATAGTCTACAAGATGCTGTTTGGACATATTTTTCTACCCTGTTAACAACTTGCCTTTGGTATTTGTTCCTCTTAATAAAGTCCTCACTATAGCATAAAAATCCCAGCTGCAACCAATTTCACTACCACAACAAATACGACGTTTCCTAAGCCCCACCTTCTACGGTTGCATCTGCCAAACCTTCTGTTCTTGTGCAGTACATAAGGAAGCTCACAATTTTAAAAAAACACAACACATTTTCACATCTCAGATATTCATTAGCTTTCAAAACAACTGATCCCTGATTTCAGACCGAGGGGGAATAAAAAAGGAAACTTCTCATTTCTAACCAGCGACTGTCGATTCAAGCAGCTGAAACTGACGGCTGTCACCGGGAGATTTTATCAGCTGTCGTTAGCTTGCTCTCGAATGTTTGCTCAGCTACGTGGTTTAAAACGCTATCACAGTTTATAAGTTCTAAAAAGGGATTATTGGAGGATTGCAGTTTAAATTAGACTAAACCAAAAATCCGTTTTTCCACTTTTACTCTTTTGATTTTGGTCCTAAAATGGCGATTAAGGAAAAAGGACATCAAGAAAACACCATCGAACAAACCTCTTAAATTAGCATCACTGTTACTGCACCTGTCTGGCATGTGGAAAAAATTCAAAGTGTGACAGCCCTGTTTTGCCTAGTTACGGCTTCTCAGCTATTATTGGACCCTTGCTGTTAACACTCAGCTGTTATAAGACAAAACTATTTCTCATAATAGTACCTGCTGCTGCCAGTATCAGTACAATCAAACCCACTGTTCTTCATTACCATTATCTTGCTTTGATAATTACAATCACGACTGTAAGCTACTGTACGAGAGCGACAACAAAGCTCTCGTTTATGCTGCGCAGAGCTCCGATTTTGCAGGCTACAAGTGAAAGATACACCCAATAAGGTGAACTGAGCAACAGCTTTCAACAGAACAGACCGACAACTCGGGCCATCTGGGTGTATGGGAATCCATCTGGGTGCACGTCTCCTGAGGCACGGAGTCAACTTCCCTCAGCTGCAGCCTATACTGTGATGCTATACTTCAAAGTAATTCAACGTCTCCTGCTCTACTCTCTGTTTAATCCAGGATGCATGTTTAAACAGGTAAGGAGAGTGACTATCAATGAGCGCGTTCATTAATATGCACTTTGAAGCCGCATCTATTATGGGGATATTTTAATAAAGACCAAAATAACCCTCTTGATTGAGTTATTGTGAATCATATCTCTCCAGAAATAAATAATAAAAACAAAACACATCTTTGCATGTTCAGAATGAGTGTGGAGACTCTCATTGCATCACTGGAAAATCATCAAGGGGATCGTGTGGGTGTTTTTTCTTAATCATTCTACTCCAGTGAGCCAAGATCATATCGCATACCTCCCATTGTATATTTAGTCATTGCAAGGAAACAGCCAGTGACACGTCTTCCCACTGTTCCGCAGACAAAGTGATCTGGGGAGAAGGATGGTCCAAGGACAGGGTTAAAAAAACAGGAGGGCTGGATCTCTTTGTCTCCCAGTAATATTGCGGGGTGGATTCAAACGGCCCCTGAAGCTGAGCTGAGCCGAGCCCTGAGCTGTGATCGGAGCGTGATAACACCCAGATGGATCAATACATGTGTTGTAAAGGTTAAATGATGTTATGTTGTTCGTTGTTATTGGACACGGCATGTCACGCTACATGATACTGACACCTTTCTCTGCCCTTCCTCTTTCCCTTGCGCCAGGTTGGGTTGAGGTTGAGGCACAAGCGATGATCCCGAGAAGAGGGTCAAGTGTAGAAGGCTTCACCTGCTCAGCCGGTGAACCGTCCCAGCTGACCACAGTAATTTGTCCGGGCTGCAGCTTAAAGGTCCAATAAATCTAATTTTAACCGCCTCGCTATCAAAATGACCATTGTGCATCTGTAAGGGACTGATTGGAGTTTTGGTCAGTATAAATGGATTCACAATTACTACACCATTAAAATTTGTAGCTGTTTACACCTTAGCCAAAAGCCCCTACATCTACTCTGTTTACTATAACTAGCAAATGTGTCTGCATTTTAAAAGTGTATCAAAAGGCCAGTAGTAGTAGCATGTATCAGCAATATCATGTGCATAGGTAATTTGCACATTCGACACAAAAGACAACTTGGGACAATAGCAGCAAATAAATTAAGAAGCTGGACATGTTATGTGTGCAAAAATATTATCTCTAACCAGTAGTTAGAACAAAAAGGTTAAAGGGGTTAAAGGCACTGTTTGCTAAATTTTGAGTTTCAGATTTAGCGCCACCCAGTGGTCGAGTCAGAAAGAAAGCAAGAAAACCAAAAAGGCAGACATACTTTGGACATTCCCCATTCAATGTGCCAGTTTCCAATAGGACTATCTGTTTTTTTCTGCAAATGAAATTGTATGCTTTTTAAATAATTTCTTAGAATCTGAAAAATTCTACATCAGTGGTGGCTTTAAGGACAGGGCTAAAATTTAAGTAATAATAATGTTTTGGTTTTATACAGCACTTTCCTTTTCACACTCAAAGACGCTTTACATTGCATTATTCATTCACTCCATACTCCATGGTGGTCAGCTACATATGTAGCCACAGCTGTCCTGGGGTAGACTGACGGGAAGTTGCCAGGCTGCACCATCGGTCCCTCCGACCACCACCAACCACTCACTCTCTCACTGCATCCACCCAGGCTTCCTGGTGTTCCCTCACGGTGTCCTATCCAGGTACTGACCAGGCCCAACCTCACTTAGCTTCCGAGATCTGACGGGATCAGGCATCCACAAGGTGGTATGGCCAAGTGAAATGTAAGGTCTTTAATTTGCACATCCCATCCCATCAGCTTGTTAATTGTATTGCCCTGGTGTCCCATCTGTACATCGGTCTCTGACTAGCAGGACCAGCAGCTCTGGGTGCAGCAGCCCAGGATCAAGTATCACAGGGTTAAAGTTGACTGACTAAACTATTTATTTAAAGGGTCGACACGCCAACATGTGTTTCTAATTCTGGCTGATTAGGCCGTTGCTCATGTTAAAAGTGGCTGAAGTTGCACTTGATAAGGGCATCAAAACATACAAAGTACACCCACTCAAACAGTGATGGTGGGAGGACTAATCAGCCATAGCAACAGTGGACATGTCAGTGCAATTAAAGGCAGTAATGCATTTTTTTACTTCATCAAAATGTCAACTCTCCATCCACAGTGGGTAGATTTAGTGTCCTTCAGTGAGGGATGGAGATGTTTGCGATCATCCATGCACTATTGTTTTGTCCAATGATTAAAGCAGCATTAGCTGATTTTTTCACCACTTGGGTGCAGCATTACTTTATAATTTATACATTTATAAATATATATACATATATAAAATGTATTATTTATATACAGCTTGTTTACATGTCCAGCAGACACATAACATTGGCAAGGTTTTGAACTGTCTTTCTGGCCACCTGACTATTCCAGTATTCAATCTCCTTTTAACTTGTTTTCTGTCCTCTAGCTAGTAATGTCTGTGTGCTGGCCAAAGTAAGTTTATCACAGCTTTTACATTAAAACGGCTGCCTGGTAGAAAAAAGGCTGATGAGAACAGACACACTGAAGTAGCTGGCAGTAAAACCAAAACAGTGAGCTGAAAGACGTCAAAAAGCTTCTTAGAATTGGAAAGAAATATGGAGTTTTGTGATTTTAGCCTGTGGTGAGTAATAATTTATTACATTATTTATTATCATTATTTAAAATAACTGGCACAGCTTTAAATGTGATATTTTACAGTCTTTCCTATTGCATGTTTAGATTGACCCTCTGTGACCTGATACCTGAGCAGGTGTTGCAATGTTTCATTCAGTTGTACCATCGTGTTTACCCATAATGCCATAGAGGGCCACAGCTTACATTACCAGTCACATTGCCACACCCAGCAATTAGCAGCTTAGTCTGTACTTGGCTGCATGTTGACGACTCAGACTCTTGTTTCTGAGGTGCGCAACTTGGCAGTCCTGGAGGATTATCAGTGCTCCAAATTACATAACTGAACTAATGAGATACATACTCACACAGTTTCAACCCCTATTCCCACCGGGTGCCTCACTGGCGGAGTGAAATATTCCACAGCTCCCTGTGGACTCCCTGCACATCCCTGCCTGTCTGGGGAAAGGAGAGCAGAGCGAGCGGAGGGAGAAAATGTAGACAGGAAATAAATGGAGATGTATCGTCTCCAAAAGGTCTGACTGACAAGTAGCTAATATGCTGTAATTGTTTGGTGACTGGATGGGAGCTTCTCTCCACAGTGAACCAAGGTGAGAATGACTTCCAAGGCTAAGTGTTTGTTGCACTGCGGGTTCCTTTCTGTTGCTGATGCCTCATTAAATAAAGGCTAAAAACACACTCAAATTGCTGTGTGTATACGTTAGAGATGTATTTCTATCAACACACCATACTGCAGGGAAAAATGGGTTGTTATAATAGTTGCCTGTGGACAGGGACCCGGAATATTATTTCTATGAATTCAATATTAAACAGCGTGATTGTTGACTCTGTGATAGGAGTGAAACTGAGACCAAACAAGCACTTTGGGATGGAAAAGCACTTAAACCATTGGTTTCCTCCTCTCTCTCTCACACAGTGCAGAAAATTGAGGTCATGCTGTCATTTGTATTCATGGTAATATGGCACTGCAAATAATAGTCGGGTTTGTTTAAAGTTCCATGCTCCAGATGTATATTTATGCTTCTCAACCTGGCACCCAATTCATTTTGCACCGACCACCACTCTGCTTGTAAATCTCGGCTAAAACCACAACCTATTGATTTATGCCAGATAAGAAGAACAAAGCTAACATATTGTTTTGGTGCTATTTCTCCTTGATTGTGCCTGAGGCGACATTAGTTCAGACATAAATGCTGCTAGTCACACCAAGTATGTAAAATATCGGTCACGCTGGTGGCTGTTGTCTAAGTTATTGCTTGTTATATTTACTCCATGTGACACTGCGATCAAGGAGACCCAAACACAAGCACTTCACACGACTGCTTTCATCAAAGAATGTAAGTCTTTAACGAGGAAATGAGAAGCCGTGGAGATTTAGAAGAGACACATATCTTCAACTGCACAAACCCACGTCACAAAAATACACATTTACCTTAAAAGCTGTAGTAGCCCCTAGTATTTGTACTCAGTCTTTACCACGCTGTTAAGGAGCTACAGTTTTTGAGCTGCAACACCACAAGATGTGGAATTAAAGTCCACCCTAATAAAAAGAGGAGACAACCTAACTGGAGGGGACAGATTCACGGCATTATTTATCATGTTACAATGAGCTTATCCCATAATTACCGCATGGTAATTCCCTTATGGATGTCAACTGCGTTTTTTCCCCCTCTCTCCCCATCCAAATTAAAATCTACACTGGCTTCTTTATCATTCTAACTACTGTATATTACCTCTAGTACTAATAATGAGGCTTTTAAAAGACACTTACCTCAAAAAGCTAATTGTTTTTGTTTGATTTTGGTGACACTTTATCAAGACTGGCTGTTAATTAATAGCAATTATACATTAACTATTAAAGGAGGCACCTTATTAATTAATAGCCTCAGATGCAATTAAATTACAGATGCACACACCAATTTAGCAACCAACTTTCCTTAATCCTGCGTAATTTCAAAGGGATTTCAGAAAGGGGGAAAACGATTCTATTATTATGGCTGCAGTAGGTGTTAATTAAGAAGTAACTAGCGGGTGCATCTAATATGGATGTTGTGTGTACATGTGTGTGTGTGAGTGTGTGTGTGTGTGCAGGCGTGGGTTCAGGCTGGATTTGTGGGGTGCTGGGTATTTACGCAACAGAAACAGAACATGGGAATTCACCCCACGCACCAAGGCCACATTTCGGCTCCAACAGCGAGCTATTCCACTGATAGAGCTGTGCTCACTTATGCTGCCGCTTGAGTTCTGTGTTTCTATCTGCACTGTCCCTCGCTTGCTTTATTCTGTATGCTCCATGTTGAATCTGTATCTTTGAGGTAGACTTTCCATTTGGCCTCAGGCAATGAGAAACAGTGTACTCACGCTGAAATGCTGTTACAGAAGCCCCTTGTTCATGGTTGAATGCTTCTTTGGTGTTTTGCACCTTTGCAGCGAGGTGATGGATTTCTCTTCCAGCAGTCAAGGCTACAAATTATTAGGCAACTGTTTCCTTCAAATAAAGAAAAATGCTAAATTCCAATTATAAAGATGGTAATAGTGACAATAATGGGTTTCTTTACCAGAGGTGATTATAACCAAAGCTATGTCTGTGACCCAGCTGAAAAAAATTCTCTTTGGTGAATCTCTTAGAAAATGTTTTTTCACTTTAAGCCCATATCCACAACCTTCTCCAACAGTTGGGCTGAAGTTCCAGAGACAAAGAGCAGCTCTGGGACCTGGGTGTACGTTCACCATCTCCTTCTATAAGGTTTTAGAGGAGCAGTGCGGCTCACAGGGGGATATCCAAGTCAACACGCACGCTGTCCGATTATGTTAATAGCAAATCCAATTATGCACTTATAGCATAATGCTTGAGAAGTAAACTAGGCTTGTTGCCCATGGGGTCCCTGAGAAGTGGGACCAGAGTATGTTTCACTCACAAAATGGTGGAATCAATAGTTTTTTGCTTTTTTTTCCACGTTCACAAGATACTGAATACACACAGTAATTACCTCAACGTCTGTGTTTGTTGCATCAATGTCATACCTTTTAATTAAACTAATTGGAATGGTTGGGCAGGTTGAGCATCCTAATTTATTCTTTAAATCTGCTTGGGCATAATAGAAAGCCATGCAGGGTTGAAGGAATTCAGATTCTTTGATTAGTGGATTGACCAAAATCTGCAACAGTGTTAATAATTGATTAATTATCATTAAGTTTAGGTCATTTGTTGAATTAAAAATGCCAAAAACCAGTGCAGTTTTCCCATTAAACCGAATATTTACACAGCTGAGTGGTGAATGACATAAGAGGACATCACCTTAGGCTTTGGGAGAATGTGATGGACGCTATTTTTTTGATATTTGCACATCTAATGATTAATCATTTAAGTGGGAATGCTAATAAAAATAAAATCACGAAAGGGTTTATTGTGGCACTACAAAGGCTTCTGATGCATTCCAGGTTCTGCTTTCATTCTTACTGAGTGTGATTTAAACAGATCTTGACATATATTTCATCATTATGGTCTCCAGTATGTTCTGCTTTGCCTATGTTTTTCTGTTTCTGTATTAGAAATATGCACATGCTCCAACAGTCCTGATCCATGTGATTCAGACATTTGCTGTTTATGCTCCACATGAAACGCCCTCTAAAACACCCAACTGTCTGCGTCCACGCTAATTAATGTTTACTAAACTTGAAAGCCTGTATAGGCTACACTGGGAACCATAATTACAAATGTGCCTTCAACAGCAATTTGTTTCTTGGGTGACAGAGAACATTAAAAGTCTGACTTAAATAAGAGTACAAAGCTAACAAACACATGTATTTAAACTATTTCAAGCCCATTTTGATCCCCCAAGACATCCTATCAGTAACAAGTCCCTGATCGGAGAAGAAACTGCACAACACAGTCAAACCAGCAATTAGTGCAAATTAACAGACATTTTCAAAAATGTCTTTGCTTAGAAAATGGCTGCTTTGTAGTTCAAAAAATTCCCACTTTGGCCTTAGAGTGGGAGTGTTTCCAGCAAATGCTTAAATCCTAAAATAAGTACTGCAATCTTCTGGCACAGACACACTGTAATGCTTTAAAAACAATTTAGCAACTGTCATCGCTGTAATTACAGTAACTAATTACCATCCTCAGCAAACAAATAGCTTAACATAATACGCAGGCCCAATCAATTTTGAAGAAATGCAAATTCCGAAAGCAAAAAAGGACATTTTGGCAAACCTGAAAGAATTACAGGGAAATAATACACTTTGTTTTATCCTCACATAATTCCCAGGGAATATCATATCATAAATATTTGCATTCAGTTCTTATCAGGACATTTGCATTTGCCTCTTATCAGTCGGCAAGCCAGGCACTGGCAGATAGTGAGAGCTGCCTCCACGCCATACACACATTTCTAATGAGTCACGTCGCAGGCTGATATCATATTTTGGCTAGAACTTTATCACCAAAACGAGGAGGTCATTTTCTCCTGGAGTTGGCTCATCTTGGAACTGTCTTTGAGTTTTTTTCTCTGATGTGATTCAACTGAGATTCATTTTTTAAAGCCCACAAAAAGGATTATTTCCTCTCCTCCCCCAACCGAAACAGCCCCATATCAGTGGCACGTATGCTTGCAATGATTATCATTCTGTCATAAAATATTTCAGTTTTATCAGAGTATTATTTTATTTGCCACAGCATCCCTCGGAACAGAGACTCTGGGGAAGGGAGAAAGAAGAGGAAGGAGAAAAAAGAGCTCATCTGCATGAACAGCAGTGGATGACAGGCAGGAGACTCTGCACCACCATCTCATTTTAGGTAGACATGTGCAACAGTTTCCAGGGGGAAAAATTAAAGTAATTGTTTGATAACATTTTCAAAAAGGTATTCCACAATAACAATTTCATGGTGCATTGCAGAGTATAATTATAAATCAGCCTTTTTTTTCTTGGACAGCCAAGGAACACTGGGGGTCAAGTAAAGTATCCTAGTCAAATTCTCCTCTCATTAGTGCAATCGCTTCTCTCTGCTAATTATTTCCTCCCTCTCTCTCCCTCTCTCTCTCTCCCTCCCCTCCCCCCCCCCACCCCCACCCCCACCCCCACCCCCCCTGTATTATCCTGAGCAACATGCAGCATTAGACCGAATGATGATTTAATATATTTTTTTATTGAAATGTGTTGTTCTTGCAAATATGTTTTGCATTAATTACAGCTTGATGTGACAAAATGTTAAACATTCTTTTGATGTAATGTAATCATGCATGTGACAAAATGCATTTATATGCATGCTCTGCATTTTCAGGCAATCGGGCAGTTGACATATTTTTTTTCCCAGGTTTAGTTTTGTATGCAATTAAAAGGCAAAATGCATTTGCCTGCCCACAGTCAGAGGGGGGGAAGAGAAGGAGACGAGGAATAATTGAGAAAATTCAAACACAGAGTAATCATTAAAATGTGCTGTAAGGAATGGATGTGACACATAAATGATTTGCACTCCAAGTGATTCACATGTAAATCCAAAACAGAAAATGCCAGCGAAATGACAGGAACTCATGATTAACGGTGGACAACAGCGGTGGCTATTCTAAAACAAACCAAGGAAAACGATAGTAAGGAGTGTGACAAAACTAAAACAGAGTCATCCCTTTGCCTCTCATCTCTTTGGCTGTCTCTTTTTTTTGGAGAGGGGATAAGCTGCAAGGAAATGAGAGAGGGAATGTATTCATCTGCAGCCCTGCCTTCTGGAGGTGGGTCTCTGAGCCTTTTTCCTCAGTCTTCATTATGGCTCTGTGCCGGCTGCAGCTTGGAGGAGGGCAGCTGGATCACCTTAAGGATTCTCCTTAAATCTTATCTCAGGCTTTGTTTAAACAGAGGAGGGGAGACATTCCACTAGGCCCAGCTCTGAAGATCTATCAAGCAGCATTCATATAATCAGCAGCCTCTCTTTTCCAAGCAGCAGATGAGGAAATTTGGATCCCCAATAGAATGCTATGTACACTATTTCTAAATAAGTTTACTGTTATGACTTCATCCCAAATTTGTGGGGCACCATTTCCAGCCAATCTGTGGCAGCAAACTTGGAAAGACATGTCTTGTGTTACTTTTTAATTTTTGCTCTGTTAACAGCAGCACATGCTGTGTCAAACTGTGCTGCTATTAACACGTCATTAACATATTTGATAAAAGTTGACACAATATGTGGTGTTAAAAGACTCAGCGCGCAGGTGTGCAGTCCAATGCTTTCTTTATTGCTGGAGCATTGCATAGTATGTGGACATTATTGCAGACTGTGGCTTTTTCTGGAGCTCATGTTTCATAGAGCTCAGCCCCAGGCACACAGCCTGAAGCCTGGCTGGATGGTGGTGGCCTCCAATCCCTCCACAAGGCCTGACAGACTCAGTCCAGAGCTGTTAACTAGCTGTAAACACCATGATCTACTGTCTTTTGCTCGGCTCTGGCCCACACTGCACAGAGCCATTAACAGTTTGTCCAGCCAGTGAACTCTAAAATCTCTTTCCCTTTGTCTCTGTTCGTGTTACAGCAAACCATCGACCCTCTGCAGTTTCCTCCTACACTTTGTCTTTCAATCACATCATATCTTCTAAAACTGAAAAGCAGAGCTCGTTTCTGCATTATAGAACTGTTTGATTATTCCATAGTGCATTGATTTGCAGAGCTCATGCAAAACATAGTGATCCTGAATGCTGCCCTCACGCATGCTTTTGCTCTAACCTAAATCATTTGTCATTTTTAAGGCAATGGATTTATAATCTTTTTAAGCACTAATTGAAAACAATCTGCACCTTTGCTAAAGCCAAAACACCAAAAGCATCACCACCTCTTATATCCTTATGGATAGAACACTTTATAACTCTTAAATTGGAAGATATAAACCCTCGGACATTTAGTTTGTGAATTCATAATTAATGATAGCCTTGACACTTCAGATACTCCACAAGGCGCTATGCTTCTCAGTTTCAGACAACATGGCAAATGGTTGACAATTTGGACAAATGCAAATTTCTAATACTGAATGTGTTTTTAGTGTCATTTTCCGGTCTCGTTTACCAGACACTAGTGACTGTGTTGTATGTACAGTATTCACTATCTACACATACTGATTTATATAACATGCCTTAATGAAAAGAATATGACGAACTGAAAATACAGACATTAAAATCTCTGTGTGTTAGAAACAATAAAATAACATGAGCAGATCAGAACAAGCAGCACTCTACAGGTCCTAATATGTGCATTTCACATGTTCCTTCTCCACAAGCATCCTATGACAAACCATTTGAACACTCTGCCGTAATGAACCTCAAGTGTTCCTTGTAGCACCTAATAAAGTTTTATGGTACAAGCATAATGAACCATTTCCCATTTTGATATGAAATCCCTGTTAGTCTCTGTGTGCATTACCGCTGTGAGAGCCAGTTAAGCACACATTAATATTGAGTTTATGTTATCACGAGTTCTATAAGTTGACATAATAGAATTTCATGCATTTTTTAAATGTTTATACGTTGAGGGAATCCAGTGTGTTTTATCATGCAAGATTGTGTTAGCAGAATAAAGCATAAAGTCAATTATGGACTGATGAAGGCTTACCTGCATTTCTGTTGTGATCTCAGCCATCAAATAAAACCTCATTCAAGATTTTCCCCAGCTCATGAACTTGTACTGGTGCTGCTTTTATTCACAAGATAGTTGGCTGTGATCGTCAAAACTATGACAGTCCTTGCAGCATAGCATCTCTCTCTATTGTTTATTTGTTGCCCCTGCAGGATCAGGTTTAAGGTCAACTCAAATCAGGGCAATGATTTCATAAAACAACATTCGAGAGCGGTTCTGAGACTAACATCTGAAAGTGATTTGATTCCAGACAACAATGCAGGTAGCAGCTGTGGGATGACTGCAGATGTCCCCTTAACTTCCATTCTGGCGCTGTATTTACATGGGTTTTCAACATTTGTGCAGCCTGTGGTGTCATTATCTTTCAAAATGCTTGTCGAGCAGCGTTGCTGGAGCGCCGTCCTGCAGTCATGGTACATGTGGGGTCGGCGCATTAGAGGCCAAGTTACCAGCCACTCTCAGAGGGGGGCCACTGTCCGCGCCGACTTTTACAACTGGTGAGCTGCCATCAAACCAAAGCGCTGCTAATCGCAAACTCATGAACAGCTAAAGGCCTCGCAAATGAGCGCAGAGATGGTGTTATGGTGTTTGCAGAGCGCGGCAGACGCGTGCCCGTCCAAATCAAGAGGAGTTTCGGGCCAGTCTTTGTCTGAGGATCTCAGTTTGGCCAGCGGTCTGGCCCCAGCAGGGACCGGGATCTAGAGGATTTGAGTAGAGCTTCGGCAGCTTTTAGAAATAAGCTTGTTGGGGAGACGACGCTGTACTGTACAGCGGTGGATCACAGTGAAGGGAAAGGAAGTTTGGAGGGACTCATAGCTATGGAACACAGAATATAAGTAGTTGTTTTACCAGTATTAGTTGCCACATGTTGATAAGGTCAGCAGCATATATAACGTCCTGGCTGTTCTGCTCATGTGATACATGAAGCCCTGAGTTTGGAGTCCAGGTCAGACTGAACTCAGACCTAATTTATGTCTTTTCTAGAGGAGTTTTAAGAGAGGATGAGTAAGTCTTAAGTTTGTAAGACTGTCAAATACTCCTGCTTACTTTAGTAAAAGTACTCTATCTGCAGAAAAGTTCCCATGCAAGTGTAACCACAGCTCCAGTTTACCATCTGAATTTATTAGTATTATTTTTACCACATAGGCTGCTCTAATTATTAGACACTGTTGCTTCATATATAGAAATCATGTTTTCTGTGTAAATTCTTAATCTTCAAAGTAACTTCAGGGGTCACACAAATATGGCACAGTATTTAATTTCATTGAAATGTACTCATTAAAGTGTAAATAAATACTTTAGCGGACCACTTGAGTAAACATCCTTAGTTACTTTCCACCAACTGTTTCCTATTTCCTCACAGGATCCAGTCAATTAAAGATTTACAATTATAATTTCCTTTTACCTGCCTTTTGTATATTTGCATTTTAAATATAGTGATTACGCATCAGTAGTGTAGGAATAACCAAATGATTTTTAATGATGCTTTTGGTTCCCAAATGGACTTTGTCAGTCCAGATTTGTATTTTTGGAACATGACTACATCAGTTGCAACAATAGACAAACATTTCTAAATCCTCCTCTCTCGGCCTACAAGGCTTCATGTTTCAGATTGGTCATCTTTTCTCTGAGCTGTACAAGCTGAAGAGCGATGTTTTGGTAATGCAAGGCCACCCTCCACTATGACAGAGCCATCAACGCTTTCTGTAACCCTTTTACTCTGATGGTGCCCACACACACACACACACACACACACACACACACGGGGTGAAAATTGACTGTGCGGCGCAGGGGAAATAGCATATGATGGAAGACAGGGACGGTGCTGGGTGGAGTCAGGCTGATTAAGTGATTGTGACCATTCTGTTACTGAAATGCTTTCTTCAATCCTGCAGATAACATCATCCTTGGGCTTTATCTTTGTTCTTGAACTTATTTTAAACATTCCCCTCTGCTCTCTCTTCATTACATACTGTCCTCTCCTTTTGGCATCCAGTTTCATTACTGGCGACTTATCTCATACATCCTTCCTTTCTGTCACTCTGTTTATTGTGTGGCAGGGATTTTAAGATTAGCCGTTCCCGCATACCCCTAAACACTACTGTATAATGAAGACTTGATGCACCAAACCAACTCTGGCCTGTGTGCAACGCTAGGAAGGAACTAAATATTTATTTATAGTTGAAGTAAATTAATTAGACTATCTAAAAATGATAGCAGAAAAGGCTGTGCGTTTAATTTGAAATGGCATATCTGCAATGCATTTTTTCATTCTATAATCCCACAACAAATACGCTGTCTGCTCTGCATGATATTACCACTCGTAGGAGATTATTTGCATATAGGTTGCAAAGTATGAAAGAGCGTCTGATGTTAGTTTGATTGATGAAGAAAAGTGTGCATTGAATCAACTGATATGGAATCGTCTTAATAGAACAAGGCCAGACTGCCTGGCTGGGATTTAAGGCTGAATGCCGCTCTCTGTTCACAGCAAAGAAATCAAGGCCTCATCACGCCTGTGTTTGCTGTACACATAAGTCATACAGTTGGGCTGATAGATGCTCTTGAATGGCTCCTTAATGATGCTCAATTTGAGGGACATTTAAAAGTATCAGAGTGCATCCGCGAGCATTCAGGCAGGAAGAAGAACATGGAATATATGTTGCTCTGAGATTCTACTTTCACTTTGTTTTCAAGGAAACTGAAGCAGGTGTTGCACCATCGCTGCCTGTTGGCTGCATGCTGACTGTCAGTCTTCTTCTAAGGCAAGAAAAACCAACAGCAGCAACATATCTTACAAAAATGGAAGACAAGCTTGAAGAGAAGAATTTGATTAGGTGTTTAAGTGCACAACATTAAACAGCAACAATAGATTATAGATGAAAAAAGTGTTGCAGGTCAGTGGACAAACTGTATAATCAAGGAACTGTAAGTCATAAAAATAATAGGAATACTTCCAATGTTTGATGCACAAACATTGCTAATGAAACTGTATGTTTGTACAATACATTAATGCATCCTTTGAAATGATGCATCAAATATGAAAATGTGTATATGTGTGCATGCATGTGTAGTGTATGATTGTACATATGGTATTTATAACTGTGAGTAGCTGTCCACTCCTATGAAACTCAAGTTTTTAACCTCGCTAACATGTCTGTATGGTGTGTTTTATATGCTCAGGGGCATACCACGAGTGAAGCAAGCAGTCAGTACCATGGCTGAGCATTTCCACCTTGTAACTGTAGTGAACCCATAATAATCTCACAAACATGGATTCAGACGGTCAGGGTTTCATACGTGACAAACCTGAGGAACCAGTCAAGTCAGCTTGCAGGGTGGGACTTACATTATCAATATTCTTCCTCAGGATTGGTTTCCGGGTCTAACATGTGTACACATGTAGTGCAGAATAGTTTTACAGTGTTTGAGCAGAGCAGTTCAAGAAGCAGGTGCTTGGTGATGACAGTGACAGGGATACTAGATCTGTAAATATGAAGGACGGAAGAAGTATAGTTCCATCTAAGCCATTTTAAGGCATGAAGAGAGTATGTTCATGCTAATAGTATAGGTAATAAATAATAGTAATAATAAAAATGCAACTTTAATGAAGAGAGATGAGATTTTAGGGGTTTAATCAACTCCAGGAGAGGGACTTTAAAAGAAAGTGCAGAAGAAAGAATGACACATGCTTTGTGATACCTACTGTCAAATTACAGTGTGTCAGTAAATCCTTGCCCTTTTGGTTATTTCTGCAGGTACAAAGATACGAGGAAACATTGGGGATTTCCTTCCTAATACTAAAAATATATATGAAAACTAAATTCTCCTAATGAAAAAGAAAACACAAACTTAAAATCCAAGATCACTACATTATGCCATGTATGGATTCACCTGTGCATTGTGGACACTGTGTTTCATCTCTGGTGAATTGCCTTGATCCGATCTCATGTTTCTGTAGCAGCACGATGGATGTAAAGGTTGAAAACAACTGATCTCTCATATGTAAAGGCCCAATGATTGATTCGGTACCAGAATGTAAACCACCCAGACAGGAATGAATTTTGAAAACAAAAGAAAGGGGGTCTAAAGTAAGTCTCGTGGATTGCTACCAGCAATTCAGCATTAAATTGTATTGGCAGATCAGGCTTACATTAAAATAGGGGTTTCCTTTGTAACAAGGGAAAACCAAGTTCAAGGTCACCGCTTTATCTCCACTGAAGAATTTGCCGTTTACACCAGTTTTATTGTCTGTCATTGATATAGTCGGAAAGCATAAGGTCATCATAACCTCATCACCGGATGATACCATCAGCGTTCACATATCTGTGTGCTGGATGTGAAAACCTTCCAGCTTCCACCCAAAGTGATCGGGTGTCTTTTTCATCTACATCATATCAACCCTCGTCTGCACCACAAAGATGTAATTGCATCACTCAACAAGCAGGTTAAGAGATGGGGTTGGAGAAATTAACATTTTTTTTTTTTACATTGCAGATTTCCCCAGTTGTTTTAATAACCCATCTCAAACCTGTGATCTAATCTGCAGGAACAGTGGAAGTAATTAAAGTTGAAATTAATTACCGTCTGTGCCTGATATTCTAATAACGGCTTTGAGTTTTGTAGCAGGAAGTTGATATTTTGTCATTCGTGTTTTATCTCTCACGGCCGTGCGTGATTCTCTGCTCTTACAGATTATTAATGTAGCCAGGAAGGGAGCAGGAAATGGCAGATAAAGGCGGAGAGACTTTCCTTTCTAGCGCTCCTCCTGACCACAGTGGCCCCTCTTGACAGCTCCAAAGCCCCTCCTCCCCGCCTCCTCCACCGCCGCTCTTCTTTTAACAGTCCCTTTATCATGACAGTATTTAGAGGAGATACCGTAAGACTGAGCAGGCCTTATGACTGCTTTTGATAGAAATTATACAATTGTTCATTAGCGGCTAAGATAATGCCCTCCTCCCCCCAATACTTCCACCCTCCCCGCCACCCCCCCACCTTCAGTTCTGCTTTCCCTTTGGGATCTCATTTAAGACCCGCAGCGTTCAGCAGTGCATACTGCAGGGGCTATAGATGTGACACCACACAGGACCCGCCGCAGACAGTGCAGCTGGAAATGTCAAGTTAAGTGAAGGAAACTGTTCGGCCTGCACACTCTAGTAAGCAGGGTATGTGCCTCCCTGTGTGCATGTGTGTACGGGGGGGTATACGTGCAAGTGTTTGCTCCCTCTGCCTGGGTCTGTCACTCTTACAGTGGCTATCATGTTTTTAATGGAAAATGGTCAGCTAAAATCAAATATTAAGCTTTGATAACCATGGTGAAGGAGCAGTGCCTTTTGAAGTGGAAAAAAACCCCTTTCAGCTTTCTTTATACTGTATCGCTTCACACCAACTCAGGAGCTTCAAGTCGCTTCCAGAGTCCTGTTTGCTCCACTTGGCTTAAAGATAAATTCGGCCCTTGGATGCTTCCGCTGTTAGATCCCATCAATCTGTGCTCTTCACTGCATCTTGGTGGGTACTCGCTCTCTAATTGATATATTTTTTAGTTGTACCCGCTTTTTCTTCACCTTTTCCAAAACTGAAGTGTTCTATCTCGGCAGCAATCAGATGTTCTGGAGGATGAGTCCTTGATGGCTTTAGTGATCCCCTGACTTTCCCTGTTGCATCACCAGCAGGTCCTATTTTGTCCAACACTTTGTTTTATGAGAAAATGCCTGTAAAACTAATGACATTTACTTAGTGTTGTTAATTATCTAATGTCAGCAAGCAAACATGTTAAACACTATACCTGTCTAACAGCAGCATGTTATTGTCATTGTGAACGTGACCCAACATTTAGCGCCAAAGAACTACTTTAACTGCAGATTATTAGCCTTCAAAAGCAACAACTTGGGGACTATTAACAACAGGACGGTACTAAAGTGACAAACTGGCAAATATTTGCCAACAAATTACACTTGATGAGATGTCACACATTGTCTCTTCCTGACTCTCTGACTGCACTTTATCTGCATATACTCTGCCGTATGTCAAACAAAAGAAACAATGGGAAATAAAAGACGTCTAAAGTAAGCCATGGTTTATAAATTATGTTTAAATCACAGGAGACTAGTAGAACAAACCTTTATTAAGGTGTTTATTATGACAAACAAGGATGATATTTTGAATTTCTTGTAGCCCTAATTTCATTACCACTGGTATTTAAGGTTCATACAAACGCATTCATGAAAGCTTTCATTTATAGTGGTGTTACAGAGAATGCCTTGATTCTGTGGTTCATTGCTTTTTGTACAATAACCTTAAGAATCTGAAGGTAATATTCTGTGTTGGCTTTTTAACAGGAAGACGTATGTTTTAGTAAGATTTATAGAAAATGAAAAAAGACAGTAAGCTGTAGTGTATCCTCAATTATAGAGTTATTATTATTATTATGTAAACTAAATGTTTACATAAATGTTGGACCTGTATATTATGAATTGCCATGACTAAAAGGCATCAATAGGATTCTCTGATGCATAGAGGTAGCATTTTAAATTCTTTGTCTTTAAAAAGAGAGAGCAGTTTTAGTAGTAATAGCTCACTGAAAGCAGAAGTCTACTGAGGACAGTGGACTGATTACAGATTCTACCTTTTCTATAATGAATTGCAGTAAATGTTTGACAGAATGATCACAATATTAAAGAGGAGTCTAAAAGAGCTTATATTATCTCATGTTTGGTTAAAGTCTGCAGGAATTAAAAAAGACACCTCCGAACAACAGAATGAGACCATGAATGCAAAGCATAGCGGTCTTTCTTTGATTAGAAGTACTGCAGGACGTTTTCTGTCATCAGAAAGATGTAGCCTGTGTGCTCTAATCATCTACTGCCCAGCAGAAACAAACCACAAAAAAACCTCAAACATTTGATTTCCAATGTGTCTAACTGACCACACTGTAAAGCAATAAAAATAACACAGCAGAACTTCCTCGCCAAGACTGAAGTTGGGTGACAAACAGCCACTTTCCCCCTGTCTCCTGGATCAGCTATAAGACGATTTCAATGACATGCAGAAGATCAACTGTTGGGAGAGTGAGGACTGCAAGACAGGGGCTTAGAATCGCGGCCGGATCAGAATGAGATGAACATACAATCAGAGGCAAAGCCACACGGGCTTATCTGCCCTTTCACGATGGCTGTCATCATTTGAGAGTTCCCTCGGCTGCTCCTTCGCCAAGATGAGAAGGCTTTCTGGCAGAACCGGAAAGTTTCTCTCTCTTTTTTTTTTTTTTTTTTTGCTTCAGGAAAAGTTCTGGAGGAAACTTGCAGCGCCCCACAAAAGAACACATGAAAGTCATCGAGAAGGGGGTAAAGCAAAAAATGAGAAGTCAGGAGGTGTCAACCTGGGTGAGAATAACAGAATCAAATACAAGGAGGGCGAGATATCAAGCTGCAGGGCATACAGAATAAGATTAAATAATACATGGATCTGTGGAGGCATGGCTTCAGAACACATGCCGGGTTTAAAATAAAGTTTTTCCAATTGCAAGCTGCTCTTCTCTCTTCCTCTTCCCCAATTTGATGTATTTTTCTGATACTCTTGAACATTCAAATATGGTTTCCCTTCCAAGCCCTCCTGCTGTGATATCCCATGCCTACATACAGTGTGTAGCTTAATGTAAACTTGCCATATCCTTCCAAAAACAGACCTTCATCCCTCGAGTGTCATTTTGATGTGAGCTACTGATGGACTGTCGGCTCAGTCGGCATATGTCACATATACTTCATACAAAACCCCATTTGGCATCAGTGTTGTCGGACTGTGTGGGAGATCTGTAACATGAAATGGCTCCATTTCAGCGCACATCACTGAACATATCCCATACAAGGCTGCGGCCAGTGTTTATAGCTTACCCCCTGTGAGGTATTGGCATCCAGTAGCGGCTCTATATCTGAGACAGTATGGTGGTTAGTGTAGTCTTTTCCCATGTGAGCCCTGCTATGCGAGGTGATTAGAGCATCTCTGTCAGTGGCTGAGGGGACAGATGGAGCAACAGAGGACTTTCTGGAGAGGCTATGGTAATTAGGAGTGAAAGGAGAGAAGATGGCGGCTTCTGAGCAACTGGGTTCAGGGACAAGCTTTAAACAACACCATTCAAGTGGCGCGGGGAGTTGTAGGCCCTTTGGCCAGTCAGCATGGTATTGTTATGTTCGTGTTAACATGTTTGCGCACGCTGTGAAGTTCTCCCTGTAGTATCACTGCTGGGTTACAGAACTAGTCATTGTATATATATGTATGTATGTATGTATGAAGAAATTCCCTTTATATTAGCTGAAAGTTCAAATTAACTGCTCTTAAAGGGTGAGTTCAAAAAGAAAAAAGAAACATATCACCATGAAACATTTTCACATTGCTGTTGTTTTGTTATATTACTGTGTGATAACTAAAAAAGCTCAGCAAATAAAACCAGTGTTATTAGAAGAGGGTGAGAAAACGTGCTGCTTTTTTTCTCTTTCTGTAATTGGAGTGAACTGACCTTTACAAAAAAAACATTTTAATGCTAATTAATGATCAAGACCACCTACGCTACACTTTCCTTAGTCATTTTCAAGCCCTTTGCCAGGTCAGCCTTGTTATGTTCATGCTTTCACATTCTCTAACCAAAGTACTAATAAACACACACATTTACAAACCTATTAAAGGGCCAGTTCACCAAAATCAAAGTCTCCGGCTGTGTCCATTGTGTGCCAAGATCGTGAGATCCTGGAATTCTGTGTAGCTTTATTGTGTCTCGGGAAGACACACTGCTGCTTAGTCAGTTTGTATTAATAATGTGGTGAAGGCACAAACCTTAGGGATGGATATGTTAAAAATAAAATGATCTTTTCAGCTACTTTGTGACTGAAAACACAGATGACACATTTCCCTATGCTCATACCAATCAACATGCTATTGTTGTGTTCATGTTAACATGCATTCACATGCATAATGTGCACTATATAATACTAGATACAATCTTTTGCCTTTATATAAGCCAGTTATAAATGATTGTGCATTCACAGTTTACCCAGATTATAAAAGCACACATTTCCTCACTTAACTCTGGTGATACAGCCTTCCAAATAGTTTCATTTGCCTTTAAATATTTTGTCTTGATTTCTGCCTCCATCTCAGTACAGTAGGAATTTATTCAGTTTAATTCTGACAAAACTATTTTTTTTCACAGAGACAATTTCACAGTTACTCTGACTAATGCACTCACCTCTTTTTAAACAGTTTTCATAAGCAGGAAGTAGTTGCAGTCAAGACTTTGTTTCTCCAAAGACATGCTACTGAATGTCGTAAACATACTTTTTAAAACGTTGCGAGCGCCACAAATTAAATTCTCTTCACCTCAACACGAGATCTTCAAACCTGGGCAAATAATACCTGAAGGATCTGCACGGCTCAGGAGATGTAAATGAGAAAATATTTTTAATAATTTGAGCGGAGACCTTTTGAAAAACAGTTATTGATCTTTTTCTGCTTTTGAAAAACGCCAATTTTATTAAAATTAATTGAAATAGTATAAAATGCAGCATTAGCTCATCCCTGTTGAAAATTTAAACAATCATTCCTCCTGCTGCTACACACACCAAGGGGACGGTCGCTCCTCCGTGTGATTAATTGCTTTGTCAACTATCAATCTCCAGAACCATAAAATAGCCACAGGACCTGCAGCCAGCAGGTTGCTGGTGAGACGATGGCATTGAAATCCCCATGGGGCACATATTAATGAGGCTACAGTGAGAGTTAACAATTCTCCATTAAAATGTAATGCATTCTTTAATTAATTAAGCTCTCATTTATAAACAGCCACCTCTTCTCTCCTACTCCAAATTTGACCTAACAATAGAGTATTTAATGTTTTATGGTGGAGGCATAACATATTTAAATGTCATTAATACATGAACAGCAAGATAAACATACTCAAAAATTCTATTAGCAGTAATGGGTGGTGTCTTCGCAAAGAGTTTCCCTCTGTTTTCAACCAAATAATTCAAAATTAATTTAACATTACAGCTGGCATGCCAGTGCTCGGATTGGACTTAAATGAGAAATATTCGGAGGTGAGTATTTTTAGCCTGGGAGTAGGTAGACTATCACTCTTTTAGGAGATACACACACGACATCAAATGATTATCTTCCAACTCGTCCAGATATCAGCTAACTGAGGATCTAATTTCATGTCACACATGCTTAATGAAAAAAAAATCAAATTGGCTCCTAAATTGGTTGGTCACTCCAACATTGAAAAATAGGTCAAAGTTTCTCCAATCCAAAGTGTCCGCTAGGCTCTATGATTGCAGATTGATATGTGGGGGAGGATTTTTTTTTCCTGGCAAGGCAGGAGCTAGAGATCCCAGGCACAGTAGGAGCTAAGGTATGTTTTTACCCAGCTACAGAGGAATGTGCAATCAAAAGTCAAGAAATTGGCAAAACTGATGGTAACATTTTGATGATGAGATAATATTTATTTTTTGCTACACTGAAATCTAATTTTTGGAGAGAAATAATGCTTTTAAATGTCTCCCGTGGGTTGTTGCAGGTGCACTGGGTAAAATTATCCCACTGGAAAGTTTCTGTTTGCAGACTGTGTTGTTACTGTTACGTGTAAATCTTAAAGGATGTCAGATTTAGCATTGGTTCCTTTGTGCTTTGGTTGTAATTGGATCTGCTTAAAGCCTGTTTCCTTCAATATGCAAATGGCAGCGTTCTAGCGCCAGACTGTTGGTGAACTGGTTGGGTTCAGCTAAGTCAAACTGTTCCACCATAATCATTTTGATGTTAATGATGTCTGCAGAACTGCAGCGTCACCCCTGTGATTTAATCAAACCTAATTTGGGTCAGTCCATTTTGGCTGCAGCTGAGCACCTCAACATCATCATTACGCTCCTTCAACCCAACCTCTGCGCTCACCTCGCCTCGCCTCCTCGGACTCACCGACGAGGCTGCCAGGCCACAAACAGCTGCTCGTCATCTGTCTTGTCACAACCTGTCCCGCTTTCGGACATGGGCTCACACATTTTTCGAGTTTTGGTTCTGAATTTCACCATGATCCGAATCAGAAATGAGACTTTGTGTTTAAGATTTCACTTCCAAGCTCTCCCTGCCTGTGGGACCTGCTCCTTGGGCTTTTCATCAGCTGCCATTTTCGACGGCATGCAGTAATTTCATGGCTCATTGCAAGCGCTGAAAACCTTTGAAACTGCAAATGTTAACTTTGCCTGGCCTGGAGCCATTTAGGAAGCGATTAATTTAGCAAACAGAAGTGAGCCACTTTCTCCTCCTAGCCTGCGCATAATTTTTTGGGGCTTCTATCTGTATTTGAGTAAGAGTGAGCAATGTAATGACGGTTCCTGTAATTGTGGCAGTGTGAAAATGGTTCCTACCTCAGCCCCCACTATCTCACTCATCTCTCCTGGCTGAGCCTCGACAGCCTCGTACAGTGAGAGCACACGCAGATTGAGAAGAGGTGGAATCACTTACAACATGCTTGACCTTATTTCTTGTTGCGAGTTGTTAAAGCGTGTTAAAAGAACATGTTTGTTTGTAATTTCAGCACCTTGCCGAGCGATGCCGTGCACACATTTGCGAGCCACTGACTGAACAGGCGTTTTCTGATCATGACTTCTCCGTATCTTTGATGTGATATGGAAGCAACAATTCAATTTGGGGAAAAAGAAGTGGAGACAGTATTAGAAGTGTGAAGCTTCTTGGCTGTGGTGCTCTCAGGAAATAGTGCGGATCCCAGTGAGAGGCTCTCAGTGTTTGCCCAGTATTCCTGGAGGCTTGTTTTGTCACAGACTCTGTGCAGCTAGGCATGGGAGAGGCAGAAGGCAGCGGGTCGGCCAGCCTTCCCCCACAGCTGTCCTCCTCCATCCTGGCACTCAGCTCTAGCAAGCCAATATGAAAACAAATTCTCGGCCCTCTTCGCAATTAATTTTCCTTTGCGGCAGAAAAAAAATATCAGTCTTGACAACATAACATATAGCAGGTTGTGTACAGAAAATCTGGCTGTACACAGAAGCAGAACAACCTCACAAAAATCTGTTTGTCCCCCAAGAGTAATTTTTCACTCTGCTGGGAGCAGTTGTCTCGCACATATTCCTCCTCATGTGCATATAGATCAGTGCAGTTCATTCAAGTGGTGGTGAAGTAAACAAATGCAAGTGTTAAAGGCATAGAAAGATGTTTTTGCGCATATAATAAACATTTTCTGTCTTTTTTTGGTCAATATTTTATCATGCACTTTGCAGAGATCATTTTAAGGACATGTTAGATTCCTATTTTAATTCTGTGATGCTAAATAAAGAGTCCGATTAGGTTTCAGGCTCATATCGTTTGAAAAACTGTTAAGAAAAACAACATGTTCAGGGAAAAGTGAAGTGGGTCAAAATTGACAAAAGAGAGAACAGGGGGGGAGTATTAGGAACACACAATTACAATGATCCAAATTCCTATTTTGCCTCTTACATTACCCCACATGCGTGTGTGTGTGTGTGTCCGCGCTGTGTTTAGGAAATGACTGCTTCCTTTACCTGGATGCCCTGTAACCACATCTGCATCCTGTTTTACCACGGCCACACTGCAATCTCCCCCACACCATTAATTTTACTGAAAGCCATTCACAATAACCATGAGATACTGGGCGGCGGTGTTCAAACGTTTTCTTCCCCCTTCTTATCATAAAGGTCCCACATGTCTTGGCAATATCCCCAAAATAAAAAAAAAGAAGATAAATTTGTCCTAATTACGTCCCTCGAACAATGTTGTTTGACGGCCAAAGACATCAAATTAAATACTATTTTGATTCCGCAAAAGTGGTGTCAAGGTCTTATATTTTCATTGCAGGTACATTGACTGATAAATATGAGGGAGAGAACAGTAATTATAGGGTGGAAATGACATCAGAAATTAAGCAAATTGTGAAAGGGTTTGCCTTTAAATGGGTTTGAGCCATGAATTAAAAAGACCATTAACTGGGAAGAGGCAGGTGTTATCCTCACTGCCCAAAACAAAACAAACAGAGGGGGAGGAGGTGAGCGTGTGTGTGTGTGTGTGTGTGTGTGAAGCGAGGAGGAGATGCAGGTGTGTGTTGTTATCTATGAACAATCCCATGTCATTACCAAGTGAAGGTGTATTTAGCAGATTTTCTTCAGTTTCAGTGCTGTGATAATTTGAAATGTATTGTTCCATAAATAAACCGCACTGGAATGAACTAATATGTTTAGTGCTGGGACACTGTGGTCACAACACAACACAACACAACACAAAGTCACTCTCACATTCCTCCTTTTCCCCACACTAGCTACTATTTTGTGCAAATGTTATATGTTCTATACACAGTAGATTGTTCTGGAAACATGGATTTAAACTCCTCATGGAATCTCACTGATACGAAACACTTGATTTTGTGTTTTCAATAAAAGTTCACAACACTGTATTCCTCCTCTCACCTCCTTCTTTTCTGCAGGCCTGGATGAATCCACATTCAAAGGACTTAAAATTGTATTACAAGTAAGTTGTTGCATAGTGACTCCACCAGATATCAAAAGGCAGAGGATCAGAGTCTCATTCCACCCCATTTTGTGTTGCCATAGTTTTTTTTTTCTTTCATTTTTTATCAAACCTGTGTCTGGTCTTTTCATGAGCCCAGAGAAATTTAAAGGTGATGAGAGGTCCTCTGCCTGATAGGACACAAGGCCAGTGTGGTGATCAGACAAAATTACATCAAGTTTTTCCCCCTCGACTATGCTTGTCTTTTTTTTTCTTTTTTCATTTAATCAAAGTTCTTGCAGCCTGATGCTGCCCTCTCTCTGGGCCAGGTGTCAAATGGTTTCCATTGATGTCAATGCGCTGGTAATCACAAAGTCTATCCACAGATGCCTGCTTGCACTGGCGTTTCACTGGGGCATCGCATTCTCCGCTCAACACCTTTGAGGCATGTAAGATTATTTCTGCAATCTGAAAGAGAGAATAACCTCTAGGAAGAAACTAAATCACAATATAAAGTAATTAAGCACATTATCAACGTGGAGGTTAATTAGTGAGACCCTATACGCCAGCACCACTGGTAGCATTGCAAACAGACAAATGCTTTCGTTTTCGTCTCTTTTTGACCACACTCTCTCACATGCACACACATACCCATGTGTATACACACGTGCGCATGCACAGACAACAACTGCAGGCAGTTGATTGCCACTGTTTGGGGCTCTGAAATTGATTAAACAACTTGCAATCCAGTTTAATTAATGGAAACTATCTGTAGTTCAAAGCTATTTAGCTGAATGTTGTGCCTTAGCGCTGCCCTCCTGTCTCATTTTGCTTAGACAATCGTCAAAATTAATTGAATTCTAGCATTACTGTATGGAATAACCTTTAAACAATCTTTGATGTTATAGCCCATATTAAAAGGTATTCTATGTATAAACATACACAACCTGAGAGTTGATATACTGTTAGCCAGTGTTTATCCATTAACATGAAAGAACTGTGCCAAGCTGTAATATCACAATACAGGGAAGACAACATGCCCAGCCTCTATATCTCTGAAGTGCAGCTGAGTCCAAAATGGCACATTGACAACAACATACATAGTTGCTGCATAGAAACAAAAGACGAGGCATTCCTAATTATTGACAAGCAACATATATTTACTTTTCCTCATTTCAAAATGATAAGTCCTTGAAGCTCCACTCAGTGTCTGCAGTGTGAAGATGTCCCTATCAAAAAACTACAGGCATACCTGTTTGTTCAGGAAGGCTTGGCATGAAAATACCCTCCCTTCTGTTCCAGCTCTGGGTGAAGCCATTAACCAACTTAACTTGGCTTTATTTATTTATTTTTTTACACCATTTTTTTTTGATTGCTCCTTTTGTCCTCTCTATCTCTTTTCATTGCAGTAGAAAGAGGGAGCACACAAGATTTTTAAGCTTTCTAACTTTGAATGTAGATGTTGTTAGAATGTTGAAGTCTGATCCTCCAGCAGTCATTCCCAACACGGGATGCTGCAGGGAATGGGCTGCATCTACTGTTGTCATTTTATGTGTAAAGTTCAAGTTCCGCTAGCTCGACTTGGAAAACAGCACACATGACTTTAAAATTATACGTATTTGTCTATAAATGAATATTCAAACAGCCAAATAAGATATTAATTTGTTGTAGTATGTAAATTGTCTTAAGTGAATTTACAATAATCAGAAAATGTCTGGTAAAAATAGACAAACAGTCAAAATAGTCACTAAAGCAGTTGAAATAATTCCCCAAAAGTCATGAATAAACTGTTAAAACTGCAAACTAAAAGTTATGAATAAGGCTAATGAAAGCATAGGCTAAAGCTGAAAGATGAGAAATACTGTTCTAAACTGTCTCTTTCTAATATTGTGTAGTTTTTAAACTTAATTTTGAAATAACCTTTACTCTTCTCATGGTTCTGATGGTAGATTTTCATCATATCGCGTCTTTTATTCTGAGTTTACTTAATTATCATTATAACAAATTGCAGACGAGTTACGAGGAAAAGTAACAGAAAATGAAGAACTGTTTCCAAATGAGGTATTCAGCGATATGCCCCACAAAAACATATCAAGCAGCTGCTTGCTTGCCCTAAAACTCAAAACCCAGATCACACAGCTTTCTTCACCCCCTCCCTTCCCTCCCTCTCTTTTCTCTCCATCCCGCTGCCCCCCTCCCCCCCTCTTTTTTTTCTTAAATGGCATGAAGGTTGAGATGGCTCGAGTCCAAGATCATCGCGCCTGAGACCACACAGATGGGGAGAGATAAAAGTTCTCTGTGAGCCGCTCACAGTGCTGCCATTTTACACACAAGTAGAGGGGACGTGGGGGAGGTGAGGGGGAGGAGGAGGGGGTGAGGAGGAGGAGGAGGGGGAGCCACCTGCGGCCGTGACATCACCGCCTTATCACATATCATGTATCACCTGCAGCTCCACGTCAAGCCCAAAGAGACAGATTTCATCTGTCATCTCTGAGAGGATCTCAATATAATTTACTCTGCTGATCTGACATCCAGAGGAGAGGAGTAGAGTTGCCAAACCTAATCTTACAGATGAGGACTCTCCTTTTTCTGCCCAGTCATGTCCTTGTGTGCTGTTGCGCAGGGGGAGAGGGGCTGGCATATCAGATTTAGCTGTTATTTGAAAGCAGCATCTTGGGTTAAGTGGCTCTTGTGGTTTCATTTCTCTGTAAACTCAATACATGTACAAGTCGATCTACTGTCCCTTTTGTTCCAGAGAAACATCACACCACTGTGCATGCTGAAACAGTCCTAAAAAAATGCCAAATATTTTGCAAGAAAACAGCTGCACACAATATATTTATTACACTTACACTGACATGGAACTACAGACTTTTCCCCAAATGTGCTCCCGTCCCGACTTTTGTGATGAACGTACAATTAAATAACTTTGTAGGCAAGTATGCAAAAAAGAGATTATCATACATAAAAGCCAGAAGCAAAAAACATAAGTGGTATCAAAAAGCATAACCTAATTAGAAAGACTAATCAACTTTAATGTCTTCATATTTAAGGGAGAGGGAAAGGATAATTAGTCTTGGGGTTCAGTCTCCTTTCCTCTGCAGTCATGCTACTAACAAGAGTTGATGCTGTCTAGAATGGCCACCCACATATAACAGCTAATTGCAGGTCTTCGCCCTCAAGCAGCCTTCTAGTCATAGAGACAACAGGGAAATTGGCCATTTCAGCTGTGCTGGGTATCATTAATAATTAATGGCACTTTCAAGAGTCAGACTGTCCCTAAAAACCAAAGCAAAAGGTACTTTGGGAGCTACACAATGTATCTTTTGCTCTGATAGCAAATATAGCCTTTTTAGTTTGCAGGGGAGAACTTTTTTCTTCCCTCACGACTGCTGTTGTTATTTTACGAGCTCTTTTGTAGGAGAAGATAACCACTGCCCTGAGATTTGTCACTTTTTCAAAATCCCAATTAACTATTGAAGACTGACATGCTCAAATGAAATGCATGTCACTCTCCAGAGTATATTTCCTATAACTCCAGATATGAGCCACAGCAGAGATTGCTACATATCTGAGATTAAAACCAATAAAGCGAGTATAAATTGCCCTAATGTTCTGTTTGAGATCCCCACTCTGTCTGCTTTAACAGCTCAGTAAACACTGTTTTGTGAGTTTGATACCTGATAACTTCTTCCTAATCTTTTGAGAATTTTATTATAGAAATATGCATTTGGCTGCACAAGTCCTGCTACAGAGAGTTAAGCATTACTTCTTCTGGTTGTCTCAGCTTGGTTAAATACAGTAATAGAAGTCTGTGTGCTCCATATGTGTGTTTAGTTTGATCACTGGTGCCAATTTCAAATACATCTATACAGTTTATTCTAATATGTTTAAGAGGAGTCGGGCCTCTCTGGGGTCTAATTAACTCAAAACAGTGAGTAATGTCACCTGTAGGAAAACAAAAAGACCATTTGTTTGTCCCTGCATTGCCAAAAAAACCATACAAAATGTGAAATATTTCCATACTGGTGCTGCTCTCCCCTGTATTTTGCCACCTTTGTTGTAGCAAAAGGAAGGGCTGTGCACTCCAGCACATTTTTACAAAGACAACCTAATTCTGCAATTATAATGATTATTTCCACATATTCAGCTGTGAGGCCAAACTATGAGCTCAATGTCGACAAAACAACAAGGGTTAAAACGTCCTCAGTTTGTCATTTTAATTCTCCTTTTAGCTTCTACTGTGCAAATTCCGCTGCACTTTTCTTTGCATATTCATGAATCCTCTGACCATATGGCAGCTAATCATTATAAATTTCATATTGCTAATTGTTTTGTGTGTTTGCTCAAGTGAGTAATAAAATAACAAACTGACTATGTTCAAAATAGCGAGAAGGAACTATTCGCCGATAAAACAGCGGCAAAGAGTGGATTCTGGCACATTTGATCGCATTTCCCCTCCTTAGGAAGTCATCCATGGTACTGTTCAAGGGTAACCAACCACTGTCTTATAACTTTATTATTCTTTCTTAATCGGTTTATAAATATTTATGAATCGCCAAAGCCACCCTGACTTGCAGCCGAGATTGAAGCCAGAGTATGTACATTCCAAGGCAACCGTGGGCTGGCGGGGGGAGACAGATAGCGTGGACAGGAGATTTGTGACAGAGCAGAGCATGAAACCCATCAGTTGATGAGTGGAAATCCCTACTTTCTAATTAATAGAGGTACACAGGCCAGGGGGATAAGGAGGATCAGGGAAATGAAATCAGCAAAAAGATACCATCACTCATTTCTGAGGTCCATTGTCACACTTCAGAATCTGCTGTAATGAATCACTCAAGCATTCTGCAGATACATTTGAATGGTTGGGGAAAATTCATTGTCCGGTGGAGAGCATTCGATAAGGATCTTTTCTCTTGCCTCTCCCTCTTCTTCAGCCTCTTCTTTCCCTCTTTTGTCAAAGGGCCCTCTGATCAAAAAGCGAAATCAAGGCTCAAGCAACAGGTGCGCCGTCTGAAAGGCTGCCGCAATCTGCAAGTGAACTGGAAAGCTATCTCGGGTAAAAAAAAAAAAAAAGAGGAGAAAAAATAAGCCTGATTCGAGAAGTTTCAAGGGATTTACTTGCTGGGGTCAGATGAAAAAGTCAGGATGCTGGAGCAGATTCATAATAACAGAACAATTATGGAACGGAGGCTGGAATGAGTCACTCTCTATACATACTGTACTGTACTTCTTCCTCTTTGATCTCGAGATGCTTGTTTTGACACAGAGCAAAACATAACATGTCACCTCTTCCATGTTCCCCATCCTGAGTTTCCTAATTGGAGACACGACTGCTGAATGTATTATGTATGATTTTCATTGTTCTTGCAGCACCCAGAGTGTCGTTGCTAGGATATGAGGTGATGCTGAAGTCAAAATTCAGCATTATAAACCAATATTTGACGGATCCTAGAAAGATTAAGCACGCAAGGACAAAAGGTGCTGCCACTGAACTCATCCTACATGCAGCATTTAAAAATAAACTTATATGCTGCTTTCATCCACAGCAGCTATGAGCATTAACCTTTGACCTTCATGCACAGTGCTTTTTGTGTAAATTTTAGCAGAGGTGTCCCGGAAAAGCAGGTTTTAAACCTCTCGCCTGTTTGTAACCGCTGTACAACATTAACAATTTAATCTGCTTCTCTTTAAGCAATAAGAGGAATGCAAGCCTAAGCCCAGCACATATGAGCTGCTTCTCACAGAGCTGGCAGGCTGAACACAGCTCCTCGACATCCTGAAACGCATAACTGTGATGGTGAAATCTGAAGACGACATGAAATGAGAAACAAAAATGCAGCATATATCTTTCCATATCATGCATCCTCAGAGGGGATTTACCACAACTGCCTTTAGACATTATTATTCTTGTTTGCAAAATGCACCAAGAGCATGTTTGAAAAAACACACAAGGAAGTAAATATACAGTAGCTTCTGTCTTCTCTCCTTAGCCTTTGTCTTTGTTTGCTTTCCAAAGATAATTTAAGTTTTCAGTTTCTAAGTAGTTCAATCCAACCCAGGGGAGCTATACCCCTGTGTAACAAGATTTTTTTAACTTCTTTTTCCATCCTTTTTTTTTTTAACTTCAACCCTTATATCCCAATGCAATTATTTAATATACACCCACTCATAGTCTGCATATGAGATATGAATATAATTGTATGTTACTTTTTAATTACAGGAAAAATCTAACTTGTAAGATGATGGGCTGGAAGGTGCCATTGCATTGTTATTTTTTTTTCATCCTCGTTTTCTGATTATGTGAGCTGGGCTCCTTTGCTAAGCGATGATAAGCAGAATTTCCATGTTCTCTGCATAATTAATCCATCTTTGCCTCTCTTCATGCCAACTCTGCCGTTATCGCCTGCACATGCCTGAATTGCAAAAGAATCCTCTCTTCAATTGGAACTTATTGATATTCTAAAAAAACTGGAAATCCTCAAATTTAAGCCACAGATTGTTAAATGGATTAATTTCGCGGCAATCGCAAGCATCTAACGCGGGGAGACAGGCAAAGCAAATTGAAAGTGTCTCCTGTTTGTGGAGTTCTAGTCCCAAATGATAGGGTTTATTGGCATGTTTTTTTCCCCTCCATAGTCAAAAATTACCATTTATTTGCATGCCATAAAATACTTTTATATGGTTGAAAATTCAGAGGAATTTCTTTCAATGCCTGTCGTTGGCTTCATGATAACAACTTCAGCTTCCCACATCTGGACGCTTTTGATACTGGGTGAAAGGAATGTCTGAATATTTAATATTTTTATCTGTTTTCATCGATGGTTTCACCATTAAGGATGGCTCTGCTGTTTGCATGGAGCCTGGCAGATGTAGATTTATTTTCTGAGCTGTCTACGGCCTGCCTTTCTGTGAATATATTGATGCATTTTTCCATTTTGCTGTGCACTGATGCCTCTGCATATGTAATAAACCAGCAGACACACTTATAAAATACATCAACAGACTGTATTATAATGCTGCGTTCAGATGTGGGTCTTCAGTTACTCATGCATATATAGGAACGGGGGGGAAATCAACTACACATATCAAATATAATTTACTTGACCTCATAAAAATGAATAACATTAAATCACAAGGTGTCAAAACACATGAGGTGCTCATGTATAAAGGAGGAAATGTGTTATTTGGACACTTGGCACACAAACCTCTGACTTACAAGCACTGATGTACTGACACATGGACATGATCACCACAGTGAATTATACTGTAGCTCACAATGTAACGCACATATTAACTAATGATGACAGAATCAGACTATAACAGCTGCTTTTTCCATGAATTCTGCTAATATTAAAGAATAATATTATAGATTATGAACATCAATATGTCATTTCTATGTTTGTATAATACAGACTCCTTGAAAATGCTATGTTGATTAGTTTTTTCATTGTATTTTAAACTCAGCTGAATTAAAATACAACATCTTGTCTGTTTAGTGGCTTAGGACCATTTGTTACTCAGATTAGAACTTGCCTTCTTCTTTTGGCTATTGACGCTGGTAGATTTAAAAATATTCAGAAGGAAAAGGGATTTGAGAGAAGTGGAAACTGGAAACTGGGATGATTAAAGAATTCATATTTCATGTAACGCATGAACAAAACCCTGCAATATTCCAGCACACACATGATCAAATATTGGAATGGCTGTTAAATTGTGGATCTGAATAAGGTATGCATGATTAAATTAGTATTTATATAGATTCCTCCTATATTATAGCACGGTGTCAGTAATAGCAGTGGTACAGTAAATATAGAAAAGACCTATCAGGAGATCTGACAATGAAGGTTTTTGATTTGTTGTCTCTGAATCTGGCTTAATTAAATGTACTGGCATGCATGACAATGAGAATAATTTATTCATTTATTGTGAGTTTTGTTATTATGAATTAATAATAAGTAATAAATCATTTGGCATCATGATAGCTAACGTGTCAGTTTACAAAGAGCACATCTGACAGCTGCAGGGTTAAAAGTACAGCTACAACTGGAAACAGTTCCAGTGACCTCAAATCTATTCCCTGACTTTTAATTTGAATCATATATTCATGATTTTAAAAATAATTTAATAGTAAAAATGCAGCTTCTATAACTTCCCGTGGTTATCAGAATAGACTATTGCTGATCATCTTGGGGTGACGTTTGAGGTTATTCATTCACTCAGTCATTCACTGGTTCATTCCACAGGCTGCATTCCCTCAGCTTCCACTGTCTGATCAGTCTCTTAATAATGCAACACTATTATTTTAAGAAATGAACCTCCTTGAAACGAGGAAGGATATTTATGATTTTAATCCATAAAAGGCTTGCCGGTTATCCCCTGGAGGTGTCACAATCTCAGCTTTTGACCACATAAAAAGACACTGAGATTAGCAGTAAGAATATACTGCCCTGTGGTTCTCTCCTCCTCCTCCTCCTCCTCCTCCTCCTCGACAAAAAGCCTTTATTTACAGATTTACACACTCCCAATGGGAGGAGCATAGTTTGTTCATCCCGCCCTCTTTTAGTATTTTCATCACTTCCCTCGACTTTAATGTTTTGGTGTAATCTTAAGATGCTTTGGGGTTGTGTGGCATTTTGATTGCTTTTTTTTTTTTTTGAAGGTTCCGTCATTTTTTTTTGTTGTTGTCAATGTCTTTTTTCCCCCCTCCTTTTGCTGCTTTGTTTCAAAGCACAGTGCACATTATAGTATATCTCCCCGGTAAACGGAGTGGATGGGAAGGAGATGGAGGAAGAGGGGGGTACTGGATAGTGGTGCGGAGTGTGAAGCCTCCCTGGAAAGAGCTGGCGCTGAGGCCTCCAGGGCTGCGGGTGGTTTTGGCAGCTCGGCCAGCGGAGTGGGCACTCTCTCAGACATCTGTTTGCTCACTGCTGCTGGAGCTGCTGGCTGGCTGGATGGATGGCACGGGATGGAGGGGAGGGAGGGAGGGGGTGGGGTGGGGTGGGGGGGTGTGGAGAACTGGAGAGCTGGAGCATTCAGTCACAACCAGCAGCAGAGCATCTTACCCAGGATGGACAACTCCACATTAGAGCTATCAAAAGTTATGAGTCATATTAACGTTGCGTTTTGCCATTTACACGGTGGTTTCTAGAGTACGGCGGGGAAGTTTTAGATTGTGGATGTCGGTGTTGGGATGCAGCTCATGCAAGGACACATACTTGGATAGAAAACACTCAAATCTAATTGTGGGACATTATGCAAACTTCTTATTTCAGCTCCTGGATGTGGTTCTCCATCTCCCTTCTGTCTCTCTAGCACAGTATCTCTCTATATCGAGGACCTAAAACAGTTATATATGTGCCACCCCAGCCCTGCACCCATATCTCTCTACAAACACACACACACACACAGACACACACAGACCTCACTTCCTCGCGAGACAAACCAATCCCCAACAGCCAGAGGGTGACACCGCAGCAGGCAAACTCATAACACTGATGTCCAAGTTGAGCTGCTGAGGCTGCTCTTTAAGGAACGAGTTCCTGTCCACTCCCAGCGCCACTGGACATGTGTGATCCCTTAAAGAAATCAACCTAGTAATTCGTCATGCCAGAGTCCCTGTGATATTACTCAGTCAGCACAGCAGCACCCTTAAACAGCGCGAGAAGAAGACTGCAGCTGTTATTAACGCAGTAACTCAATTGAGGATTGTCGTAAAATTAACACCAAACTGGGATGGCATTGTTTTACTTTTAACAGCTGTGAACATCTGGTCAAGTTAGTGCATCGTTTAAAGACTCGGATTATTGTAATGTAACTTTGTTATGATGCTATCACATGCCATTTAGGGACTGTGTAAAAATTAATAGAGGGAGGAGGACCAGTAGGGGACTGGTGGTGTGTGTTGTTTTCTGAAAGGAGACTAATTTACATTTTTCTGTGGACTGTTATACATCCCAGAGTTAAATTTAACCGTACACCCCTTAAAAAATAAAGCAGAGAAAAGTCCAGCAGCTCCGACCTTCACTTCTTTCTGCACCTGAACCATAGATTTTGTGTACAGATCTGAACAGAGAGCGCAACCAGTGTAAAAGCAGCGTGTCCACAAGTGTGCAACGAGTCTATAAAAGTGAACACCTAAGTTCAATCTCTTTCCTGAAACTCGGATAATTGCTAAATGCATTAATTTTGTGCAGTTTGATGTCTATGAGGCAGTTATTGTTTCATTATTCTTTAAACTGAGGTGCAACTGCTCAAATATTCAGTGGATTTGTAGTTTTGAAAGCGAATGCGATCAGTTAACCAGTGTCATATCACTTTGTAACACTGAGGAGAGGGTGTTTTATTTTTCTAATTCATGAGAAATGTCCAAAAATGACAAGGGGAAGTGGAAAAATAGTCTCCTGTTCCTCGCCCAAATAATTTTTGTACAGTCCCTCACTGACATGTAACGAGTTAAAAAGGGTATAAATTCTGAGTTTGCACAAGCAGCCCTGAGGACAACAATATGGGTGTAGCCACACATTATAAAATTCCTTAACATGTAAAATAAAAGTGTTTTGCTTCCACACGCCCTGTTTTTAAAGGTCAAAAAGTGACAATGTTGCCAATAAAAAATAATAATCTATAATTTATTTTAGCAAAATATATTCAGGTTTTGACTGAGACAGGTACAGGTAAGAGACACACACTTATTGTTCGGAAACATTTCTTTTATTTTAATAAAGAATGAACATGATGCAGCCACCAGACAGCCCACCTCCACTGCCCTGACACTGAATGGCATTCCCCAAATGTGACTTGGCAGTTCTAATCAAATGATTTAACACATTAAATCAACCTTTCCCCCCCATAATCAGATTATGCGAGTGCACTGTGCAGCATCTCCGCAGCATACAGTATACCTTAACCTATTAATATGGCCAACCTTGTGTCAGTGATTTCCCTTGCGATGGAAACAGTATCATGTTAATTATCACAACCATCTGGTCTGAGCAGTGGAAAAAAAAGCTTTCTGTTCCTCGCGCAGATTTGTACCTGTCAATCAAAGTCGGCTTCAAACAAGCCACTGGGGCTCAGGAACAGCACAGAAGAACCACGCTCCAGTCTCAGAGGATTTAGGAGTGGCGTTAAATTAATCTTCAGCTGGCAATTTGACTCTCCTCTCCCACTATGTTGTTGCTCTTACCACAAATCATTATTGATTTTGGTGCCGGCTTCCTTAATATGGCCAGTAAATGCTGTTTATGGATGTTTAACATGGTAATTTTAGCGAGTGTGTGGGACTGCTTCATTTTTATCCTTGTAATAGTTGTCAGAGGAATTTCACTTGTGTTCATTGTGTGTGTGTGTGTGTGTGTTGAACATTTAGGACAAAAAAATTGCATTTACACGACTACTTATTTTCCAATTTAAGAGTTTATTTGTTTTCCCACAGATCAAATTCCTTTCACTTCTTTTTTTTAAGAGTGTGTTTAGAGCGTGACAAAGCTGGGATCCTGAAATGAATCACTGCATATGACTACCGCTGTCCCATGACATCACCGTGTTTGGATCATGACCAAAGCACAGAGAAGGAAGGAAAAGAAGGAGAAAATGAAAAAAAAAACTTTAGCCACCAGAGGACGGGGTAGAAACGCAGAAAAGGAGACAAATGGAGGAGGCTCGCGAGACAGATGCTCTCCTCAAGGTGAACCAACGCTGACCCGTCTGCCACATAAATTATTCTGTAGTTTCAGACTCCATTCCAAAGTTGTGGAATTGGGTTACAAGATAATTTCACAGGCCACTTGCTTGTCTTCCTTGGCAGTCCAACTGGCTAATTGAAGAGAGTGATTTCCAGTTTGGGCAACTATTCAGAACATGGCAGTCAAAATCTGAATGATTTGAAGGCTCTCTCTCTTTTTTTCTCTTCCTGTCACTCTCTCTCTCTCTCTCTCTATTCTTTTTTAAATATTCTGAATATTTTTCTGCTCATAGGCGGACTAATTGTAGGGAAGAGGAAGCCGCTCGCGTTCTGATTGACAGTTTATCAAATATTGATAAATAAACAGAGTGAAAAAAGGGCCTTCGTCTCGCTGGGAATTTTAACATGAGCCGATTTAAATTAATTTTACAGTAAAAAAAAAAAACTGGCCGTGTTTTTAAAAGGAAAAGGCTCCAAACCAGATCATTTACACCAGTTTCTTTTATGCTGTTTAATAAAATCGATTTGTAGATTTTACTTGTGCGGGAAAATAAACCTACTTTAAAGGAAAGCTGACTTGCTTCAGCTCCTGATGAGGTCAAGCCATTTGAGGTGAAGGCATCCAGTGACCTGATCAGCTCTCAGAGTGCATCATGGGAGAATGACAGCAACTGAGCTAATCCTGGTGTGTTTCAGTAATATGGGCTCAGATTGGTCGCTGATGTGCTGTATTAAATCACCCTGGGCTGCAGTTGGGTGTCCCCCACCTAAACACCCTGCTTTTGTGTGACAGGGTGACACAAAAGGTCAGGTCGATAAATAGATGACTAAAAAAAGCACCAAAATAGGAAGAAAGACGCTCAAAAAGGTGTGAAGTTTACCTGAAATATAGGTGAGGTCTTTTTATTTATTTATTTATTTATTTTACATTGATGCTCCATGATGATAGAAAAACTCAGTGTGTTTCTATCTCTGTGTTTTTTTTTTATATTTACCTCCCCCCTAAAAAAAAATATAAGGGGCGCTAATTAAGGGCGACGCTAATTAATTTACTGGAAGTCAAAGTAATTGTGGATCAAGTGAAGTTCACGAAAAGCCGCGGCTACGGTACCCGGGGAGGAACAAACCTTATCTTCAAACAAAAGCGCGAAACGCTTTCACCTCCCCAGTCAGTCCGTGCGGATCGCGGCGAAGCGCAGCCTCATCACGGAGAAACGGTGCTGAGAAAGAGTGAGACAGACAGAGAGAGAGAGAGGGAGGGAGAGAGAGAGAGAGAGGGAGGGTGTGCATGTGGGAGAGAGAGAGAGAGAGAGAAAGAGAGAGAGAGAGAAAGCCAGAGCTAGAGCCAGAGAGACGAGAAAGATAAAGGAAAGACAGACGGAACGATAGACTTGTGCGTAAAAAGTACTGGTGCCCCCTTCTTGCTCCTTTTTTTTCTTTCTCAATTTCCATCAGACAAAAAAGAAAAAAAAAAGAGACCCCAAAAACCGGCTGCTTGGATGAACCAAAACCTATCGATCTGTCAGTACTACACCTGGATTCACTGACCAGCCGCGCAGCAGGCATGTCCCGAAGGAAGCAGAGCAACCCCAGGCAGATCAAACGTAAGTTTCCTCTCCTCTTCCATGTTGTCTGACCGCCGCAGCGCGTCTCCGGGCTGATTCGAGCTCGCAGGATCCGGTAACGATAGTGACCACACCGGAGCTGATTCAGCAGCGCTCAACTATCGCCACTCATGTGTTGCCCGTCACGGTCCACATACGCTCCGGCTCCGCAGCTACATCCTATGTGTGCGTGTGTGTGCGCGCGTGTGTGTGTGTGTTATTATTTTATTCATAAAGAGGTGATCTACAATCCAAATCCCACGGTGCTGCTGGCTGAAAAACTTTCACCGCTGCTGCTGCCAAGTTGCAGGGAAAAACCAAGTTATTCGCTCGCTTGTTTGATGTTACTCTACCGAGGTGTTCGTCCAAAAAAACCGTGCATCAGTGCATCACTCTGGTCTGGATTCTCCTCTCCTACAGCCTCCCTTGGTTGGTGCCAATTAATCAGCAGTAATTCTACAATTACAGGCCAGTAATAATAAAGCTGCTGCTTTTAAAAGGCCAATTTGTTTTTCAAACTGCAATGCTGCTAAATGTTTTTAAATGTCTAACACATTGCATGCCTCACACACTCTCAACACCCTCTGCAACACTTGCAGATGTGTGTGTGTGTGTGTTTTGTGTGCGTGTAAAAGCATGCTCACACACTTATTCCAACTTCATAATATAGCCTTATAGATGGTGTAAATATTGATGAGCAGGACTGGAAGCTGAGCCTGGTGGTGTGAAAGAGGACCAGTGGTGCAGGAGGGAAGTTGTGTCAGGTTTTAATTGCAATTTGACTGAACTCTACCTGGAAGCGTCAAACTCAACATGGTTTACACATATTCCATATTTTGATTAAAATTCATATTTTTTAATTATTGTTAATAATATTTGTTTATAATACAGGGGGATTTTAAAAGACTGCTGTGTAACCTGGTGGCCTGCATGAATTGAAAAGTGTGTGTATTCACATTTTGGAATTTTTAGCCATAATTCATATTTTTTTAACAAAAGATTTTAAACAACTTTTCAGAATTTTAATGCTTTTAAAGGAGCCTTTGGGACATCTGTAAATATGTGGGGATTTGTACACACACACACACACACTCTCACACACACAGAAGCACATGGACATAAACACACTTTCACCTCTCAAATACAGCTGACATCTGAGAGTGTGTGAACAGTGTGTGTGTGTGTGTGTGTGTGTGTTCAGTTTGTCCACTGCATGCTGCTGCAGAAAGAGGCTGAACACAGACTACATGCAGCACTTTGTAAGACATCAGTGTGAGGCTTTTTAAAAAAAAATAAAAATCCTGTCCTTCAAGTTATCGCGGACAATTCGACTTAAAGAAAATATTGTTTGGCCACATGTAGGTGTGTGTGTGTGTGTGTCTGCGAGTGTGTGTGTGTGTGAGATCACATGCATGAATTCATGAGGCGCCTGTTGGTACACAAGAGCGTTTTCTGACATTTGTGCAGCGACAGGAGAGATTTTGCGTTTGTCTTGTTTTATTTCATGTGTGACTCTTTGTTTTTTAAAATGTTTAGTTGCAAAAAATTCTAAATCTATTTTTTGGTTGAAGAAAAGTGGGATTTGTCAGTGTTTTTAATGCTGCACTGCTCTTTGAAAGACAAGGAAAATTAGATTTTTTTAAATCTGATATGAGCTTTATAAAAATTTTCCAGTTTAATGTTTTAAATATTTTAGTTTGTACTTTAAAAAGTATTATTAAAATGTTTTTATGACTCAATATAGTTTTTCCACTTCTTTTCCCTAAACTTTAGAATGCCTTAGTCCACTATTGTTGCCATTAACTTTGAATTGAAATCGTCATTTTGCAGAAACACCTTTTTATTCCAACTATCTGTGACTTCGTATTTGTGTTTTCGCCGGAACCCCACCACGAACCACTTCCAATCAACAAAGAAGCACGACAACGTATGACGTGATTGGCCCGCTCGCTTTTTTGGACCAATCCCATCGTGGCATCCAAATTTTTGTTGTCGAGCGAAAGGAAGTCGAAACGCCCGTGTTGCGCTTTCGTCACTGTGACCTGGCCTTTTTGTGAATTAGTATGTCATGTGTAAGATCTTGTTAATATGGAGCCGGTTGTGCAGCCGTATAATCAAGCTCTGGTTGGAAACAGAAAGGTCACGAGGAGCCTAGATCCTCTCTCCTACCCCGGGAACTCTGGGAAAAAAAAAAAGAGGCCGAGGAGGCATCGCACAGAAAGTCAGCACAGACAGTCATTCTAAAGGACAAAAAGGTTGTTGGGCGCAGTACCACCACCCCCTCCACCTTCCTCTCCCCCCCCCACACTTACCCCCTCCTCCCCCTCCTGCATACATTGGACCGTTATCTAAAATTGTGATTTATGCAGTATTTTAATATTTTGCTTATTCTTTCCCCTTGGGTGCTCTCTGAGCGGTGATAAAAAGGCGATGCTGAAAGAGCACCATTAATTTGCTCCGATGACTGGGGAGATAAGGCCAGATAATGGGAAAGATAAGCAGAGAAGATATACCATCAGAAACCCGATTATTACCATTAAAATTCCAGCCCAGCAATCTGCAGCTGGCTGATAATTCCTTCTCCGTTTCCACCACTTTGGATGATAAGGCAAAAAATAGTCACTCAGTGCTCCTTGATTAGGCTGCCTGGATATCCCGATAATACAGTGATAAATTATGTATTTTCCCCCCTTGTTTTTTTTCTCTGAAATGTTACATCTGATTTTTTTATATATAAATATATATCCCTGGCCCCTTCTCTGTATCCCCCTCCCCTTGTTGCCTTTCCAAGAAAGCGGAGGAAAAAAAAACCCATACACTTTTATTGTAATAAGAGTTTGATACAAAGAGGAGATAGTGGTGGAGGTGTTTTGTGTGGGAGCACATATCAATGTTATCAGCTCATCTCCCAGGGCCAGCTGCTAGCTGCTGTTGTTTTTAGCCTTATCACCTCGTGCCAATATGCCAATAAATTGCCCAGATTGTTAGTCGTTCCAAGGCGGGTCAGTAGAATTTGACAGGAATGATGAAAATATCGCTGATGCTCTGCGGATTGCGATTAGCTGCTGTAATATGATGTGTGAATTCCACCAAGCTCCCTCTATCCTCTCTTCTCCCTCCCTCCTTCACTCCCTGTCTCTCTCTCTCTCTCTCTCTCTCTCTCTCTCTCCCACCCCCCCCTCTCTGCCTCTCTCTGGCTGCTGGTGGTGTCCATACCTCTATTCGTACCGAGTGGAGAACATTTTGATGCTTAATAGGAAGGAAAGATATGAACAGGCTGAATTGAAACCAGGCCCCTCAGAGTAATTTTTCTGTAAAATTGCCCCCCAAAGTTTCACGGCGTAAAGGGGAATCTGGATGATGTAGGGAGCGTGCCTCCACCAGTGTTTATGGGAACATATTGAAGCGGCCCTCTGAGGCCATGCGCGGACATCTAATGTCAAATGTGCTTATTAAACTGACTTAGTGTTCTCCCTGTTACTGTTGTCTTCACTATATGGACCGTCTGAGAATTCATGCTGCTTCCTCTGCCTCTTTTACTCGACACACAACGAGAATGAAGCACCATACTGTAGTGATTACTGTAAGTTTGTATAGCACCCGAGTGGCAAGTGCACAAGTCCCCAGAGCTTACCACTATGTCATACTGTCAAAATGCCTAATCTACTCATGTGATAGTGATCTTACATCTGTAAAGCTGCAGTGTACAATGAGCATGTTTTTTTCTTTTGTCCCCCCCTCCTTGTTTGGCATTGTTTTTTCATTTTCACCCAGAATACATTGTGGATAAAGTTGGAGCAGGGATTAGTGATGCAGTGGCAAATGTTGCTCTCCTCGCCTTTTCTTCCTAGATGCAGTGCCTTACTGATACACAGCATTTGTCATTTTCATGGAGCCGAGTTTTAAGGAGAAAAATATTTCATTTGACTGCTTGGCTGCAATTTGCTTGTGATTGTTAACTGCCTCTGCATGTTCTGACCTTTAAGTAAACCTAAATCCAACATACTGGCATATTAAGGTCCCTGCTTTTCTCAACTAGTCCGTTTGAAACTGAACCACAGCTGAACAAGGTTCCCTGCTACAGCTAAAAGTCTGCTTTTTATCATAGCAACCATTTTTTCCATCTCCGCTCTACAGTTAATCTCTCCAACTCCTTAGCATAAGGCCACTTTATGTAACGTCAGCATACTGTTTATCATATCAGGTGACATTTCTATCTTTGAGGGGCATTTATCAGAGGCAGATTACACTAGTAAGGGATAAGGGGAGTGTTTACTGAATTGACTGCCAACATCCTGTATCTGAATTTGTGTATATGAGTGTGTGTTTGCTTGTGTATACATCGGTGCATGTACAGTATGCTCGACAAGCATGTGGCTATGTGTTTTAGCAGAAGGATCGGAGCTGTTAGCTTGACGTATTTTGTATTTTCCTCTCACCAGGACACGCTTCTCATCCACATTTCCCACAACTTAGTTCATCTTTGCTTTCTCGCAAATAGAAAGCTGTGGAAGTCGTATAGGCTGCGTCTCACCCTTGGCCCACAAACGCTGGCAGCTCTAGCAGTCAGATGTTTTGGGGGTGTAAAATCAAAAAATGTTTGCATGCCAGCCTCCCTGTATATTTAAGGGTCTCTCTTTCATTGGGTGACAATCACGCCGTGTCTCTTGTGTTTCTCTTGTTGATTTCTGTCAGAAGAAGAATGGTTGTTGAATGCCAACTTTCCCTCAAACATCTGTTCCCTGCCAATAACAGCTTGTGCTGTTGCCTCGTCTTAGCTGAAGGATCCCCAATTGCCTCCTCACTTTTGACACAAAACAACAATGCAGATGAATGTCATCTCCTTTTAATGTTTTCTTCCTATTGTGTCGAAAGTAAAATGTTTCTTGTGTAGAGGAAGTCTTTGTGCTTACAGTACTGCTATATCTGCTTATGTCACAGACTCCACAGCTATAGGGAGAGGAATCTATAGCAGCTGCTGCTTCCTTTCTGTTGAAAACAGTGCTGTGTGATGTGTTGGATGAGCTGGGGCTGGCAGCCGATGGACTGACGCTGTCTTATTGTGCCCTCTCTGTAGCTGTAGCCTGCAGTGCCTGGACAGCAGTGTGAAATGTGGGCAGGGTTGCTGCAAAGGTGGAGGTCACTTCCTCACACAGTTTCCTCTTTATCTTCCTCTTTCCTGAATTCCACTGCTATTATTCCAATAACCGCTGGTTCAAGCTGTCACCATTGTGCTTTTATTCAGGCGCTGGAACTGTCACCAATGTGAGGAAATTGTTAATTTCAGAAAAATGTCCAAATCAAACCCCGAATGCCTGTACTGTTTGCTGGTCGTGTGTTTCCTTTTTCAGTTTTACATTTCAGTCCCTAACCGTATTTCTCTCTGTTTATTTAGATTTTATATCAATGATGTCCATTGAGCCCCCGGGTAACAATTGACTTTCAGCCTGCTTTAAGTTAATAGCCTTGTCTCTTCCTTGTAGGGATCAATATTGGTATTAATTAATCACCATTATCAAGAGCAGGATCTAGTTCCATTTGTTGTTACATCAGCAAAATATCAATAGAGAAAGTGGACTCCCTGATCGTCATGGCAACTTCATCTCTTAGGTCAAAGAGAGTTTATCTTATCTTGCTGCTGAGAGTGGCAAACTGCTTGGGAATCTAGTTTAGACTCAAAGATCATCGATTTAAGCTTTTTTTCACCCCCACCTTGTTGTTTCAGGAGAGAGGGGGTGAAAAAAAACAGAGAAAGGCAGCATTCTAATCACAACAGAGATGTAAGATTTAAATATTGATGTCCAAAGGCCATTACAGCAAAGAAGGCCTCTGGTCTCGCTGTTGTTCAAGTACGTCCTTTTAAGACCCAGACAAAGCTTTGATTATCAGAGGTGTCACCGTAGAGTATGTCTGTATAGCTGACAGTGTGGGACTGCAGGGGAGATCAGTCTCCTGCAACCACCAGCACAGAATGTTAACAGATCACACTCCACATCCTGGTGTTCCTACAGGCCTCAGCACACAGCACATCCTGGCACTCGCTAGTTGTGTAGAGATGAAACAATTAGTGGAGTCGCAGACAATTAGCTAGCAACAATTTTAACAATAAATTTATCTTTAAGATATTTTTAACAAAAAATTTACTTATGTCACTTTGTCAAATGGGAATATTTTCAGATTTTCTTTGTCTTCTGTGAATATATTTTGGATTTTACACTGTTGCTGGAGGAAAACGAGACATTTGAAGATGTAAACTTGGACTCTTATATCTGGCACTTTTTACTATTTGCTGACATTTAATAATCCAGTGATGGATGAAGTATACAGATCTTTTAAGTAGCAAGAACCCACTGTGAAAATAAAGAGCAATTAGTAGAAAAATGTACCTAAAGCATCAAAATAAACGTATGCATTATGCAGAAAATGACCTACATGAGCATTATACATTTTGTGTTATATGTTATCCTGATGAATCTGTGTGTAAATAGCCTTTTCCACTGCAGAGGGTAGAGAGGTGATGCTGACTTTTACTTTTATTATGTTGTTTTCTTTGTCAGCATAAACATTTTAAAGCTTTTGTTTTTGTTTTGAATGTAAAATCCAAATATGAAAAGAAATTAGTGATGACAACTGTCAAAAAAAAAACCCTCAAAATAATTATTTTCCATAACAGAATAATTATTATTGTGCGTCTGAGAATATTGAGATTCACCCTAAATTCATTTTTTGGTAAATATTTTTCCAGCACATTATTTTTTAACCCAGATCCTTTTTTATGCAGTGAAACCCCAACATGATTAGAAGTGTCAGTAATGAGTTGCCAGTTTTGTATGTGCATTATATGCTGCAGAGAGTGGAGTGGCCTGTTCTCATGGGAAGTCTGGTCTGAGCTATTTGGGTAGCGGCAGGCCTGGGTGCTTGGATGTACCTCATCATGCTGCAGAATGCTCCTCAGGGTTGGAGCAGAGAGCAGGGGCACTGCCTGCTTTTTTTTCTTCCTCTTTTTGCCTCCGGGACACAATTGCCTCATTTAACATTCTCTATTTGGCCCCTGCCAAGAGGGGAAATAGCCAGGGTGAGTAAGAGAGGCCGCCACACATCATGAATTCTTCTTTCATTTAACTTGCACAGTCCCTTTTCACCTTGGTGATGCACATGGATCAGGAATGAAGATATTGCTCAATTAAGGGGATTTCTGAGGTTGCTCCTGAGGTATTGCAGTTATTTTTGTGCCATGCCGAGGTTTTGATGTATCATGGATATGGATATTGAGTTCATCACATTTGTGTGATGCTTTGACATCTCCATAGCCCAGAAGAGAAACAGCTCGGCGCCAGCAACAGGAACTCTCCTCTGCCATATTCAAGAAATAAAGTCCAGGGGTGGAAATCTGTCAGTCTTCCATTGCCGGCATATAAATAACTTTTATGTGTCTATTAAGATTCTTTTTGTGTATTTCAATTTAATTAGCTACAGTTAATCAAAACATTTTCATGGAATATGTCAAAACTGATATAAGGGTTTTGACTGAATCTTGGATGAAAGAATGGAAAGGGACTGCTTGGAAATATGACTCACATTTTGCAGCAGGCATTGTCACAATATGTTGTCAGCAACATACAGTAAAAATTATTGGCTGAGCTTTGAGTTTGACTTGTGTCAAAATTGTTTCAGGAAATAAAGATAAATGAAATGGTGATTTTCAAAAACGGAGGATAATGAAGGGGGATAATTTGGTGAACACCATTTCCAGAGCAGGATAGTAGCTGGCACACCAGAAAGTGACGCCCTAATAGCTGTTCAGTCTAAATCTCTGGCTTGGCAGGAATTACTGAGGATGTGTTTGTCGGGGAAGAGGAGGCGGGAGGGGGGGCAGCACGGTGCAGAACTTTGCATCGGGTTGAAATGCACCAGGCTGTATAGTTAAGGGATAGCTGGCAACAGAGGATTAAGTAACAAGCTTTTCAGTTCAATTTGTACATCAGCATTTTCCGCCAGACGAACGGCACAAAACACACAGCATCTTAAGGGTTCAGTGGAAAATCACTAATGACAAAGCTTTGTAAATAGATAAACAATTTGTGTCAAATATGCTGAAAATATAAAACAAACTTCAAAACATGTTAATACTTTAAAGAGGCTGTGTTTTGATTTGCACCATTGCAAAGCTGGTAAAGCTGTTGACAGCAGAGCTTACACATCATGTGATCAGAGGCCATATCTGCCTGCATGTGATTAGCAGGGAGCACTGCAACAGAAATAGCCATAATGGAGCGATATTCCAGCCGGAGCAGGTTGATGATGATCGATTATATTTACAGTAAATTATGCAAATCAGTTTAGATGGGAGCGTGCACGACGTCGGGCGGTGACGACAAAAGTGACGTCTCCTGCTTCTTATTATCTCAAAGCGGGCTTTGTGAAGTGACAGAGTAAACATCCAGAGAGAAATGCAGCCGCTATTATTTCAGAATCAACCAATTTTCTTTTTCTGTGTATTTCAGAGAATGCTTATCTAGTAATTACTAAAAACTGTTGACACTGAGCAAGTGCTGTAGCCCACTAAAATGCCTTTTTGTCTTATGATATCAGATTGGATTTTTATCTTAGGTTCACGCAACCATGCATCCCTGAAAACCGAAGATAACTGCCTCAAACTCCTTATTTCCAGCATGAGCGTAGAATTAAGAGGCTCATTTTGAGAAACCACAATCATTACATCCTGTGTTCATTTCTTTGGTGAAATACTGATAACACTTTTTTTTTTCTCATTCCGGCTCAGTCCAGGATGTGTCTGTGAATCTCTGAGACATACATTTGACCATAATCAAGTTTTTTAAGCTTCAGAAACAGGATAACAACTGGGTCAGATGATAAGCTCGGGCAAAACAGGGAAAAAAAAGCCTCCTGTGATAGACGAGGAGAAAATCTGATTGATTGATGTCTGCTGGCTTTGCCACCATCACAAGCCAGTTGACAGTTAGTTTGGGATCAGATGATTTCACTCTTAAGATTGGGGTTGAGGGGGAGCTAGGCAAATATGAAGGACACAAAGGTCAATGGCTTCTCTCCTCCTCTCTGTATCTATCTCTCCCTCGCAATAGCCTGCTTTGACAAACTGTAATATGTTGCTAAGCTTTGTGGCAGCAGGACACATGGTCATAGTTTGTACAGTAATATCCTATTGCAGTAATCTCACAAGGAATGATTGAAAGTGCTGGAGGAATCTGGTACTAGCAGGGACCCGTTGACATCATCAACTGCTGTGGACTGGCACATGTCTCCTGACTTGTTTGAACTGAATTTTCCCATGGGATCGAATAAGTTAAACAACAGCTCTGACTCGAAGTGAATCTGTTATTGTAGGCAGGATCTGATAAGGTGGCACCATGTTATGAGTTTGTGTTGCAAAGAGGCCAAAAATGGAATCTCCAGCGAGTGTCTCTCTGTGGTTTCGGAAAAAGACGAACATGGAACCGTGACAAAGGATGATTGGATGCATATTGTAAATAAACACCCAAGTCCTTTACGATTTCCCTCCCGCTCTCGCTTTCATAAAGATGTTCCATACAGCATTTCATCTGTTCTGGCTGCTTAGATCGTGTATCGCCGGGGCTGCTCTGGAGTTGACCCCTTGTGACAAAATAACAGTAACACTTGGATTAGGTTTAAGCGAAACAAACTCTTGCAAGATGGATTTTTTTGTGCAAGAAGAAGCCGTAATATTGCCAGTGTTGTTCATTCAGCTATTGTTATGGAGCTGAAATTTAATAAGACAGGACTTGGGTGCCCATAGTGATGTCTGCTATATTAAATAGAAGGCCGTGGTTCCTCTGAGGTTCCATCTCTAATAGACATAACAGACATGTCCATTAGCTTTGTATGGGGCTGCTTTCAAGATCAAGGTCTCACTTGTGATGAAGTGGCTATGCAAATGCAAGTCAAATTCTACTATTGTGAATCACTTGTTTTAATCAAGTTTTCACTGAAAGAAATGTAGCCTCCATTCAGCGCTACTAACCAAACAATAAAAAGGATAATCCGAAGACAATTCCCATCCAAATGGAACCGGACATCATTTAGGGGAAGAGACAACAACTCTTTGTTTGTTTGAAGTGGTTGATATGACAACCTTCTTGTCAAAGACTCAGGGCGAATAAAAGGGATTTGTAATTACCATAATTATCTCTTATATGTTTTCACCTAATGATGTCCGTTAAATGCCTGAGGCTTCATTTAGAGACTGCCTCACTGTAGGTTGGCATAGACTCATAATACAGCATGTTACATTACACAGCGCACAAGTAATGAACTTCTTTCATCAAAGATGTTTATCGTGCAGTGCTTCTGGGGGGAAAAGCCAATATACTTCAGCTTTTTGTTACAGTTGGATTATAACAATTCTCATAGTTCCCACTTATCTTTCAAATTTTCTCTACATGTGATATCAACCCAATTGGCTTCATGTCTAAACAGGATGGCTCTCTAATCTAGACCGCTGTTCGTTTCATGTAAAACATCTCATTTTGTGGCTTAGGCTGGTGGCTGTCTTATCGTTACATAATTCACTGCCCTCTCCGTGATTTTCTTTGTGGCAATTTATTTAAATTCCCCCATGTTTATATATTTCCTGTCTCCTTTCATTCAAAATGATTGCCTTTCATAAGTTCAAAGACTCATCTTCAAGACTTTTGGTAACTTTACAGATATGAATTCACAGTGGGAAGAAAGAGAGAGAGCGAGAGAGAGAGAGAGAGAAAAGCTATTTTGTTGGAGAGCAGAAGAAGGAGTGTTAGTGCATGTCCATCTCTGTCTCGAGGCCCCAATCCAGAGGTTGAACTAACCCCGATCAAAAGCACAGATATAGCACTCTAACAGTCCACACCTCAGCAGGTACAGCGTTTGAGAGATCATGGCTGAATACGTGTGTGCTGTTCTGCTCCTGCGCTAAGGCCCTCAGTCCTGCATGTGGCTCCGCTCCTGTGGTTGCTTTGGTCTTTGTCCGCCACCTATCAGCATATCAGCAGTGTCTCTGAAGCCCAGTTGTATAATGCACCATTTATGGCTTTGTGGAGGGAGATGGCGGTCGGGCGGCGGAATAGCTCCAGGCCTTCCCTTCAGTGAGTGGATTAACGGCGGCCTGCTTTAGCGCACTCTACCGCGGTGTGAAATCGGCCCCGCTTCGGCGCCGGCGATGAGGCTCCCTCTCTCTCTTTCTCTCCCTTTTCTCTCTCTGTTTCCTCACCTCCATGCAAAGCCTCTCCCAGCCATCTGTGAAATGTGGAAACTCTGTGTCTAAGTTGAGTTCAGATCCCATCCCCTCCGTCAAGCTGAGGCCAGGAAGCAAATGGGCAGGCAGTCGGCAGAGGGGGTTTGCGGGGGGAGAGGAGGAGGGGGGAGGGAGGGAGGGAGGAAGGAGAGAGATGAGGAGGAGGAGGGTGGCGGTGGGGGATCAGCTCACTGATGTCGTGCCGCGTGTGCAGGAACCCTGCCTGTTCTCCGCGGGCGAGTTGGAGGAGGGTCCAGGCCTGGGTGCCGGCCGAGAGATCTCTGGTTCCTGCTTGCAGGTCCAAATCCCCCCTCTGTGTGTGTCTGTGTGGAGGCGAGGCGGTGGCACAGCTCCCCTGAGCCCCTGCCCAGTCCTTTGAAGATAAGATGGTGATACAGAGTCCCTTTCGGTACGTCGCTAACCGATGGTCTTTGTGTGACACACATGCCTCTCTCCGTTGGAGCCTGCAGCTAAAACACCTATGGTCTTTACTGAAACGAATCAGCTGTATGGCCTCGGGTCAAATTAGATTATGAATGGGTGACAAAATCCTAGATCGTATGTTTAGGATATTTAATTTTTTCCCCACAATTTCATGCTGATAGCGTAGAGTTCTGCTGTGGTTGATATTGTATTTCTATTTGATTTCCCTCCACTGAGAAGAATCACTTTCAGAAATTCCTGGCTGCTGACTGAATTTTTCTCAGTTTTCCATGGCAACTAGTTGTCATCTTAACTCTGCTGATTTCGCTGCTATCTGCACCGTATTGCTCTTGATCCTGACAGTTTTTTAAACATGTTTCTCCTCTGCATTTATAACCATATTTTGTGGCACTCGCGGGCCAATTCTCCCACTTCTGGCTCTCCACAGCAGCTTTTCACAAGAGCGCCCATCATAATCAGGCTTTTGAATTATGAACCCAATATTCTCTTTGCTTTTTTTCCCTCCCCCCCGCCCTCTATCCTGTGGCTTTGGGGTTCAGATCTGTGCATAATGTCTTGTGATTGCATGGCATTATGGTAGTTTCGAAAGCCGAGTCGAGGTCCAGCCACGCATCATCTTTCCATAGACAATGCGGATCTCTGTGTCTCTCTGAGCTCATCAGGGATGGGGCGTTGATTGCTTTTTGATACCCCTCCAATGTGGATGAGGTCCTGCATACATCAGCTAATTAGAATGTACTTACAGTGTGTGTGTTTGTGTGTGACAGACCCCTCGCGTCTCATCAGATCCCCGGCCCAAGTGCTCTAACCACACTCACTAAAGGCTTTATCAAACTCAAAAGAAAAGCTATACAGTGCAGGGCTGGGGCTTTGTGTGTGTGTGTGTGTGTTTGTGTGGGTTTTGATGTCAGGGGAAAAATAAAACACTGAAAATGAGAAGAGAATACATAACGACGGGAGTTATTTTAGTATTTGGGGTGAAAATTCCACTTTGAAACCCACTCTATATACAACATGTGTAAGGAAAATGTAATGACAGCTGTTGAGTAAGTTATAAAAAGATTAGTGTGTTTAAGAGAAGAAACCACCTTTCTCGTGTTCCAGACCGCATTTGGTGAAGTTTAACTCCGTCCCACTGCAGTTAATGACGGCTGCTTTGCTAGGAGCCCTAAATGGATGGCATAGCAGCGGGGAGGGAAGTTGCAGCAGCTAATTAGGTGGTATCATCCCATGCACCTTGATGATATTGTTCTGCATCAGAGAGGGACCAGGAGAAAGTTATGCAGTCGCCTCACTGACTTTTGGGGCATTTCAGCAAAGGCCATATTAGTTAGACGCCCACAGCACCTAGTTTCCCCTTTCACTGAAACTCCTGCTCGGCTCGCCAAATGTCCTAGCCCATGCTATGATCTGTGGAAGGTACCGGGGCGTCGCTATATATTTCATAAAGGCATTCTATTACACCCCCATGGCTTGTGGGGAACAGCACACTGTGGTCTGGTCCCCAGGCAGGCTGAGAATAAAGCGTAGGACGTGGCACTGGAACAGAAATCTAACTGCTGTTTCTTCAGGTAATCTTGACTTCGATCTTAATTCCAATAAAGTGTTATTTTTTTTCACAGCATAAGCCAGATCCAAGCAAGAACACTCCACTCTGTATTTTTCGGCGGTTATACTTTATTGAATATCATTTCAGATAAGAGGTGTAATCCTTTGGGGCGAAGTGATGTATATTGACCAGCTCAGCGATAGTGATACGGCGCATGTCTCTGATCTGGAAGTGGTAAATAACGATTTGTGTCATCGGCTCAATCAAATGGCACGGAATATTGAAAACTGCGCTTATTGTTGTCAGCCTCCAACTTTGTCAGAGAGAGTCGGATATTTAAAGTGCCACTGCTGGAGGAAGGAATGATGCAGGGAGTTGCTTCTCTTGTACCAACTGCTAGCAAAATGAATGGAAAAATTAATTTGACAGTCAACTAGTTCATCAGTCGTTTAATGTTTTGAGCAGTTTTGATGAGAAGACAGAGGTGGTAGTGTTATTATTTGGTTTTATTTTTTTCAAGCCCTCAAAAAGTTGGTTTCACATATTAAGTATATGCATGTCACAATCAACACCAATCAAACTTAAAGTTCGGAAACCAGAATCATGCTATTATTTATCCAGAATTAAACATCCAGAAAGTCCGCTGATTAGCTCCACCAAAACTGCTTAGGTGTGGTTTGATTAGAATTTACTGACAACATAAGTGAACCGCCCAAGTGTGATTCAGAGGATGGTTACGTGGTAAAGTCACATTTTTCCAGTTGAATCCTGCCTAATTCTTCCCAGTGTGGAACAACAAGGAGAAAAATGCAGATGCAGAAATAAAATTTTGAAAGTGTCCCCGTGCTAATAGAGAGAAGTTGCTTAAGAAATGATCTTTGCAATAGAAATACAATAATATAAATGCTATTCCAAGTAAAATCTTGCGGTGTGTTCTATGTAGCACAGAAGTGACCTTGTATCAGTTCAAGTAGGACCATGTGACCTATGCACTGTGCTTATCTGGATAATTTTATTAGCATAGCACAGTTATCTACAATAATGTAATATATCTCACAAGATCAACATGTTTTATTTGTAAAGTCTTCATTTGCAGTGTAACTCTAAAATGTAGTGTAGTACAAGTACAAAATAGCAGAGCTGGAAACAGCAAAATTAAAATAATAATAACCAAAGTATAGCTAAAAAAATAGTTTGGTGCTTTTTAATATTTTTTAATGATTCATTGAATTGGTTTAGTATACAAAAATTAATGTGTCCATATTTATAGAGTTCATATTAAAATGTCTAAAATGTAACAAGCTATTTTTACAGTAATTATTAGTTTTGGCAGCCAAACGCCTGCATCAGTGGAAGCCTATTGTCCGTCCTCTCCTGTTTAGTTAGAGGATTGTGGAGTGTGCTGGAGTTCAAGCAGTGAGCCGGGTCACTCAGGTCAATACCACACTGCTACAGTCTCACCTTCTAGAGTGACTGGGTTCCTTCCATCAGTAGAGAGCAGCCCTCTTTGCTCCCACATGCTTCATTTCATCAGGGTTTCTTTTATCTTGACTGGCCAGGCCCATGACCCCTGAGCACTGATAGTCCAATAAGACTGCAAGAGAGCAGCACTGGGGCCATTGTGGAGACTGAAACGGAACTTAACTGGGTTAAGTTTTTCTCTCCCATTAAATGCAGGCTGTTTGTGTTTGCATGTGTGTGCGTTTGTGTGTGTCCATCGACCTGCTCGTGTGTCTCTTGAACCTTTTGAGGAAAAGTTCAGTTTGAGAAACTTCAAACAGACTTTCCTGGGATGGCGCATGAATAGTGACAGATTCAGCATGAAATATGTATCATCACTTAAATGCAAATTCATATTTGAAGCGTTTTGAGAAAATATACAATATGCCAAAGCTCCAGTAGAGCTAACACATCTAATTTTAAAACAGAAGAAAGAAAGGACTGGCCGTTATGCTCAGAACTGTTCAATTTCATGAGCCTGCAGAGAGTGCCATGTTTACTTTTCTTTGCATAGAAGAAGAGAAATGAATGCTCTGGGTTCCCTGTAAAGACAAACATGAAAGCAATCACCAAGGGTTCTTTAGGCCCCTTTCTCTTGTGTTGTGTGTAATGCAGCTTCTTTACTGCCTAGGTAGTCTCTGCCATCTGACTGCTGTTTGAAGTCAGCAGAAGTCGACAATATTTGCTTTTCAGCAGTTCTCGCCCACTGTGTCTCTCTGGTGCTTTTGAAAGTGTGACCAGTGTGGAGTCTCTATCAGCGCACTTCTTGGAAGAAATGGCTCAAATTGGGTGTTTGGTTTGTTGGTGGATTGACGATGAGGTGCTTGCATGTGAGGGGCCGCCGCTCATTGTTGTCACAGGGGTGAACGTGATGGACAGCTCCGGGCAGAGGAGGAGGAGGAGGAGGAGGTGGTGGGCAGCGATGGGGGGAGTTGGAGGGCGCACCGAGCCAGACTGGGCCATTAGGGAGTGGCAGATAGCCTCGGCTCAGACCTGCTGGGGTGTGATCTCACCAAAGAATCAAGAATGGGCCAGTCTCAGTCACTCCCCCCCGCTGCCTCCCCCCAACCTCCAAAAAGAAGTGACAGAGGGTGAAGGAGAGGGGGATTAGATAGAGAGTTTGACTGAAAGAAAAGGGGAAAGGTGCAACCCAAGTGCCAAACTAAAAAGCAGCTTAGCTCATCAACTTTATTTGATTTTACGTATTTAATTGGATGCTTAGCTGGATGCTTACTTTAAACTAGTGCAAATATATTTTGCCCTTTTTGAGGAATAGAAACCCTTTCTTCTTTCATAAAGTTAACCATATTAATCTTGTCTCACCACAGACTAGCTGTGACCTTTGCTTTGTAAAATACTGCCTTTGGTTAGCAAGTATTCATTGCCAACTTCCAATACGCTATGCCATGGAAACATTAATACTCATAAAGTAAGATTCCATGCTCAGCTCTCATTTCAGTTTATGCTTCAGCTCCTCTGCTCCTTCTCCATCCAGCTCCTTCTCTGCAGCGCCTCCCTTTTCCTTGTAACACGCAAGAGTCTTGCCATTAACCCAGAGAATTAGAAGGTGCAGCTCAACCTATTTCCAGTGTACTGTACAGCATGCTTACCTACTTGCACGAGCGCATCTTTGTGGATTTGAAGCACAGAGTACTATTTCTAATGGCATTATCCAGTGGGTGTGTGTATGAAAGCTGCTCCTTTTCTGTGGTGGAGGTGCGTGTGGGTGGGTTAGAGGGGAGGCTGCGAGGCTGCTGAGACCCCGCCGTTATCAGCACCAGATGCAGGTTGACTTCAGACTTTGAATGGAAGGTAAAGAGAGAGAGGAGGGAAATTAATGAGAGCCATAAAACCAGCAGGATAAATAATTAGCCAACTGGTTCTGAGATCTGTCCCTTCAACAGCAGCTGCAAACACATTCTCCCCGCCGAAAGTTTGTTTGTCAAAACTGCAGGCCGATGCCGTGAGCTGCAGCTGTATGCATGTGTGCTTTTTGAAGATTCAATTGTTTGGTGTTTTGCTGCGTCCTCCCTTCTTCATTCGTCATGTGTATCTGAGTGACAGGTTTCTCTGTCCTGCCACCGATAATTGGCTGGACCAGTGCTTCCTCCAAATGTGTGCAGCGCAGACAAACACACGAAAAAAAGACTATTCAGCTGTCATAATGTTCTTCATAAATCATCTGGATGAGAGAGTGTCATATTTGTGTCCACATTTTTGTTTAGAATAATCAGAAGAACATAATGTTGCTTGTTTACTCGTGGCTGATGTTCCCCAGTTGAGCTTCTAGAAAGGGCGCCGGCTGTAAAACACTTTGCTTTGTGCAGATACTGAACCCAACGTGTCTCGAAACGCATTTATGTCCGACAAGTGATGTCATTTCGCCGAACTGATTGCTGCTTTGCCGTGCCCTCATCAGGATCAAAGCTAATTTTTGCTGCATTAGAGGACACTTTGTGCCAGTGTACTGTGTGCTGATCTGGAGTGTTTACATGCGGTTCACTCCCTGAGGATTTTGTATTATTGTTGTCACAGTGTATGGAGCACAGCCACTTGTATTGTTCTAATACACCACCGGTAGATTTGAAAAGAGCTGAGCAATCACTGAAAGACTTACATTATCCTGCAGTCTTTGATCGCTATTCATGTCTCTGCGCTAAGTAATCTTCCCCTCTAATCTCATTCACAGATATAAATAAACAAGTAATGCTCTAAATGAGAGAGAGCACACGAGTGAACATCCAGAGGATTATGGTAATTTGTGGATAAATAGAGGTGTTTTAAAAATGTGACTTTTTATTAAGAAAGTTACTTCGTTTAAAAAAAAACTGTTTTTCACTCCATGAACCCAGAGAAATCAGTCAGTAAATTGCATTTTGTTCATATATTCTGCACGAGTAGACGATGAAGTGAATATCTTTTAATGCTTAATAGCAAATTCAGACAACACAATTTGTTTCTCAATAAGGTTTTGCTCCATGAATGTCAAATTCCCCTGGGAATTATTTCGATGGTGCAGATGAGTGTTTGCTCACTCCTGATTAATAACTTATACTGTAAATAAAAGCACAAAACTCTAAATACCATTCAAATCAACACACCCATGTTGCTGATTGATTTTTTTTGGAGTTCTCTCTTTTTTTCTAATCTCTTCCAACTTGACATTTGGAAAGTCAGAAATCAATTACGTCTCCTTCCCAAATGAAAGGCGGAAAAAACTAGTATATGACTTTAAAGTCAGCCTAGCTCGCCTTTGACACGGCACATTACAAAGGGAAAGGAAAATCACACTGCATACCTGATCCATAAAAAAAAAGCCTTTGAAATGGATTGCTGGGTGGGATCCAGTCTGGCACAAGTCATGGCATTGATGGCACAGCCCCTGGGCGCAGGGATACTTGGCCTGGACAAGACGGTTGCTGGGCCCGTATCAGTGGGCACTGGCCCATCCTCTGGGAGCTCCTAAGCCATGCCGTCTGAAGAAGAACTGATGGGGTTGGCAGCACATATGGGCATGCTACGGGTTTTATTTCAGTCAGAAACAGCCCCGATGTTATCGCCTTCAGTCACCAGCGCAGCAGCATCACCGTGGCTGACCGAGATGATTGGGCTTCACAGGGGAAGAAAAAATCCTGCTGCAAATTAACTTCAAAACTTTTCTTTTTGTTCCATCTGCGCTGCTTTAAAAATCATATATACATCCCAGGTGCTCAGATCTAATTGTGCAACCACCATTTCTATCTACCATGTTGTGTTCAGGTGACAATTTGTTCCAGCTAATTGGAAATTTTGCACTGGCTCTCCTTGCAAAATACATCAGCCTATCATGAATGACACTGATGTGATAAGCACGGATTCCGCTAGCAGCCACTGTTATTTCAAGCCAGCAAGGCTCAAGCATAAAAGTTGACAGCTGCAACAGTTTTCAGAAATAGTTAGTTGATAACCATCCACGGGGTAATGAAACTTCCACCTTTGATGAGAAGTTGAAAAGAGAGTGTTTCACTGTTGGCTTGGCAGAACATTAGACATGGCTGCAGGCAGGCAGGGGCCGGCGAGGGATCGTGCTGTTTTAATAGGGCTCATCCAGAGGTGACGAGAGCACTGCATGCACTGAACTGGAGGTGTGAGCTGGGGCTGCCAGTACATATCTTTTGTCTTTCATTATCTTTATTTCCTTATTATTTTAAATGGCCGGTGTGTGTGTGTGTTTTTTTTCTTCACTAGAAGCTTTTTTGATATCCATTTAGATTGGGGCTTCATTAAAAAACCTCAGACAATGGAGTGACTTCTAATTAAGAAGCGCCGCATCTGGCCCCTGGCACCCTATCCCGTTGTTCCATCTATTTTGCTGGGGAGAATTCATTTGTTTCTTAATTAAGAAAAACACCAATAGCGTGAAAAATCTGCTTATGGTACCTGAATCCTAATTAGTTAAATAGTGAGGGGAAGGGGAAAACACATTCCAGTAGCCCTAGAAATGAACTCAGAGCTGATAAAAATGAACTAACTAGCCTTGCATAAATCGAAGCTGGGGAGAAAGTGTACCATCATTATGGCTAAGACAATATGCAAACTATCTTCAAAGAAATCAAATTGCCGGAATGTTTTCATTTGCATGTATTAACCATTAACATAATGAGGAGAAGTGACATTGGACCCGGATTGTGTGTCTGTTCGGATTGATAACTCTGCTGCATCTGCAAATAGTCTCCTCTGCAAAATTATGCTAGCAGTCAAATCAGTGTTGAACTGTGGAGGGAGAGGGAGAGGAAGACAGAGAGAGAGGGGGCAGAGACAGAGGGAGAGCGAGGGGGGAGACAAGAGGAGGCTTTTGCTTTCTTTTTCCGTTTTATCAGGGAGCTCTGTGCAAACCTGCTGCAGTGTTGAATCGGAGCCATCATCCTCTGACAGCTATCCTTAAACAGGAAGGTGCCGCGAGTCATTGTCTCTAAGGCTCTGCGGAAAGCTGCTATGTGTGTGTTTTCGTGTATGTGTGTGTGTGTGTGTGTGTGTGTGTGTGTGCGTTTGGGGTAGAGAAACACAGGGGGGATGTGCCCATGTGGTTGCTAGCTGGAGACAGACCTCGAGTGGGCACACTTCACACTTCTCGCCCTCCTTCCCCCCCTCTCCCTTGTACATATCGGACACATGCACGCACACGCCTGCACACAGCCTCATGCATACATGTGTCACCCCCAACACTTCCAAAACACACACACACACATACACACACACATCTGAGTGCTTCCAGGATACCAAAGGCTCACTTATCTGTTCCGTAAAGACTCACCATGGCCCACATTGGCGAGTTGGCGGGCAACCAGCCAAATCCACTGTGTGTTCTCTACTGCAGGCATCATGCAAAACACTGAACTGTCTTCAATATTCAAAATAATTTTTCCAACATGCTATTTCCCAGGATCAGCCTCTTAGGTCAAATTATTCAATTAAGTGTCTGTTTATTACTGATACCAAAGCTGGGTGGCGGTTCTACTTATCACCTTTTTTGCAGATTGGTGTTCTCGCAGAATACCACCATAAAGATTGCCTTGGCTGTAATTAAAATGGCACAGAGACAAATTTGGCGCAGGGCTAAGACACGGGGAAATGAAGGAGGTAGGGGGAAAATTGCAGGGGCTACGTTCTGTCATCCAGCGAAAAAAAAAAGTTAAGGCTGTAAAGTGGCAAAAATTATTGTCAGGGTGCTACTGTACACCACAAAGGGGCAGGTATGAGTTAAAAAAAAGATGCAGCCTTGAGGTGGCGTTGTTGCCACCGTGGTGCGTTTTCTGTGTGCAGAAAATGGTCCGGAAACTAGGCTGTGCTTTGTGGGTCTGAGTGAAGCAAGTAAACAGGAGTCAGTGATGGTTGGTGTGGCAGAGCGGATGCTGTTTCGACGTCCTAAACGCCAGCCGGGCTCGCATCCATCCACAGGCCTGTGTGTTTGATGAGCTATTGGCAGGCTAGGGGGACACGTGTTCCCATGCCTCGTGGCAAACATACCTTTCACCGTCTTTGACTCCACAAGCCTGTGTGACTTCTCAGGGAAAAAAATATGAAAGAAATCAAAGCGCCAATAAGCTGAGGGTGTTAAGCCAGAGAGAGGGGGGAGAAAAAAAAAAGAAAAGAAAGACCTGAGCGACTTTGGATTTTGACAGAATCTTCATGTGCTCCCTGACAAAAATTTGCATTGTTATCACAGATAACTGCCGATGTTTTTACTTGGTTGTACATTTTTGTGAAATATGTAAAATGTAAACCGAGCCTCTAACGATTCCCTTAATGACGCGGATCTTGCTTTTCTCCCCCGAATCGCGTCTTAGCGGGCTTCTCAGTGCGGGATGTCTGATATCTGAATATTAAAAGGGAGTTTCAAGCTCATCTGCAAATGTGATTTGCACATATCACACTTCTGCAGTCGTCAAGCTGCTTCATCGCCAAGCTTCTGAGCAAAGAAGGCTGGGGAGGGGAGGGAGAAAAAAGAAAAAGAAAGATGCACATATGGGTTGCTATTGATGTATTCCATTTCTGACCTAATTTAAATCCCTGCCAACAAACTCATATGCATACTGTACATTTGCTAAATTACAGAGTGTAAACCTTGCCTTCTCACAGAGACAGGTGTAAACATCAATGTTGTCATAATGCACCACCAGTAAATATGATAATCGTGCCATGCTGCAATAGAGCACAAAATAATTTGGACATCATTTTGATGCCTGAGGGGCCCAGGGGAATGCCCTCCAGAATGAAGGTGGCCCATTGACATGCTATACACGCCAAGATATAATTATGGCTGTCTGTCTTTGTTCCTCCCAAGCTCCCTCTCAGAGCACTAGTAATTTGCTTGTGATATTTTGGTATTCTTTACGATTGAGTTATTCTCTGTGGACTTGAGTATTACATGGGTGTAAATGAAGATGCAGAGAAGCTGCTCTGCTGCCAAATCCCAAAGTTCAGAAACTGTAATATCGTAGCAGCAAAGTTGATGCTGATAGGAGCGAGTTATTTTGTGAAGCCTGATCTGAAATTTTATTTGGGATCCTGACACATGACGACTCCCGTTCCTTTCGATTTCGGGTGCCTGCTCTAAGTGTCATCTCTGGCTATCTGTGTGGGACTTTGCTGATAATAAGGGGCAATGCCAGAATATCTTTAGGGTATGCAGTGTGTCGAGCTGCGGTTTGTTGTCATGATAATCCCCTCATTTGTAATGTCGGGATCAGCAGGTTACGGCTCTCCACTTGCCTGCCATGTCAAGACTTGGGACTGGCGAGGTGGATTGTCATTTCTGAAGCAATATTTTGACAGTGCCTTCACTTTACTCGTATGCTGCAGCTCAAAGGTCAGAGCTGTGCCACTTCCATTTACTGTGTGTGAACACTCAATCCCTGAGGAGTGGAGCTCTCTACATCTCCCCCTGCCTCAGCCTCTCTCTCCCTCCCCGACACACACTAGTCGTTCCTTCTGCCTCTCACCATTTAACTCACTTGTTTTAGGAGATAGATGTCAAGGCTAGTCCCACACAGAGCTTTATAGTGGGTCTAAAGCTCCCAAATTGAAGGGCAATTACGACTTATAAACCTTCATAATAAGAGTGAACGGAAAAAGGCAGCTCTGTTCAGTTTAGCTCACTATGATGCCCGATTTCCCCTCCTGCCATCATTCCAATTAGTGTATCTTAAAGACAGCCTCCTCTCCCTCCGTCACTGCGGTTCTCGCCCGCCTCGTATCGCACACACTGCTAGGTATTTTTTTAAAAACACAGTCTGGTGTGATTGTTGCAACTGCACAATGTCTCAATGGTGTAGCTGTCATCCATTTTCCTGTGTGCTCGGTGCCACTCCTCAGACACAGAGGCAGGTTATGTCAACCAAATAAGGCCCTTGTCAGTAATACAAAAAGACATTGTTGCTGCTCCATTGTTACCTGCTCTGCCAGCTATCATATAGAAAGTGATGGAGTGACGGTGTTTTGGAGCGCGGTGCAGCTCCGGAGCCCCCAGGGGTATTATGGGTGTAAATCTCCCTCACACAGTTCTGCTCCAGGCCAGAGAGAGCATCATCATTAGCTGGAGCAGATGGAGGGGCTTCAGCACTGTTTTTGCGCTATCTTCTGTTGGACTATACTGCTGGAATCCTGGTTTGATACAATGCGAGTAGATGGGAGCAACAGCCCGAGCCCAGACAATGAATGATGAAATCCACATGAAATCAGATGAAAGCTACAGTACACACACACCCCAGGAGACTGATTCATCATTTATTTGTGAAGTGATGATAGTGGAGGTTTGGTTAACTACTGGGCCTGCTCATATGTTTGTGTTCTTTTATTGCGGTGGCAGAGGAGAATCGTGTAAGTTGGGTTTGACTGATAATGTCTTTGAAGGCTGATAGTGGTAGTAGCGATAGAGATCAGCAGAAAATAAAGTATTATGTACTATTTTGGGCATTAAACTTTTTATTGTAATACTCAAAGCAGATGATTTGCCACCTTTTTTACATTACAGTAAATAAAACACCTTTCAGACCATTAATCTGACAAAAAAGGCAATGTCAAGAGGTCATGTCAAGTTCTGGGAAGTTTTGATGAGCATTTTTCACTATTTTCAAATATTTTATAGTTAAAAAAATGTAAGGATGACATGAATTATTGTTTGTTGCTACAATAAATGAGACTTTGAATTAATAGTACTGTTATCATTTTGAAATAATTTTCCATATGTCTAACATATTTAATTGTAACTATTCTGTGCATCATTTTTTAATATTTATTTTCATTTTTTAAATCTATTTTAAATACAGCAGTAAAAATACCTAAAGAAGCATACAGTAAGTTCCCTGGAGTGTGGGAAATGTAAAAAAAAAATTGCAGAAAAAAAACTAAAAAAAATTAAAATTGCAAGTTTTCAGAGCTTTTTTTTCACTTGATTGGAGCACATTGTAAATATTTGATGCTTCATAAGAATCCAATATCAGCCTGATACTGTCTAACAGTTTAAGCCTGATTCCAAGCAGCTAATCAGTGCAATCATTTATCAATGAGGAGTATTTATCTCCAGCAGCCACTAGCTCCTCATTGATGCAGCACTATTTCACAGTGTGCTAGAGGCCCGCTATCCAGGGAGCACGGAGCGTGTGTGTATGTGTGTGTGTGTGTGGTTGTGTGTGTGTGTGTGTGTGTGTGTGTGCTGTCTGAAGCACTGGCAGAATCCTAATCTTCCAGCAAGAAGCTTCACTTGGCCAGATCAAGAATTAGGAGGGAGGCAGAGTGGGGGAGGAAGGGGGGGAAGCGGAGGAGGGGGAGAAAAAGCCCATCTCGGTCTGTGTTTTAAAGGACAGTGCTTTGAATGTCATTTGACAATTTCCTTTTAATTAGAACTAATTTACAGAAAGATGCCCACCAGCTAATCTTTACAGGATAATTAACTTCTATTTTCTTTACTTTTAATTAAAAAGTGGAAAAGATTTAGCTGATCCATAAAGAATTGTTCTTTTGAAATGTTCATCAGACTTCACACTTCTTTTGGCATTGGTAATATTTAGATCCTATCTGCTGCTCACAGTCTCCACTGAGTTATTGCAATGATTTTCTCCCCCTTATCCGAGGTATTAAGAAGTGGAACTATCAATAGTAGAAATAGGAACCAGAGGCAAATTAGAATTGAATTAATGAAGAATTTATTGCAAAAGGAACCCCCCATCCTTCATAATACTGGAATGAAATTGACATCTTAGATATATCCATTTCATAGAAATTCCTTGATGGGAAAATATTGTTTTATCTATATTATTTGATACAGTAATCATCTTTCTTTTTCTGAAGGCGCCCCATTAAATTCTTTGAAATGATGCTGGACTAAAAGCTAATTGTTGCAGAGGCAGTTTTAGCATTTACAATATTGCTATTTCAGCCCCCACATGCTTGCAGGCCACTGAATGTGATGAATATGAAGCTTTTCAGGTTAAACACCAGCATCTTATTGAGTACTTAAGACACAGTCAAGTGCCTGGTGCCTCTGCAGAATGAAAACTCCCTCAGACTCATCAGAGCTGCAGAGAAAAGTCTTTTCTTGCCACTGTTAGCACTTAGCACCTTCCAACAGACTTTACTTAGTGGAGATAAAGTGAGCCAATATGAGGTGAGCGTGCTGTAGACAGAGCCTCCACTCGTCTGCAGACGAGCCAATGGCTGAAGATGGATGCCCCCACTTAACCATGATAGCTCCCTGGAGGAGCCTCACTCAATGGCTTCATTAAAAGTGAACGTTCTAGTGAAAAGCTCGCTTATAAACCAGTAATTAAGACCACACATATTTTACCTGCTTTGTTTCAGCTGTCACATCCAGTGTACAGGCACATGGTTAACTTTTATTTCCTTATAAGTAACAGAATGACACTAATAAATCATTCAGCCAGAGCAGAAGCAAGTGTGTAACAGGAAGGACTTAAATGCAGCACACTGGCCATTTTAACAGCATTTTAATCCCTTCGTTGCACCTACAGAGCAAGTTACCCTGCAAAGGCGGCATTAGCTAAGCCCATATTACTTGGAGGACAAGCCTTGTGACTTTTATGGACCAAACATTGTACCAGTGTCCACTTGGACGTGTATGTGTCTCTGTAAACTCTAGAGAGGCAAGTAAAGTCAGTAGAGTGAAGCAGGACCCAGCTAACTCCACAGAGAAACTGGCTGGCATCTGCTGAAGCCCTCGGGCACGCTCAGAGGTGCCTCCAGCATTTTAATGGCATAGTCAAATGCCAGCATGTTTTCATGCCATTCCAATTCAAATTCATTGGATAAAGAAGTAAGAGTGTGTTATTCCCCTTCAACAGTCCAGACAGAAACACTGGGCGCAACAACACAGAACTTAGCAACTCTGCAAACATGCTGGGATCCAACGTTGTGTCTGATTGGAAAAAGATACTCGACTAGAATTATGTTAACAGCATTTGAGAAATGTGAACAAAAAAATAAATCCTTCTCTTATAGAAATGACTTTTCCCCTTGCATGTGGGTAACACTTTCACAAGCCGTCATGAGGAATCCTCGATGCTTTCCCAGCCAATGGGTGTGTCTCAGCTCTGCTGCACAAAGCCTGAATGTACAGTAATGTAAACTTAGTGTGCCATCTAAATGCATGATGTCACCAGATCACATTTAGATGCCTTGTCATCTTCAGCGCTGCGACCTCACAGAAGGATGTGCTCTCGTGTGTGTGGGGCTGTTTTACAAGGATGTGAATACATTTATTCACCCTCCCAGCCCCAACCCCACCCCACCATGAACCCGCCCTCCTCACCCCCCGTCTTTTTTCACCACAATTTCCAGATGAGCGTTTGGTGCTGAGTTTTCAAGCAGTTTGTTGACTGTTGATTGTAAGCGCCTGAATTTAGGAAGGCAGCCATTTCTAATCACGAGAATTACATTGCTTAGCAACCGGAAAATCAAGTTAAACAATACCATTGCTTATTCTTGGTCACAGACTGCAGCTCTGAGAACACATCAGTCTCCACTGAAGCTGTTCCACGCTCCTCCCAGCGCGCACACACATTTTACACACAAGCAGCCATTCACAGAGAATATACAAATGGTAATTTACTTCTGACTTGTGTTACAGCATTAGCTCCACATTTAGTTTGATCACAGAGTGTACAACTCGGAAAACGGCTCTTTTTTTGTAACATTTTATACAGTATGAAAAAAGATGTTTGAAATGAAACATTCCTTTGAGGGTTCCTGTAGCATATTAAGCTATTAAGAGTTGCGTAAATGGTATCTATTTCATTACAGTGATCAAGGATTAAATTAGAGGCTTGAGCCCTGTAACATATACACTAAGTCTCCTCCAAGGCTGAGGGAGCCCTCTGCTTCCCAAAGGTCATTAGAGCTGAGGAGAGAGTATGGCCCCCAGTCTCTCCTCGCCTCTCTCTACTTTCTCCTCCTTCTCTTTCTCTTGTCTCTCAACCTTCCCAACCTATCCTACAAGATGAGACAAAATACTTTTTTTCCACAGAGCGAGTGTTTATCCATTTTTTTCTCCAGCTGTGGGGGTAAACAAATGAATGTGCATGTAAACCTACCTGGCTCACAGCATTAGGCAACTCAAGACAAAGTCTATATTTCTATATTTCCTCCCCCGCAAAAGTTCCTGTGTGTTCACCCGGAAGTGAGGAAGCTGGTGTTGGCACAAAGGGCCAGACACAGGGAGCGGAGTTGGCAAGGGTTGAGCTGTGTGGCCCTGTTGGATTTTAGGGCTGCATTATGCATTCATGTTTAGTCTCAGGTGCTACGTTTTATCCCCAGGCCAGCTTGGACACATTTTCAATGGACCTTTTGGATGAAAAACTGTATAGGTGGGAGCAAAAATGATTTCCATGCTTATAGAGATCTGCCGCTTTGTTCTGTCAGATTCAATTACCTCACCTCTAATTAGGGAGCTATAGAGGAGGCTGGGTTTGTGATCCACACATCACACTGTGGAGCCTGCTGATAATGTGAGGTATCGCTATCACAGCCCGGCCACAAGCTCCCCACATTGCGGACGTTTGAAAAAGCTTGCCATGAAATTAGCAGTCACTCATACAGTTTTGCACATGCACACGTATTTCTTTAGAGCTCCTTTTTTTTAAGTGTGAGCTTTGGAAGCAAGGTTGGCACATCTGTATGTTTTTTTCCCATTTTCTGTTTTAGTCCACTGAGGCACAGAGTCGAGTACAGAGTATTTTCCTGAAAGATATGCTCATTCCACCACCTCTGTCCGTACTCCTCTCTTCCCTGCTCCCCTTCCTCTGTGACTCATTAATCCTCTGTCCATCATATGGTCTCAGAGTATCACCCCATTTTATAGACTCAGTGGGGGCATTACCATATCCCACTCCGGAGCTCCACTCCGCATGGCCGATCCCTATCAGACAGAGGCCATGCCATGAACAAAAGAGCCACTGTGATCAAGCCTGCATTCAGCTACCAATGTCTCTATTAGCATTGGCTGCTCCTGCCTGCTGCTCCTGCTGCATGACTGTTTGAACAGAGCTGAGATTTCTCTCTCCAGTCGGCAGAGGAAGAGTCTGATGAATGTGGATGATACAGTCGGGAGTGGAGGGTGTGGATAACAGGGCTGTGGGGGTGCAGCGATACCTGGACACTGACCCTGATTGAGGGGAAGTTCAGACAGGGTGCAGTTTCCCTAAAACATCCTCTTAAAATTGAGCAGATAGCAGTCTTTGTGCTGGGAAGATTTTGGCAAACCAAGCCTTTCTCTGGAAGGTAAAGCTCATGAATTAGCACTTGAAAGTCTGCACTGAAAAGCTGTGGCGCTTAAGGTTGCGGATAATAATTGTAGGGCTGCAGCTCCTTGTTATTCTAATGATTATTTTTTCACGATAAACTGATTAATTGTTTAGCCGACTGGTTCCCAACCTGTGTGGCTCGTGACCCATTCAGAAATGAAGTAAAGTCTCCCTGTGACCTGTCAGCATCGGTTGTGACCTTATTGAAGAGCATGTGCAGTTTAATCAAAGGGATTTTCCTTTTCACATTGTTTCATCCCAAGGACTTTTAGAGGCCTGAATGTGTCAGTGTATGTGGGATTTCATGAGAAAAAAAGGTAAACTGAGGGAGATTGTAGACTTTTCTCACATAAAGCGTAAATTGTAGAACAAAAAATCCTTTTGATTTCATTTGATTTCTTTTACTGTTCAGTCTTCAGTCTAGCTTGTGGATTTTTACCTCTGGGTGAAATTGTGAAAAATTGCAGTCACAAAAACTGAGAAAACAAGGCAGTATCTTTAAATTACGTGTCTTCTGTGACAAAATGTCAAAAACCAAAGATATTAAATGATATAAAACAAAAAAGAGCAGTAAATCGTGACATCTGGGATCACTGACATTATGGCATTTTCACTGTATATATGATTATTTTGACCAAACCCTTATTAGAATTGAGGTGGACAGCTCATTAGGACAACACTACATCATTTTGTTTTAAGGTGGCTTTGAAAACCATTTATATGTCAGGAAATGGGCTTTTTAAAGATACCACTCATGCATGTTGTCGAAGCTTAGATCCGTATTTCAAACTCGATTCCTGTGTCTGTTATAATGAGCGCACCATTTAAAGCCGACCGTGTTGTTTTCTGCTCTCTCCGCGGTGTCATTGGCCATCTGAACTCCAGAGGAGGCTTGATAAGGGGGTGAAGCAGCAGACATTCCTCCGGCCCAGTTCGTCAGCAGACCCTATAGAAATGCACCAACAAGCGTGGGTCACACAGTGAATGTGACAGGATTTTAAACAGTACACAACTAAATATAGCAGGGACGCCACTATCAGAAAATGAGTTAGGAGTGTGGTGCTAGTCGTTTAGAAAGTCATTATTCTTATCATTGCTGTCTCTGAAATAATTTCAGGTCTCTCCATGCAATGAATACTGCATAATAAACTAAACATGTGAGAATGCGAACAAACTTTGGTAATCTACGTGGTCTCCAAGAAGTAGCCATCAGACCCCCCTTTAATGTCTCCGACTGGGTGGAATATTTCATTTTTCCATATTCAGTAAGGCCTCCAGTATCTCTATCAGTTTGAAAATGCTCCATTTAGTTACTATCTGTTAGAGTGGGGAAGTGAGATGCCCTTATTCTGAGTCTATTAAACCTCAATTCTATCTCATCTTATCTACCTAATCTTTGTGTCTTATTGACCATGAAGTTTATCTTTAATCTCTCTTTACCCTTATTATCGCACAACACTGTAGGTCTATTTTCTGTGGTGCAATAGTGCTGCTGTATTTGCCAGCAACAGAGGAAGAATCGTTTAGTTGTACACACAGTTCTTATTCAGCTGTGTAATGGAATGTGTACAGACTGTGTGTATAGAAATGTATTTCCCCGCTTTCTTTCACACTGTCTTCAATTGCCTTGGCAGGAGCTTTTAACGCCAGTCATACAATCTCCCCTTGATACTGCGATATTTATCTCTCAGTATCATCTTAAGCGATGGTAGACTCATCGAGTCACTTCACGCCTCACTTCACTCCTCAGCGAATCAGCAGAAGGCATCAGATAAGATCATAAAACTGTATCCTAATTTAAAAGCAGCACTCTGCCTCTGCAGTGTCTATTAGAGATCTGTGTGCTAATTCTTTTCATGTCCGGGGCTCCTGCAGATGTAGGCTTCTACAAAGGAGTAATTTATAAGACTAATGAAAAGAGCAAGCAGTTTGTGGACATCAGGGGGGTCTTTTATGAGGCTCAGTGCGGGAAGAAAGAGAAACAGGAGAGGCACACCAGTCCCACTTTCTGAACTGAAATTATTGCTTTATTAAAGCTGAGGGGCTCACTCCTGCTACAATAGAACAAACACGTTGAAAGGTGTCGAGAGGATATAAGTGTGCTCTGTTTGAGCTCCAGAATGATGCACAAGAGGCTGCAACATAGCTCACGTGTGACAGGCAGAAACACAGACAGCATCCACGTCTAGCTGCCAGTGATAGCAGCACTTCTGATGTGATTATTCAGTTTAAACACAACTCGAGAAGTTCTTTTTTACTCATGAAAATGATGCAGTTTGGACTGTATTATTTTAAATATAAACTAACCTTAAACTTGAAGTGTCACTTCCTTGCTATGGCAATTCATGTGCAGACATTGCAGACATGTTTTGGTGGGAAGGAGAAGGTGCGCAAGATGCACATTATCTTAATAACATTCAAATGCCGGGTAAGATGTTTTTCGGAACTAATACAATTCAGGTAGCAGTACAGTAATTCCATCAACACCCTTGATTGAAGGAAAATGGTAATATGCAAATACCAAAAGAGATGTACAGCTACAAGCAAAACTCTGAAATCATTTAGATTTAAAGAAATAATATTGCACAGAGGGGGGAAAAATTAATCACACGGAAAAGTGTCTCCTTTAAGATTGCACTGGTGTATTACCCGGAGGCATGGAATGTAAATGGAAAATCAACATTGTACCCTGTGATAAGGCTAACAAATTAATAAAAGTATTTTCTTTCCTCCTCCCATGCTGATGCTTGTGTGAAAAGTCTGGAAAGGAACTTTTTTTTCTCTTCCTTCCTCCATCTGTGTGAGGTTTTGTTTTGCAGGTAGTGGGATTAACATCAGCCCTCACCTTGGCTGCATGTCAGCTTGTTTTTCAGAAAACGCAGTCTCAGAGGGCTTTTTCAATCGCTATAATGGAAGGACCTTTGTAAAATATTATGGTAAAATAATATTCTTTATTGACATGTCTGAACATTGGTTCAGCGTAGAGACAGTGCAATGCTCTGCTGCACCTCGCATCGCAACAAAAGAAACAAGGAGAGGCAGCCTTTTTTATTCTTAAAAGCCTGAAGGATGTGATGAAACTGCTGAACATCTCCCCTGTGTGTGTGTGTGTGTGTGTGTCTGTGTACATATGTGTGCGTGTTCCCTCAGGTCCTCTGGAGGATGGCCTGGAGGAAGAGGAGGAGGAGTGTGTCTCCGAGGAGAACGAGCTCTTGGCCAAAGATGAGTTCTCGGTGGAGGAGAACTTCACTGCTGAGTTTGAGACTGAGAACATGAGCTGCGAAGACATGGAGTACTTCTGCAACAAAGGTGAGAATCGTTTACTTCAACCCGAAACTCCAGAAGTCGCTCTCCATGAGCAGTGTTCAGGGGTCTTTTTTTAATACCTAATATGAGACAATATGTTACGCCACCCTTGTGCCAAGCATCAAAAATAAGTTAAACTCCTGCCAATTGCATCTAATAAAATTCCTCAACATGTTCAAATCAAACCTGGCAGGACTTGTGTCCGCATGAGAATTTCTCCTGCATCACTGCCTGGAGTTGAAACTACCCATTTTGATATTTGATCCCAGCAATCCACCCAAGAGCAGTGGTTTGATCTGAGAGGAAGATGGCATCGGCAACACTGGCTCACCCTCTGTGATAGTGCTGTGAAGGTGTGCTACGGTGCACCAATGCACTGGAGAGCGTAGCACTTCCCTTTGAGTCGGCTGCTAAAGCTCTGTAAACACTCAGCAGCACCTGCTACTGCTCGGAGGTCCAGCACTATAAAGCGCCTCAGCATCGCCAAATGCGCCCGAGTCCTCTTTGAACTCCAATTCAATTAGATTGCTTCTTTGTATGTTTGTTTCATTTCGGTCACACCTTGCCATCACAGGAGCTAATTTGTGGTCTGCTTCAGGTTACAGTGTGAAGATGACAGACTTGTCCCGCCTCCCTCCCCCCTCCTTTAACGCCTCCGCCCAGCCACCCTCACCCCCACCTCTTCCTACCCTCCGGTCGCGTGGCTTTCGCTACCCCAGGTGTCCCCGCTCTTACTGGCGCATGGATGCCATAAATTTGACTTTTTAATGAAGAACCAACGCTTTGAATGTCTGCCTCTTCTTTCTCCTTTCAAAGGGAAATTTGTTTAGAATTATTTCTTCACACTTCTAAACTGATGTGCCTCGTGGGATTACATTACTGAGGAAAAATAAATCTTTCATGTTTCAGGTATAGGCTATGCCCCAGTAATCGTATCAATAATGTTTTCCTTTTGTTCTCCGGTAAACGTTGAACGGCACAATTGTTCGGAAATTGCAATTACCAGCAACGCCTCGGTTGCTTTAGCCTTTGTCTCCTTCGTAATGTCTCCTTACTCAAACTTCAAAGTACAATGCATGGTCTTCTAATAACCCAGTAGCTATGAAATAGATGGTGCGCTACATATTGGTGGTTGCAGCAAGAAAAAAGTTCAACTTCTGAAAATCTTCAAAGAACCTTCCTTTTGTTTCGGATAAAACCATGTGAGAAACTGGGCCTCAAATCTCCTCTCCATGTTTATGAATGAAGTCAACACAAAATAGCAATCCAGGATGTCAAATACTACTTTTCGCGAGTGCTGGTAATCTGTTCCTTGTCATACACAAGCCTGAGCAGTCAGATTTTTTGTATTACTTTGCTATCTAAGCTTACAGTAGCTAATACTCCCATTGCCTCCTAAGACCCGAATGATGTACTATCCGAATTTCCTTTTTCCTCGTGGCAAGTTGTGTGCAATCATCAGGTGTAGCCATTTTCCTCATGATCCCTTCCTCAATTAGATCTGTTTAAAACTAATGTCGGAGTGGCTTAAATTTACCCCACTTATGTGAAACTGCCGTGAATTAAACAGGACGCAATCCTGGCGGCATTAAATGGTTTAAGTGTGTTATTCCTCGACTATAGGAGGAAAAAGAGAGCCCCCTTGATTAACTAAACCCTCTCAAATGTGATGGCGTGCTGTAATTAGCCCTGTGCGGACTTGAACGTGGGTTTTAAAGCAGCCACTCATCCCATGGCCTTTATCTTCTGCTGCTTCCCGGAGAATAAGGTCTCCCGTGTAAGGTTCCTCCACTGAGCAGTGACTCTCTGGTCTTAGCTTAGCCTTGTATCTGTGTAGTCACTCTCTGAAATGGGCTTGTCAGGGGGACCTAAAACCTCCATTAAAAGTTTCAGTCTATAATAGGTATTAAAAAGCTGTAGGAACACAAAGAGGAGTACCAATTTTCATTAACATATGAAGCACTTATTAACTTTGATCAGAGTGCGGTGAAGTAGCAAAGCCGCTTAAAGGCGCAAAGGTCAAGAAGTTGAATGCCACCAAAGACTCAGCCATTTGCCTTACCCTTGCAGAAAAGGGACTCCCCAGATAAGTGCATGGAGCACCTTGACGTCCCATCCTGGTCCGAGGCTCGTGAACCTCTAAATTGGGAGATGGTTGAGTCCATAACCTGTTTAGTTAATGGTGTCGTGGCTCTCACTGGGTTTTGGTGCTTTCGTTGATTTTGTTTGACGCTATTGGCATCACATATGCAGAGGGGAAAATGTCCAACAGGAATGACAAAAATACTTTGAGTATCTTCAATTCTTGAGACCAACAGGAGAAATAATCAGTCGTATACCAGTATTTATTCTTCCAAAACTGGGTCTGTGTGAGCTCCATCAGTAGCCTTCTGGGATGTGACTCCTCAAAACAAAGCATTGTCCTTCTGCAATGCATCATCACTATATGCATATAACCTGCTTAACAACATTTGTTATGCCTTTTTTAATCTGAATAGTTTTAAATGCCTAAAATGGTGTAGTTGCACACCAACTCACAAGAAAAAACTAGAAGAATCTGTGAAAATATAGGTCACTTTTTATATCAGAAATATGGTTTTTACTTCAATCCCTATAAATGTGAGACTTAAATATTGTACTTGCATTTATTAGACAGCTGTATTTAGTCTTTTGCATGTTCATGTTTAGATGCAGGAACAACGAACACAACAAAATGTGTTGAAACTAACTCACTCCACATAGAATAGTTAAAATTGGTCTTACTTTGACCAGCAGCAGCACTCCAATGCTCACATGGTAATACATCATCTTCCTCAGTAATTGTCGTCCCTAAATCAGACCGACTCAGACTATCACAGTCACAGTTACAACGCTCATCTGCCGTTAAATGTATGAACAGTCCCTTGTCAGTTGCACTCAAACTAATGACTCTGAAACAACATGGGACATGAAGCAGCCTGGTGGAGACGCAGCGCCCCAGAGAGAACGAGCACTGTTTTAATATACATGGCATTTTAGAGGGGGTCTGCCTACCTTTCAAGAGCTCTCAGAGAGAAAAGAGGCTCACATCTAAAGAAATAACCTTGGCTTTCCCTTGCGATTAAACAAGAGTCTTGCCTCAAACAACTTCTCCTGCTCGGTCAATTTCACATTTATGGAACCCTGCTTGTGAAGGAACCAACAGATGAGCACACTGACTCCGCAGCAAAGATTTATACTCTATTGACACACCTGGCTCCATAATTGTGAGAAAGATACCTTTTTTATATACACTGAGTGGCACCTTTTTTTAACTGAAATTGTGAAATTTCACCTTGCTGTTTTACCCCCGCTTTTATTGTTGGCTATCTGTGAAGTTCAGCACAGGGTGTTGCCACAAGCTGTTCACTTTGAGCGTTCCAAGAGTTGTCTGATGACAAATGACTTCCTTACTTAGCTCTGACAGTAAATTTACATGTCATTTTATGTGTCTCATTTCCTCGATGTAAAACGTCTCTTCATGAAGTTATACTAGATTTTTTTTCCAGCTCAAACTGTTTGATTCTTATGGCGTCGTGGGTGTATGTGTGTCAGGATCCATCAAGCACAGCTCAGTGTGAATGCTTGCACTCTTCTGCACCGATCGCCTCAAAATACAGAAATTATAATGCGTGCATGAACATTTTATCACAGTGGAAGTAGAGAATGAAAGCAAAGGACTGAATGCCCAGGACTTAACACAGCAAATAAAAAACCCACCTTGACCTTTCGAATAACCCCTCAGTGAGTAATTTGACTTAGAGCAGTCAGACATGTAGAGTAACAAGCAGAAAGTGGCAGAATTAATTATTCTTTGTATAACACAGAAGTAATCAGAGTCTCCAGCAACATAGGAGGAAGATCTCCTTGGCTCTTTCACCACAGCTGCCAGTGCCCAGAATGGTAAATGTGGAATTTTAATGCACAGTTGATGCTGGAGAATATGGGGAAATGCTAATTTGTGGTGCGATAAGATGAATCGAGTCATCCCTTTAGCCCCATTTGACTCAGTGGAGGAAATTAATCATTAATGTTTGTTAAGTATGACAATCTAACTGGGCCAGATCTACATGCTCAGAGACTGAGGCAGAGCGAGATAAAGACCCAGGCTGCAGACAGGGAGGAAAACTGCCAGATTCTGTAATGATGGGAATTTATTGGCATTTAAAGAGACAGTGGCAAGGCATTTCACTAATAGCCTCCCTCCATTGGAGTGCTCTGCCTGCCACAAATTGCATGCAATTCAAACCTATTTTTCAGATAGCAGAGAAGTCTTACAGCTATGCTTGACTTTGGTGAAAAAGGTTGCTTCCTGGAATTGACTTTATCTGTTGCAGCACAATCTGCATCAACAACCAAATATGCAATATCAACTGACTAACACGACCACTGCTGTGGGGACAGCAGGCATCCCCCCCCTCCAATATAACATTCTGAAAATCATTGCCAAGCTCCAATACTAGCAAGACTGTGATGGGTTTAGAGGAGTGGCAGTGGGTTAAAGTCATTGAGTCTAGAATTTAGCAACATGCAGAACTGTGCAATCCCATACGAATAGTGAAAAATACCTATGTTCCATTTTTCAGAAATTGCAACCTGTCTCCAGACTCAGCGGTCAGGAATAGCGTGCTCTGAGTGCCTTAAAGTCACACACAAGAGATTGACATTTTCAAGGGCTTCCTTGGCAGAGACAATGCTAAAAGGGAGAGAAAAAGCCAATATGACTTTGTTGCTACCTTGCTCGAGGAATTGTTTGTGTAAATCGCCTATAAGCTTATTGACCTGAATGTGTGGCACGCTGCGTGTGACTGCGATTTGGCTAGAGAGCTGTCCTTTGATAGAGCAGCGATAGGGCTGATTTTAACAGCTCACTGGCTCCTCTTGCATGCCCGCCAACCCAGAACCCAGCAGGCCACCTCGCCTCCCCAGCCCTCCCCGTCCCTTCTGTTCTCTTCAGTCTTCTCTCACTCAACCTTGAGTATATCCATTTGATTGCACAGGGAAAGGAACCTAAGCCAGATGTAAATTATGATCTAGGCGATAATGTAGAGGATGATCATTGACAATCTGTCTCTTTTGATAAGCCTGCAGAGGGTTTCAATTCAAATGATGAAACAAGGCAGAGTCTCTATTACTAAGAGTGGACCTCTGTGAATGAAATGGAGCACCTCAATCAATCAGTTTCCATATCAGATAGATCGAAATTCCTGTTTCAAATCATAAAAATAGGTCTCCATATTTCTCTGTATTCCAGGTTTTATCACACTGTAAGCAAAGGAGTGCTGCTCCAGCACTTCTTCCTCTGCTGCACTTTTCTTTTTTTTTTTCTAGTGACATTTGTGCAGGAAACTTCATCAAAGCCCTGTGACATTGTTCCCTGTGAGGTTGCCTGGGCGATTGTGTTTAAAATGCACTGCAAACTGTGTTAGATAGAAGGCAGAAAATCCTTAATCACTGCTTAATTAAGGAATCATCTTGTAGCTTCATTTCCCGGGCTGTAATTAAACACTTCCAATACGTTTCGTTACAGGGCTTAACATGTTCGCCTGAGATCAAGGTAGTGCCTTTAATGTTATCTCGCCAGCTTTTTTTAAACTCCGCTCCATTGGAAGGAACTGTTGATATACGCCTTTGTTATCCTCGTCATAATACGAGCCTAGTATGCTAAAGAGGTTCTCCAGGCCCAACAATAAATAGTGGGGGAATTTAGTTGAGTGGGCTTCCTGATAATATACTGGGAGAGAGGAGGAGTAGCAGGAGAAATTGCCAGCCCAAGCAGACACTTGCATAAGCAAAACTGGGTCATAATGACCTCATGTACTGTAAGTAGGACATTTCTGCAGACTTCCCTTTAGTATCACTTTTTTCTTTATATACATCTCCTATTTTAGTGTGAGGTAGAAAGCTGACATCCTTTTGGCGATGTTTGCTACCTTCTTTGAAGTGAGCCATGTCAAAAAAAAAAGCTAAACAAGCATGGTGTGTGTGCTTGATCTGGAGATTAACCTAACTGAGGACGGAAGGCGCTGGAGTGTGTGTCCCATGGCAGTTGTCACTGGAAGTGTGATAGCTGAGATTCGGAAATATTTTTTTGGAAGCTGTGGGGGTGAAAATCAGATATAGATGTTGTAAACAACCATATAGCCACAATATGTTCTATTACACTTGGTGATAGGTAGGATTCTCTTATGTGCTGCATTAGCTACGTCCTAACGATACATTGTCTTGTTATCCTAATATATTCACATTTAAATCTACATATCCTTCCCTTTTTTTCCGTGTAGAGTGTATGAAGTGTAGTAATCCATTGTAGTAATCCAGGCCTGTCCTTGACCGTTCACTATTGGGTTTAAAACATCAAAGGGATGAAAAAGATGTGGTGACAAAAGTGAGAGAAATGTTCCTCCACAAACCATCAACCAGCACTACATGCCCCGAGCAGGTTTCCTCTTATTTGCCCGAGTTTGGAGAGACACTCTGTGCAACCACTGTGTCAGCCACATTGGATTTATTTAGAGCACCACACTAGGGGCACCTACTAAGCACTGATTTATGTGCCTATAAAGTTTGAGTACAAACTGTGCTTACTGTAGACATGCAAAAAAATAGATTTTATTTTACAGTAAGTGCATCTAAGAGTGCTCAACAAACGCTCCCGCCAGTGTTACCGCAGCACACTCAGAGGTGGAGTCTGTTTAACAAGGTCTTTAAGCACTTACATCCTGGAGAGAGATACCCAAATATCCCTTAGCATGGTCTGTGTGAGCCCCGAGACTGTAAATCAGCCCTACATCCTATAACACACATTCTAGCTCGCTCCACAATAGATCAAACGGTAATAAATAGCCACCTCTCTCCCACACATTGCTTTCCTTCCTGTTCCATGGGGTTTCCTCCTGTTCCTGCAAGCACTCATGGGAACTCCTTTTAAATAAAAGTGTGCAGCTGGACCTGGTGAGCTCACAGCAAATACACATATATATAGAACTGTATATACAGAAAAACACACAATGACTTTACATTGCAGCACACACGGGTATTACAGGAAAGAGTTATAAAACCAAATGATTTTTGCTGGGATAATATCCAAAGTCCATAATAATCTCCCCTTTGGAAGGGCAGCACAGTCCATAATGCAGTGCTTAATTAAATTAGGTGTCTGAACATTAAATTTGGATTGAGTGCTGCTCACTTTGTCTTGTGTGCTTTGTAGGACTTATGTTTTTTTTTCCCTGTCTCGCAGGAGAGGAAGATGGCAACCGAGAAGCAGGAGAGTCGGAGATGGATGGGCAGGGCGAGAAGAGCAGGCATGCTGCGGTGGGGCCGGAGGAATGGGATGGTCCAAGTAAGAAAAGCCTTAAAAACCCTTTACTAGAGAGACTGTGAGGGTCATGTGATAAAGTTATTGTTCCTAACTGCAATGCATGTTGCATAGTTTGAGGTAAGGTATTAATTTTGGTATTGAAAAGTGATGAGCACTTTTGTTTTTGAAGCAAAGAGAACATTGTCTTGTATCCTAACTATAGGTGGATAAATCAGTCAGAAGTGTGCATGACTGTATGTAAAGAAACAGAACAGCAAATTAAATTACCAACAATCGCCTCCTCAAACACATTGTTAAAAAAAATCCTATAATGCGATGCAGATGTAGCCTTTTCTGAAGAGTTTACACCACATTTTTTAATCTTGTTTTGCCCTTTTACTAAAAGTAACTTCATCAGAGTGATGGATAATACATCGAACAAGATAGTTGCACAGCAATTACTGCTCAGCAATAGATTGTGCCCACACTGCTGAACACACAAAATATGATTCCTTTTAATGCATAAAATGACCTCAAGAATTTATTGCAGGTACATGCGTTTGTTAAAAAAGGGGGGAAAAAAGGAAAGAGAGAGCGGGAGGAAAAAGTGGATTTGGGCAAGTTGTGCTTGCTAGCTCGAAGCCCCCCGGGGTGTGTATTTTATACTGACAGTGAATCAGTGTTATCGCACCTATCAGATAATGCATTTATCATTAAATTTCACATTTGCATTTAAATCTGGGGAAGGAAATGAGCATTGCTGGCTAAAGATAAGAGCGCTGGGACGACAGTAATAAACCATCACTGTGATCAGTCAGGAGACAGGGCTGAGGGGGTCAGCTCAGAACTATGGGGGCCATGACAAAAAGAAGGCATCACATGCGGAAAAAGGCCCTTTTGGGCGAGAAAATGCTGAGCTTAAAAATACTGCTTTGAAAAGGAGGGATGGATGTAGCATGACTAGATGTATGACTGACTTTAATTATGCTTCCTCCTTCTACTTAGCCATCAGAATGAGAATTAGAGGCTCAGAAACACACTGCTGGACAGGCGGCAGGGAGGGAGAGAAGGCAGTTTTATGGAGGTGTCTCTTGCATACAGTGAGGATAGTTGAACTGCAGAGGAGGTGATGTGAGACATGAGGCCCATTTCATGTTTTACTAAACTGCAGCCTGAGTGCTTCCAAGTTATCAGAGGACTTCGACACTGTGTCCTAATCTCTGCCGTATTACAAACTGAAAAATGGCTTAGCACCTGGCCGCGTCCAACTTAAACAAACATGCTTTTTATATGTGGAGTGTGTCTGTTTGGCAGCCGGATAATCGCTTCATAATCAACTTGTTACCATCTAACCACCTTGTTTTCCGGCACCTCTACCAACCAATTAGCGAGTGGCTTACACTGAGGCATTCGTGCCCCTCCTGTGTTTTCTCAATGGGCACCATAGAGTGGGCAGAAATTAATCTTGGCGCATAATAATGCCATTCACTCTCTCATCATGGCTGCCATGAAAGGTCATTTCCCTTTTTAATTTTTCCCATTGTGCTGGAAAAGTCAGATGGGCATGTTATAATTTGAATAAAGAGGGGAATCAGACAATCAGATAGGAACATTTGAAATGACATGACTTCCTGTTCAAAGTGATTAAAAGCAAATTTATTTAGTTTGAGACTGTCTACCCTTTAATCTCTTTGTAAATGTTCAGATAGTTCAGCATTCAAAAGTTCTTTGTTATTCTTTGGCTTAAGTTTAAGCAGCTGTGATTATGATCACCAACAGATAATTTTTAATCACTGCGCGTGTGCATCTGAATAGGATGTGTAATGGCCGTTACATAAAAAGAGAGTGAAGCTTTTTAATGAGGTGGGCTAACTCGGAACATGCCCACCTGCTTTGGTGATTCTATTGAAGCACCTCCATACCATTTCCCTTTTGCTGAGTAACAACAAAAGCCTTTACAATCTACATCCTGTAATTGAACTTTTTTTTTGTCCCTGCATTTCATCTCCACTTTAGTAACTCATGTCAAGTGCTGTCCACGATTGGCCCCCTGTTCTCTGATTGTCTTTTTCTCTGGAACAGTAGAGAACGGCGCTGAATGACTCACTATTAATCTGATAGCTGGCTCTTCTCTGTTGTTCAGAGTGCTGGGTCTCTGATGTGGAACTCCCAGCGAGTTCCCTTTCTCTCCCCTCATCCTCCACAAGTATGTCCTTAAGCAAATCTGCACGCTGATCTTCTCTCTCGTGTTCATTTCTCGTCACGGATGTTTCGCAATCAGCCGCTGATTTTAGAGATAGCGTGTCATGCTATTCTATTCATTTTCATAGACTGGCGGTGATAGGAATCTGACTCCGTCTCTCTCATTTTCTTCCACTTGCTCTCCTCTAGGCTAATTGGGAATGGTGTGTGTTAGCTAGCTAACTCTACTAATGAACTTGTTCTCATCCTTATCTAAATGCTTGTTCATGTAAACCACACCCCTCTTCTGAAAGTCATGAAAATCCAGGCTTCGTTAAGAGTGCTGTAATTGTGATCGCTGCCACTTTGGCTGAAAGCGTCCAGTCTTTAAAACAGTTTTCTGCTCAGTGTGTATTTCCTCATGCATTTGTTATTACTCTATTATAAACAATACACCACTAAATCTAGATGAGAGGCTGATCTATAACAGCACATAGCCCAGTCCTGTTCTGCGCTGTTCACTAATGATGCACACATGAATCAACTGTAACGTAAACTGAAACTGTGATGTGTTTATTAACAGTAGTTTTATTCAGTGTTTCAACCTCATCAAGAATTTATGACTATTTCTCCCAGTAGTACAGTTTAAAGCAGCTATCGTCAGTGGAAAATGTCTTCAATTACACCTTAAAGGTGCAGTCTACTGCTTTGCTTTTAGCACTTAGAGATGAATATAGGATAAATATATGCGTGTAATGCGCTGATTAGTGACAGTATCAGCCAGAGTTTCAAACTGATTCTGACAGAATACCATGAAATACACCTTCACTGTCCGCCATAGTGGAAATCTGACTACTTTGCAGAATTTAACTAGTTCACTAGTCACACAGAGCACCGTCCATCTTTTAAAAACAGCTGTGACTCTGGAACAAGTCTGATTGGAGACTGCACATTTTAATCAGGATGCCAGTGTTGCAAACTAGAGACACTGACTTTGAAAAGCATAGTAATTAACCAGGCAAATAGGCTGTAATAAAAAGACCCTATTGGTTTTGGGGGGCTTGATCTGACACTAAAAATCAAAATATATCAGGCACTGTAGCTCAGATTATGATCATTCATATTATTTTGGCCCTCAAGTTCAGTATTAAGTTGCCTCTTTAGCAGAGAGAGCATTTAACACAACATGCATACTTTTTGCACTGAATTAAAATGATCTTTGTTTCAGACTTTCAGTTGCAAAAAAATCCCTGACATAAACTCTGGGACATAATAATAAAAAGCATATTTCTGACAGTCTGTACTGATTAGATTGACTTCCATAGCTGTCAGTTTGCAGCTAAGGTGTTAACCCACTTAAACCCACAGTAGTTAAACTGCATTCCCTTTTCATCCTCTAAGTATTCGTGGCCTTTGCATCGTGTACAGTGACTTGAAGATGCCAGATATTGTCCCAAACACACTTAAACAGAGGCCCATGGTAAGGGAAGGAGATGCAGAAGGAGGAGATAAGTGTGACAGAGTGCTAACAGAAGCGATGTGATCACCTTGTCCACAAATCTCTTCTCTTGGCTGTCCCTGATGGCCGGCATGGCCCAGCTTGCTCAGCGCTTGATGCCAGCTGGGCATTAGCCAGGGCAGGCAGGGGTCAGCTAAAGGAGTGGCCATCTGAGAATCCACCTGACGGTCGGACACAGACGGAGCACCAGCAAAGAGACCCCCCAACACACACGCACACTCACACGCACACACCATACAAAGCGATATCCATTTTTACACCGCCTCCTTTCCCCTTTCAAGACATCAAACATGCACACGCTGAAAACGCAGCTTCACTCAGATGTAAAAAGTCTCGAGTCTCATTTTTGACTCCAGCCAACCCAGAAGGGTCTGTGGCCAATCCGTCTTCCTTCAGTCTCCAAAGAGAGGAGGAAAAAAACAATAACCATTTCAGGTTTAATGCACATATGTCATGCTAGGAGGATTGGAGGACCAGATGGCCACGATACTGTGGCAGGTGCCTCAACAAATGTTTGCGGTTGCCCGTGCTGCTATTTATATCGTGGTGAAACACAGACATGCAAATATTTGCAAAAGGACAGTGGGCCCTTTTTGTTGGGAGTCAAAGTGATCACCAAAATAAACAGATGGGATTAAACCTTTTGGGCATCAGTCGTCTGAACTTCGACATTCCCTTGGTTCATCTAAAGAAACTTATTGGAAACACGGCAAAATGAAGGGAGAACAGCTTCGGGTTTATATCCAGTCGGTTCAGCTCAGCTTTAATTCAGTTTTATTCTAATCAGCCACTTATTGATTAATCATCCTGATTTTTTTACCTTTTAGTTGAACCATTTCACCATTTAGCCCCTACTGAACATCAACCCAAACTTCAGTACGGATCCAGAGAAAAACTTTAAATTCTTGCACAGCAACAGTCCATTTGAGCACAGTTCAGTCAGGTTGCTCTCAGTAAACAAGGCATTTTCTAACTCGACACCCAAGTCCATTATAAAGTCAGGGTGTCGTCAAGGAAGGAGGGGCGAGCCGAAATGAGGGAGAGACACAAACGGAGCACCCAGATGCAGATTAGGCTGCAGAAGATGAGGGTGTAAAAGGGATTTAATGGTAGGATGGATTAGAGAAATCCTTGTAACAATGTTAAATAATTATGGTTCCAGCCGAGATCAAAGCGCCATTGATTGAACCCCTCAAGCCTTCAGCACACAGAGTCTTGGAAAGCAAAGATTGGTAAACTAGTGCTCAGACCACTCCGGCTGCTCCAGTTAAATTGGATTGGAAATATTAGGATATAGATGAATCCTTCAGGAGGCTTTCGCAAAGCTTTTGTCACCGGAAATGTAGCTTGGGAACGGTATGAAAGGTTTGATAGTGTACTGTCTCGACAGAATCATAAGACGAGGGTGTCGCAGCTGTCTCCACTGATACCTAAGCGTTTTAAGTAGACTTATAGACACACTTGACTGTTATATCAGCAAACTGAAAACTTTCAGCGCAGGCTTTCATTCAAGGTTTTATTTTTTTCCCCCTCCTTCGTCTTGTAATCAAGAAATTTGGACGTGCATCATGGCAATTCTCCCGCAGAAAAGGAAGGTTTTATCTCGCTCCTCCAGGGGTTTATTCAAAGTCTTCTGACAAGTCTCACAAAACATGAATGACATTGAGATTGCTGATACTGATGATGAAAGTCCATCATCAGCTTCTGTGTGAGTTCTGGGCCCTGAGTGATGTAAAATTAAATTGCAATCAAAGTGCTATGTGTAAACATTGTCCGCCTTTTTTCCAAATCCATTTTTTTTTCTTCTTAAGAGATTGTTGATGAAGGCTTTATACTGTATGCATCACCTGTGTGCAGAGAAAACACCCTCCCCCACCACAAACACTCACAAATTCACAATGTGTGATTATAATGATGAAATATGCAACAAGAGATTAGACAAATCACTGTACTCCTATGCTGCATCGCCTTGATGCAAATTTAGTCACTGATCCGCTATACTAAGAGGCTTTATGAAGGAACTTCATGGTTGTTAGTTATATAATCTAAAATAGGGCAAAATGCAATCACTGTTCTTATCATCTGAGGAAGATGTCACTATATTCAGTTCTAGTTTTGTGCGGATACGTGGGATGTGGCACACTGAGAATGCCCTTAATAAGATAATTCACTTCTAACTATTTTGTCCACATCTCAGCCGAATTTGCGTCCACTTACAATGCCATCTTTTCTCCTATGATTACTATTTCACATGAAGAGGTCCAAAGAATCCAGCGAACAAAACGAGAGGCGCTGCTAAAATGCGACTGTCTCAGAGCTCGGCTGCTGGTGGTGCTTCTCTCCCCCCCAGGGACTTGACACCCATCGCGTCTTTCTTTAGCGCTCCGAATGTGTTTGTTCTGCAATGCTTACCCTCCCAGGCGCTGTAGCTGCGCACGTTTTTCTAAGAGGTATCAATGTAATTGGCTGAATATTTGATGTGTGTGTTTAGCATTAACATGGAGACACTCATGCAAGCTGTGCTAGGGGGATATAACACTGGGTAAACTATGGGTTGCTCAACTGAAACTTACTCGCATGTGGGATTCTTCATTTTCTTTTGGCCTTTTTTAAATAAAACTATTATTTGAGTGACTTTGGTTTGTAGTTATTTTTCATGCATGAGTTTGCTTCTTGCAAAATCTTGCTGCCAACGCCTCAGATAGTGCTTAATTCCACATGCATGTATGCAATTTTACTTTTCATTCACTTTGGTGTCCTCAGAGGATTATTTGGCCATAGGAATGCACTCAGTCCCATCCAAGCAGTGTCTCACCCAAACTCCCCCCCCCCAGCTCTCCTTACCCTCTCCCACACAATACTCATGTATAGCCTTCACACTGATAGGTATTGATATCAGAGCAGCTTCCTCCGCCAGTGAAGGTTTCCCATTGGTGATGAACAGCTGGGCCCAGCTTGGCCCACTGGTCACGCCAATTCCACTGTCTTTTTTTTTTTTTTGTCTCTTCAGGGGTGGTGGTGGTGGGGGGAGGTGGGGCCCGCTTGTCAAGTGAATTAAAATAGCAAATAATAGTAATAATAATGATACTGAAAAGTTAATAAAAAATGGCATGTTCCTCCCTGATTGTGCGAGTGTTGTGGTATTCAATTATGCAATTTTCATTGGCATATTAATCATCTTTTCAACAAACAAGCCGCCGTTAATTAAAGCAAAGCATGGATAAAGACGTGTTGCCGGATCATCACTCCGTTTATCACCGCGCGCAGACCCGCAGTTAAGTAAATTCAGGCTGTGAGATGAATTTCAATGGTCTCCCTGTTTCTTCCTCTGTGTGGCTGCGTGTGTGTGTGTGTGTGTGTTAACCATTTATTTATGCGCATTGTGTCGGAGGTGGGGTTGGTGACGTTTTCATGTCACCGTGTGTGGGAAGTAGTTTTTTTTTTGTGCCGACCGTCTTGTAACCACCAGTTGTGAATGAGTTTAATTGTTTAATACAGACCTTCAATTCACGTGGCAGGTTTTCCCTTTTTATCTCTTCCTCTTCCTTTTTCTGCAAAGATTTGAATGTAAAATTCTCTTTGATTATGTCTGCCACCGCTCAGATTAGTCAGACTGACGCAAGGTGAATAAAATTTTCTTTTGCCTCTCAGTGTCCACACTGAGTGCATGTAGGAGACCAGGGGGACTGTATGACATCTCTGTGCACACAGGACAGGTCTGCCCATTCTTCTTGCCTCTTTTTTTCCCCCCTCTTGCTTTTTTATGCCAACTCTGTGCCTTGCTCGTTGGTGGGAGGGGATGGAGATTATTCAGGATCTGGTAAGATATGGGCTTCTCTCTAATCATAGCTCACTGCCTCTTCTGTCATTCAGTCACTAAATAGAAGTGGGGAAAATGTCTTGGTGACGGGAGCAGCCAGACAGCCATGCAAGTACTTGAGTTCCGCCAGCAGAAAAAAAAAAAGAACTCAAGGCATCTGTAGACATGTCGCTCGTCCCTGTCCCTCATTGTGGAGCAACTTTATCAGCGCCAGCCGCTCACCCACTTGCTAAACTGGAGGGCCAGTCGCCTCTTAACTTAAACATAAGATCTTTGTGGTTTGAAGCACTCGGCTGCTCTGCGCCCAGTGTGGATCTGAAAGGCAAACACGACTTCAGTGTCGCTGTCGCCCATCACAAAATCACACCTCATGGAAAAACTTGTTTGTGCTGTGTTAGCTCGAATCTAAATGCACTCAAACAGACTGTTGCACTGGAGCAAGATTCTAACCCCCCCCCCATACACCCCCCCTCAAAAAAAGAAAAAAGCAAGATGATGGAGAGAGAAAGAGAGAGAGGGAGGGAGGGAGGGAGGAAGAGGGAGAGTGGGAGAGAGATGGAGATGGAGAAAGAGGAGGAGGAGGAGTGAGAGAGAGGGAAAGAGAGGGGGAGAGAAAAGTCAAAAACCTTCACATAACAATGCCGGAGAAAAATCAGAACATTTTCCACCGAAAGATGGGCCATTTCCAAATCCTTGTGCCCTATCAGACAAATTAAAGTAAATCAAGCATGAAATGAAGCAGAAGAGCCCGGAGATAAGGCTCCTTTAAGTCGTTTACAGATTAGGACAGAGAGAGAGAGAGAGAGGGAGAGAGGGAGAGAGGTGCATCTGGTCTCTGGCAGTGAAGGAGGCTAGTTTCTCATTTCACAATAGCAGCCTGTGTATAGGATTACTCTCCCCTGTCACCGACATGAGGAGCAGTGGGGGAATAGGCGTCCGCAAAATGTGTCTAAATATGTCCCCCCTCAGAAATGTTTCGAACCAAAAAACCTCTCAGCGTTGGCCAGATGCGACACGTGATAAGCGAACGTGCAACACGCGGCATTTGACCCGGCGCGTCGCTCTGATTTGTTTGTTATTTCAGTCGCCTCTTCACCTTTTTTTTTCTTTTTTTTTTTCTCTTATGCTCAAGTGGCTTCATCACCGCGCGGCTTAACAAAATTCAAATGAATGCAGGATTGGCTGATCTGCATCACGTGATTGTACGGCTGTCAGCTCCTATGCGCATGTGAAGCACGCCTCAGATCAGGTTTGTTGGGGGGGTGGAGGTGGGAAGAAGAGGTGGAGGTGGTGGAGGAAAGGGGGGGGGGCATTGCACAAATGATATTCTCAAAATTGTTCTAATGTCGCATCGCTGTGTAAACTGGGTTGTTTAATATGTACGTCGTACTTCTATTTTCTGTCTTACATCAACAGATTAATTGCTGTTTTATTTTAGCACTCGCAAATAATCAAAACATAATTATGGAGCTAGTTGCTCATGGAGGAATGATATTTTACAGTGCTCACACACACACACACACACAGGCACACGAGCCCTCCCATGTCATTCATGCATGCACGCAAATGCAAGCAGAAACTTAACAAACCCCCCCACCCACCCACCCACCACCCTTCTCCACTCACACGCGCTTGCTTACACACACACACACACACACACACAATCACCCACACAAGGCAAGGGTGCGCTGCTCTTTGATGCCGCCCGTCGAGCTCTCGCTGGATTTTGTTTCACTCCTTCCGTGTATCTTTTCTGGGAGTGATGAGAGGTGGGCTCGGCTCCGGCGCTGAGCCTGCTCCGAGAGAGACGAAAGCTGGCCCCCGTCACCGGGTAGCTGCTCTCCAAAGCCGCGACCTTGACCTTCCCCCGGCCCAAGTCTTAGGTTTAGCTGCTTTATCGCGCTATCTCCAGGCATTTAAAAATACTCCTGAAACTCAATGATTTAACCCGCTTTTACGCTGTTCACATCAAAACTGGATGAAAAAAAAAGCTTAATCCATCTTATCTGTTGACTGTCAAACTGCTCCGGCTAAAACCTACTCACAAAAGACAACTAGGTCACCCAGGAAAAAAACAGAATTCCCTGTTACCCAGGGGAAGTTGCAGCCTGGTAATTGACTTGGGAGGAGATTCAGGAGTACTTTAAAAATAGTCTCTTCCTGAATTAACCACAGAATATCAAGAAGGTAGCAATGTTTACTTGTGTTCCTTGCTAAAAAGTTGTTTGTTTAGCTGTTCCATAGCGCAGTGCTAAGTTTCCAACCAATGTGCACCTGTATGTTTTATATATATAACTTTAATGTCATGATGTGTTTGTGAAATTTATGGCAAGGCTGAGCAAACAAAATAGCGACTTCTGTTTGCAGCAAAAGTCTTGTTATCCATCTGTCTAAAATACATGCATTCCAAATGCACATACATCAATTACTCATTCATCCTGACACGCTCAGGTAGAGTAATGTCCTTTTGATGGTTCTGAAATTTTAAAGAAAAGCATTTAAAATAATCAGATTCCAGCAGGAGTGGTGTGTGTCCTCTAGATGTTGTCGGCGATACGGCGATATCTCTGCACGAGGACAGTCATTCTTTAAGTTTTGCTGTCTCCCTGTACATGCTATCAATAGAAATTGCAGTGCTTCTCCAAAGATGGATGTCTCAGAGATTGTTGTCAGCCAGCCTGCTGCTAACTTCGCCAGGCTTTTGATGAGACAGAGTGCTTGACAGCTGGTATATTTCAATTGTTCAATGACACCAAACACCAGTCTCCGTGTTGATAATGTACTGCAGGGCCAGGTTCTTGTGTGTGGGTGTGTGTGCATGTGCAGCTGCAGTCTACGATTCTAAACTTTTCCCTTTTTCTTATTTTTTTTAATTACTGCAGTTTAGATTTTAGGAAAGTCACGGCCACAACAAGCTCCTGGCTTGTTATTGGATGCCTGCAACACACTGAATCCAATAGGAATTAAGTTTTTGCTCATTAGGTCAAGTTAGCATTGAGAATAGAAACAGGTAACTGCTTGATCTGTCCAATAGTGACAAAATCCAACTTTAAGCATCTCCATAAACTGGCTAGCTCTTGGCTCTTTTTCCAGCCTTATGCTAAGCTAAGCTAACTGGCTATTAGCAACAGCCATAAAGTTGAAAAACAGACCTCCAGCAGAAAGAATAAGCTCAATAATTCATACTTTTGCTGTTACCATGACCTTTCTCCAACCATAACCAAGTGTTAGTTGCCCAACCTTACTCATTTACTTGACTTAATCATAATCTTTCCCTATTTAAACCATATTGTAGTAGTAAAAGGCTCATTTCGGCCCTCCAGGTGATGTGTCCAATCAACATTCGCAAAGAGACAGTTGAACATCTGTATTTTTAGCTGTTTTTTTTTTTTTAAACAACAATGCTTCGCAGGCATTATTGTGCCCTTCAACAACAAGAGGCTCAGAATCTCCCATCCAAAGGACCTCCACAACCTCCCTCCACCCACCCCCAAGCCCCCCGCTCAGCCTGTGTGGAGTGTCACAGCTAAAATGCCCTAATCCCTTTGGCTTGTTTAACTCTTTCGCCCCAAGCCGTCCACCGCCTGAAAACAAGCCTGACCTGAAGGGGTGAATCCCCCCCCCCCAACCAAGTCTCCCCTCCTTCTTCCCCCCCTCCCTCCCCATGTGGCCAACAAACTCATGTGGTTGCCTGGAAACTTGCTCCCTCGCAAACGCCACCCCCCCCGTCCTCCCACCCCTCGGTTCTCCCCCGCTGTTCGGGGGGCCAAACGCAGCCACGTCTAGGCGGGGTTAGGGCGGGTTGGGGGGTTTGGTGCAGAGGCACTGGAGGAGAGGGTGAGGAGGGGGGGAGACGAGGTGGCGCTGCTGGTGGTGGGGGTCCTCCACTGTATTAAAACAAGCGCCTTTCTCAAAGATAATAGTGCGGGCTGAGGGTTATAAATGATGCATTTTGCTCACCAGGACCTGATAATAGCAGTTTGGGTAGAAGGGGAAGAAAGTTCATCGCTCTCTTATCAAAGCTCTGTGACATTTCTCCTTCAGCTGCAAAATTTCATATCACATATCTCCTTTAAAGATGTGGCACCTTTTGTTGAACTGATACAGTGCATTCCATTTCACCCCATATGCCTCTCTCATGGTATATTAATTTATAGCCCATTTGCTGGCTCTATAACACGGCCTATCAGTGGAGATGACTGGGATTCACTAGGACATCTGTGAATTGCCACGCACAGGTTATTGAACTTTGAGCAGCAGTCATTTATTTGCTTTGATTCAAAGGCACTGCTTGATATCAAGAGGGATCGTCTGCTGTGTGAAGCTCGAGCACATTTTCCCTCTTGTCTCGACTCATTCATTCTTTGTTTTCCTTCAACACCCTACTTACTGTTAATACACTGGATAAAGGTGAAGTAAACCATCAGCTGGGTCAGCAATCAGGGTATTTCTTTTAGTGCTGCGGCCAATTTCCTTCCCTCGAAGTTGGTTTTTTAAACTGGTTAGAGGAGAAGTTAAATCCATGTTGAAAATGGCCCGAGCAGGTCCATTGCTTTAACAAATGTTAATCTGCAGTAGGGAGTTGATGATGTCATTTGTCATCTCTGACCATTAGCAGAGACCTCACTCGGGGCAAGAAATTAGATTAAGAAAATTCAGATCTACACTTTCATGTGCATTAATAGAAGCATTTGCGGTGAAATGTGAATCTATCATAGAATTTTAAAGCACAGAGGGGAAGAATATTTAAGCTGGAGTCCTAAATCAAGTGAAACCTGAACTTTGAACTTTTGTAGAATTCTGTGTAAAAGACTTTTTTCCCCAATATACATCCCAAACAAAACCAAACCTCATCCCAAAATCATACTGTGCAGACAAACTTTGTTCATACCCACAAAATGTATTTTTTAAAGGCAATCCCAATTTTGTAAAGAATATTAAATGTACCCACAATAAGTAAGGAGGAAATGTGTATAAAATGATGCACAAGAACTGTCCACACTTGTTCGTGTGGTATAGTCAAATAAAACATGTAAAATTGGGTTTCATATAGCTTAAATAAAGACCTATAACAAGTCAATATACTGGGCACTGGAATAAGATGATTGTCCGAACATAAATTTAAAGGGAAATTGCATGTAAAGGGATTGTTGGAAAGTGTTTCATTGTATGTAATAACACCATTCAAAAGTACTAAGTCGTTCACCTTTCTGTCTGTCAATGGTCCACACCCACTTTTTCCTTAAATCATAGCAGCCTGGCATCCTGCCACCAAGAAACTCATTAGCATTCAGTCGTATGCCACTGAAGGGAGAGACACGAGGTTCCCTATTTCCCCGCACCATAACAGAAAAGAAAGACAGGACACACATGCACACATAAAAAAAACAAACAGATGCCAGCGTGGAGCATCTTGGGTGCTATCTGAGGAGGATCTCTCCACACAAAGGGACATTCATTGGTCTGCCAAGTATCTGTGGAGTGCAGGAACAGACCCTAGAGTCTAGCGACAGATGATGATCTTATCGAGGGAGGGGTGGGGGGTGGGGGGGTTAGGTGGCAGGGGGTAGGTGGTGGTGGTGGTGGTGGTGGTGGCGGTTTAGGGTGGAGGTAGGGGGGTGGTAGAGGGTGAAGGTGGTGGAGAGGTTTTGGTTGGGATTCAGAGGAGGGGGTACAGCTCTTGAGCCACATCGTGAGCTCGTGTTTTGCCAAGTGTGTGGCATTTGAGAATTGGATGATGAGGAATGCTGAAGACAGAACACAGGCGCTGGGTTTGTTAAATCTCCTAATAGCCCATTATGAGCTTTCCTCCTGGTTCAGTCGGCTGTTCGCAGTTTGACGGGTTAAACACTGTGACTTTGTATTTGTTCTAAATTTATTTGTAATGAGTATAGGTAATAGAGTTGGGATTTGGGGGCTTGTAAGGAATTGAATTATCAGTGTGACATAAAGACTTTTTGCAGCCATAATTACAAAAATTGTCAGCGGCTCGGTTGATAACAGAACACATCTGTCAGTGTGGGGTTTTTTTTGCAACGTTCGTAAACCTGTAAATGCACATAGAGAACATACAGACAGTCCATGAAGGGAACTCATTATTCATCCACGGTTGTTTTTGTGGAGATCTTCCACTAGTATCTGCAACAGATGTGACAAGCCATCTGTGAGCCAAGGTCCTCAGGCAACATTTGGTGTGAGATGCACACAACTGGCACCTAAACATGGCGGACCACAAACCGCACAAAATGAATTGTACCCTCTTTGCCCCCTCCTTTTCACACCTACACTACCCATTACCCCCTTTTTACTCCGATCATCCCACCCAGAAGAGAAAGAGAAAGGAGAGAAAGGAACCAGAGTCATTGGCTGGGGATGGCTTGAGCTGTGTGTCAAGCAGGGCTAAACAGGAACTTGCATCCAAGCGGTTAAAGGCCGTGGGTCTTATCTGAGGACAAACAGAATGCATCAAGCGGTGGCTGTTGCTCTCAGTGATGACGACCAGCTGTGCACCAATGTTTAATTATTTCTCTGTAATGAGCTTACCCACCTTCCACTGCAGCACCAGGAAGACAGCATGCAACAGCAGGAACAAGGGAAGGGGACAGAGGATACAGAGGGAGGGAAAGACAGAGATAAACGCTGTCCAGATTATCTTTTTTAAAACTATATACTTTCTTATAACTATATATAAATGATCAGGCCATGTGTTGGTGTTTCAAAGATTTTGCATCTACAAATAACAAGTGAATTTCTGCAATGGGTGACATTTAGCTTTTTATTGAAACAGGATTGACCGCCATCGATGAGTGTATATGATCAGCAAGGTGTCATTTGTAGCGGCAAGCGCGACGTTTCGATCATGTTTATGCATGCAAAGCAGCACATAAGCACACATTTCCATACCAGCACAACAGACGAGCACAATAGCGAGCCGCAGATACACGGTTGATATTTACAAAGTAGAACAGGGCTGAATAGGTCATTATACCACATACGCATCAGAAAGTTCAGTGACCACTTCAGCCCATTCAGCGTGAACCGAGTTGCCCTGAATACCTTTTAGCCGCACGTGTTAACAATCAGGTTAGAAGGCACACATTGTTAACAACACATGTAGAGTTTGTTTGCACAGTAACACTCGCATTACGATTATTCGCCTGCCAAGAATAATGTACACATTGTAGGTTGGATTCATGCTAAAGAGAGGAACAACCCACATCAGTAATGGTGTTCTGTAGCTTTGACCTAACAGAGGTCGGCCCAGTAACATCTAAAGATGTTTCTCAAACATGACTCACTCCTGATAAAAATGGATTTGCCTGAATTAGTTGAACTCCTTGTGCGCAGAAAGTTTACAAAACCAGACAGAACTTGTAGTTGCAGAAGTTTGAATCATCAGACTTCCTCTTACAAGACTTCTTAGGGTTGTCAAGGCAACCAGACGGAAATGTACAGTTGAGAGCTGCATACTTTGGGACACACACACACACATACACACGAGGGAAACATCCTCTTCTGTAAACTATGTCACCACCTGCCATGAGGTTTATCATAACGATTTGATTAATCACCGTCCCGAAAAAGTACACTGAATCTAAGAGATAAGATAGCCGGGGGTGTCGGGGAGGTGAGCACCGGTAGTACTAACAGTGCTATCCGGCTCCACTGTTAATTAACTGGAGCCCTGCACAGCACTAACAAGGGCCCTGCCTTCCCGGAACAACAGAAATAGGCCTGCCACTGGCTGCTCTCGCCAGCCAGTGAGCCTGCACTGTCTCACAGAGATTATCTCAACACAAGACACCTTTCAAGTAAGGTTAGCGAGCCATGTGTCTGAGGAACACCATCAGATGGATGCTCGCTTGATTTGCTTATCCATTTTGAAACTGCTTGGCTATAACCTGCGCTGTTTGCCGCGAAGCTTTGACGCAATAATAAGATCGCACATGTAGGTTTGAGGGAAAAGGACAATGAGGGAACGTCACTGTGATTGGATGTGGAACTTGGCGTGCTATATAGAGCACTATGGCTGACTGCTTTGGGTTCTGGTTTGTTTTTAGGAGAGCTGGATGCGTTCCTTAAAGATGGCGAGCGTCGGATCCACAGCCGGCAGCAGCTTCCTGTGGGGACGACTTGGGGACCCTTCGAGGGGAAGATCGAGATGAGCACTGACAACACTGCACTGGTATGTCCTTATTTTGGTCAAATGCTGTTTAATTTTAAACATTTAGGTGCTACTTTCTCTTAGTAACCAGCCATATTTTTTTGCAATAAAATACAAACACAAAAATAAAAGGCACCGAAACTGAAAAATGAATGTACAAAGAGGGAGCATGCCATTTGTAGAGTTATTTAAAAGAAAAGGTAAGCAACCTTTAATCTCAACTCTGAGAAGGCTAAGAGGCTGTTCATTAAAGATCTCAGCCAACACAAAGGTCTTGACAATCAAGGAATATGGGTAGGTGTTTGACTTTAAACCCCAGAACTAAAATTCCACCTGATCTGCTGTTCTGGGCAGGTGAAAGGAGCAACTGCAATAATCAAGAAAGGATGAAATGAAGGCGTTATAAGTGTTACAGTGAAACTGACACGAAGCATTGGTTAAATCTCTGCAATGGGACTGAACTAGAGTAGTAAATTCAAGCTGGGGTCAAATCTTACACCAGGCTTTGTAGCTACATAGACATTTGTAGACTTTTTTTTTTTTAAACCAATACCATGTGTCGGCACCTTGTCTAGACTTAGATAACACTATGTGCCATCCAGTTTTTGACCCCAGCTAGGCAGTTTTGCATTGAGGTCAAATAAGCTTTATTGGAAAGTGTCCTATAACTGGCAACCAAAACATGGTCAGTAATGACATTCTGCTGAACTGTAAAGCTATAATAAATTATGCATTAAGCATAATTTAGCCATTAATTCCAGCTTCTGAAGTGGGCTTCATTTGCACCATTTGTTGGTATTTGTTGTTTGTACTAAAAGCTGTTTTTTAAATTGTCAGAATGATTAAACTTAGATCCCTGTATTTGGTCAGATGCTGCCTTTAGCAGCCATGCTAACATGATTACTAGCGAGTCCTACATCTAAAGACCATATTAATATCAACTCCCATGACAGTCAAACCTACTGAGGTAACTCTTTCGGGATCCAGCTGGCCCCCAACATAAGCCTTTGAAGTGCATCTGTTTTAACCATTTAATCTGCATATTTTATGACAAAACATTTTAATTGGTGGATTTGGAGCTCGGTCCAGGCTTCAACTGAACAAAGTCACAATCCATTATTTTTGATGTTACCCTGCACGCGGCGGCTTTATATCTCTTGTTTCAAAGATCCCAGCAGAGGCGTGTGTTGACCTGCTGCTCTGCTGGAGTGACAAGGCCTCCACGGGTTTGATATTCCATTCTGCATTCGGATTAATTAAGAAATTCCTATTAAAATCATAACCAGTCGCACGTTCATCCTGTTAAGAAACATAAGGAAAAGTCCGCAAGGATTTGGGACTCAGAGGCCATCCCCCTCCATTTACCGAGATTCCTTCAACGCACAACTTTATTAAATCATTTTCGGAGCAGTTCTGACTGTTTTCTAAGCTCCCCTCATGGTTTTGAAGTCATCAGTGGCTTTAAATAACTCAGGCCGTATTATAGCCATGAAATATGGCTTCTCTCAGGGTAAAGCCAGTTATCCTTGGGCGGAAAAGTGATTTGACAGAGCAACACCTCAAGTTGCCTTCCAAAGTAACACACTCCATATATTTCTCCAGCAATCTCTGCATGAATTTCCTGAAAGGCATCAAAAAACAACCTTCAACTGCACCTGAAATGACCCTCTGACTCACCAAGTGATGCCATATGAAGCATCTCCTTGCAGTTTGTTGTTCGAGCGTTTCCAGTCGATACAAACTTTACATCACACTACCTGCTGAACTAGATGCATAAACTGATTGTTGCTCTTGGCAAGAGTGATAAGTTCTTAACTAACTGCCCTCTGAGGAATTCATTGCAGCTTTGCAGATCCTCCTCGGGTTTTCTTTTCCTTTTTTTGAAATGAGCAGGTGCTGGTCATCACCTGTAATAGGCTGTGGAGGGGTTAGAGAATATGCCAAACCTCCCTCGCAATTAAAAGCAGAGGAAGAAGCTCTGGCATATTGCCTTTAAGGATCTCATGTGTGTCTATTCTCATGGGAGCCCTTTCAATGCTTTGCTGCTTGCCCTCCTCCTCTCCTAAGTTTCATCTTTCAAATGGGGTACTGGCTGTTAGCAGCTTCTCACTATCTCTCATTAAAGGCTAGGTCAACCCAACTGGCATGTTTTGTTTTACTGAGCCTCCTTTTAAGGTTCACTGTAACTTTTTACTTTGTTTCCTAGACGCTGAATAAGCCAGAAACTTAACAGTTCTTGTATTTTAGGCATCACGAGGGAATCATCTCATTTACAGTAGCATAGCTTTATTTTTTCTTTTTTTAATCAAGCCTCTAGTCATCGAGCTGCTGCCTTGTTAAACATGCAGCCATTGGCAACATCCCGAATATAGCGCTGCATTTATCTCAGTTATTTCAGTGGGAGGCGAGGGAGTCGTGCAAATCGTCAAGCACTGACACATCAAGACAGGAACAAACCCCGATGCCTCACCTGAAGAGGGAAAAGTTGAAATAACAAACGTGAGAGAGGAAGAAGAAGAAGGCGAGAGGAGAGAAAAGAAGGGCCTGGCTAGTTTTGATGCATGTCAGGGCGGCCAGTGCTGCAGAGCAGGGTCAGAAGGCGGTAGAAAGCTTTTGAGGTAGAAATAAAGGCTCATTGCTTCATGGGTCTCTACCTCACCTAGGAGGCACTCTCAGTCATTCTTATGAAGTGTGACCTCCACAGACTATTAAATCTCCTTTTACTCTCTTAGATTTTTTGAAACCGTAGAGGTGAATGAATTACCCGAAAGCAGTCAGGTATGTGGCAGGAGTGACACCTCTCTCATGCTTGAAACACATGACCCGCTGGTGAGATATTGATATGCCCTCTCGAAAATCAAACATATTTTATCCCTCCATCCAGACATGTCATTTAAGATATGACTTTTTAGAGGTCAAGCTATTTTTGTCGAGCCGCCACGTACAGTGCATAGGTCCATTTCTCCCGTTTCTCAATCCTTGGCATGACGCCCGGAGAAGGGACTAAAATGAAACGACTCCTTAAAGTGCCTTACAGTAAATAATGAAAATACAGTGAATTTAACCAGCGTTTGCATTAAAGCGGACAGGAGAAGCACTTTGGCACACGCAGAGGCGTTTAGGAGGGGAGCGTGTTGCGTTCGGGATGGTGTCTGGGGAGCCGTCCGGTGGAGGTATAAGGATGGGAGGAGGCAAGGGGATGGAGGGGGGGAGTTTACTGGTCCCTAGAGGCAGCAAATGGGAGCTGATGCTAGAGGTGGCCTAGCTACATGCGCCGTGGCGTGGGAGCCTATGTGGGTTTGGCTGCCGGTGGACGACAGGCCTCAGTAGCTGAGCGGAGTGATGGATGATGCTGAGAAAGAACAGTGAGTGGAGCGTTTCATGCAGTTGTCCATGGAGGCCTGGAAAGAGAGGTATAAAGCTTGAAAAAGAAAGAATGAAAAGAGAGAGAGAGAGAGTGTGTGTATGTGTGTGTGTGTCGGCGAGAGAAATAGCAGGAAAAAACAGAAGGGAAAAAGCATGACAGGAAATCTGGGCATCTGCAGGACAGAGATAGGGTCACATCTCGACCGTTTATCAAAGAGGAAAGCAGATTTCACAGCTGATGGGTCGGCCGTGGCAGGTCTGTAGACCCCAGGGGCTCAGCTTGGCATGAGGGACTGGAGTTGTAGTTATTGCTATTGCAGACCTGTTAACACAATCCCATTGCTCGTGTTAGACAGCTCATATGCCTGGGCAGACTGTGATAGTTTTATACATTCTTTATCATTCTTACATCACTTGTAGACTATTTACATTTTCATCTAAATACAGTTTAGGCAGATATTTTTGAAAAGATAGTAGAAGAGGATGATTCATACTCCAGCCTAAATAGACGAAACACTGAGCTCTCAACTACATTGAAAGACAGACCAGTGTGAAAACTAAGTAATTGGCTCAGGTCAGAGCAATTTGTAATGTGAAGGAGGGCAGAAGAGGGAGAATCAAAGCAAGTAACAGACAAACAGGGAAAAAATAAAAGGGACAAATAGTGTACAAAGAGTAAAACATTCTTTTTACACTAAAGAGTTGGCTGACTTGTGCTGTTGTTAGCCACCTTTTTCTGCTCTGCTCCTCTTCCTCCTCCTCTCCAGCCTTCTCTCTGCTCTCTGTCTGACTGATGGAGCTGCCAGGGCGCCGTCTCATCCCTCACTTCTCTCACTGATCAATCAGACCATTAGACTCCAATTACAGCCGCAGCCCCGGCGCAGGTGAGCGACGAGCACATTCAGCCGGCTGCCGACAACGCCTCCGCCCGGCTTCCTCGCACTCTCCAAATTAACGCAAATTAATAGTGACACTCAGACATAAATGTCTGCAATCGGGGGGCTAAATTAACAGTCTGGGTCGAAGCTATTGAGTAGCAGGTGTCTTTAAAAGCGGTAATTACCTATGCTGGACAGAACCGGGAGGAGAAGGTGGCCCACGGTTTGCCTGGAGTAAGAGGCCTGGCCCCGGTGAGCCTGGCTTCCATTGTAGGTGTTAATAATTGATTGGGAGGCAAGCTATTAATGAGCAGCAGATTTAGAGCTCTGTTGTAAATGTGTGTTGATGAGGGTGTTGCCGCCTCTTGTACAATGCCTTCCCAATGCTAATTACTGGGGCTTAGTCAAGGTGCAACTGTAATGAGTCTGGATTCAATAGAATTCTGCTCTTTATGTGTTTTGAGGGCATTTTAGTGCAAATTACACAATAATTGAAACGCATAAGACTTGCTTAATTCCAGATTAAGATCTACCAGGCAGTTTTTTTTATCTTGTCTTCTATCTTAATATTGTTGTATTTTAACTCAATTTGCTGAGAGCACAGGTTTATGATTTAAAAAAAACAGATCTGCTGCTGTAATCTGTATCTTACAAGGGCCCTGATTTGAAAAACTAGAGGTTACAAGGACGTAATAAAAGTCAATAAGTGCTGTTGGCTGATTAAGTATAATAATAATTCAGTCTTAACACAGTGTTACAACATTACCCTTGAATCATACATCATCTGAATCAGTATGATGATATTTTGCCAATATCTAAGCCTAGGAGGATTTTTTTAACCTGTGCAAGATTAAAGTCACCTCAGAGAAACTGCCTGCAATAGAGAAATAATAATGTGAAATATTAAGACGACCTCTGTTGTTTTTGTTCAGTTCTGTCATTTGGAATTGTTGAACAAACAAAATGAAGCCTTGATTAATTCTTCTAAATATAGTGAACACTGAAACGGGGTCTAGAATTTATGTTTTTGCCCAAATATGCTTGAGAACACAGCGTTTTAAAGGCCGTGTGCTCACAAGTGTGCATGATGTGTTCACGAATTTGAGTATACATGCACTTGAGTGTGTGCTTTAGGTCATAGTGTCTGTGGATGTGCTGGTGTGTGGGAGGGCATGAGCGCATCAGTGTGCGTGTGCAGACTGTGTGCCGCTTTTGGCTGCGAACAGAGAGCTTTAGCTTGTAGACTACAGAAGAGCGAAAATGTCAAGATACTGTCCTAATTTTCACCTGGGACAGAGAGAGAGGCAGAGGCTGTCAACCGATGGAGTGTGATTATTGTGTAATTTAGTACAAGGGTAGGAATATGGGCCTGTGCAACCAAAAAAAGCTCCAGAAATTATTCAGCCCATCACTCAAGCCATTTATCTCACCCTTTTTGCCCACCCTCTCCCTCCAATATGTTTATTGTTAGCTACCCCTAAACTTTAACAAGTGGTGGCGGATTTTTCTGTTTCAGAAATTATATTTTTCTTCTTGTCATTGCTTCATTAATCAAGAGGAGGCATTCTGAAAAATGTTTTGTTTTGGAGGCTGCAATCTATTTTGTGTGTGTGTGTGTTGTAGTTAATCTGCGCCCGTGGCAGGTTTCCCCTCCGAAACGCAGCGCTAAGCAGCGGTATCGCAGGCCTATTGTTGTAGCCTCTGTCATAGCAAGGAGAGCCTGATGCAGGCCTGGGCTCGCCTGATAAGGAAAAGAGGATTCAACATGGCTGGAAAGGAGAATCAGTGGGACTTGAGAGTGGAGTATGGATGGGGCAGATGCGCTCGCACACATACACACACACGCACACACATACGTACATACAGAGTCACACAGACATACAGAATGGCTACACACATGTTCTACACACATACAGTCACACATGAGCCGACACACACACAAATCATCACCATCATCACACTGGCACATGCCCAGGCAATTATTTACAGTAACATCCAATTACATATGCAAGAAGGCACCCCAGGATAGGACCTCTCTGTAGCATAGCTGCTAAATCACACACACACACACACACACACACTTGCACACAGCATCAAATATGCATGCGCACAAACAAACAAACAAACCATTAACTTAAAAAAATATATATCTGTAGTCCAAACATTTTCATTTATGTTTGCATCTAAAGGTGGCCTGAGCTTTCTATCTGAAAGTCACACTGTCTTGGATATGGTTTAAAAACGCCCGACACTATCAGGACTAACAGGATTTGAATTTCTGTGTTGGACACACAAATAATTTTGGCACAAAGAATGTGGCTTCATCTAATGAAATAATGGGCCCAAATTTTAGGCGGAGAACCAATTTGTGATTGCATGCATCAATTATTTCTTGGGTTTAAACCAATATCAGGGCTGGGGTCTCTTCAGATGGGTAAAATGGTAATTATCTGGCCTGCTTTCCCCCTGCTCAGTGTCATCCATATATTTATCGATGGCATTATCGATGGTTTTCATGTTCTTACATGAAAAGGAGGAAACATCCAAGCTCGTTCTATTGAAGTAGCCCTTTAAATCTGGGCTTTTTAACCCAGATCAACATGACATTGATGTTTGCCTGTGAGTCAGATACAGAATGAGTTGCAGGCTGCAGTGAAAGAAACACACAATCATTGTTTTTTTGTTGTTGTTGTTGTTGTTGTTATTTATACGTTTCCAAGCCTGCACTTTCAAAGTTTCTGCGTGCTTGGCTGGAACTCATTGCCGCCCACAGCTCCATGCATTAGCCGTGAAGCACTCAGTCAGTCAGCTAGTCAGAGCTATTATGGCCACAGCTGAGCTCCACTGTTTGAGAGATAATACATGGTTGACTTGATCCACAAGTGAACCTGACATTTCGCTGTCCTTACATCACATCACAACTACCCAAACTGATATGGCAGGTCCCCTGATAAGCAGAGCAGGACTCACTGATTTGCTTTGTGCTCACTTAAATGGCTGCATGGTTTCCTCAAACACGCCAAGGATGTGGTGACTTCATGAAGACACAAATACAGAGATGAGGATCATTTGCAGCATAATTCATTGGAGTTATGGTTTCGAGGCTTTGGCATTATTTTCACAAGCGTTTCATATGTGAACATATCATTCTCTTCTTATAATTACATTGGCTGTACTTAAAAAAAAACTGAACTATATTTCTCATGAATCCAGTACCTTATATTTTTTTTCACAATATCACACAAGGGAAGTACTGTAGCTTTTACTCCACTACATTTATTAGGTGCCTATTATTATTACCACACTGTAAAAGTTGTGCATGAATATAATGATTAAAGTGAAAGTACAGAAGCATTATCAGCAAAATGTGCTTAAAGTATCAGAAGTGAAAGTGCCCAATTTAGAAAAATGGACCCCCTGGGAGTTCTGCATTTATATATTATATTATTATATTACTGTAACTGATACATTAATGTGTGAGGAGCATTTTAACAGCGTCAGTCAAGGTGAGGCTAATTTTAAACTATTTCATAATGCAGCAAAAAAGTGCAGTGTTTCCCTCTGAAATGCACTTTGCTGTTGCTTTTCACCACTGCTAATAACATGAAATATGAAATAATATGTCCCTCAAAAGGGCCATGTACTAATATTGACTGAGTGATATTACTTAAGTGGGATATTGAATAGTGAGCTGAAGTGGGACTTTCATTCAGGTAAAAGACGGAGTGACTTCTTCCACCTTAGTCTGGTTCTGCAACGCAGTGCAGCAGCTCTCCATCCTAATCTGATTTAGCTGAAATTATAAATGTGCAGCTATGTGTTGCAAAAGTTCATCATGTTAGGTATTTCACATCCTGACACAGATCAGTCTGAGTGCTAAAATGCAGTCATCCCTTTGTTTTGTAGTTAAAACAGTGTAGAGATGGGCTTATATAAAATGATGTAGACTTCGTGCTTATGTTTTCGTCGCTGTGCTGACATGTCTCCATCCTCACAGACACTCCAGGTGTGGCCATTCTACTGTAACTGCATACTGTAACTGTAATAGAGAAACAGGCAGCTGCCATCCTCCAACAGTCTGTTCAGCAGCGGCAGAGCAGGGACCAGTGATGACTGAAAGCCCCAGTGAGGCTCTCACTCCTGGGGGGGCCACTCTTCACACCCGCAGGGCTTAAGGGTGAGCTGGGTGTCCCTGTTCCCCCCACCCCCTTGCCTCAAACCCTCCCTCACAGCTCTCTGGATATTTGCTGTCTTCCCATGGCCCATCAGGGAGGCACAGTCTGGATATCAAGCTGTCACACTGAAGAGATGTACTATCTGTCTGCTTATGGTTTCTGTATGTTGTAACCACACACTAACAGCTTGATATGAACATTAACATTCATGAACAACTGTTCCATTTGGGATAGCAGAAGTCATACACTTGCACACTTATCTCAAGAGTTTTATGACTTTGAATGGCTGCTTGGTGCAGATTTAGGGGATATGCTTCTTTACCTACGATATACCCCGCTTTAAAAGGAGCCAACAAATAAGTAGAGCTCAGTCTCAGTTTTTACAGAATGTTAGTCTGATAGGCAACAACAGTCAAGCTCAGAAGTCCCTGGCTTCACACATATCAGCCTTGTTTTACAGTACGCAATATGTCTTCCCAAATGAATGATTATCCAACACTTCAATACACAACAGACCTCTATTGCAGCAAAGGCGCAAGAGGAAGAACACGAAGGAAGAAGCAAAGAGAAAGAAAAGTGAAACAAAGTTGAGTGGTGCCAGCTGCTTTGCCATCTGTCACTGTCATGGCTGTAATTTGTGATATGTTGAAACAACTTTCTTGAGAAGTGCTGGAGATAATCCGCGATTGTTTCCATTTGCTAGCCCCTGATAGTCCTCTCGGTCTTCCAGCGAGCGAGTTCAAAACGGGGTTTGATGGAAGTTGTTGATGGCTGACCAATCCTTCTAACATTTGTGATTGCAGAAATAAACTGTTGTCCTCATCATCTCTTTATAAGGAAGTTTTAGTCGGAGCTCCTTGTTGGAATGCCAGGATAATGGCCCTCTAAAGCATCTCCAAAATCATGCATTATTCACAGCAAAGAGCTTTCTTCTTATGGGCTGTCACTAGAAGAAATTCTGCAGTTTACCCCTCTCCTCTTTTTCTCTTGGACATATTGGCGGGGGAAGTGGAGAAACACAGAGGCTCTGCTTGCTTCACCTCCTTCAGAGAAAGAAGGACAGCCACCCTACAGGGAGGCAAACCCCTGCTGGTAGACCTTGATAAGTCCTCGCTGTCCCCTGTCCTGGCCTTAGCCCTCTGATCTTCAGCCTAGTTGGCGCGGGGCCTGGTGAAGACAAAGCCCTGTCAAAATGACTCTGGACGGATGAACAACCAAGCAGAAAAATTCAAGTCTTCTGACAAAAAACAACAAACACAAAAAAAAGGTTAGCATTGAAGATAAGAAAGCTGATAGGTGCTCGAGGAGATGAAGGTCTGGACAGTGTCCATTCTCTCCCTGGTGGTCCAGCAGCGCCTCATTAGATGGATGTGTATGAAGCTGTCAGAGCAGGAATATTATACCACAGGGTCGTCAGCAAACTAATTGGGTAACAAAGACCATTTCCAGCTCGGGGAAACCCATCTTTTAACAGTCCGTGTGCTGAGACTCTGATAAGAGAGTTCACGTCTAATGCATTTAGTGAGGGGCAAGTTCACCATCTTTATCTTATTTACTTAACTTGGTGTAAATATTGTTGGTCTTTTACAGTGGATTTAGTAAGACCCCATTTCTCTGAAGTGCGAGCAAGGATCAAACTACTGAACGCTGCAGCAGTATGTAGATGATCAGGTGGTATGCAAATCGCACATACCTCCGCTTGGTTTATTTCGTTGCTAGAAGAAAGTTGTGTCTGAGAGGCATACCATGTGTTTCTTCTCTTTGCTCCTCTGATTTTCAGTGTATTGCACTTTCTACTGTGTTTGCTATAATTAATATTCTGTACACTTGGATATGAAGAGAGCTCAGAATCAGAGGGTGCGACTGGCTGCCCAGAATGAAAGTCTCCTGAAATATAAAATCACATACAGTAGATGCTATTCTAATGCATCATGAAATTTATAACTCCACCAGAGAAGAGAGGGGAGTTCAAAAGAATATTAAAATCCAATACCTAAAGGGGGCACAGAGGTTTATCTAAAGTCAGGGGCTTTATTCAAGCATCATGCCTACTATTTTATTGTTTGTCTTTATTTACTGCCTCTGACTGATCCTAGTCTTCCATGTGTGGTTATGAGAGCAGGGATTTGTTGTGACCCCATTGACTGATTGACTCCTGAGTTCCCTTTTCTTCTTCTTTGAAGAAATCCCCCATCCGCATGTTTATTTCCAACAGAGAAAGAGGTGGATCTGTCCAGAGAATATGCCACCTGCCACCTTGACCCCCAGGGGCCATGGTAATATCCATACAGGTGAACATTACTGGCTCCAGGTTCCCTATTATGTTCCCTCACACAGCTTCTTGCTGCTCGGGGAGTCAGACCTAACTTACATGCAAAAGATCAAACAAGTCCTTCCCAATTGAATTCAAATGGGAAATTCTGAGTAATTCAAACAGTGAGTAGTGAAGCGACAGGGATGCTCTGTCCCCTGACCAAAGCCAAACACAAGGCGTACATGTGTGTATATGTGCACTGTACCTCCAAGACATGACCGAGTCCTGGAGCACAGGCATTACAAATTCAGCTTTCTCTTGTTTACAGCTTCAAATAGTTCTCAGGACATACACATTATACATAGTTACAGCAGTACATAAGCAGGTACTTGTGAAGTTGAATTAAACAGTCACCACTACAAAGAAAGTTGGAGACATTGTGGTTTGATGCTGAAGGGCTGGAGAAGGTGGAGAGGAAGGAGAGGTGTTTTGTGTACGTGCTGGTTGTGGGGGAAATTTTAAAGGAAAGGAGATGAGAGAGGATAGGAGACAAGTGGAGGAAAGGAAAGGAAAGGAATTAATAGGAAAGGTGAGGCAGGAAAATGGGAGGAAAAAAAGAAAGGGGAAGAAGACAGGGGTGGAGAAAGGAGGTTTCTTGTCTTGGGGGCAGGTACAGCTTACACTAAACTGTTTGGCTTTAGAGTTGGAGCACCTCAGTGTGCCTGAAGGTCTTGAAGACTGGAGAATGGATAGAGTCCCCCCTCCTTACCAATCGCTATTCTTCACTTCTCTCCTCTCTGATTTAGCAAGCTGCAAATGCATTTTAAAAAACAAAAACATGCCTAGATGGGCTATTTGTATTTTAGCATTGCTGCTTCTTCGACATCCTGAGCAGCCAATCATTAGTCTGTCTTATTATGTCTTTAAAAAAGCATCTGCACATACAGTAATCATGCATTGCCAACCATAGTCAATATAAATGCGACCACTGTGAGCATTTCAATGGAGTGAAATAAGTAATAGCTAATGCAGCACATGAACTTTGATGCTTACAGTCCAGTCAGCAGGATAAAAGGTGATTTAAATGAGAAAATATTTATTCCCCATAGCGGCGCCATGATAGCAGCAGCCAAATAAAGGCACATGCGCACAGTGATGGGTGTCCCTTTAAAGATTCCGGGAACAGCAGTGACTCTCTCAATTTAATCGATTTTAAAATGAAAAGTCAATTTAACAAAGTTGAAAAGAGAAAGATGGGCTAAGGGAAGAAAAAAGCATTCTCTTGCACTCAAGCAGTAAACTAACTGCCGCACAGAGCAGGCAGAGATTTCAGCTGAATTATCTCCCACCTCACATTTGCTCTTAGGCAAGCAGTTTAAAAGCCAAGCGATTGAGCCAGTGATCCAATTTGAAATGCAGAAATGATTAGAGCAGCTTGCCTCATTTCATATCGAAATTCTCTGATTTATGACAGGGCACCAGCCAAGATCTATCTCTAAAGGGAATTAGTGTGCAATTCCTGCATATTTCTGTTATTTAGTCTCCCAATAGCAGATGCTATAGCCTTAGAGAGAGGGAGAGAGGAGGGAAAGAAAGGAATGAAAGCAGCATGTAGGTATCTTTTCATTTCAGCAGATGTAACCACGGCCATTTAAAAGAGGAGGAAATGACACAAAAGCAGACTTGAGAAATGGAGGTATTTCCCACTTTATGTAGGATGTTGACGGAGAATCTTATTTCAGGATGCAATAATAAAAAATAAAAAAAAACAGGCAGCACCTAACTAAGCGAACATACAAGCTTTTTGCCAGCGTGGATAGCAGTGGGAGAACACAGACGGCGCGGTTGGGCTTTGGCCGTTTCTATTCGACAAAAAAAAAAAAAAAGACCCTTGCAACCCATCCATCCTTGAGGCTAAGAAAATATTAATACGCAGAGCGATAACGAGGGCTAGAGGAAAATCTCCCTTAATGAAATTTCCAGTTGACCACATGCAATTTGTTTCATCGCAGTGAACAACTAATTGCAATGGACGTTATCAAGGTGTGAGTGTGCTGTCTGCTGTAAACTGACTGGTAAAACAGGTACAAATCCTTTATCCTCACTCCCATGTTAGAAACAGAGAACATATAAACTTGACATAACCCATACATAAGCTTGCTTTTTTATATATATTTACACCGCTAGTATCGCCTGAAAAGGACATGGAACTTTGAGGCATGTTGTCAGGTCAACATGGTCTAACGTCATGTAAGGAGGGGCAAATCACATGTTTTTATTAAGAATTCAAATTTTAAAAAATGTCAAAAGAAGGATTTTACTGAGAAAAAATTGGTTAGATATTCACAAGGTGTAACATTTCGACTGGTGTTTTTATTTTAAAATGGCACTACTTTCGCATGGAGTGGGTGTTGGAAGCTGAACGTATGAAGCCGGTGAATGTCTTGAGATATTCAGACAGAGTGGTTTTGATCTCTCAGTTGTCTAAATCCTGCAGCTGTGGGATCAAGACGGATACAGTGCCAGTCAGTGACCTTGGTGGAAGGAGGGGGGGGGGAGGAAGCGATGAGGAAAATAATCATTCCCACCAAGGTTCGTATCGATTTCACCTGCCCTGACCATGAAGCGGGTTAAGAGTAGCCAGTGGTGGTGAAATGGTCAGCGGTGATATCATTAGCTTGTTGTTTACACAGGGAAGCAGGGAGTTAGAAGAAGGCTGAGTGTCACAAGCCAGTTTCTTCTTCACCTCCTTCAGCTGATCAGAGGATCATGGTATCAAGGAGGGATTAGTAGCGACTTGGGATTTGTGTGATTGGTTAATTTATTGCGGTGATGGCAGGTCTTTCATCTATGGCAACATTTAATCAGCGCAGCCACAGAGGCTATTACAGGTTAGCTCCTTTCTGGAGTCAGTCCGGCTGTGCCATCAGCTCTATCACAATTCCCCTGAAATTTCCAAATTATCTGGAACAGGCTTTAGCTTCTCAGTAATAAAAATTAGAACAGATTCCTGATAGAAGCTTTTGCTCACACAGGGCCAATTATAAATAGTACAGCCCTGCCTTGGAAGAGGGAAAAGGGGAAGGGGAAAAAAAAAATCCAAGTCTGAGAGATGTGCACGGAACTTATCGTTCAGCCCCTGCTCCGCTCTGATCCAAATCCGTGTGGCTGAAAATTTATATTAGATTTTATCACAGAGGCCTAAGTCTAGAAAAATCAATGAAGGTTATCTTTTATGTTGCAGCAACTTGTGGAAATATTGATTTTCATTTTATAGCGAATTTGGAGCATCAGTTTGTAATCACTTCCTCGCTGACTACACTGTTTTGGTCACTGTATCTCTTACACGAGCAACGGTAACAGAGCTCAGAGGGAGGAAAAAAAAAATAAAAATACCGGGAGAGTATTGAAACCACTGGAGTGAAGGCAGAGGGTGGATAAACCATAACACAGTACACAGAGAGGAAGGCCCGGGAGGGGGGGTTACAGGCTCCGACAGGGATGATAGTCTGTAAACTGATATTAAAGACTGTATCTGTAAAAACACAACAAATATGTACTTGTTTTGTAATATTTATACATTTTTAATGTCAATTCCAAAAGCCTGCGATGGACTTGTGATAATTAAGAATAAAATAAATAATGAACTTTTTGCATTTTCACATCATAAGCAATGACATTAAATAGGAGATAAATCATGATCAGCCCTTGCAGACATGCAAATTGCACATTTTTTTGCGACTGGCACATTAAACTAGCCAACAGGGGTCAGCATGTTTTCCAAAATTCCTTTCAGTGTGCTGTTTTTGGACAGGAAAAAGCCTCCATACGTCACATCCCCCCGGTTGTGTGACTGGTAGCTAGACGAGGAGTTTGTTTCTGTAAAGCCAGTTCATCATGTGCTGCCTCGCTCCAGGGAAATCGTAATTTTCTGCCTGTCAATCTGCATTGCTTCTGGCCTCGGCCACTTAGGCCAACTGATCCAGTTGTACAAATGTTTTCATTTGCATTTGCAGACGCTCATCGCTGCAGTGACGCCGCTGTGTCTTAATCCTAAATATGTTGTGTGCGGTCGCTCTCGTGCATTTCTTTGTCTTTGCGACGGCTGCTACATGCAGCATGCTTACAAAGCACATATTGTCACTATAGATGCTTTATGTAAATCTGCGCTGAGAGACTGTCATGGGTTGTTGCAGCTCAGTTTTTAACAGAAAAAGAAGCAAAGAAAATAGTAGAAATTGACAATTAAATCAAATAATACCGAATAAGAATTTTAAAAGTTTCTATCACAGCAGTAACTGGAGGAATAATTGTGATCGCTGTCATGAATGTAACAAATTTAGTGTGATTTTTCACAGTGGGTGGATGTTTCATTAATGTGGTATTTTGTCTCTGTTGGCCACATTAAGAGCAGCTGGAATATCATGAATTCCCAGAGGCACAGAGGGATGGCAGAGAGGCCTCTCGCTGCTGAATAAGAGATGGCTCCAGTCTGGAGATCTGAGAAAGGGTTAATCTGATTCCCATTTCAGATAGTCGTCCTAGCAACAATCGGCCGGTCTGCTCTGCTCCTTTGACAGGGGTGTGAGATTTTCAGGTTAGCCAGATAGAAGACTTTATTGTGAGGCTAATTTGAAATGTGAAATCGCGGATGACTTAAATTACAGAGGTCCTCTCTCTCTCATCTGCTGCCAGGACGGGATAAGAAGATGCCAGGAGAAGGAATAAGAATATCAACAGACACAATTTACTGTCTGTGTTTGATCAGTTTGGCAGTGCAGTTTGCCAATGTGCAGAGCTATATATAAAGAGAGACTATTTAGAAGTCTGTCTTTATTTAGTGTCTGCATTTGTTTTCTTAATTTCGCTGACAAAATCCAAACAGATTCCTATCAGCTCTCGGAGATGTATTCGCTATTTGTAAATAATGCTCTCTCTCTCTCTCTAAAAAAAAAAAAAAAAATCTATGTCCTCCAGCCTCCGACTAGATAGAGTTCATGGAAAGAGAAATGGGCGGGTGGAGGAGTGGGAGGAGGAGGGGGCATGCAGGCACACTGCCGGAGCACAGTGCTCATCTCTTGTGCATATCTGTGCCAATTCAGACCTTTAACATGCTCAAGTGACATTTGCATTTATCCTTGAAGGTTGTTGCCTTTTGCGGGGGAGAAATAAGTGAAAAGCACGGGAGAGGACTGGTATTTTTTCTGTTGCATTAGGCAGATGGACAGCGTCCTGTCACTGGCTGCCTCAGATGGAAAAAGGAATGAAGTGTCGAGATTGCAACCCAACCCATTTTCTCTTAGCTAAACTATTTCTGCAACATCCTAATGAAGGAGGAGGGGGGGCCCGGGGTTCAAAAGTAATGGCCTTAAAATACTGGCATTTTGCCTTTGAGTAATAGGCTACTGTACCCAGCTGCCTAAGATGTTGCTACCACTCCCACACAACATACACACAACACCGCCAACGCACCATTTTACAAGAAGCAAGAAGAAAAAGCAGACCAAAATAAAACAGAATAGAGAATCATATGAGGATAAATAGAGCAAGCAGATCTGGTGACACTGCACCATGTGAATCTATTATGTTGCTCTCTATCTCGCTGTTTTATTTTTTTTCTTGCCGAAGGAATAAAACTTCACGTTTGACCTCTGACCAAGAAGAAAAATGACCTTACACATTCAGAATAATTTTCCGGCATATTATAAAAACTCTAACCTCAATCGCCCTTTGAAATGAATACTGATTCTTTAAATTCTTCCCTGCTTGTTTCAGGAAATAGCGAGATCCTGGCGATAGAGAGGCACAATGTGCCCAAAGTTCACTGCTGAACACTCGCTTCCTTCTCTCTGAAAGTCACCACCTTTTTTTTTCTTCCCTTCTTTCTTTTTTTTCCTGTGATTCCCAGACACCTGAGATGATATTCTTAATCTGGGAGATCTGATGCTGGATCACTGGGTTCAATCCACGAAGATAATTCTTCCTTTTTGATACAAAGCACTCTCTCGCACCCATTTGTCATCACTCTAACCACAGCTGCAGCCTTTGTCTGTAGGCCATAAAGCTCACACACACACACACACACACACACACACATACGAACACACACACACATGCACATACACAAAACCTGCCCTCAAATCTTCTCCGCAATGTACAAAAAAAAAGGGATTGGGGTGGACTTGAGTTGCATGCTGCGTAGTTTCTGAAATTGTCTCTTTATGGCCATTCAGAGCTGCAGAAGAGCGTAACTCAGTGGTTATTAATGTTTCTTTAATCACCAAAATAAGCAAATGATTAGTGTTTGTTATCTGTCCTCGACCAGAAGACGAAGAGCACGGTCCCGGTGGTGCTGAGCGCCGGCCCCAGGTGGCTGCTGGATGTGACTTGGCAGGGAGCGGAAGACAACAAAAACAACTGTGTGGTGTACAGCAAAGGTAAGCAAGCAGCGCCGGCATCCCGTTATCTCTGCACAGCGCAACACACCACGCCACAATCCTCCATCCACTCCTCTCCTGCCTGTCTCTCTCCCTCCCTCCCTCTCTCTCTCTCTCTCTCTTTCTCTCCCAGTCTGTCTTTCTTTCACTTTTTCTCTCTTCCTTTCTCTCCCCACTTCTCAAAGTCACAAACACACAAATAATTGCATCCACTGGCAAACACGAGAAGACATGCGTGCACACACTCCCACACCATATCTGTTTTCCCCATCCAAAGAGTAATTTATATCACTAAAACTCTGATTAGGAACTGAGAAACATCACTTGACACACAAAGTTAATGGTCTTTAGATTTCACAAGGTAATTAATGCCCCCCTTTTTTTTCTCTTTTATACTAAGTGAATCCCTATCTCAGGGTAGATAGCGAGGGAAGCATGAGTGGAGATGGGTTTGCCACTTTGCTTCATTTGTTCTCTCGCTAATTCAGCCAAGCTTCAGACGCACATCTTTAATAAATCAGCCGTATTCATGCAAACCCCTCACTAGAAGTGGGTTTATGTAAATATGTGGTGGTGGTGGTGGGGGTGGGGGGGGCGGATGCAACTATCTGTCAGAAAAATCCATGTTGTTCATTCGAAAGTGATCCCTAAAAGCACAAAAAAATGACCACCCCCCACCCCCACCCCCTCCCTGTCATAAAGATAAACTCCTCAATCTGCAGCATTGTGTCCAGAAAGCCCTCATTAAAAACAGGCCCAACACGGATCTGTGCAGAGCTCAGTTTGTTGCAGATTGTATGGCGAGATGCTTCGACTGCACACAGCACTGACACTACAGTCTGGAGCCTCACTCCTCATGAAAGCACGAGGCTTCTGCAGCTATAATTGGGTCTTGACGGGTGTTAACCAGGGAGACACAGCGAAATAAATACGTAAATAAAGATGTGTTTGGATTCCAAAGGGTGAAGGAAAAGGGCTCCATTTATCACTTTTCAAAAATGATTACCCCGTGACAATACCCCCAAAGCTGAAATGGAGCTTCTTCTCCCTCAAAGTGAATAAGTGGCAGGAGTGGGATTTGCAACCCGGATTTTCGGTCTCCCAATTCTCATCTACTAATCACTAGACTGCACTGGGGAGTTATCCTCTTAACCGGCTACTTAACTTTGTGCTCTTTATCACCAAATCATTAAAGTTTTGATAAGCTGTTAAAGAAGATTACGCACTTCTTTAAAATCTTCTAATCTTTTTGCTCAGAGACTGACTGTATGAAACAAAAAAAAAGAGGAGTCCAATAACAGGATTTCTCACTTCTTCTTCTTCTTCTTTTTTTTTTCAAAAGCATTTCCTCCGCCACTCTTCATACATGTAACCCTGCAGATAGCATCAGCACAGGCGAGCATCATCACCTCAGCTGTGTGTGTGTGTGTGTGTCGCCGGCGCTTCCTTTGTTTGTCACTTTCGGTTTGACCTTATTAAATTAAACACAATAACATCTCCAGACGACCTCCTTGTGAGAGTTGCTCTGTGTTGTGCTGTATAAGTTCATTACTCTAAATCCTCCGCAAGAATCAGCACACGCTTGCCAACTGATAATAAATGATAATAGAGGAATTAATTTACGTCTCAGAGTAGAAGTTTAATATCTCTTGTCACCTCAAAATCGCTGTGAGATGATCACTGGGTTGAAAATAAAGCAGACTCAGTGTATTTCGCTGGTTTTAGGACATCATAATTTAACTTGTGTCGATGCTTTTGTCATGATTCTTCTGTTAAGTTTGCACATGATGAAAGTGTTCCCCTGTGAAACAAATGCTACAGTAAATATCAAAGGGGTGATACCACTATGATACCACGAGGTACAAAAAATTCCAGGCTGTGTAATTCCATACTTGACTCAAACAGCTTTGCAGCAACTTTGCCAAAGAGCGCTGGATAAATTGGTTGGGTGTCCGTTTCTCTCGGTTTTTCTTTAGCAAAAATTGCTCCACATTTTGCTCCTGGCAACTTTTCTCTCTCTCTCTCTCTCTCTCTCCACGTGGACTTGGAGCAAGTTCAGAAAGTGGTGAAGTGTTTGATGCCGTTCAGCCGTTTGACTCTTGCGTCCAGACTGTGACTCGATTTATGCCGCTCATTCTTCTTCGTCGCCTCCTTTTAAATATTCCAATCTGCGTGTGCGTGCACCCTCTGGAGGTGACATTGAAATTGAGTGCCAGCGTGCTGAAAATGTCAAATCTTTGTCAAATTCAATATTGAATTTGGTCCCTTTTTCCCCCCGCTGTAGTTTTGAAGCTGTGCTGGAATTGTGTTTATCGTATCGACCCTACCGTGGATCAACCGAAGGAAAAAGGCTGCTCAGAGTCCAACAGGAACTTTCTTCCCACCTCGAAAAGCTGAGGCCCAGATTGTTTATATCTTCACCCCTGTGCTGTTTCCTCTCTGTCGGCAGCTTCATTGCTCCCTGAGATGCGTTATTTATGGAAAACAGTGAATATCTCAATACACAGTATGCCTGCAGAATATGTTTTGGCTCACGTTTCAGTGGTCTCGGCTTTCTTTATGGCTGCCTGCGAAGATAGTAGCAGTTCACTTTGGATGCTTGCCAGTGTGAATCTATGGGGGAGTATCTCTAAGTAAGGACTGGTGATTGGTTTGAGTGGCTGTAGCTTAGTGTTGGGCGTTCTGTCCTATGATTTCTGCTTTACATTTTGTACAACTGCTCATCCTCTATCCCCGAAACTTGTCAGGAAGCGGGGGGGAAATGTGCGTGGAGCGAGAGAGGACAGGATTCAGCAAAATTATTCCACCGAGAGTTGTATCCCTGCAATGTGCTATGTATAATACATGCACTGGAGTGTGTAACAAGCAGCAGGATGGCGTAGTCAGGTCCCCCCACGGGGTGCCCCTGGTCATCAGCACCAAGACAAACCAACCCTATAGTCAAATATAGATTTTTTTGCCTATTTTTGGGATCCTACAATTCCTGTTGCTAGCAAAGCGATGTCTTCCCCTACAATTTGTATTCTGTCTTACTGTCTGTATCATTTTATCCAGATGAACAGAAAAAAAAACATTTAAAAAAACAGAAGTCAAAGACCATGAGTAATGTTTGAGTCATTTAAATGTCTCAAATTAAGATTCATAGAGCCATTTCATGAATATAAATTCTTCTTAGAATTCCCTTTCTTGCAATAAGAGGCAGCGCGAGCCCTGAAGTGGAAGTAGGAAAAGTGCAATATCTGTTTTTCCCAGGCTGTCACCATGGCCCTGTTTGTTTTACATTAAACTCCCAGGAAGAGCCTTAGCAGCCAGCCATTACTAAAACTCTCAACTCTACTACTGCGCTAACTCATTATCGAGAAATCCACCTGGAACTCCCACAATGCTCTCCTCCACACTCCGACAGTTTCTTTGAACCGCTGAAGTTATAGAAACAGGCAGCAAGTCTGCAGAGTAATTATATGTTACAGTAACACTGGAGACCGAGGGGGGAGGGAGAGGGGGGAGAGAGAGTGACAGACAGGGAGAGAGAAAGAGAGGAAGAAACCAGTGGAGATTTTTTTTTTTTTGTACAGATAAACAACAGATTGATAAACAATGCAGCTGGAAAGTAGCAGAGATTGAACAGAGGAAAACAAATTCAGCTGCATTTTGATTTTTTCCATCTAACATCTCCCTGTTGAATATGTTGCCAATGGAGATTCAGTTCAAACGCTGCAAACCTGCATGGTTTTGGAGGAGTTGTAGCAACTGTTCAGGGAGCTGATGTTAGTGTGATGAGATCACGCTGTCAGACAGGCAAGGACACGAATAAACTGAATTTTGCTTGACCGAGGAAAAGAACGATGTACTCGCCCATCTCTAGAAACTTCTGGACCTCTCCACCCTCAGTCCCCAGCCCTTTGGTTAATACCTCAGAAGAACGTGTTTCAATAAAAAAACAACTACCGGTATAACCTCCAGTTTTTCGCAAACCTTACTCAAACAGGAAACAGGGGTAAGTGGCACATTTGTTGGGGACTACTTTCAGCGGCGCATTAATACACATTAGGTCTTTACAGCACTAAGATACATGGGAATGACTTTAAACTACAGTTCATGGTGAAGAATTACTGCATCCAGAGCAGTGGTGTGGCTTTAGTAAACTTTTTGAATAGTTTACTTAACAACAATAGAGCTTCATGACGCAGAATTAATTATATCTGCCTTTCAGTACACACACAAAATAAACTGTTGGTTGGAGTTTTCGTGAGATTTGTTGACAAATGGAAAAGTATAGAATATCACCAGCCTTTCTTGAAAATGCATCAACCCTCACTGTGAAGCACAATCTGATTTTAACACTTATTACATCAGCTATATTTGATCATATTTACAGAGGAACTTTTGAATTCAGCGTATTACCCTCCCTTTATGTGAAACCTCTCTTCTGCTGCCGAGTACACAATTGAAATCAGACTCTGTCAGATCTGAGCTCACACTTTTAAAAAAAATGACACGTTTAGGACTAAAATACAATATATGGCTCAATTCATTCTTAGCGCGAGCCTTCATTGTGCTTCCCCCATTGTTACCTGATATCTGAGCCCATTGAAACTATACACATTCAATGTGACCACATTATGTGGCATTATTCAGAGGTCACCTAAACTTTTCAACTGTAAGCCTCTTAAGCCAGACCACATTCAGATACAGCATGTCCAATAAGTCTCCAGAGCAACTTAGCCCATTGTTCGAGCAGAAATTGACCAATGTAACTAGGGCGTTTTACATAAGCCCGGACAGTGCAGAATTAGCTAACTCACTGTGTCTTTGTATTATTTCCTATTCTCTAAGTCCTCACAATCAGATCCTTTTTATGCCTTCATTTGCTCTTTCCACTGATCCAGAGCTGTAGACCTCAGAGGCAAACGATGAACTAGTCTGACCTGCCTGGACCAGAGAGTATCTGCCTGACTCGTGTTTTTAATAAAACCGGCCTTGCAACGATCTGTGCAAAGATATTTTGAGTTTTTTTTCTTTTGTCCTGAGAAATGACGGCATGAAACAGCGCTGTTCCCTAAATTGCTCTCTGGCAGCATGCAGCATGAAATGGTGAGAGGAGAGGACTCTTACAGTTCACAATTTAATTGTTGATTTTCAACCCTCCTCTTTTAAAATGACTGCGGCAAATAGGAGGTGCGAGGGTTATTATCTCTTATCTGGGAACATAGCGAAATAGTGTGACTGAATAATAACTAAACAACTGACACAATGTAAAAATTTCATTATCAGTGTATTAAAACAAAATTGTACCCTAAAGGAGTCCCCACCACAGCTCCGAGCAGCCGACTAATTATGTTTAATTAAAAGACAACAGAGATCAACAGAATCGTTTTCATTAGGAAATTATTAATGATTCCACTGCAACAATAATTGATTGCACTGAGCCACGCGATAACTCGGTACGGTCAGGCTGGAGTGAGCCGGGTGGAGAGGAGCTGCCGGTTTAGGCATTTGGCAGCTGTTGAGTAGCGTGTCTTGTAGCGGAAGCTTCCACGCTCGCAATTTTAGGAGAAGTCCTAAAGCTGGCTTTATGAAGAGCAGAGGAGGAGGAGGAGAAGGAAAGAGTGTCGTGGGTTAAGGACAGCACAATCCAAATCATACGACAATCTGAGGAGTCTTAACCATCCCACACATGCATTTAGGAGACATTCATGCACGTACAAGCACATGTCAGTACGCACGACCGAGATGAGAACACACACTCTTATTATTTTCTCTTGTCTCTGTCTACAAACATATTCAGGGGACATATTCAAGAGGGCGTTTTCTCTATTTTTTTTCATTCCGTCTCACTCGGAAGCATATGAACTACATGCCCACACACACACACACACACACACACACAGAGGCACTTTGCTGCTGCTCCATTCAGAGCCATGTGAAAGACGTCAGCTCCAGACGCTTCCTCCGACAGCCTTTTATGTGCATTGTTCTCCCGCCGCGCAGCCAGTTTCCCTGTGCTAGACAGTATAGCACAGGCACCAGACGCCACACTCTGCCACAGCACCCACAGCCACCGCAAACACACAGACCGTTACCAAAAATTCACATAATGGCCACTGACACATATATGTCCATCTGCATTCAACGTGGACTAAGCCTTGAGACAAAAAACAACAATGCGGGGAGAGAACGTGAAAGAAGTGATGGGCACTGATGAGGGACCAGATTGTTCTTTCCATAGATCCCCCGTTTAACATTTTGTAGCTGCACATTTTTGGAGTATGTGCTTGTGATTTGTGTTGTGTGTGCCTGCCTGAGAGTATAGCCGGTCGTCCTTGTATCAATGCCACGGAGGGTGTCAGGCTAATGAGCGTGGGCTGTCCTTAGAGCAGGAGGGTTTGGGTTGTGCCATTCACTCTGCATATTTAAATGCCTTGTAGAGCTTAAGTAGGCCCACTTTTCCATGTCAGGGCAGCGTTCAATCCTGCTGCGACCATTAATTATGATACCATTGTGCTCCAGTGTGGCTAATAAGAGTGATGTATTGCACCCTCGTGGCATTATAATCATCTGAGTGAAGTACCTGGACTACGCTGAGCTCGCTTTAAGCACCGCGCTTAAAAAAAAAAAAAGAGAAGAAGAAGAAAAAAATAGTGAGTGAAGAGGCAGCTTCTCGCCTCCTCTCAGTCTCCACCGCTGGCTGCATTGGTTATTGCTTCTACATGAGAGCGTGTCACAGATTTACCTTCTGTATAATTGTATAATCAATGAAAAGAAATGCTTTGGTATTGATCATGCAGGAAGGCTGATTGTGTGTCCGGGAGGGAAGACTCGCACACATGCAGCCGCTTGAACTCAACTACACGAGCATGAAAAGCTCAAAAGAGTCATTGTTTCCCCTCCCTTTTGGTCCATGCGTGTGCCCTCTGCCTATCTGAGCAGCGTAAGTATGTTCTATGAGTTATCTGCATTGCTTTCGCAGATGTCTCTGCACACAGAACTGGTTAAGTGGTTTTTAAGGAGCTGCTTCTTAATATTTGGAGCATGTCTCCCCAGTATTGAATGTGTTCAATACAGATGGGGAAAAAAGATCACATTTTATTACATTAATCACTGCAAGTTAATGTGATTATATGTACTTTATATTTCCCTTCTTAACTTCCCTCCCTTAACGGCATAATCAATGACCGTTTTTATATTCATTGAAAAATTCTGCGGATATGAAAATAAGCCTCTGCGAGTTTTTTAATCTACTGCGGGATCTTGAGTCAGTAATTAAAGAGTCCATTCTGTGTGTGTCTTCTAAAAGCCCTTAGCCTGCTTTTAGGCCTGGGTATGATCCAGCCCACCGCCTCCATCTCTGCTGTGGTAAGTAGGTGTGAAAAGCATTGTCAGTGTGCTTCAGGATAAAGCCCTGCTGTTGGATGCCATTGGTCAGAGTCACCCCCCCCAACACACACTCACACACACACACACACAATCCAGGAGCAGGTTGAGAAAAAGTGTGTGTGTGTGTGTGCAGGGATAATCAGAGACAAAAGCTGAGAGCTGGAGAGAGGGGCCTTTCTGCACATCCACATGGCCTTTTTTTTTGGAAGGGAGGGGGGGCTATTTCATCAGACTTAAGGGGGGTCACAGTGTGTGTGTGTGTGTGTGTGTTTGAGAGAGAGAGAGAGAGAGAGAGAGAGAGAGAGAGATGGAGGGACAGAGATAGAGGAATCACTGGGGTGGAGTGGTGTTTAGATCGTCAGTCAGCGTGATGGAAAACCACATGGTTAAAGTCTTGCTGAGGGTTGACACAGGACTGCAGCGAGTGGAACTAAACGAGTGAAACTGAGCCTGGGTGAAACTCTGATACAGTGAAGGAGAGAGAGGAGATGATCATACTATGAAAAAAAAATCCCACGGAGAATGAAAAAAGAACATGACAATGAAAGAAAAACACACAACACTGACCGTTATAATGACACAGCTAACCTAGAGAGTACAGCACAAAAAGAAACGTTCAAGCTATAGGGCCCGGTGTGGACTCATTTTTCCTTTGATAATGTATACTCCTGCAAATCAATTTTTAGGCTGGGCAAAACATAATCAGATTTCCTCTGAAGAAATAGCTCGAGACATTACAAAATTGTTTTGTGGGGTCGCCACTGTGTTCATGCAGGAGAACTCAGTGATAACCTTTATACATACCTTTGCAGCTAATCCATTTTATTGATTGTACATCCACCTGGGTGAAAAAAAAGCACATGGCCCCATAGTCTTTAGAGCGGCGTATCAGTGTGATATCGCCGTTTTTCTTTTCTCATTGCAGCGCACGAAGGAACACAACTGCAAGCCACCTCTAGCACTAGTACCTTATCTATGGGTTGTTTTATCGTGAGATCTGGTCAAGGGATCTTAGCTATTCTACCCCTCTAAAAGTCCAATGCCACGGGTAAGGACACAGGGATGCATGAGGTGGGTTTCAAAATGAGCTGTGTAGCTGTGATAGCAGCAATCTGTAAATGTTCTACTTGGTACACTTGTAAGAGATTCTGGAAAAAAGCACGGCTAAACAATTTTTTTTTATCTTAATTTGTACTTGAAACTTGGGAAATACTTGAGAAAAGCTACAATCAAAGTTGGTTTTGGCAATCAAATACAGCTCAGGGGGCAATTTTTTATGTGAAACAAAGGCTGTACTGTAGTAGCATGCAAGCTTGGTATACCAAAGCAAAACTTTTTAGGAATGAGGCGGGGGTGGATGGTTGGGCGCGCGTAACATCTGATTTACATGACTACAGTTTGCGTCCTGTCTTCTACCAACAGTCAACACTGACGACATTCTTCCAAAAAGCAGCTGCCTCTGGGGCTGAACAGTGAAGAAGTGCAAAAAACTGCAGTTCCTCAAATGGCCACTAGAGGCTAGCTCTAAAAGTGAGTCAATCCACATAGACCCTGATGTTGAAATGCCCAACTTTATAGCAGAAATACACATGTTTACAGCCTTGTATGAAAACCGTTTTGGTCTCTATAGCTAATTCCCCATTTATGACAGCTGTACAGAGGATCACTTTTTACATGACTCACCCATTTAGGTTGTATTAAGGCTTAAAGTTATGCATACTTAAGGGGATGGCCACTTTGAGTAACAGGTGGGTGCCGTCATAGGACAGTCCACGGCTGATACTGATGAAAGACTCAGGCAATGACTCTTATCATTTATCCAAGTGGGCTTCCAAACTCACTTTTTAGTCTTCCAGCGCTCCCTGGCTTCGTGTTACTTTACATAAAATGTATTCCAATTAGTTCAAGTTCAGGAATTGGAATCGGTATAGGGGTAGAAATAGGTTATGTTATGGTTCAGGATGGGCAGCTTTAGGCGAGGTTAGGATTGAGGCTATAGCAAAAAAAGGAAAACGTTAATTCAATGCACTTGATGGACACAAACTCTGATCTTCTACATGACAGTCTGATCATTGCATCCCTACCTACCCATATGACATCACTTCTTTCCACTTCACTACATATAGACCGCTGTACAGTAATTCCTGCAGAAGCACTAAGTAGTGGATTCAGCACCACGTGAGGTGCAGAATCATCCAATATGGACATAATTCTTAGGGCTGCTGTTGGGCTCCAGATCATGGCAGAGTTAGATGGGTTGGAATAGATGTTTTTTCTTGTTGTGGTGCAGTACAGTTACTGTAACATCCTAATTTTTACATGTTTAAGGTTGCCTTTTTCTGTGTTCTCAATGTGACGGTGACATTAGCTACTTATGAGCTAAACCCTACCTCCTCTAGGTTGCTTTAGTGCCTGAGCTTTGCTGACCTCTGCCTGTCGGCGCTGGGTGACAGAGATGGGTGCCCCGTTCTTGGTGTGTGTGTGTGTGAGAGAGAAAAAGAGTGGACATAGAGGCAAGCGAGCAGACAGGCGTGCTGTAGGTACAGTAGTGTAGAGGACTAGACATCAGTGTCGTCCAGGTCAGACAGGGCCATCCATTCTCTAAGCCCCAGGGAAGAGAGAGAGGGAGAACGAGAAAGAAGAAAAGGAGAGAGAGGGGAAGAGAGAAGTGTCTGTGTGTGTGTGCGTGAGGAAAAAAGAGAGATGGGGGGGCATTGATGCACTGTTTCTCTTAACTCTGTCAAAGCCACTCCATTGTGCTCCCCCGTGCAGTGAGTGGAAACCAATCTGTCATCGCTCCACTAGCCAGCATACTAGAAGAGGGCTAGACTGCTGGAAACACAAGTCTATTCAATGTGAAATGTAACTGGAATCTGAGCCCTTGGATAGCTGGATTGAAAAAAAAAAAAAACCTGATGTAAGATTTTTTGAACCCCGCTCTCCCACACACTGTGAAATGGAAGCCGTGAGTACAGTATTTGGGTCTGCGCGAGATAGGTTTCAGTCTCATATCTCTCCCTTTTTCACGGAGAGGTGATTGACATGTTTTGTTGATGGAACTCTATCCAAACCATGTGCGGTTTGCATAGGCATGAAGGGCTCAGTTAAAAACCTCCGCGCGCAATATCACCCAGCAGAGTTGGCCTCCTTTGTTTAAAGATTTGATTTTTCTTTCTGGCATTGACAGTGTTTAGACAGTCACAGTCACAGAGGGGTGACGGAGTAGCATGAAACAAAGTCTTCAAGTGGGGCTGTGAACATTTCAGTCCGGCTCTTTTTCCTTTAGCACCCTGACATCCTCACACCTGTCACCTATAGAAACTCAGCATCAACATGACCACCTCTCCCGATGCCCTGAGCTCGCTAAGCCTGCATACTATTGAATGGTGGCTACTAATGCTATGTTCCAATGCCATTTGGAGTCACTGCTTCCCCTCTCCTCTCAGGAATCCCCCTTGCGCCATTTTCCCTGTAATCTCCCAACTCCTCTCTGTTATGGGGTGGCTCGCCCGCTGCTCCCGCCACTATTTCACAGCCCCTCTCCTTCATACAACCAGCACCTCCACCATTTTAATCCCTTTGACCCAAACCCTGTGTGTTTCCCTGTATCAACAGCTCCTGGAGATTACATCCTGCCTGCCTCCTCACCGCTGCGTGCTTCAGTCACTGGGGCTGCAGCTGGCCGGTGCATACCAGGGTCTTAGTCAGACACTGCTGGGTGTGATAGCCGCCGCGGCTAGTTAGCTTTGTGAGGGTCGTAGCCAAAGTGCAGGCAGCTTGAAGAGTAGGAGGATGATGGTGGGAGATGTAGGCTAGAAGGTACAAAGCGATAGAGTCTTGAGGTCTCAAGAGAGAAGCTGTGGAGACCTCAGGGGTTTTGAAGAAAGTTTGTTGCAGATGTCATTACTCATGTTTGAGTAAATTAAATTAGAATTTAGTTTGATTATTCTCACAGTTACAACCCTGTCACTATAGGCATAATGTGAGATTCTACAAAGCCACGGAAAACATTCATTTTTCTTGTACGTCAGCTGTAAACCTTTTTGTATGAATGAAAGTTTGATATTAAAAGTCAATAATATTTTGGTTTTTAACAAGATTGACACTGTATCACAAGGAATAGGGCAGACAGAAGGTGGATCATTATATCACATTTCAGAGATGCATGAAGACTTTAGAAGATCTTTTGAAAAACCCTGACTTTTCACAACACTTCTCTCGCTGTGCCTTGTGTCAGCTGGAAATCTAAACCTAAGCTAAATTACAAGCGCCCCGCACTTGAGAGGCACTTGAACTCACCACCGAACCTGCAGACATTGTTTGTCGGCACAAAGAAAAAGGGATCGATGTTCCAAAGGTGACGCTGATGTCACATTGGGAGATTTCTGAGTAATAAAGTGCCTTCAAATTTCAAACATGACTCCCTTTGCTAACACCTGCCGAAGCCGTGTATAGCGCAGATACTATATTAGGGGAAAATGGAATAGCTGAAATGATATAGTGGTGCAGAGTTAATTTTATGAGCATCATATAGCTTCAAAGAGTTGTCGGAACAAGGAGATACAAATTACCTTCTGATATCACCTTTGAGTTCAAAAATGCGTTTTCTGACTTCAAATTAAAGGGAAATTAGGAGGAAATCTGGGTTCAATAGGTTACGGGAGTTATCTTGACAAAGCCTGTCATGATCCCCTTCTGCTTCTTCTGCACAGCTTGTCAGAGAAGTAAAGGGAGTGTTGGAGCGGGTTTCTGTCGTTACAGTATGCTGAAGAGCAGCCCCTGCGCTCGCTCAGGGCCCCTCCTCTTTCATGTAGTGTTTCTGGTAATGGGTTAGGGCTTTATTGATGTGAACTTATGTGATCATTGCATAAAGAGCTACCATTTCTGTCTTCTCTCTTCCCTCCTGCTCGGTTTTCCTGTGGGCCACATTAAATCAAGCCTCCGACCTAGACTCTAGTTAAATTAAACCCTATCAGCATGTTGCCCTCTCATATCGGAGAACAGGCCTTTATATAGACGGCCTGTAAATGGTGATTAGTGAGTGTTTTGATTAAAATTCACCCACATGTGTGATACTCTGGTGGAGCCAATCACCTCCTTCTCTCCCTCCCTCCTCCTTGTCTCCGCGGCTGTATGAATAAACATACATTAAGACATACATGCCCACACACACACACACACACAGACATAGAAATCCGCCTCACTCGCTTCCTTCCCTCCCTGGCTCTGTCTGGCCTGTTCTCATGGCTCAGCAGAGTGCAAGGCTGATTTAAGGGCCCTTACAAATGGGAAGGTTGCAAGTGAAGACAAAAACCAGAGACAAATCACACCACAGCAGCCTCAAGGTTTCTACTAAAGCTATTCAACTGGAGGGGAGCGGCAGAACAGTGAAAAATATATACACACTCCATCCTGTCAGAACGCTTTTGGCTTATCTTGAGTGACTGTCAAGGCTGGGAATATCAGGGAATGGACAGAAATATATAAAATTAATAAGCCGCTGGATGTTGTCGGGAGTTATGATGCTTCATAAATCCTGGTTTGATCATGGCGGACAAGGCTTAAACCCACAGCTCCCTAATGCGCACAGCAGTGTTTTGGACTGGATTTTATTCTGTTTGGGAGATAGAAGCCCTTAGCTGGCAAAAGTAAGATTTATCATCTCCCAATCCCCCCCTCTTTCTTTCATGAGTGACAAATATTAAAAAGAAGGCCTGAGGGAAGTTGGCAGCCATTACCACCTTTAATAGAAGGGCACAGGCGTAGCAAGGTGAAACTGGGGCCAAAGGCAGAGAAATGCTATTCAAAGGAAAGCGAGAGGAGCAGGAGAAGAGGGAGAAATTGCTACTAACTTATCAGTTGTACTCCCTTTGTCGGGTCAGGGGTCTTGGAGCTTTTGTTTGTTTGTTTGTTTTTTATACTGAAAGGATGGATGCTATCTCTCCCGCCATCCAAGCAGGTCTGCTCTGTCGAGTGCTGCAGGTAATATTTCATGTCAAGAATTAAGCAAGCCTACCCACCGACTGCTTTCTACAGTTACATGGCCACCGCATCCATCATCGTCCCCTCTTCCTCCTCACTGTTGGCTTCTGTGGTGAGATGTAACTTAATACATCTACTCTGGTACAAAAAAAACAGATTTGAGCTGCTCCTGCTTATATTTCATTCCGTTATTTGCAATTTATGATAGTCTACTGTACTAAATAATTAATGCAGCAAAACTACAGATTTATTTGACGGCTGTAGTCACTTTACAGATCAATAAATCAAGTAAAAAACATATGAGGAAAATTATTATTAATTAAGACTCATCGCAAGAATAAAACATTCAACAACAGCAATCTATCAAATATAAGCTCAATCAATTAGGCAATTAGCCACGTATCAAAAAACAGAACATTACAGGCTGCTGTTTTATAACTGATTCATCTAACTTACATTTTGAATTTAGATTACAATAGACTTTAATGTCAGTGAACAGCTGATCAAGACAGAATGACAGTTCTAATAAAAAGGAGTCATTTTGTGGTGAAGGCATTTGAGGGAACTTTCTCCAGGTATGAGGAAACTTCTCAGTTCCCCTACCTGCATTTTCACCAGAGGAACCAGATGTAAATTTAATTCTGGAGGTTCAGGAACTTCTTAGTTGGGCTGCAGCACTAAAACTTTGCTGACTGGTCCAGGCCCCTTCTGTTTTTTTACGTTTTACACTCATAAATTCAGCATTTTTGAAAACTTGCAACTGCAGATACCTTGTTTTGGTGGCAGTTTGGCACGAGGACTAGATTCAGACGGATTTTGTGGTTTCAATACATCGGTAAACACATTTGCTTTTTAATTTTTTTTTTTAAATGTTCTTTTTATTGAACATTACACCATAGATTCTGCATACAGCTGGTACACAATGGCAGAAAAAAGAAAGGAAAAGACTTCCCCAGTCTTTAACTTTAAATCATAATAAAGAATGACCATACTTTTCCATGTGCACAAATAAAGTTATACCTAGGACATAGTGGTTATTTGCGTTCTACCATACATTTTGACTGGTTAAACTAACAGAGTTTTATTTTGTTACCAGTGTAGCGAATATAGTGAAATAAAATAAAAGGAAACAAACATTTCAACTTCTGTAGCAATGAACTAGGGTTTATTTTCCACAATGTACATCTCAGATAAAGCCAGACCTAGTCGGTTTAATGTACTCTATCCAGTTTTCCCAAATTCTTGTAAATCTGTCCACCTCCAGGCTCAAAGAAAAACTAATCTTTTCCATCACATATACATTGTGATTGTCAACCCAGTCCTCAACCTTGGGTACCTCATTCTTCATCCATTTTCTGGTAATTGCTTTTTTGTTTGCAATCAACATTATTCTATAAATATGTTTGTCCCCAGATCTTGTAAAATGTACATCCAGTTTCCCCAGGTATAGCACCTCAAAAGTATGTGGAAGGTCTACCTTCAGTATTTCATCCATACACTTCTTGAGCTCCTGCCAGGAGCTGCCAATGGAGGGACAAACCCCGGAACACGTGGAAATGGTCAGCTTTATCAGCTCCACATAATCTCCAACACTTGGTGTCATGATTCTTTGTCTGTGCTGGTGTTCTAAAGAGTCTTATGATGTTCTTCCACCCTTGTTCTCTCCATGACAAGGAGCAAGTTGTTCTCCACCGCTGTTCATTTATTTCTTCCCATTCTGATGTGACAGTGTCCGCCCCCCTCTCCCACCTCTTTTTTATATACACTGTGTCATTTCCCTTTAAGTCTTCCACTCCCTTATATAATTTTGAAGTTAGATTTTTCCCCAGTTTTGATTCATATGCTGAAGTGAACATCTTAATGACTTCCAACCCTCTCCCCTCAATGGTTCCTCTTAGTGTTTGCTCTGGATAATGCCTCAATTGCATGTACCGGTATTGATCCAGCTTCGTTAGACTGTATTGGTCTTTGGTAGACACATTTGCTGAACATTTGCTTCGGCCCTTCTGTGGAAATGTGAGTCACAATGAGCAAGAGGAACCTCTACACCTGAGAAAGTTCCTGGACACTTGTTCTTCCAAGATTTAAGTCTTCAGGCCTTTTGGTGGCAAAGCAGCTTTTGAATTCTGTGTAATTGTCACATGCATGTTCATTATTTTCTCCACAAAGCAAGCGATAAATTGATCGTAAAAATAACCAGCAGATCAAAACTTGGTAAAAATAACTCTTAGTTAGCCCTTCATAAATAGTTAAAAATGATGATCTCTACATTAACCAACTAATTAAGAACGTGTGTAATCTAATGATAGAACAGTAAATCCTTAGATGCAATATAAATAGCCTGTGATGCTATTTGTCTTCAGTGAGTGTTTTTGATTCTGTGAGCCCATTTTCTTGAAAATACCTGCAGTAGTATGACATGTGCCTCTCTGTAAAAGCATACCTTTACAGTGTAGTATTAGTGCCTTTACCAGTCCAAACAGTACTTCGACGGCCGGTTGGCTGGCTCGTCTGATCCCCTTCCTCTCGCTGGGTTTTTTAGGTGCGTGGAGACGACTGTGGAGGAGAGGAAGAGACTAATTAGACCACCACGTCTAATCTCTGGGGCTTTACCTGTCAATAAAAATGTTGTCAGCGGAGATGAAGCCTCTTTAAATGAAAGGCTCCGTTGTTTTGATATGTAAAACACATGTCACAGTGTTTCAGTCACTAACATCCTGATGAGACAAGTTGTCAACAGACGTAAAATGACAACAAAAACATCTTTGCTGGACCAAATCAGAATAATGACATTCTAAATTAAGACTTGTTGTCCCCCCCCCCACCCCCACCCCCGCCTCATCCCCATCTCCCCCCCACGCACCCCCTGTTCTATTTGGGAGAGGTCATGCTTTTTGAACACAAGCTGTAGTAAGTAAATTTATTCCACTTATTTCTTGTAACTGCGCGAAAAAGTAATGAGGTGTTGGAGATAAATATATGAAGACAATAAGCCGTGCAGTCCTTTTCCTGTAGCTGCTTTTTTGCGTCAATTAGCACATTTCGGAGCCTCAGAAGAATATCGCTGCCTTATGTAGCTCCTCAATATGCAGCATCTGACTTTTATCCAATTACATTACGTGAGGTCTGTGGGCACGCCGGGCACAGCGCACATAATGGAGGATGCCATCTTTGGTGTGATATTCTCCAACACTTTTCCATTGCATATGCCTATGGCTCTCACTATGAATTATTCAAAGGATTCATCCGCACAGAAGAGAGTGAGGAACTCGGCTCCATAGTAAACAGATTTTCTGCTCGCCATCCTCACAAATCTGAAGTGTAGGACATTGTCAGTGCCAAATAATTACACGGTGGCCCCTTTTCCCTTCCTGTCTGAGTTAACCTGGCCTCAGAAATGCATTTGGACTGAATAATATTTTGTTACTGGTGAAACTTGGAGTTAATTGAAGTTTTGTTGCTCAGGACCTGCAGCAGATGCATGAAACTGATGCATGAAAATACAAGATCCACGGACTTCCCGACTCATCTCTCCATGTAATTCCATGTAAAGGTCCTTTATTTAAATATTTCTTATCCCATTTTTCATCTCATCAAACACGTTTGGTCGAGGAAACGGTTGCAAAATGGTTACAGAATATTTGTGCTCCTCTGCTCTCCCGCTGTTGATTTATTAAACTATAATAGATAACAGCCCTGGAGTTTGACTCTGGCTATGTATAATCACTTTAGTTCCTCGCTGGCTATTGTGCTCTGAAATAGAAAATATGAATATTACATGGGTTTTAAATCCCTACAAAACTTCTTTTTTTCCAGAACAAGAAAATTGACATATCCATTGCATTACTGCAGCGCCCATCTCTGGCTAATGGAGATTTCACATTATAGCGCTCACATTATAGCACCATGAAATATGCTAAGCATTTAAGAAAAATGAACTTTTTAAATAGTCCATTGCTGTAATAAAAAAAAGAAAGAAAGCCAGGGGTCTCTGAGATTTCTCCCTCTCTTTTCTCTGCTTTGGGGATTTGCCCTGACCTTGAACCGCTCGTATCGTCCAGTGCAGATCTGTGGCAGTGACACATGTCATGTGTTGGAGAGGATTGAGGAGGAAGCAAAGGAGACAAGAGGGAGTGATCTTGGTCTGTAGCCCAGTCGGAGTCGGAGTCCGCCCTCGTGTCAAAGGATGGGCATGTTTGGCCCAAAACACAGACTGCACCTCATCCACTAATCTCAGCACGAAAACACCTTTGGGTGGCTGACGGGGGGAGACGCGCATGTTACAACGTCGAAGAGCAGCGAGCGGGTTCAAAGCTGCCCTTAAATTCTTGGGCTGAGGGGAGGGATGGCTATTCGGGGGTGGGTGGGGGGGGGAGAACAAGAGACAGAGTGAAGGGGAGGGGAAGAGGAGCGTATCTCCACATTCTCCTCTTGTAAAGCCGACCTGGCTGAAGCAAAGCCAAGCCTCCCTTTTACTCCTTCCTGCTCTGCTTTGTAGGAAAGCCCTCCACATTCGCTTGTTCTCTCAGTAGGAAAACACAAACTACAAAAGAATAGATGCTCCTCATAGGGGGACTACATCTTAAGTATCCCCCCCCCCTCCTTCCTCCTGCTTGAATCTCAGGTTTGCTATCATCTAGCTGAAAGCACATTATCACATGTGAATGAAGTTAACACACATATCGACCTGCGATGTTTCTTTGCGTCAGTGCAACGCTCCACTGAACGCTCCCTTTTCACCCAGACAGATTGTATGAAGGCGGTGGAATAATTTGTTATCGACTCGCAGGGGCTCTGAAACTGAGATCAAAAATCTACAAATCCCCCCCTCCACAAAAGATTAGCATCTGTATTTAACAGAGATGGCTAATGTCACACGGTTGACAACTGTCATTATGTCCTGGTTACTTGTCGAAGTATTCACCTTTAATCATCTAAAGGCTGCATTTTACCTTTTGTCGGGAGCTAATTGATAGACTGAGACCTTGTTTGTATGCAGCGTATCAAGCAGATGCTGTGACTTTCAGCGTGTCTGTAAATAAATAAATCATAAAGTTTGTTTTTCTCCCGAGTCAAAAGAAAACCTTCTCTTTGTCTTTGTGTTTTGGCGCCTTTTGCACCGACATGAGGCTAAAACCCCGAAGACTACAACGTTTAGGAAAGCTCCTAAATAGCAGCTCTGAAGCTAGGTTTGAGCTTTGTCATCACGCTTGAAGAATTTCCTTTTAATGTACTGTAATGTGAAATTCAGTGGGGACAAGTTTAATTGAGTTTTACACAAACCAGTTGGGAGTAGCGCTGGAAGGTAGGTGATGTTGAGGTTTTTAATCTCTGGCTCCGGAGAGGCTTGTTGACGGAGTGGTTCTTTCTCTTTGTGGAGAAAAAAAGAGGAAGCCTAAGAAATGATACATCCATGGATAAAACCAATTGGCAACCCTCAAAGGGACGGGGGGTGATAAGGCAAATCCAGCACTTGTAGAGAAATAAAAGAATCCAACTGTTCATTAAAACGGGAAACAAAACAGGCGATTGAGAAGGAAGGCAGACTGCTCAGTGGAGGAGTGAGTGAAACAGACAAACAGCGCCAGAGATATCAGAGGAAAGGATTGGAAAATAATCAAGGATTTGTGAGGAGAATTAATAAGGAAGATAGGCACAAATAAGCATTTTTTTTCTGACTCTCTGCAAAATTAGGAGGGATGGACTACAATTATCAAACAGGGGAAATGGCATAAGCTACATAGACACCTAATTATAAAGGATAACCTAGATATGAAGGTTGCTGTCTTTTTATTTTACACACTTTGACTGTGAGGCAGTTGGGTCTTTTGTGCTCGGTAAAGCAGATATTCAGTGGATAGAGAGTATTCAGACATTGTTTAATATAGAAGTATTCTCTTATTCTGTGCCAGCAGTCTGCATTCTGTAACTAGTATATAATCCACTGAGAAAAGAAGGGATTTTAACCTCACATAAAAGCTTTTTTTTTAACCGCTGGAGCAGTATTTTAACACAGATGCTTTTTGGAATCCAAGATAAAGCCAAAAAGCAATCAAACGAAAAGATTAAATGTTATTCTTACTATATTTATTATTATTATTCGCATACACGATTCAGGAAGTGTTACGACACTAGTTTGTATGCAAAGTAGGTCAAAAAGTCACGGAGGGACCTTTTGTGAGAATACTTCATTGTGCAGATCAAATCAGCCTAAAGCGGACTTTGTTGTGACCGCTTGTGTTGAAACCAGAATCAAACCACTATTGATATAGAATCTAACATCCGGCGTCTTTTCATATGTCTGTGGCTGCTTCAGTTTCCTCCTCACAGACAACGTGCTGGGGATCTGTTCACAGGACAGGCGCACATTTGTGTGATGTTGCTGCTGGACTGTTTATTTCTGACAGTAATTCACCTCTTGGAGGTTAGTTGACTCTATCACCTGACCCAGCTCTCTGTAATGAGGTTTGGAGTCAGGGACTTAAGGTGATACAAACAAAGGGCTAATGAAAGCCTGAGAAGAGAGGAGGTTGAAGGAAAGGGAAAGGTGAGGCGGGAGGGGCTGGAGCGGAGGGGTGAAGGAAACTGGCAGTGAAATAATCAGGACTTGTGTGATCGGCCACTGAGACATTCCGTTGGTGTTTTGTGTGAAAGGGAGCCATTCATCAACATATCAATAAAAATATGGAGCAGATTATTATTGTGTTTGCTTACCACGGGCCCCCATCGTAAATAATGGGTCTGCCGCTGCTGCCTGTATTAATTATAATTAGAATGCTGATAATGTGTGTGCTCTTTTATTACAGGAGCTGAATCAATTTTACAGTCTTATTCAGGCCCACAAGGTCACACAAAGTTGCCAGGGCGAGAGATGGCTCCTTGTGAAGCCATTCTGCAATCAGAGGCAAGACGCAGGGCGGGAAATGTCCCAAACTGGTCAGATAGATGTCTCAGCATCTTCAGGTAGCCGCTATTGTGAACTTTTTATGTGGCAAATTCATGACTGGGAGGGAGCTTGTTGGAGGGAAAAAGGCTCTGGTGTCTAATGAATTAGAATTTTCCCTATTAAGCTGCAGAAATTAATTTTTTGGCCACATGGGGGGGAAACAACGTCCAGAACAAGTTGAATACGCCTTGTAAAACTGTTGTGGCTAACCTGTTAACAAATAATTCCCTGTTAGCACACTGTGGATGCACAGAGAGTAAAGAGAACACAGATGTAAGACTATTTCGATTCCCCTCTCGCTCTGTTGTGGTAGTTTTGGTCATTGTGCTAGCTGCTCCATTGTGTTCCCTAGCTAGTCTCCAGTGTTGTGTTACATTTGTTGCAGGCATTGGAGCCATCAAAGATTTTATCAGAACTATTTCTTTTCTTTTTGGTGAGGGAATTATTCGCTAACTTTGGCTCTGGACAGGTAGTAAACAATGAGTTCATCAGTGCTTCAATGCAACAGGGTTGATGGCAGCCGTGAAGCTCAACAAAAAAATTAAAGTTGCAGACTGCAAAATGAAAACAAAGAGTTAAAAGGGGTTAAAAAAAACCTCTATGGAACTGCAGCATTGTTTGATTATTTCTTTGTGGTGTTCATCACTATGAGTGACTCTGATTATATGCAATCATACATTTTATTGTGAATATAAAAATAGTGATAGCTGCAGCTTTAAAGCTGTCTGGCGGCATCTCTGCATTTGTGCTTAATATGTAATTACTCATATTATAGCCACACTTGTTTCCCTGCACATTGTTATTTTCATTAACCCCAAATGAGCAAATCTGGCACATGTTGTCAAAGTGGTCCCCGTATAAATCCACACGACAGATGACAAAGAAACACTGGCAAAATGCTTTTTGCACCAGCGCGCCTCTTGTTGAGTTTGGTTTGCATTTGTTGACAGTTCACAGGAGAGAATGTGTTTTTGGCCAAATGTAGAATCTCAACTTAGTCTAAATTCATAAGGCACCCCACTGGCTTGTTCCTCTGTTTCCCCCTTCCTCACGAGTTAGACTGTCAGATGGCCCAACAACAATGGATCTCACCAGCCTATCAGCCGGCTCCTACCTTTATAGCTCGCTGCGTGACTTTAAAGACTGGATTTAGCATGGCTTGGCAAGGTTCAAACCAACAAACCATGCCACAGATTTTTTTTTTTCTTTTTTAAATCTACATATCTGCTCGCCCCATTTTCACATTTGAAATGCATTGCGCTCAAGTTGCCGCACATTAAATTGGTCTCCTCGCGCCATGTGTCCAAGACCACAGTGGTTTGTTTCTAGCGAGTCTTCTCAGTGAGTCACCTGTTAGAACAAATAAGCCCATAATCTTAACAATAAACATGATCATCCTAATTAATGTTATGCATACACAGGGATTTGACCAATTAGAGATGCATATTATATCCATAAGATGCTGTGTTTCTAAATGCTATGTAGATGTGTTGCTATTAAAAGCAACACATATTTTGTATATAAAGCTAAATTAGCATTTTATGAATACTCTGCTATCAGGGAACAAACATTTTACATATTTCATTTGCTATTGCCTCCTTTTGCCCGTTAATAATTGGGTGTGTATTTCCTTTCTAGGGTAAGTTGTTGTATTTTTTTGCCTGTGAATGTTAAAATGACCCTGTGTTCCCCTGTGAATGCGTGCATCTGTCATGAAATTATACATTCCATCAGCCCTCATTGAACTGGGCATTGACTCTGTGCCGCAGACTCCGGCTCTGGCAGTGAATCTTGATTATGGATTCTGTGATATTGCAAATGACTTGAGATTCCTCTGAATGTTTCGGATTAATCGGTTTGTGCAGATGTGGTTCCCTTTTTGGTGGGCGCCATCTTGAACAGTTGCTCATTTCCATTCCACCGTCACATTCTGCATACAAAGCAGATTTGCAGATAGGTAATCCTTGTAAGGTTTTTTTTTTAAAAGACAGGTTATTAGAGGATTGAGGGCTGAGTGTGTCTGTCTGTCTGTGTCCGTGTGTGTGTGTGTGTGTGTGTGTGTGTCTGCATGGAGGGAAATTATGTACATTTTTTAAGTTGGTGACAATGAGCTGTGTCTCAAGGCAGGAGACATAGTAACTGCCTCCTTTCACTTCTCACCTAACAACATCCCACCCCCTTAAAAAATGAGCACACACCAGGTACCCACACACACACAATCTCCACCCTGCTCCCCCTCTTTTCTCCCTCTCCACCACCCAGAATTCTTTGAAATGCCTCAGGCTAAAAAGCTGGTTACTCTCCCCTGGCTTGCAGCTCACAGCTCCAGATTATTTCTGAATGCCAGAGCTGGTCTGCCCCCATCATCCTGCAAACTCCCGACACCCACCCTCCACCGCCCGACACTGTCTTAAACGCGACTCTACCTGTCACCTGTCAGACGCACCCCACCTTTAAGTGGCCAGTTATTTTCCATTGGTTTTAGATGTCTTTCATATCATGGCTCATTAAAGCGCAGCGCAGTAGGCAGCATATTTACATAGGCTACTGGGGAGGTTTTAATTTGCGTCGGTACGGAGCATGACCGGAACTGAAGAGTGCAGCGCCAAAATGACTTTTTCACATGACACTCCTCCAACCCTCCCCTCCCTCATCCATTTCCCATATGAAAACATGTAGCCGGGCGTAATTGCTTGAACGGGGCACAAAGTCTGAGACAGAGCCGTCACAGAGGGGACCGAGGTTTCTCCCAAGCGACAGACCGGGAGGCCAATCAAAGCCAGCGATGAGCAGTCTGTGCTTGTGATCATTCTACTGAATATATACCATTAGTCTCCTCACAAAGTCCCCAACTCTTTCAGCCGCTGCGCCACAACTTCCCTAATATTTGCTCACTTTGACTGGCTACTGTTTTCATGACTCAGTCCAGAATCGGGGCTATCCTGCCATCTGCAGCTCCACTTTCATCCCAGTAATGGCTGCGTTGATGGCTGTGTTTATGTTTATTTAGTTAATTAGAGGATATTTTTCACTTTCAAAATGATACTTTAATCAGTGCAGCCGAGCTCGGGGTGAATTCAAAGCTTTAAAGGGTTAATTTGCGTTGTTATATTCCTACATTTTTGGGATTCAGTCTTTGCTGTATTTGAAATTCACTATTAAAATAAGCCCCTTTTAAATGTATGTTGACTGTACTTTCAAATTAGGCTGCTCTGTTTGTACAGTAACTGTAAGAGGCGTGTTTTCCTTTTTGGCAGGCAGGAGGAAGGCCTCTCTGCTAAATTATTTACATGACAAGATAGTCAAGCTGCCAACTTCTGCAATTCTATCTCCGACTGCGTATAGCAGAGGAATAACGTAATTTCCCTCAGACAAGATTTTCAACAGAGATTCCCCCCAAAAAACAGCAGACCTTTCCCAGTTTGCAGCAGGAGGCTCCCATATCAGTCGGAGATACCATTATCAGCCTCTGGTTCAAAGATTCTATTCAAAAAGACAAGGAGGGATAGAGGCTAATATTGTCATAAGATGCTCTGTGTCACTCTCAAAATACACGGAGCTCTGGGAGATTCAGCAGTTGCAGAGTCCGCTCCTCAAACATTTGCTCTCCTCCCACGTCTCTCTGAGGATTCGGCGCTACAAACTGGCTCCTACAGATGCACTCCAAATAGCAGGCTGTTCATCATGCATTGTCATAGAACAGGCTCATTCCCCAGCTACCCCCCCCTCCCTCAACAGTCCCCCCTTGCCCATGTAACCCCCCTCCCTCGTCTCGTCCACCGATGCTCCTGCTGGCCCTACATCCCGTCGCAGCGCTCCGATATCAATCAACAGCAACGAGGCTGGCTCCAGCTTCCTCATCATCCCCAAAACAACGCCGCCTCGCCCCTGCCCAGGCGCCACACCCAAGCAAAGATGGCCGGGATGCCATGCGGGACGGACAGGAGGGGTGGAATAATGGACAGACAGACAGGCGACGCAGACAGACACGCGGCCATGTGATTTCAGTGTAATTTTGGAAAGCATATTGTCTAATTTTGCCATCTGTCCGGGAGGGAGCGATGGCAGCGTGGAGCTCATTTGCCGTCTGCTTGCTTTATTGCGGCTATACAGAACAAGTTTTTGGAGCAGGATGCAGGCCCGGGTGTGCAGCCCACTGGAGCTGAGAGGCGTGTCGATACAGGGACCAGGTTCCCACCACTCCATCATGGGCTACTGTGTGTCTGACATCCAGGGACACATGCAAAATACCTCCGAATGAAAAGCTCGGATTCAGTCGCTGCTGGCTTGTATCAGAGATGCAGCAGTAAAGAAGTTAAAAATGCAATCGGAGATCAAACTTTTGAGTTTCCGAGGACAAGTTGGAAAAATGTTTCGCACTCTCTGACAGTTCTGAGCTGTCTCCCGTACCACCAGGCCATTATGAATGTGGTCCAGTTTGCGGCGAATGGTCATATAGACACACAAAAGCACACACACACATACATCGCTGTCACACATTGTGGATCACGTCTGGTTCAGCTGCTCCTTGGCTCTGACATTAATACAGAGCAGATTGGTGGAGATCTGCAGCCCTTGTTGTTTGATCTTTCCTCCTCTTGCCACATTTCCTGGCACTGCCCCCCTGCCACACCGCGTGGCGCAGGCAGGACTGGCATGGCCTCAACGTGCCTGCCAGGTTTGTTCTCTGTCTTCTTCCCCTTCCAACTTATTCCCTTATGCCCGCTCCATGGATTCAGTTCTGCAAATTACAAGAGCTCCCCTACCCCCAGCGACAGCCTGGATTCAAGAGACCTTCAATCTATCAGTTTGTCTTCTTCAGAAAGGAGTGATGCTACCTCGGCCTGCGATGTGTCACTCGTTTCGCTTTTTTCCATGATAATTGTCCTCTGCAGTAAATTGGGTTATCTTCCTCATTCCCCTTTCCAAGTTTCACTAAAAGAGTCTCCTCTGAAAATCTCATTTTGGCACAAATTGCGTACGCTACCAAATATTAGAAGTATTAAGCTGTAAGGCCATGACTAAACATAAGATACAGGCCAAGCTTCACCTCAGAACAAAAGACATTCCTTAGCCAAGCAGTAGCCTCAACTTGAACAAACACTGTATTCTCTTATCAAGACCACATCCCCTTCCATTTTCTATTTACTCAGGACCGTCATTTAGCCGGTAATGCCTTGAGTCTCAATAGAGAAATTGTTTAAAATGTCACAATCGAATGTATGAATTAAAAGCAAATACATCTTGGAGGTAAAGGCAGCATCAGCGCCTCCTGTACAATCTGGAGTATTTGTTCAAAGAAATGAGCGCCACACAATAATGTCCTCTTCCCTGCCGTTCCTCCCGAGGTTATGATCAGGATGGGCGGGGAGGGGAAAAAAAGCACAAGCTAATTTGGTAATAACGTTGCCACATGATGTCGACACCCAATTTGCACGGTCTATCTGCCATTTTACAACAGTCCGCCTTCCCTTTTATGAATCAGCATCAGATCTCAGCCTTATCTTCCCCCTTTTCTGCGTTAACCACTTCATTTGTGACTAATGGCACACGCGCGATCGTTATCGTTCTAATTTATTCCAAGTTTAAGATGAAGGGCCGGATAAGGTGCGAGAGACAATAAGTTGAAAAAGCCAGTGTGATGCCTCAGTTAATGAGGCACATCGTCTTTTGTTTTTTCTTTTCTTTTTTTTGCACCGCCGGGGTCAAAAGCAGAACGCCCGCTGATTGAAAGTGAAGGGAAGAAAACTGAGATGGCAATTCAGAAAAGAGAAAGCAGAGAGGGAGGGTGAACTGGGGGTTTCTTCACTGAAAATCAGCTTTTGAAGGAGATATAAGATCATCAGAGCCTTGAAATAGAAGCTCAGTGAGTACCTGGAGATGAGGATTGGCTGAGGCCTATGGGGGAGACACCGACTCTACATGGATATACTTGCACCTTCTCGTAGACAGAAGTGAATCAGAACTATTACCAGTCAGAATGAGCTGGAAGCTTGAAACATCATCTGAAACATAACTTTTTTTTACCTGTAAAAAAAAGGTAATTTTGTTCAGTAATGCGTTGCAACCTCAGATTGCATTGCTTCTTGTTGGGTGAATTCGATTTTAATTCGCCAACCCTGACTCAAACCCTGGACCCTTAGCCTCCAGTGTTTGAGTCACCAGCCCCTAACTATTGACCCACTGGAGGTACATACTCCACATAGGCTGAAATCTTCATGCATGTGTATGTCGATGTTCAAGTGTTCGCTCTAAATAAAAGCTTTTTATCTACCAGGATCACAGTTATGTTTCTGTATGTATGTTTATGTTCATAGTGGCCTGATTATCTTTGTTTGGATCAATTTCTCATGCATAAAGCCACCATTTTTAAAACCGTGCATTCTGAATGAAGGCAGCCTAACAGTACATAAGTAATGATGAACACCATCCATTGCTTTGGCTACTTTTCTCTCTCTATCTGCAGAAGAATGAAAAGCTGCTCTCAGGAGTGAACATAGTGTCTCCTAATGTGAAACACACAGGATCAGTCTGTCTCTTAGGCCTCCTGGGCAACATATGGAGCCCTCCAAGTTAGTGTGCAACTTCCCAACGGCTGTTGTGGAGAGTGCCGCACTAACTGCGGCCCTCAGAGAGCTAATTAGAAACCCTTGTGCATAAACCTTGCTTGGAAGTTGCTGTGGGCTGCACCAGCCCCAACCAAGGCAGGATCTGTGCTGCCTGCAAGATAATAAACAAAATTTGCATATAATGTCAACGTTTGGCATCCTTCAGCGATGGCCTAGCCGCTCTCATGGCAGCTTTTTGAAACGCATCGATCAAAAAAAGTTTGGGCAAAAGCCTCTGATCATTTACAGCCTTTTGTATGTGAGAGAGATGTTTGGATCCATTCGAGCATTTTTCTATTAGAATTCTGGATGCTTAAATCCTCACTAATTATCACTCCCACCCTCCAGTGGTTTAAACTTGTGATTTGTAACAGATAAAAAGCTCCACATAAGGGATCCCTACAATACATATTTAGCTGCGGAGTAATTAAGCTGTATTAGACTTCATTCATACCTGCCAGAGTGTAATACTGCACTGTTACACAGTGACGCTTTCAATTAATGAAAACGTCTAAACCAGCATACATCTGGGATCACTATGCAGGGTCTAGCTCGACTGTATTTGTCATGCGCTGTAAGCCAACACAATTACACAGACCTAACATAGTAATTGCTAAGTAGCAGCTCTTACAATGGTAGAAATGGAATTACCTCAACAGAAAGCACTAGTAGGTCTGGTGGGAAACGGAGGAAGAGGAGGAAAAGGAGGGGGGGGGAGAAAAAGAACAACCTTTTACCGAACTGTAAATCACGCTTCACTTTTAAGAGGTGGGAAAATAAATAATGTCTGAAAGTGCAATGATTTCAGTGATTTAGGGGAGCTTTTGAGAAGCGTATTACTAGAGGTGACAGCTTGTGGGAGATAGGCAGGTTGTGTTAAGAGGAAAGGATAAGAGGCTATGACATTATGTCTGCAGGGTTAAGGTGTCAGAGTCAAAGCGTGAACCACTATTACTGGATCAATACTTCTCAGTTTTGCACTTATCTCTGGCCCGATGGTTAGCAGCGGCTTTTCTGGATATACACAGGGACTAAATGCCACTACAGAGAGACCTGCTTCATTTTTGTACAGCTGGAGAAGAGCATTGTAACAGGAAATGTTAAACATTTGGGCTTTTTTTTTGTTTTTTAGCAAAAAAAATTCTCCACTGAAAAGGAGGTTTCTGGGCTATTATTCCTCTTGACACTCGATAGAACCATAGCGTATTTTATTAAAGCGTCCTTTTAATTTTGGATAGGTGTCAAGTAAAAAAAAGAAAAGAAAAGCAGGTTTTGTTTTATTACTAAACAGTGGGTTTTGTCAAGTCCTGCTGCTGAAATATGTCCTCAGGGAAAGTCCATCCTTTATGCTTTCGGTATAAAAAAAAAAAACAACAAAAAAAAAACTGCACTCATGTCATGTCCGCTCTCGCGCAGGAAAAAGAAACATTGTCACAGTCAGAAACAAGAAAAAGCATGTACTTTCAAGTCTTTCATTAAACTTCTGAAGCTTCCGAGTTAATCCTTGCTGTACATAGAACAAAAACTCAGCATTCAACAATTTAAAAAAGCCAAGACAGAGAGAGGGGACGAGAGACACAGAAAGACAGAGAGAGAGGGAGATGAGGGGGAGGGAGGGAGGAGAGAGAGAGAGAGAGAGAGAGGGAGAGGGGGGGAGACTGGCCTGATCGCTACATATTCATATTCCTATGCAGGCGTTATCACTTAAAAGGCTTTCTAATTACAACAACAAGACAAAAACTCCTTGGATTCCTTCCAGACCCGCTAAATGATAAAATAAGCTTGCACTCTCTCTCCTTCTTAATCTCTGCAAAGCACCTTGGAGCCTCATCTCCCAAATACAGGCGAATGAATGTGAAAATGCCATTTAGAGATGCAGGTGTGACATTTGATAAGAAACTTCTGGATTAAATATGTTCTGCTAATGAGGAACCCAGCTACCCCATCAGGGCAAACTATTGGTGGGATTGTGTGCGCGCTGATAACATTCCACACGCAAACATCCAAATTCATTATTAATAAACAGCCGCAGTCTCTCTATCACACAGAAAGTCTGGATCCTTCAGTGGAGAGACAGGGATGTTGCGTCTCATTAGGAGAGGCTAAGGAAAAGAAGGGGGAGGTACGGGTGGTGTATGTGGCGGGGTAGGGGTATCAACTGTTTTCATATTTAGCTGTTTGGGGGCTTTTTTGGGGAGGGGGAGAGAGTGAGAGAGAGACGATTTCAAAGGGTGTGTTAACGGTGCACTGAATGTTGGAACAAAAGGTTTGAAAGTTTCAGGGGATCTGGCAGCGAATGTAATACTCTGGCTATAGCTAATACGGAAAAGAGGGGATAGCAGGCTAAGCCATTGGTGCAGTAGACTGGGAAGTCCCTGGCCCCAGCTTGACATTTATAACGATTTGGAGAAGATTAAAGCCGTATTACTGCTGTAGTCCATAATGTGGCTTTGTAATGAGGTGTGAGTGCATTACCATCCTGTAGAAGTTAGCCGCTGTTTCAGACCTTTGAAGGGAAAAAGACACAGAGAGAGCGCTTTCAAAGATACTTGACTATATTGTGGCCATCACCAGTGAAAGGCTGCGAGGCTGGGGGAGTCGGAGTAAGAAAGGACTCCAGAGGCCTGCCAGTGGAAGCTGAGGCTGCCACCGTTGAAGACTTGTCAGTCTAAACCAGCTTAGTTCAGCCAGCCAGCAAAGTGTCTCAGACTGACAGGCAGCACTTTGTTATTCGGACCAGTAACTGGAGGTCCATGTCTGCCTGGCTGGAAATATTTTATATTCAAATAGAAATTAGAAAATGGAATGTGTGTTATTTCAGGCACAGAATATGGCAGTGCAGGTTTTTTTTTAAAGGTGCATACAAACTCAGAGAGGAGGGGGGGAAAAAACAGCTTTAGTAATTCTGCCAGCATTCTGTTTTGACAATTATTATTTTTGGCCTGGTGGCTTTTTTTTTACAGGACATAGTAAAAAAGGACGGCGGTGCCAATTCTAAAGCCAGCCACCGCAAAAAAATAAAAAAGAATATTCTAAAAGGTGTTAAAAAATGCACGCGTTATCTGCAAAAATAAAAACACAGGTAATTCTGCGTTAGCGTGTGCAAATGAAGGTTGCAGGTGTCGTCCGTCCATTTAAACGCTCTTTATGATGTTAATTAGTTGTTAGCGTAATTTTCCAGCCTCCGCCATCAACCGTGAGAAGTTCAGAGACCTGCTGTTAACTGAGAGTCAATGCCATGGCACCGTTTCAAGAGCTCCCAAACAGGACGGCCAGTGATAACGAACAGGTGATGGGGCCTGATGCCTATGGCAGCAGGATATTGCAAAGACAATTGAATTTGTTGGGAGAAATGAATCTTCTGGACAGCATATCACATGTTAAAACAACACACATTGCATGCAATTTGCTTATGCAGGAGGGTGATAAAGTGTGCTTATTTAAAAGATAAACAAAGGGGGGATCTAGTGCAGTAAATTGTGCATGTGTGTTTATTCCCTATGAGTAACGCCAGAGGTTTATAGTCCCAGACACAGGCAGCCGTACTTTATGGCGCCTCTGTTTGTGTGATAGCAGTATTTATGATATTGGAATTTATGTTGTACTGTATTCGCACTGTCTGGCTGCTGGTGTTGGTTTGTATTTAAATGTACTTAAGGAGATTTGGTGTTTGTCCTGCGTTTGAGTGAGCGCCTTTGAATGATGTCACTCTTAGCAAGAGGTCAGATTCATTATTCCCGCGCAGGAGTCCGGCCTCCCAAGGTTAAATTCAAACATTCCAAGTTTTTCTCGAGCAATGAAAGCCGCTGGAATAGAGAGGAGTTTCATCTCCTCAGCCTCTGCTACAGCTAATCTTAACCCCTCGCAATAACATTTCCACTCCGCTTCCTCCGACTCCAGACATATTTGCTCTCCCTTGCTGCTTGTGTCCCTGTTAAGATTTAAACAGCAAACATAAAATGCAGAAGATAACCTGCGCAAAAAAAAGAGAGAAAGCTTTGGAGAGACTTGACTCCGAACATTATTTTAAAGACCAGATCTGAGAGCTCCGGTGCAGCAGTCGGGAGCGATTATCTGCTGTGATCCCTCTCCGATGCACCAAAGTCATTCATCTGCCGATCCTCCACCCCCCGCACACACACGCAGCCCTATGCAAAGGCAGACCCCTAATCATGTCGACACCGTGTGTCAGTGCCGTGGATGAGCAAGGCCTAGAGATGAGAACGGCTCTGTAAACATGGGCAGGCAGCAGGGAGCTTCCCTGCTCCCCCCACGCTGCTTGGAATAAGCAAAAGGGAAGATTTAGGGATTTTGCGGGGCCCAACTTTGTAGTATCAGCTCAGGGTCTTTTTCGACGTTTTTCCGGGGTGCTGCCTATGGGATATTGTTCTTAGCTTATGAAGTGCCGCCCGCCCGTTATAAGCTGTGTCTTTTGTCAATAGTATTACAATTTTGGAGCCGAATCTTTTCCTTCTCCTCCCTCTCTCTTTCCCCTCCCTTGGATTTAACTCTTCGGTATCGGCTGGAGCCCACATATTGTCTACGTATTCCGTCATTGACCTTTGCTGTTGACCTCCAACATTCAGATAAACCAGCAGAATCTTTATGAGGAACTCTTATTATACTGCTGACGCCATTTTTCATTTGACCTCTGCGTTTATAGAAGTCAACTTTTTTTTCCCACCACTGTCGATTATGAACTATCATGACAGAGTAGTAAATCTAGTGTGCATCAACTGTGCATATTCCATAAACAGGTTAATACAATTGGCTGTATCAAATGGGATGTATATTAACAACAGTCAACTGTGCTCTCTCCCCTGTCAGGATTCTATTATGGAGCATGCTCCCGCCCCTTGTTTTGATACAGCGGTAATTTAAAGACCGATCTTAATTGACTTATTTTTTCCGCATGTCTGTCGGAGCTTGTGCATGCACTGCAATAAGAGTCTTGTTTCTTTATTGGGCCACACACAATGTACTGAGTTCAATTTTACCATTCATAATGAATGCAGCCTCGCCATTCAAATGCAGCCATAAGCACACAGCAGATAAGAATTTAATTAAATGTAGATTAAAACCAAACAGGAAAACACACTGGCTGATAATTTTTTATCACGTCCCCTGGTCATATTTTTTTCCCTCATACTTTCGACTTGTTCTTCCTTGGGCTACATCTTTTCAGCTTGCCAAAAGTGGCGAAACACCTCACACATCTCACCGTGGCGCCGTGAGATTGTGTAAAATGCAAAACGAGGGGCGGTCACACGATTAATCAGAAATCCTCGTGTCTGGGGAGGATGGAGGCTGGCGGAGGATTGAGGTGGGGGTGGAGGGGTGGTGGTGGTGGTGGTGGTGGCACAGGGGTGCAAGGAAGGAATTAGTTGCTTCATCCCAAATTTGCATCATATTCCAAAGGACAATCCCAGCACTGTAGGCAAGGGGAAACATATCTCGCTCTCTGCAGGAACAATTAAATATTTTCTACAATGCTGAATAAATGTCACCTTCAGTATCAAATTGTCCATACTTGCTAAACATGTTGTTACAGTGAGTGCCTCGAAAGCATGCCTGAGCAGAGAGAAGCCACAATTTCAGATGTGGACCACAGCCTCAGCTAACATACTGTAACACGCGTTCAGGAGCTGTTCACCTCAGGCACTAATAGTGTGCTGAACTCCACTGGGGATACCAGTGAGCAAGAGACAACGGCAGTCTTGTCAGGGATTTCCCACTATTGAAACCTTACACCCGGCTGCTCCGTTACATATTAAGCATACATTGTTTTAAAAGATTTGTACCCAGCTCGAATTTATCCCCCCGTTGTACATTTTAATTATTATGAAAACCGACAGCCCCGGTGTTAATGATAAAGTACATTTTCTCAAGAAGAAATACATTAATTTCCCACCATCTGGTGCACTTATTATGTAGCATATTTCACTCGCACCCAGCCTTTTCTAACACTTTCAGACAGCTGTTGGCTTAGACAGTCACCTGAATGGCTTGAAAAATAAATTCTGCGCTTTACTACGACAGCGTTTTTAATCAGAGGTGATGGTCTCATCTCCCAAAAGCATGTGTTCACGCTGGAAAAATCCAAACCTTGCACGACTGTAAATTACAATTTGGGAGGATTTTATTGTACCAGTGCTGCTGGTGCATTAGCAGAAAGGTTACAAAACATGGCCTCGGTGATGTGGCAGTGGACTTCAGCGCTAGTGCCATCCCTGCCACCTCCACAGCGGCCGACACCGCCGTGCCGCTGCCTGCCTGGCTGTGCCCGTGCCCGCCTGCCCACCGCGCTGGTGCTGCATCTCAGTTCCACTCTATTACCCTCACGCAGGCGATTGGCCTTTTCTGTGGGGAAAAGAGCAATTTCCTGTCGCAGTCTGTTTGATCAAGTGCTAAACCCTTGTGATCAATAGAGAGACAGATGTCGGCTCCAGATGGCCGCGTGGTGATACCTGGGGCAGCGCGGGGGCTTGCCAGGACGACAGAATGGCAATGAGCAAGGGCAGCGGCTGTGCTCCCGATGCACCAGCCACCGAGACACAATGTGACAAACGCAATTAGGCCTTTTAGCTGCAGATTATTTATTTCTCTTGCAAACCGACAGAAAATTTAATTAGCACATACTTTAAGCAATATGTAGAATTACAGGGGTGCAGAGACAGAGGGCATGCTGGGATGTTGCAACAGTGATTGGTGTGTGTGTGTCAAGAGACTGTGTGTGTGTGTGTTTGTATTCTTTCTGTGGATTGCTGTGCTGTGAATTCCCAATTAGCGTGCTTGTAAATAAGGCAGCCTTTGCAAGTAAGAAATGCACATTTTAAGGCATAAATCAGTGGGAATTCATAAAGAAAAAAACACATAACTTCATAAATTCCATTCCTCATGACCAGATCAATAAATGTTGAATTCCAAAATGGATGACAGGTGCATCTCTCTGGCTCTCTGTCCTTCTGGAGAGGAAAAAAATAACTGCCAGCACCAGAAGGCCAAAATAGACCTTTCCAAAGAGGAGAGACAGAGGAGGAGAGAGGCTCCCATTTTTTAAACGGCAAGCATTTGCATTAGGGCTGGCATCCACCATACACCCCCAAATACACACACACACACACACATACACCCACACACACAGAGACTGGCCAGCCAGCCCATGTGGCGTAGGGCCGGAGCCATGTTGGAGGAACCACTGAGGCGCGTGGCGATGGCGCGCTGCTCTCCCAGGAAAACCGAGCTCGCCGCCGTTGGCCCCGCGCCGTTCACCTGCTCCCGCCGAGGCATGATGGGTAGGGGGACATGGGCCACGGGGCCGCAGCTGGAGGGGAAGGAGGGGTAGGGTCTGCTGCGGTGTCCTGTCACGAGGGGTCTTCTGGTCCCATTAGCAGGGCTTGGTCAGGACGGGCCCCCAACCAGCCTGCCGCCGCAGCGGGGGCCGCAGTAAACACATGTCGACTGGCCACAACCAGGACACAGGCAGCACTACCCGCAGAGAAGGAGAGCTAATAGAGTGCTCAATGGGACAAACCTGTCCAAATAAAGAATAAAGCAGAGCGGAGCGGAGAGGAGAGGAGCCAGTCAGAGCTTTCCTTTAATAGTCTACTCCACTTTACTGTGGACAGGGAGGAGCTGACTGTGTGTGGCAGCTAATGAGGGAGAGGAGCTTTGTACTGTAGGAATGTGGCTGGTATTGTTTCAGACTGACAGCACAGAACTCTGAACTGTGTTACCTGCAATATAGAGAGTGTTTTCAGTAGTCACTTACTATTTATGGGAGAATATTTCATTTGTTTTTTGAAAAAATTAAAATGCCAAAAAAGAAAAATGTGCATATTTTATGAATGTTAAAAACCATCATAGAACGGGTGACGTTTGAGGTGCGAGTTATCCCTCCCATAATTTAATACATTCCATTAGAAAATAAATACATTGGAAATTAAAAATACTCCGGCTCTGTCACAGCAGTCTAATGGAGCAAAAATAGCAGCTAATTCTTTTTTTCCTTCTCCCTTAAAATTACAACACCATTACCAGGCAAACATCCCCCTGCCAGCCAGTATCGTTCTCACTGTGCTGAAAAAGCTACACAAATCTCCAGAGACTAGTCAGTCTTTTAATTTCAAAGTGAAACATTTAATTTTTTTACTCAGTAAAACATTTGCTGAATCACATCGTTGCATCATTTGACTGTTTTTTTATTGTGTGTTTGTGTGTGTGTGTGTGTCTTCAAACAATTCTTAAATGTGTGTTGAATGACATTGTTCGATGCGCTGTGCTGCTTTTATGTCTTTGTTGCCTGTGAATGTATACAGTAGAGAGAGCGGCGTGTATGAGGCTCCCCTGGGAGGACTTTTTAATTTGTGGATTCTGACCCGCGTGCCATTCGCTCAAGGCCATCCATGAGCTCTCGGTACTGGCTATATCTGCAAAAACACTTGATACTAAAATTAGTCCGGACACTGTGGGTGCAAAAGGAGAGAAATCTGGGGGGAGGTTTTGGGGTGTCAGGCAAGACAAGGCAAGTCAGGGCTCTGTAAACACATATTTACTGAACAACATTTATTTCCCTTGGAAGAAGAGAAGATTTTTTTTTGCCTGTTGCCACTTTTCTGGATTTTTAGAAATAAAATATAAAATATATTGTACAGTGAGAAAAACATCCACACATGCTTGATTGCTGTCATTACAGAAATGCAGCAACAACATACAAAAAGATTATTGAACATTAAAAAAAAAATACCCTTGAACATTTCATTAACGCAACCTAATTTCCAGGCAAAGATCAAGTAAGAATGAGGTTAGAAGACAGACTTTTGATCCGAATGCATTTCTCGTGAGAGTAAAATCTTCAGCACCTACCTGCAAGGATGTATAGGCAGACTGGCGTCTGTGCTGCCCTGCCATGTCTGAGGCGCCTCTGCATCATCACAGCACAACATCCACCGGCTGCAGCTTGAGCATGAGAAGAGTGCCTCCTAGTGGCCGAGCTGAAACATGAGCAGGAGGAGGCAGCAGAGAGTGAAAGAGAGATAGAGAGGGAGAGAGTCAATCTGTGTCAGAGCCTTAGTGAAATAATAGTAGAGTCAGCTAATTCTAGTTTAGTGTACCGTCAATAATAGTAAGCTTGTTTGACCCTGTGAATGATGTTCCCGCTCGGGTCTAACTCAGCGTTTTCCTTTCTGCTGCTTGCTTTGCTCCGGCTCAGGATTGTGATGGCAGGTTTGACAGCCATGAGTCATCCTAATGTGTTCAACTCTGATGATCCAGAAACAGTCCAAATATTTACCAGTATTCATGAGGAGGATTTGTTTAGTGTTTGTCACAGCACCATCAGGTCCGCTGTCAGGTGCAGATACAGATATTATTCATCCGCGATCTGTGATTAATATTTCCACAAGATCCGTGGGGAAGTTGACTGGGAAGTTGTTTATTGTGTCATACTGTAATTCACTCCCCCTCTGATGAGGCTTTGTTAAAGAAAAAGAAGCGGCGGCGGTGTGCAGCTACTTGATATTCGTAGGTGCGTGCGGCTTGTTCCCATTTGACCAGGAGGAGTTGGAGCTGATTTGAAGACAAGAAGAGTAGAGGTCTTTAATTACAACCCTCTCTGTGGCTTCAGGCACCACTGGCCTCACTTCACAATTAAGACCAGCAGTTAGCACTGAGCCAATATACAGAGATGAGAACTTTAAGGGGCCAAGGAAAAAAAGAAGTCTCTACATCAATATCCAGCTTGACAAAGGAACATTTTAACTGAATCTGGTATGACATATTTGAATTATTTGTTCTTTAAGCTGTATAAAAGGGCCCTCAAACACATCCATACGAGTACACCTGCTGGATCTTGCTCTCAGGCTCCCACATTTCTCAAACAGCACAGTGGTGCTTTATAATACATGACCCCATGATGCATTCAGATAATGCCAATGGGCCGCTGTTAGTGTTCCCAGAAGCCCCATTCAACCCCTCCCATAATATGTGGCTGCGGTGCAGTGGGACTGTACTCCAGTGCTGTAATGGCCTCTGCAACGGTAATGTGTTTGGACAGATGGGAGAGGCAAGTGCTGATGTGCTTAACTACGCATTTTACAGCTAAACTATTAAAGAGTTGTGCTGTTTACACACCAACATTTGAATACCTGTCTTCAGGCCAGTTTAATTATCCGGGCCCTTCTGTTATTTCTGCTGCTTTGTTGTCTCTCAGCTTTTGCACGAGGCATGAGAGATTTGTTTGCAGCTTCATTAAGATATGGTGGTGGTGGTAGCGGTTTGCAGGGAGCAAAAAAAAAATATTATTCCTGCTCAAGTATCTCATACTCTATTCTCCCAGCCTCCCCCATACATACGCAGATACTGTACACATCCGTTTTCTTATAAAGTCATTTAAAGTGAGAAAATTAAAAATGCCCTGTGATGCCTGCACTTTGAAATCTCTCAGGGCTTTAGGCAAAGGGGAGGGGACACACGCCCCCAGTGCCTGCGATTCATCCTGAGACGTTTGATTAGTTTATGAGTACTTATAGAGGGGGAAAGGGTTTGCATTATAATTTTGTTTCATGAATTCCTTTATATGTTCATCTTCAACTGCATGTTCAAATAAACCACTAATCAAAGAGAAGAGAGGGAAGAGGGCATTTAGCCAGCAGAGCCATAGTCTCAGGGCCTCAGTGAGCTGGTGGATATGGTATTGAGAGACTGTAGGAAGCAGTGGTTTTTAATTATCTGGACTACGTACAGGATGCCGTTTTTGATTGTTTTAATGAGGCAGCTGGCCTATTGTCTCCCCTTAATTCCTCTATTGTTTTTAGAATATGTCATAGTTCTTTATTCTTTTATCAGGTGCTCTGCAGGAGGATTTAGACAATAGCCTTCATTCCAACTGCATTGGCCACTGCACAAAGGCAGCTCACACTGCAGACAGTTAGCAGGCAAACAAGTGCAAATCACAAGCTGCACTTTCCCCAGCCTTTTCCCCAGTTTGACGACTTAACGCTTTTGGTCTTCTGCTCTAACTCTTGACCCACGCCCTCAGCCCCTTCCCGCATTCATGCTGATCATGCCATTGTCATAGGTGGCTCACCCGCGTTTCTCTGATTTAAATCGCCTGTCATGAAAAGACCGTCGGAGGGAAACAGCCATGAAGAATCATCCTTCATGGAATATTCGTTTATGTGTGTTGCCCACCTGACGCCTCCATGCAGTCAGCTTTCAGTGCTTTACATCTCCATATGTACAGGAAAATGACACATTTCTGCAGAACGCTTTGTATGCAGACGTTCGTACATACTGAACTGTGCTTGTATTTGTTTGCGTGCAGATGTTACAGCTGCACAGGTAATCACGTATATATATATATATATATATATATATATATATATATATTTATTTATAAATACATTTAATTTCCGATTTAGAGTGCTCAAGGACCTATGTGAAATAAAGCCACACTGAGGATCATGATGCATTTTAAAGATCAGTCAGGAACTATGGGCATGATGTACAAAGTGACACAAAAAAACCCACAAATTAGAGAGAAACAGTGACTGCCAGTTCTAATTCTGACGACAATATAAGTGTAGTTGAAACCGTAATCCTGCAGCCTGAGCACATGTATCTTACCTCCCTGTCTTGGTTGAGTAAGTGACTGTAACAAGCAGAGTGCTGCCTCAGTGTTTTGTATAGCTCCGTAAAACTGGGACATGCAGTCCTAAAACTCACTTCCAGCATTCTCACACACAACAGATGGATCTGTAGCATTCTTGGCTGAAGGGATGCAATCTGAGCGCATATTCCGCTGTCAAAATGCAGTAAAACATTTTCATCAGACTCCACATAATCTGCTTCATTTCAGCTGAGGAGAGCATACAGTATCTTTGATTTGGATTGATCCAAAAAACACTGATTTGTATCTGAGCATCAAGGCCTAGTTCATAATTCTCTTTGTAAGCCGAGCGCGTCTGAACTAAGAGATCCTTGCAGAGGAGAAGAAACTTTTGTGGCTATGACTGCGATATATTCCACGCCATTGTCACTGGCAGTTTGTATCTACCTTGATGGTAACTTGGGCAGACAGTGGAGAGGAGTTTTGTTATTTTAATTAGGAGATAAAAATTCAAAGGGCCTCTCCAGGCAGTGTGTGGTATGACAGAATCAAAACGATGAAGTGGAGCGGCCTGAAGTGTGTGTCTCGTCACAGCAGATTGGCCGACAGATAGGCACTGCTCTTTAAAGTGGCGCTGACATGCACACGCTCATGCAGGCGCACACACACCCGGCCTGCACACAAATGGGACTTTGAAAGATAGCATATTTTAATACCATTTCACTCCTTTGACACGTTTGTGCTGGTCTAATTTTCAGTGCTTCACCAGCAGATAGGAAGGGCTAGAAAGGTTTTAATCAGGACAGTGATGTGAAATCTGAAATATTCAATTTTGAATTGAAATAATGGGGCAATTCATTCTGGAAACGTAACAATGACTTATACATAATGCATGCTGTTTTAGTGTAAAGACACGATGCCTCTGTTTCCGTCCCCACAGCCTCCTATTTCTAAAAAACAGACAGAAAAGTAGATTGTTTTCATACAGAGCCTCACTCGCGCACCTTCACCATGTCTACAGGGTGGTTTTAAACCTGGTGATTCATAGGTTTTGTGTAAACATGAGTAATCAGTGTTTCACATGTGCGGGGGCTTTCTAACAGCGTCCCCCTGCCTTCACACCTCTCCTCAGGACTCTCTTTTATTCCACATCAGCCAGGGCTCAAATCACATGTCCCCTCTCAGCCTGACACTCCGTCGGTATGTTTGCACATCTTTGAAAGCTAACAGCGTGCTTTAATTAATTGTCCAGCTTTCCTCAGAAACAATGTCCTAATTCTGCCATTTAGCGGGAGCGTATCATAGTTTGTTGTTATCTCCCCAGCCAGATTTCTGTAAATAGTCATATTAAAAACTTTAATCTCTTCAATGGAAAATGAAGTGCAGCTGAAAAGCCTGTCATGTGCTGAGATAAATATTATCTAAGCTAAAACCTTCACTCTCTCCCTCTACCCCCTCCTTCCTTCCTCCTGCCCCCTCCCCCTTTCTCTGACTTAATGAATATGTTCAGAAGATTTCAGAGGAATGCTTAATCCCAAAACACAACAATCTAATAATATGGAGGACCTGCCTCAGTGTTCTAGCTGACAACAGCACTCTGGGCTAGAGTTTACCCCAGCTGAGGTATGCTTTGCTTCTGGATATGAGCGCCAGCAGCCTAAAAAGACATTTGAGTGACAGTAAAAAGAAGGACATTAGCTGTTAAAGGGAGTATTCACCAAAATTACAGCACTGTATTTTACCAGGTTTTGAGATTTTCTGCCTCCACGCCAGCACAAACAAGCACTTTTGGTGCTCGTTGCAATGAATTATGACATTTAAAAAGCAGCGTCTTTCCAGAAACAGTGTCCCTGTGGAAAGCACAACAGAAGAAATCATCTCTTTAAAAACCATTAACAGTCAGTTATCCAGAGTAATGTTGGCACTGATTACGGAAACACATGTTGCTGCTGACATGTTTTAATGTGAAAATTCCTTTTACTACTATTGTAACAGATTGGCAGCACAAATCTGAAAAAAATAGTTTATTTTTTCATAATGTTGGTGAACTAACTGTATTTTTGAGGGCATTTTATGTGAAATCATTCTCTTCATTCCTGGGTCGCTATGTAGCCTTACACTTTTGGAAAATCACTTTTCCACTTTATGTTCTATCTATCACCCTGTTTGAACTCCACAGTTATGCAACACACTATTGAAATCCAGAGTCTTTGAGAAGTATTGCATGCCATCTAAGGTGCACACAAATATCATTTCTTTCGCTACATAATGGCCTGACATTTAAGACTAGAATTACTCATGTGTACATGCGGCAAAGCTTTCTCCTCTCTCGCAGCAAGCATTTAAATGTCTCTTCTATCTCTGTTTTGTCCAGGTGGCCAACTGTGGTGCACTACCACCAAGAACATGATGGAGGGCGAGGAGCTGGTGGCGTTTGCAGTGGACTTTGACTCACGTCTGCAGGCGGTGAACCACATGTCTCTGAGTGAGGGCATGTACCCAGCCAGGCTGCTGGACAGCATCCAGCTCCTGCCACAGCAGGCCGCCATGGCTTCCATCCTGCCTACTGCCATCGTCAACAGTGAGTGTCCACGCACGCACCAACACCAGCACACGTACACAGAGCTGGAACAAGACGTGCTTTTGTTTAGACATGCACAATCACACACGCATGCTCTTGTTCTTTCTCCTTTTCTGTCTCTCTCTCTCACACACACACACCAGTCCGCAGCCTGCACTCAGTCACCTGCTTAACAAGGAGCGTCGTCTCCGCCGGGCGTAGATTAACCCAGATGAGTCTCTGCACTGGAGATAAGAGCCATCGACCTTCAAGTTTTGGGTTCACATAAACACACTGAAGCTCGAACTAACGTGTTAATTGCAAAATACACGCCTCATGCAAATAGTGTGTTTGTTTACTTAGCGAGGGCTATCTGGGTTCAGCTCAACAGGGAGGCTTCTGTAAGCAGATGGTCCAGTGTTCTTGTTTGCCCTTGAGAAAGGGCACCAACCCAGTGGTAGCAACACAGCGATATGCTGCAGCTGAGGATTTGGTGGAAAAGCCTTTTAACGCAGGCTTTGAGAGTCAGAACTGTAGAAGTATAGAAGAGGAATGTGTGTGTGTGTGTGTGTGTGAATATGTGCAAGCTCTTTATCTTTATACTTGTGCGACAATATGAAAGCACTGTTTGTATCCTGATATCATGTCCCCTTTGTCACTTTCTGTGTCCCTCCAGAGGACATCTTCCCATGTAAGGCATGTGGAATCTGGTTTCGGAGCGAGAGGAACCTGCAGGCCCATCTCATGTACTATTGCAGCGGGCGGCAGAGGGAGCCAGAGACAGTCGTGGAGGAGAATGAAAATGGACCCCACCAGACACCCAGTATTTGCCCCTTCCCACAGTGCAACAAGAGCTTCTCTGGAGCAAGGGCCCTGGAAATGCACTTGAGCACCTCACACAGTGGTGAGTGACAATGTCTTGGGCCAAGAATTGGAGAGAAATTTGATTTTTTAAAACACAACCAGTGTCTTTGTTTTTATATTATGGCTCTTGCAGATGGCTACTTTCACTCAATTTTAAAAGAAAATATGTTTTAGAAAAAGGGACAGAGTTTTAGACACTTTGGAAAAATGACTGTCATTTCTTTTGAGAAATATACATATCCTGCTGTCAGCTAGCATAGTTGACAGTTTATCCTTGAGCAAAAAAAAATCTAGTGGATGGGAATAAGCCTGGCATAATGCATGAGCGTTTGATGGTTTCTACAGTTAACTCTAAAGGAGAAGTGGGAGGCGAGATTCTGAGCATTTCTCCCTTTTATCTCCTTCACAGGTGTCAAAATGGAAGAGAGCCTCCCTCCTGGCACCAGCTTGAAATGCACAATCTGTAACTACACGGCAGATTCTCTTATTACATTCCAGCATCACATCATGTCTCACCTGTCACAGGCGGCCTTCAGATGCAATCACTGCCATATCAGCTTCCAGAGCCACAGGGAACTCTTACAGCATCAGGACTTACATGGGCACGGCAGCAAACTTCACAGGGAAGGCGACGGCACCGAGCATTCCCCCAGGGGTCCTGAGGAAAGCCTCCAGCAGCAGCAGCAGCAGGCCCGCGCTGAGCTGGCCAACAGGAAGGATGCTCTGCTGGGAAGTCCCAAAGGGGCCCTCAACAAGGAGACCAGCACAGACGGAGAGGCTGACAAGGCTGAGAAGAAGCCCATGCTGTCTGTTCAGAAGGGAGAGGCCCACCCAGGCAGCAAAGCCAGTTTTTCTTACACTAGGATCAAGTCTGAGCCCTCCAGCCCCCGACTGGCCTCCTCCCCTGTGCAGCATAACATGCCTACATTTCCCATGGGCCCCTTCTTGTCTCAGTTTGCTTTCTCCCAAGACATTTCAGTGGTCCCGCAGGCTTCTGAGATTCTGGCTAAAATGTCAGAGCTAGTTCACCGGAGGCTGCGCCATGGAGGGAACAGCTACCCCCCTGTCATCTACAGTCCTCTTATGCCCAAAGGGGCAACCTGTTTTGAATGCAATATCACCTTCAGCAACCTGGACAACTATTTGGTCCACAAAAAGCACTATTGTAACAGCCGCTGGCAACACATGGCAAAGTCTCCTGACTTTTCCGCCCTGTCAGATAAGGTCCCTGAGGCGGTGAGCCCCAACAGTGGTCACAGTTCTGTCAGCATGTTGGCCGGCTGCCACCCTACAGAGGCCGACAGCCACCTCATGCAGTCTGCTTGCCTGAACTCCAATGTCTTGGACATGATCAATGCTGGGGCTAAAGGGCCTGATAAGGATCTAGCAGGACAGGTGAAGAAGGTCTCTACCCCAACTGGGGCTGAGGAGAGGCTCAATGGCAAGCAGATGGAGGGGAAAAGCCCCAGTACAGGTTTGGTGGAAAGTGACAATGATCCGAACAAGACTACTTGCGAAGCCTGCAATATCACCTTCAGCCGCCATGAGACCTACATGGTCCACAAGCAGTACTACTGTGCCACTCGTCATGATCCTCCCATGAAACGTATGTCCACCAACAAGGTGCCCTCCATGCAGAGAACCATGAGGACCCGCAAGCGCAGGAAGATGTATGAGATGTGTCTCCCTGATCAGGACCACCAGAGGCCCCCAATGGGTCAGCCGGGCTTCCTCGGGGTTCCTCCTATGAACCCTTGTACATCCCAGGAAGCTGTAGAGAGCCTAGCAGACCGCTTCCACCCACGCTGCGATATCTTCCCAGGTATGGTACCCAAACACCTGGAGGCCTCTCTGACTGTCACTAAACCTATTCTGGCTCCCAAATGCAATACTGTGGAGCCGCAGGAGCTGGATGCTCCCATTGATCTCAGCAAAAAATGTTCGCCAGTCTCTGACAAGACATGTAGCTCTCCCAAAAGACTTTTGGACTATCACGAATGTGCAGTGTGCAAGATAAGTTTTAACAAAGTGGAGAACTACCTGGCACACAAACAGAACTTTTGCCCTGCAACAGCCGCTGCTGCTGCTGCTGCTGCTGCTGCTGCTCAGCAACAACAACAACAGCCCCAACAACAGCCACAACACAATGAGAGCGGCAGCTTGGAATCGACCATGTTCCCAGATGTGAAGAGTGAAGGCAATAACAACCCTGATGACGCCTATGACAAGAGTCCAGGCAAATGTGAGAAGAATGGCAACGGGAAGGTGATGGTGCAGAATGGAGGCATGTTCCCCCCTCACATGGGTCCTGTGCCGGGACTCAAGCCTTTTGCTGAGCCCCAGCTCATCCCATCAAAAGATGAGAACAAGAATATGTTTCTGCCCCACTGCCTTTATCCTGGAGCAATAAAGAAGGTGAAAGGTCCTGAGCAAATATCGCCGTATTTTGGGATAAAGCCAACCGATTATGTGACTGGGGGACCAGTGATGCAGGGAGAGGCCGGTGAACAGGAGCAGAGTGTCAACGGGGGAGGAGGAGGTCCTGGAGGTGGAGACACAGGAACAACCAGAGAGCAGACCCCACAGCCGGCTGCTAATGGCTGCCCTCACCCTGGCAAGGAGCCCCTTCCCCTTCTGCCCAAAAACCGGGGCATGGTCATCGTCAATGGGGGGCACAAGCCCGAGGAGCGTTCAGGCACAGCCCCACCACAGCAGGAGAACCAGCCCCAGCCAGACAGCCAACCCCCCAATCCTTCTCCCACGTGGGCCACCGAAAATCAGGCCGACTCCAACGAGAACATGTCACCTTCCTCCAAGTCCCCAAACGAGGAGGCGGCACCCACAGCCAATAAAGGCGTGAACGGCTCTGGAAGTGGCAAGTACTGCCGCCTCTGTGATATCCAGTTCAACAACCTGTCAAACTTTATTACCCATAAGAAGTTTTACTGTTCATCACATGCTGCAGAGCATGTAAAATAAGTTGAGAAGAATAAGACATCTTCTTCCTTTCCTTCTTACACCTTTCCCCCCCAACTTTTACTCCTTTTTTCTCCTTGGTTTTGGTACACTGTTGTGTCTGGAATAGTGCATCATGCAGTGCTAAACGCTGCTTGTGGACAATCAAGAGAAGCTTCTTCTTTCATCGTTTTAAGACTTAAAAATGCAAAACCATTGGTTAAAAAAAGAAAAGAAAAATGAATCAAGAATAATATTGGTGCCACTTTCACATTAATTTATTTTACAATCAGTATTAATAGGAGTAGTGATCTTAATTTAAATTCAAAATGAAATTTATATCAGAGTTGTTTGTAATGTTATTGTATAGTCATTCTTGTGTAGCACACATATTGTTTACACTGTAATGTAGGCTCAATGAAACAATAGACAATACAAAAATGAGATGCATTTTAGACACAAAAATAGCTACTGAGGCACTTGTGTATTCTTATTTGCTGTACCAGTTTCTGTATATGCCCAAAATGTCACTTGCAGATTGCTTCTAATGACTTGTTAGCCTTAACAATCACCATTTGGGGGTGATAACCAGGCACAACCCTGCATCTCACATTTTGGCATATACACATGGCTTTGCATACATATGTGGCTATTTGTCCCTGTCTCTTTTCTTCAACTCAGATGTGGATGTTTTCATGAGGATGGCAGCATTCTTGTATAGTACTCGTATTTCTGTTTGATGATACACTTTGGTCTCCCTTTTTGAAATTTGCTCTCAATGCAATACTTTGTAAATGAGGGAACATTACTGAAAGCAGTATTATGAAATGGGGACTGTGCATATAATTATTTGTAACCCCATAGGGAAAAAAAAGAAGTTGTACAAGAATTAAGTTTATTGCTGATGAACAAGATGGGTGGGAGGTCAGTGGGGATACTGATGTAAAATGATCATTCCAATGTCCTGATTATGGGAGAAAATGTTTCTTAAAACGTTGTTGCTATGCATGTATATGGATGGAATTAAATTCCAGATCTGTTGGAAATTTTTATTTTGATGTGGTGTCATAATTAAACTTAAATCCTCAGGATAAACCAGTGCTCTCTGGTCTTTCTTTCACACTACTCTGTACCTATCAAAACTGTTCATGTTTGCCGTGAGAACAAGAACGATGCAGTTGCAGTCCAGACTACATAAAGATTTATTTTCAAAAGGGTTTGTCTGTTTGTAAGTCATAAAAGTAATTAAAAAAAGAAGTCTATGTCTGGTTGTGATGTAACTCAACTGTATGCAAGTAACAACTGTAGTGCTAGTGCAACCCAGCTGGAAGACTTGAATTCCTTGTGGCTACAACATGGAAGAATATTAAGACAGAACTAAATGAGATAAAAAGTATTGGGTTGAGCAGTGATGTGTGTGACCTTTACATTGATAAGGAATAATGTATTAATTTTTTTGCAGTGGCCAATCAGGTGAAGAGCCTGAAATAACAACTTGAAAGATAAGATGAATCTAAGACAGAAAATATTTCATCACACTGAATACCCTCCAGTTATCTTCAATTAAAAAGCTTCCAATGAAGCAGAGTTGTGCAAAAATATGTTCTGAAATTGACTTCTTGATGAACCTTAGCAGACATGTAGACAATCTCTACCGATTGCTGCAGAGAAAGGTAATAAAAAAGATAACTTGAATGTTTTATTGAATATTTAAAACATATTCAACTATTACTTTTTCCATATCTGGGGTGTAGTTACATGTTGGCCACGGGTCACTCGCTCTGCTGTTTGGCTTGTCGTTGGTTGACTAGCTTCCTCAGGTGCTGGCTGATGGCAGATGGCTTCTTGTAGATCATTCGCCGGTCTGCTCCTTTTATGTGAATGTGATTGGCTGATGGGTAGGATTCCTTCAGAAACCTCTTTTGAAGCTTAGCTACCATCTGGTGCAGGGGGGGAATATGATTTACCATGTTACTAGAGCATTGTTCAGTCACTGTACCAGACTTAACGATGCAGCATGAAGTTGTGCAGCTACAGCAAACATACTCACTTGGTTTAGGTGTTCAGGCAATTGTTCGTCAAAGGAGTCCCCGGTGAGCACGCTCACTGATGTCCTGCTAGAAAGGGGCTTAAACTTGGTGATATCCCTTTAAAAACAAACAAAAAAGATAACTTTGGGTAAGGTTTCAGTATTGTCCACATTGAACATGCAAATAGAACCACCATTCAAAAAATAACAGAGGAAAAAGCTTTATGAGTGTGTCTGTCATACCTTACTTGAGCTGCACTTTCATTCAGAAAGAAATGCTCATCTACAGCACTGCTTTGATGGGCAGGGTTACTTAGCAGGTATTTCTATCAGCAACAGAGAAAGAAAATACATCTAAAATAAATTATTAAGCTTTACAAGACACTGCTGACATGAACTAAAGGAACAGTATTAACCAACATGATATTATGTACCATACATTACATGAACCTAAATACAACAATGCTCTCATATGATGATGGTTAACCATTAACAAAAACTGTACCATTTGAAACAGCCTATATGAAAACAAAAACTTTAATCAGCATTCATCAGTTATGTCAAACAGATATAATCTCTGGCAGAAAAAGCTTAACTAAAGTTAAGTCTTAGGTCTTGACTTGAGTCAGAATATATAGAACAATAGAATTTAAAATGCATTTAATTCTCAGCCTCATCGAAATCAAGCAGGAGACTCTGTTCTCCTCTGAGACAGAATGAAAGCGTCTCATTTTTACTGTCAAACACAGAGTGCCAGCTCTGCTCAAGTTAAGGGTGACACATTGCTCAGGGAGGTTAAAACAATATGTTCTCAGCTTCAGTTTGTTTAACCTTTCTTCTGACGATATTTCCTCTTAATTTTAAATAGCGGAGGCTTAAAATAACACACACTTCAAGGCCACTTATTTCTATGGAGTACTGTATGAAGATTTAAAATATATATATATATTGTGTCCACCATTTTCCTTTGCACACAGTATTTCAAGGTACTCAGCAGGTAAGTTGTTCCAAGCATCTTGAAAAATTTGCTCCAGTTCTGTGGATTTAGTCTGTCTCCGTGTCTTCTGTCTCCTCTTGTAATCCCAGAATAACTCCCTGATTTTCAGATCACAGCTCTGTGGGGGCCATAACATTGGGTGCAGGATTCCTTGTTCTTCTTGTGGCTTGAGATGGTTCTGTATGGCTGTGGCTGTACGTTTGGACTCTGTGTCGTACTACGGAATGAATATATGAACCATAAACTGCATTTAAACAACTCTACAAGTTTCCCTACCCATGTAGAGTTACTCAAGCAATGCTGACAAAAGATTTATTTAGCTAGTCAATTATCAGGCACAGCTCAAATCTTATCTAATCCAGCTCCAATATTGCATCACTTTCTGTTTGTCTAAAACCAAATCAATACAGTGTCAATATACAGACACAAGGTATAAACAGTTGTGTGCAAACATTGTAACCAAGATCCATACAAAGGTAGCATGATTCAGTGAACAATCCCCCACATTCCAGTGCCAAGGAAAATGGGAAAATTTCCACTTGTAGGATGATTTGTAAAAGACAAGAAAATTAACTATAAAAATTCCAAAAGTGATTCTGTAGTGAAAGCAGTGTCCAGCTCATTCAGTGGAGCAGCTCCGAGCAAAAACAGTGATATAACATCTGGACCTTCGCTCCTGTTCTCTCTGATTCTGTAGCTCAAGGCTGGCAAAGTTCACCACGCTACAGAATAGATGCGAATTTTCAAACTGAACAGAATTCCTCTCTAACTGTATCCATCAGTCACACGTGATGAGACCAGATAGCTTTGGTGCCGTTAACATTGCAGCAAACAATTCTGCTCCAGTTCAATTAAGCAGTGGTTACAGAACATGCCCTTGAGAAATGGACTGCATGCTCTATTGAGTTCGGTACGCTTGTGTGTGTGCGCGCGCGTGTGCATGTTTGTGTGTGTGTGTGTGTGCGTGCGTGTGTGTACATTATAACCTTCACTAGCCTGTCTACAAAACCTTTTTCTGTCCTTGGAGAATTCAAGCACAATGATGTCCTTATCTCCTTGGCAACAACTGTAATACTTGAAAAGCTGAAATAGGTCCCTCATCACTGCTGCCATCAAATCGTGGGTGGCTGGCAGCAGAGAACAAGGCGTCTTAACGAACTGTTCACATTCATCCCCAAGCAGACGTCATCGCATCATACAGACAGCTGCAGCAGGAAAAAAAAAGAATCCTGAACGGATGTTAGGAAAATGTCACTGAGGGCCAATAAAGGCTACGTTGCTTCTGTAAACTAAAAAATTAAGAATCGGAACTGGAGTGAAAAATTAGCCTCCCTGCTTTATTCTTATTGTCTCTGTCCCTAATGCGCAAACATGAGTCTTGTTTTTCTGCTAAAATAAGGTGTCAGTGTTCAGAGAGCCTTTCCCCATGTTTTTAAAGATACTGGTTGTTGTTCATCATCAGAATCCATTACCACTTCTCTGTCTGGGATGTTTTCAATAGGAAGTTTAAAAAAAATGACTACAGGACTCCACGACAGGCAGAAGTGTCACAGCTGTGCATGTGATTCGCAACAGATCTGAGTACGGACGAGCGCAAAATGAAGATCCCCTCCCCTGTCGAAAAAAACTCATCTGCAATACACAGCAAAAAAGCTTGTAGCGTATATTAACAGCCTTTTTCCTCACAAACCGTATGACCTGTCAAAAGGCCGAGTTTTACAATATAGCAGCCATCACAAGATACAGTGCATTTGCGGCGTCATGTCAGCTCCAGGAAACGGGTTCAATTTTCATTTATTTAAAAATGACGTCTGGTGTCATATCATGCCAAATTCACAGCCTCTGACGGTATGAAGACAAACGCTCCTGCAATCATCACCCACTCGTATCTCTGCCGAGGAGGAGACGTGATTATTCTTGCACTAGCACCATCCTGTGGCTGCGCAGCAAAGATGGGAGGAATGTGGTTTAAAAAGCCTGGGACGTATCACTTCTTCCTTCCATATTTTTAATTAGGTTAAAGAGAACTGTCTGAGCAGCGGAACAAAGGCAAAGCCAGGCGTTAAGATGATAGAATTTTCAGAACATTTATGGTATGACAGCACATTTCTACACTCATGGCTGCACGTATCTGTCTCTAAATCACCTTGAAATCACCCCCTGACCTGCTGTGTCACTTTCAGCACGACACAACAATCACTCACATCCCTGCAGACATGCTTCACTTTAGTGTTCATGTGAGTAGGTGGGTGTTCTGTGTGTGCGCGTGCAGCAGCCCTAACCTGGCGCTGGATGACCTCCTCTGAGACATTTTGGCCTTTAATAGTCGGTTCAATTGCCCCCAGGATAATCAGCATGCGGCTCAGCCCTGTAGCTGCTGAAAACTGCCTGGCTTGGAGCGACGGCAGCAGCTTCCCATACCTGAGAAAACACACACAGAAACACATATTCACAGAGACTTCAGCAGGAGGTGAAATAAAGTCGAACAAAAAAAACATCTGCTGTTTTTTAAAGTTGCATTGCTTGATTTTTTCGGTATCAATAATCATCAGTAAGTTAGCGATAACTTGGAGTCCTGTTTCTATCCACCTCTTGTCGAATATTTACCTTGTACTTGCCAAATGCTCCAATATGTTCAAATGCTAACACTTTTCATTTTCATTAATAACAGAGATATGCTGCTGTTGGAAAAAAATGGAGAGAGTTTGTGTGTCACAGGGCTCAAAAGAGGATGCTAAAAGGCACCAAAGAGCTAAGGGAGACAACCACATTAGGCGATAGTTCATCACTACCAGCAACCCCTTTCAAATTGTACTAGTCCTTTGATGATTTTACTGTGCCCATCAGTGCCAGAGCGCCCAATTTTTCAAATCTAAAGCACCAGTAAATGATCAAGTTCTTCTAAATCGTGCTGCTCAACCACATGCCAAAGTTCTGAATGTCTCTGTTACAACATGCACGAATAGAGACTCAAGCAAAGTCACACATAACACTCGCCTTCCCACTTTCACCCCAAAAATCTCAAACTTTCTCTTCGAAAACATTTGCCTGGGGAATGAGAAATACTCTTTTTTTTGGCAGATGAGAGAAGAAGAGCTGTGGGATTTTGTAACTCAGGAGGCCCAATCGGTCTCGGCTCACTGGTGCTCTGAATTGGCTGGTCTCAGCCTGTGGAGCCCAATCAATAGTGCCGCGCGCCTGCTGCCGCCACCGTCGTGCTGCGCAGCCTGCCCCTACATGCAGCCAGCACACTGTAGCTCTGTCCCCCATGCTCCGGGAGACACCCGTCCCTGTTTTAGTCTGATCTGGGCCGGGCTTGAAGCATTGTGCCCTGTGCCTTATCAGTTTCAACATCTGACAAACGTCGAATCATGCATATACAGTTTCAGTTTAAATGCAAGTTTGAGGGTTAGTTTAGATTATTTTAGCAATTACTTAATAATTTGCTCTATAAAATGATAAAAACACTGAAGATTTCCCATAACAGCTAACTTCATGATGCTTCTTTTGTCCAATCAGCAGTCCAAAAGCTCATAATATTCAATGTACAACAGTATAAAACAGAAAAATAGGCAAATCTCTACATTTGAGAAGGTAGGTTCAGCAAATGTTACCATATCTTTAGTACAGTGGTTTTATAAATGGTAATATTTTTCTGTGTGTCAATCTGAAAACTTGTCTAGTCTGAAATATCCAAAGTTTTACTAAACTGATTGGCAAATATACATGATCCCAGTGCTTCCATGGTGCCCATCCTAATGGCTTTGACTGCCACATGGCATCCCATCTTTGGTGATTTTACCCTAAATATAAATGTACCCAATGTTTAAGTGTGGTCTATGTGTTTACAGCTAATTATGAAGTGTCAGCATGTCATTATGTTCAACTAGCATGATGAACATGTCATTGTGAGCATCTTTCCAAGCTTACGTTAGAAATTAGCTCAAATCATAATTGGGCACGGCTTATAGACTCTTGTTGTTTGATTAATGCTTTAAACAACTAATCAATCATCCGAGTCTACACTGATTTATTCTTTATATCGACTACTTAGGCAATTGAATAATTGTTTCAGCACTAAAACGTACTAATACTCTGAATAAATTCCAACACAAGGCAGCACTGCTTGCCACAGGAAACTCCATTTTACAACAGTCAGGCTTCAGCACTGCTTCACTGCCATTATGCTCCTCATATCAAGCTGCCATCGTAAACATGCACTTTTCATGTGTAAAATAACCCATTTCACCTGTTGTTGATATGACATGTTGCTACCCGAAGAACTGTAGCTTGCCATATCAAGCTCTGCTCTGGCAAAGCATGTCAGGACTGATTGGTCAGATAAGGCCGATACAAACAGCAGAGAATAGCTGTTCAACTGCCACAAATGGCTTTGTAAAGATAACATATCTGCCATATTCACGGCAGAAGAAACAGTCCCTCCAGGTCAATAATAGATACAGACAGAGGGGGGAAAGAAACAAGCCGACTGCTCTAATTCTCAGTCTTCAGCAGACAGAGAAAACTTTTCAAATCAGACCTCCGGAGAGTGACATTTTGACATTTTCATCTTCCTTGCCACAGTTTTCCCCTGAAGTCATTCCAGCACCACAATTTAGAACTGACTCCTCGACCTGGTTCTTAAGGGACTTCTCAGTCTGTGCACATTTTCCACCTGTCACCCGTTCCTTACCCCTTGGTTCCAAAAATAAAGGGGGGGTGAAAGAAAAAACTCTCCCTATCAGCCCCCCAGTTCGAATCTGGTCAAATCATTCCTGGGTCTGGCATTGAACATTATTTCAAGGATTCTCCAGCCACCTGTCCTCTTCCCTCCTCTTTTTTCCATTTTTAATTCTGCCCCCGAGTGAGGATTATGCGAAGCAAGGCATGCGTGTCAAAGGGAAATTTAGTGGGTAAAGACAGCCAAGATTGGCGGGATGAATTAAACAGATAACGGGAGGAGACGAAGTGGGGGAACCATGTAGAGCAAAACGCCTCACCGATGTTGGTCATTTCAGAGGGGCTCTTTTTTTTTCTCCCCACAGGAGCGAGGAGGCAATATCTAAATTAATATAGTGATGAAATGAGTTTGTGCCGTGGACTTTCTGCTGTTTGACTTTCCCATCTGGATTAGTGCAGGCTGAATGGACGCTCTGTTACTTTTGTTACAACTGCGCAATTCACTGTCGGAATTTGGCCCTGTAGTGATAAGGCTCCCCTCCTCCTCCTCATTACCATCTCATTTCATATGCAGGGCCTCTGTTACCTGAGAGCCTGCTCACACACAAAACACGAACTATTACACGAGCTTCTGCCAACTATTACAATGAGCACAGAACATTTAAACATGGACTATTACACGAGGCTCAACTAACTATTACGCCGAAGGAACCTTCTTAAAAAACTGGCTACTCCAAAGACTGCCGGAGACCATTAGAAAACAGAGGGCATGCGGACACGTGGACAAGTACGATGAGGCCTCTAACTCTTGCTCTGTATACAAAAGAACTCTGGATGGCATAGCTAAAAGTCTACACGGATGGAACATTTAACGTTGAATTTAACACAGAGCATAACACAAGGCCTCAATTGCCCCAAAAATAGTAACTTCCTGGATAACCGAACTCACTTTCCACAGGTTGTAAAGAGCTTTAATGGTTATTGAGAAAAGGTGAGAGAGCAGAGCAAGTATGTTTCGTATTTTCCTGTATTTATCTTATGCAGCTCCACCACAGATCATAAGTCAACATAAGGTATTATTGTTCCAAGCAGTGACAGTCTGGACTAACTGCCAATTAAGGCAGTGTTGACGATGTGATAAAGATGTGCTTACAGTTCGCCATCTGTCAGACACATCCTATCATTGTAATATTGATGATGATATAAGAAGTATTTATTGTGTGGTTTTGTTGGTAGCATGATGTTCTAGTCACTTGGACTCCTCTATATTTGCTATTTTTGCATTAGAAACTGCAACGGAAATGAGCGACGAACTTCACTGTTGTGGTTTATCCCCCAGAAGAGTTGTGGTTCTAGAAAAGTTCAGTACTGGAACTTTGGAATCAGGGCGACAAGTTGTAAACCAGACTTCAACCGTGATTGGTGGGTATCTAGAGAAGGTTGGGGGATTTGGTTGTCAGGGTCAGTTGGGTTATATAGCAGAGCTGATCCAATCTAGCAACAACTGTTAGGGAACACCAAGCAGGACAGCTGCCCTTGTATTGATTACTTGCAAACTACAGCATCTTATTGCAAATCTTTACTTCGGAACAAGTAAGTTGTTGTAGCTACTTATAGATATTAAGGACCTTTCCCCTTTTAAATATGGTTTACCTACTTTGTTTGTGCTTCAGGTTCTACTGTTCTATGATCCCGAATGGTCACCGTTTTTTGTGTATACACATGGAACAGTTCAAATTTAGGTTTGTGAACCTAAAGGTTGGTGGAAAAGCCACTTCTGTAACACCTGACACTATATCATTTATGTGCCATTCTTTGTCCTCATTTTTACAATGTCAAAAGAAATAGATTGCACTAAATAACTGCCATAATTTTCAGTATTAACAATCGCACTGTTGTTTCAATATAAAGGCATGGGAACTGAACAACCTGCAACCTAGAAATTCCCATAAACTGAATCTGCAAGAACTCAGGAGGTCCAGCTTGTGGTTCTCCTTGTTTTCCCCAGTGTGTGACATGAACACAGACTTTCTTTAACATCTACATGTGATGACAGAAGAACAACACTCACAGCTAAATATTACAAGTCTGTTCCAGTGTATTCCTGTCTTCAGTATTTCACAGACAAAGAAATTGCATAAGACCTCAACAGAATGACACTTTGGCATTTTCATCATCTCTGCCACAGTTTCTATCTCTGTGATCCAGATATATAACTGCACTGTTACAACTAAGATCATGGTTTAATCCAACCCTATGAAACAAGTACAACTAGGCAATTAACACAAGCCTTGGGGCTACAGTATCACACACACCCACATCATTATGAGCTCCTGTGTTGTGCGATACTATTGACATTCAAGTAGTTTCATAATACCACAGGATATAAACGCTGTGGTATCACTAATTAAAAACAATATACTCTTTAAACGGCATCGTCAAACTATTAACTGCACATTTATACCTTTAATATATCTTAGCTATTTTTACATTTGATTTTTCCAATTCAGTTTCAACCCACATTAATGAACCACTGATGTTTGCTGATGCAGTGAAAACATTAAAGGTACATTTAATATTGTTATCTGATTACTAATTTTTCACTCAAATGTGGGTTTTTCTTATTGCTACTCTTCTGGGATGTCTGAGTTTCACTGTGCAGAACAGACAGTGTACAGTGTTTGACGCTAGGCAGCTATTTTCACATTCATCTGCTGAGGAGTTCTCACCCAAGTCTGAATTGAAAGTCTAAACATGACACAGGTGTGATGTGAATATTCATGGACTGAGCATTTACATAGTTCCTGGGTTTTTCAGGTTGTTTGTTTGATTTATTTTGGCTTCTAGTGGAGAAAGGAGAGGACATACATTTAAGAATTTTTAACAGGGAAAGCCACATTAAACACGAACTATTACATAGAGCAGGATATGTTTATATGTTTTCAACAAATCCTGATATGAACCACCCTGAATTTGCTTTTGTGTGTATGCTTAGTGGTTCCAAATCCTCACAATTTCTGCATTATTTCCAGCCTAACAGTCAGACTTATGCATTAACAAGTCAATATGTATATAAATGCATCAATATGTATAGGTATAACTTTCTGTGCTGGTAAACATGACATATTTGAATAGCATTTACAATGACTTTAAACAGGAAATAAGCAGAGTTCCATAAAATCCAATTTATAGGACAGCTGAAATTAAAAAGTGTAATGCCGAGCATGAACACAAGGTGTCCTTCTTGTACCACAGCATTCCCTGTCGTGCTCCCTGCCTGCCTCCCTGCATCAATACTATAGATTACACCAGGGTAAACACACAGGGGCCGCAGCAGCCCTGCTTCATTAGTGGAGCGTAACAGCAATAGTTACGCTTACAGTGGTTCTAATTACAATTAATTGGCATTCCTGACTCGTCTGGGAGTCTCACGATGAGGGTGGAGGATCGGTGGGCCAGCTGAGTCAGGAGAGGACTCAGGGAGGAGACCAACACACTGGGAGCCATTACAAGAACCACAGTGTGAATTATAATGAATCACACACTGTTACAGCAAAACCTGATCAGACTTGTGTTTGTGTGGAATTTGTCTACTATAACTTTTAAAACAACTGCTGAATCCTTATCGCTACATTGTCCCTTCACATTTTTATATACCTATATTTCTACATTTGAAATATATTCTATATTTACTCAAAATTGACACCAAACATTTGATAAAAATGATTTTTGATGAGAACGAGTCACAAGTTTGTTTTTTTCCCCACGTTAAAACCAATCAATAGCTCCTGCATCATCAGGATGCAGCTTCTTCTATTTCTGTTACCTTCTTGTGCCTCAAACTTTATCTCTTTCTCTTTTTTCCCTCCCTTTTCATCCATCCATCGGCCCGTGGCCGGGTGATTGCTGCCAATCTCAGCCGAGGATCCCTGGAGGGGTTTAGAGCAGGGCTGTGCTCCAGTGGGTTATTGAACGCAGCTCGCAGAGAAAGCGAATGGGCTTGGAGAGTGGATATGTCATCACTGGCTGCTACTGTTTACCAATGAAGGAAGAGGAGACAGAGAGCTCAGAGATTACATAATGCCACTTAAGGTATTAAATTAACTACTGTAGCAAACCAAGTATAATTGAAATGTTTAAATATCTCAGTAATGGAAGGTATAGTGTAGAAGAGAGGGGGGAAATAAGGAGGGGAGGGGAGGAGAGGGGAGAAGAGGGGAGGAGAGGAGAGGAGAGGAGAGGAGAGGAGAGGAGAGGAGAGGAGAGGAGAGGAGAGGAGAGGAGAGGAGAGGAGAGGAGAGGAGAGGAAATTCTGTTAAGCCTGTAAATCTGTCCACTAACAAAGTGCAGCGGGGAAGGATAGAAACACTCTTCTTGTCCCTCATATTAAACCTTGTCTGGCTTATAAATCAAACCCAATGCAGCAGTTGTGAGACTGTGAACGGTCGTCAGTCAAAGTGACAGTCATACGCTGCCTGTCATACAGAGCAGGCTCCAGGTGAGCTGCAAAACATGTCTATCTGCTACACACTGCAGCAAGCTGTGTGGGTAACGCACTGTGTGTGATATGCATATATCCAGTGTGTGCAAGCGTAAATGTTTATGTGGCCATGCCTGCGTGTGTTGGAGTGCAGACCTTGCTGTGCATATTAATGACAGGTGGAATGATGAATGAGGCAGAAAGTGTCATTTTCATTTTGGGTCTCATAACTCAATCAGGCTGGTGTCCAGGCCTGCAGCCGCAGCTGTTGGGCCCACACTGAGAGACTCTTCACCTAACACGCTCCCTCGGCAATTTACATGCATCACACACAAAGAGAGGATGCACTAAAAATACAGGGATTTATATAGCATACATGCATAAAGTTGGGGACACAATGTCACTTGAAATTCTTCAGCTGTAGTCCTGAAAAACAGAGTCAAACAAGAGGCTTTGTGCATCAGTATCAAACTCAAATAACCACAAAAGCAGAAACAAAAATGTAGAGATGACTAACATTTTAAAGAACTGAGATGCAGGGGGAAGAAATTAGAAGACTTTCAAGTGGCGTTCCACTGAGGACTGTGTCGTACTAAACACAGTAAGGGTACATTAAAACGAAGGGTTTGCCAATCAATCAGCATTCATTAAATTGTACAGACCATCCCATTAGACGAGAGCATTTCCCACTGCTTCTGCTCTCTGAGCAAGCATATTCCCCATGGGGTAAATTAGCTCTATACTCCACGGGTAGACACTTGGGCAGCAAAAAGACAGGAGACACACATTTTAGTGTGTAAATTCACAGCTAAAATCCTCTTTTAAACACAAGATGAAAGAGTTATTTGGGTCACTCTTTTGGTAATATTTATTACAACCTCTAATGGTATGTGTCTAATTCCAGCTTGTATCTCTGACCATTACTGGCCATCTAGAGGATTCAGACAGTTTAGGCACAGTTTGGGTTCCTAATGGTGTTTTTCATTAGAGGTGGAGAAATTCACAACAAGCTGAGCCACTTACAGCCACAGTCATTCAAGCAGTGCCAGTATGAGGCAAATGGTTTGCCCCATGGAAGCATGCAAGGTAAATGAAGACATTCACCTTGATTTTAAATCGATCTGCCAGCAAAACAGCACAGATTATGTTCACATCTTGTTGTGACAACAGACACATCACATTTTTATGGATGCCTGCTTCACAACAAGAGCCTTAAAGTCATGCTTCAGATTTGCTGCAGAACGACTTGATAAAAATCATTTTTTGTGTGCATTTAGGACAGGAGATTTGGGGAGGGATGGGGAATGCAACATTATAAGAATCTATACCTTTTGGCTTATTGCTGGCGTCTTGGCCACTGGCATGCCACAGCAGTAGAGAAGCTTTTACTGTGTAGCAGTATCAGGAAAATGCTGAGTCTACATCAGCAGTAACAGATGGTGGCCAACATGGGCAAAATCTCAAAACCCTGTTTAATTCAAGATTTCAAGATTATTGTCATTATGGACACTCAAGAATACAGATTATCCCACAGAGCTCAGATGGACATCTAAATTAATCATCAGTGTAAGTGGAGATGGAGCAGAAATGTCCACACACCAATTCATCTCCTACTGTTTGCCGTTTCATCAGCAACTTGATCCGCGCACACAGCTGGCTAGCACCCGTTAGCAACGCAGCAGGTAAGGACAGATTAAACAAAGCAGAGCCCCAACACTGATCAGTCGACTCCTGTGACTTCACCTCTTGTAACTTGAGATAAATTCTCGTTAACAAACACGACACAGGCTGAGATACCTGAAGTCATGGCTGCAGTGTAACGAGTTCACAAGACAGATGCAATGTAAGGCACAAAGTGATAGGTACACATCAATAGGCCTAATATCTTCAAGTACAAACAGGCATCTAGAACTAAAATTAAACTCAGTGCCGCAGAGATTCAGTTAGAAGATACGGCTACTGAGAGCTAAACACTGGGAAACGTAGTCACTAAATGTCAGTTTAAAACGCAACATATCATTTGAGACCATCTGAGATCGTCCTGGACTGGATACAGTCGGCCTCGGTACAAAGTAGGATCACAACAGCACCATCCTCAGCAATGGAGACATAGTGAAAATATGCGTTCAAAGATCGGAGCTGCTTGACGCCCGCAAGGTGGCTAAGCCAGGCCCACATCACAGCAGACCACACAATAATATTCTATACAGTGATGTGCTTCTTGATTTTTGTGTCAACAGTCTGCAAAACTTCTTTTGCTGGATCAACATGGCAATTAAATGACTAGTACTGTTGCCTCATAGTTAGAAGGTCCTGGGTTCGAATCTCATCCTGGGTTCAAAGACATGCTGAGATTAATTTGTGATTCTAAATAGTCCATAGGTGTGAATGTGAGTGTGCGTGGTTGTCTGTCTGTGTGGCCCTGTGATGGACTGGGGACCTGTTCGGGTGAACCCTGCCCTCGCCCTGAGTCAGCTGGGATAGACTCCAGCCTCCCCGCAACCCTACAGAGGATAAAGCGGTGTAAAGAAAACGGATGGAAGGAACACAGCAATGTCCCAGTGTAGAAATCCAGGCCTCTAAGACATGATTTTTTTTCACATGGAAAGCTTGACCACCTAAAACCAGTGACTCCTTTGTTGTTATTGTTGTGGAAAAATCATGTTTTAATATAATTTTCACCTTTCCACAGATGTAGTGTCACAGCAATAAGACAAAGAGATTCTATACACTTTCGTTTAGTGCAAAGTAATGATGAAATGCAAGAAATATTATCAACTGTCTTTTTGTGGAAACATACAGAAATTTCGTTGCTCCTGCTTGTGAAACAAAAACTGACAGCGGCGAGTGCCTCCAACCACTGCCTCTCGTCCTGAATGCAATTTGCCCAGACGTACGCTGGGGCTTCTCCTAATCTCTGACGCTAGACCCGCTGCTTGATTTTTCATCAGGCGGCATTATCTATGCTCGCTCGGAAATGAGACACATGCTGCGACATCTGCAGAGGAAAATCCCAAATAAGAAAGCTGACCCCTCACAACAAGTCCGCACAAGCAAACGCCTACACACAGACACGCACTTGCGCGCCATTCTCAGGAGATGGTGCTGATTCATTTTGTAGGATGTAACAGAACTAATTTTGGGAGTGAGCCTCTGTTAATGAGCTGGTCTTTGATGTGTAAATCCTCCAGTCCCGGTGCAAAGCTGATACCGTCTCCCCACAATCCTGCTCAGGTGCAGACCTGCTCCCTTCTGCATTACTTATCTTGTGTACCAAATAGCGTAAGACCTCCGACAGCTAATAAACCCATATCTAAGAGGCAGAAATACACACCAACATGCAACCTTGCAGAACAAAAAAAAAAGAGAGAAAAATGAGGATGAGAAGCAGGTTGAGGAACGCAAACAGGACTGGCTTGCTGTGGCGAGTGGAGCTGTGCTGCAGATCTTATGTCTTAATACTGTATATGCCAGCCCTGCTTCTATTTTTACTCCCCCGTGGAAATCAAGCATAGATGATAAAATAGTTTTTTACTGACTAAATGTAAGTCTTTGGTTCATTTCATTCCTACATTGCTTCTCCACACAGTAATTGGATTGTGGCTGCACTGTCATGTACTCAGTGAAATGAATGCCTATTAATCAGAGGATAATTGGACACATACCCCTGATAAATGGTGCTGCTCCACTTTGAGTCACGTACAAATTAGGCCATTTTCTGGGATCCATTTCTTATCTGGCTTGACTCGTGCTTATATAAGCTGCGAACTAATATTGGTGGACGAAACTATGGATGCACTAACTCTTCCTGGGCATGACTCCGTCGTGAAGCGTTTACCATTAATTCTACCATGCCTTTTTCTGCCAAAGCTGAGCGTGTATTAATTCCTTGTTAGTGCTTCTAGATGGCAATGTAACACATAAACAAGGCATTGACACTTAGAATACTGTTTCCATTGTTAACTACTTAAAAAACTATGATGATGCAGCAGTAAAGGAGAGGCAATCATGTTTTCAGAGCAGTCTGAGAAATCGGTATGGTCTCAATATCTTGACATAAATAACTGCAATTCAAAAACATTCAAGATAACTTGTTACTTTCTTAGAGCTGCACCTGCTGACTCTAAATGTCAGAGCCACAAGCAATGCACACCAAAGGTTCTGCTGTTGGCTGCAGGAGTAAACACAAGAGTCTTCTTGCACTCCCAGCATCTGAGGAACTAACTGCATAACTTTTATTTTTGACGTCTCTACAACAGTAGATTTATCCTTAGACAAATGAGACTAACGTTACCATTAGCTTTGATCATATGCCCACAGGTCAGACCTATGTGGAAACTATAACACTGATGGACTTTCAGAAATGGTAGAAACTTGTGCTTCAGTGAGCCCTAAACTCTGCCATGTCAGTCCTTCCCATCTGTTTAATCCTCTCCTAGTATCTCTGCTCACATATACTGCATTTTTTATAGTCAGATTCCCAATAGAGCTGTTGTAACTGAATTATTTTTCCTTGTTCTGTTGTAAGACGATGGAATAAGTATAAAATAGCCTAAAACTCAACATGTTTAGTCTACATGTTAACCAGCAGTCACTTCAGAGCATAATCCAAGCTGTGGGTCTGCACCGCAAAAATAGTGATTTTATAATGACAACATTGTCCGACGAACTCACTATCAACATGAACTGAAGACAACAGACTGTTCTGATCGGCAATATTTCCACATAAAAAGATTGCTCCAAGAGAAAATTAGAAGCAATAGAAAGTCCTGATCTTACACACACGTTAATGTCTGCGTCACCTGCCGTGTTGTCAACTGGGTTGCTCTGCACTGTCAATAAGAGACGCAGAGAGAGTCTTCTTACTGAAGGGAGGATGAACAGCAGCAGTTCAACCGTATTTAAAGTTAAAGACACTAAAACAGCAAGTTTAGAACAGGGCTAAAAGTAGAACTTATACAGCCAACGTAAAGTCAATCTACTTAGCAGTATTTTCAGCTGAAAAAATGAAGAGCGCATTCTGGAGACATGTGAGACCTTCATTAATTTGCTAAAAAAAAACATACACACACACACACACACACACACACAATTTAGGACCTTTAGGTCATCCTAAACTAACTAACTTTGGTCTAATGTTTACAAATTTGTATCAAGTGATGGTAAATATAAAAGCATGTCTGGAATCAAAAATGATACTGGAAAACATTTGCATTACTGTATAAAATCAAGAACTTGTTGAATCAAGCTTCCGTATACACTTGGTATTCGTCACTCACACTACCACACAATAGTCATTATACGTTCATCACATACAAATCCAATGTTTATACTTATAGAGAGTGCAAACAAAATTATTGTAAACTGTGCTGCTCACTGTAAACTAATGCCAGCATGCTGACATACTCATAGAGTATATAAGTTGCTTAATACTATATCAAAAAATCGTATTTCCTGTTTTGGACTTTCAATTTGACAGTTTCATCTTTTCTTTTAACTCTGTTTTGTGACCGTTTACAGGGTAAAATACATTTCAAATGACAGATACCACTGAAAGAAAAATCTCTAATGGGTTCTGAGCAGCACAATCTGCTTTGCATGCAAAGTGACAAAAACAAGAAAGAATAAAGTGCATAGGCTTGTTCATTATGTAGTCATTGCTGCTGGACTGTCAGCTCCATCTAAAAGCTTTACATGGCTTGCTAAATTATACAACTGATTAATTATAATCTCTGCAGCAGTGAAATACCTTTTAATGATTACACATGACATGTTGTACTTGTAAACAGTTAGTGTTGCATAACTGACACTTCTACCAACAGGCCTCCTCCGCTCTCTTGGTTATCATTAATAACAACCCGTCCCCCATGTATGATAATTAATGCATAATGAGATATATGCTGTGACAACGACTACCACTTGACATATATCTTGCCGGGGGATTAAAGCAGTGTTATTACACTTTCTGTCACTCAGTCCCGACCACCGCCACAACCCTCGCTCCCCCATCATCTGTTTCACGCTAAAAGACTGCGATCAGCTAATGAGCTTCTTTGGCCCCCAATTAATCATGCTAATGAGCCCCACCCAGCAAAGATAATCAACTGTTCCCGCCATAAAAGCCATACCAGAAAGAGTTTGGAGCTTGGCTCGTGAAACACACTAGTGCCTTCGCCTCCCTTCTCCTCATCCTAATCCTATTTTTTTCTTCATACACTCCCGTCTTTTCTTCTCCTCTTCCCAGCCTCTCGCTTTTTATCTGCTCCTCTCTGCCCTTCAGAGCTCCTTATCGTCCTCCTCGCTCCTTTTTCCATGCTTCTCTTTTCTCAATCTTCTTTCCCATTCCGTTTTTCCACATCCCTCCCCAGCTTCTGCTTCTTCAACATCTCTCCATCGTCTCTCCTTTTCATCCTCAGCGCCCTCCTCCCTTCGTATTTCTCCAGTTCTGTCCTTCCTTCGCCCCCAAATCCTGCTATAAACTCACCAGTACTCCTTCCACTGGTCCTCTTCAAAAACATCCTCTGGGATGGGATCAATCAGCACCAGGTCTGACACTTGCCTGAGGACAAAGAGAGGACACACTCACTCAGATGAAGTAGGACTCATTGACTACCCTTGTCCACTTTACCCTCCCGGCCTGTGCCATAATGAGTGTGAGATGGATGGCGTCATCCCATCTGTCTTTCCGTAGATTTGTCTGTCCCGTGGCCCCACAGACAGATGACCACACATACACCCGATCCAGGGGCAATATTTCCATTTGGAGAGGTGTCATCCACTCACCACTACTTAATTTTCTCCCTTAACGGTGGCAACATCGTGCCTGATTAAATACTAAATCTTTCATCCCTGGTATGGGCTACTTGTCACGTTAATCACTACGTTGTCTCAGAGGTGGCTGAGTTATGGGGGATGATGGGAACGGACACTGGAATATATTTTGCAAAGCATGAGTTGGAGAAAACCTGAACACCTTATGCTATCAAGTAATTTTAAGACCAGTCATCTTTATATTTCATGAAAGATTTGTTAGACAACAGGAAGATGAATCTGGTCGTAGTAGACATTTTTCTCATCTTCAGCATGACATGCTTCTTTATTACCACCAATACCTGTAGTTTATTTAGAGTGAATCCTACACACACCATCCTTGTAGTGCAGCATGTGTTCATCCATAGCAGACAATATAAGCCAAGCTATTTCACTACGTAGTCCAGTTTCAGTAATGTTCGCTCAAATCTGCAGTGCACAGAAGTTTTAGGTCATTGTTCTTCTAGTTTTCAAAAAACTTAAAACTACTGTCTGTGTTTTGTATTTATTTATGTTTTCAGCAGGAACTAACAGACTTGTGAATGAGTGCCACAAACAATCAGAGGAAAGACGTATTCTTGGTTTGGTCTTCTCGTGCAATTTGCTGGCAATATAAAGAGGCAATAAAATAACAAATTAATGTTTTAAAAAGGAAGGACAAAAGCCTTAATACTGAATTTGATTTTAGATAGACTAATGTTTTTAAGCAATAGTATTTCACAGTGTAGTTTTGTCTTTATTCTTGTGTACAAAGTGAACTCTTATTTTTATTTCATGTTATCTTTATTCTATTTTTTGACTTTGCACTCTCTTGTTGTATGCTGCTAATCTAAAGAGCTACTAAACTGCCTTTCGTTGTGGTCAAGATTCTTTTTATTCTATTCTATTCAACTGTTTCGTCGTCGTACTCACTGGCATACTTTCATAATAAAAGCATACTTTGATTGTGATTTAGTATTGCACGCCCATAAAGTTGTTGGACTTGCAAGCAGCAGGTTAAAAACAGAGCAAGCACAGCAGAAACAGGAGAGGCCAAAACATCCTGCATCCCTGGGCGCACAGTTTGCAAATGTCTAAACTGAAGCTTTAGCAATGACAAACCGTCAAGCAACGTACACCACTGCCGTCTCTTTGGAGACAGCTGCACATCTGAGCTTTACCAGTCAAACACTCTAAAGAAAAGTGCTCACAAAAACAGTTTGATTTTGACAAAGTCTGACACCAAATACATCGTTGTACTGTGTAAAGTTTTAAAAAAAACACTAAAAGTGGCAGCACCTGAGATGAAAGCAGCACTAGAACGAAAGCAAAATGTGACTCCTGGAGATTCAGATGCTAGCTCACATCCCAAAAAACAGTAACATGTTGTCTTGAGGTTTTGTAGAGAGATAAAAGTAATGAAAATCATGAGTCATGTAAGAAACGTTAAAGTTAAATAGTTGTAGAACTGCAGTTTTTTAGTCTATAATCCCTTCTTTGGACGGTGAATTTAATTTTTATCTGGAGTATCAGAAACTTTTCCGCCATGTTGCCAATCTGTCTCCATTGCTACAGCAGCTTCCCTCTTCAGCTCCGGGAAATTGATCATTGCCTGTTAAAATAAATTCATTGCTACTGGTGCACTAGTAAGGCAATACTGCCACAGAAAGCAGAACAAACACTGTGGTGGACTGTGAAAAACACACTGAACTCATGAACTCATTTGGCAAAAATATAATATACTTTTATTTACATTTATTTACAATTTCAGTAGTTGGGGCAGTGGTGGTGTAACGGGTTACGCCCTGGGCTGCTGATCGGAAGGTCGGTGGTTCGAACTCCTACTGCGGCCACTGTTGGGACCCTGAGGAAGGCCCTTTACCCCTGACTGTTCCTGGGGTGCTGCACCTCCGCAGCCCTCTGCTCCCATTACCTAATCTAATGGGCTGGGTTAAATGCAGAAGCTGAATTTCCCCAAAAGGAAGAATAAACTTATTATTATTAATTTACATATAGATATTGGTCATTCAGTTTTCCCTTCCTTTCTGGTAAATATATGTTGAAACAGATTTTTTTTACTATTGGTTTCTAAACATTTATATTATAGTACTTATATATTTTATGGATCTAATACTATAACTTGATAAACAGTATTTTACATAGAGATATGAAAATATGTCCTGACATTTTCTTTTCTCTTCTGTACACAGAAATGTATCCCCTGAAATACATTTTAGATTGACGAGCTAGCCTTACCCTTTCAATAAAAACATACTCATGCATGGGTCGTGGTGGCTAGCAGAGCCATACCATAGTGGAAGCTGTTGACGTGTACACCTGTCACCAAGAACTTTTGTTTTATTTCCAAATATACTTCAGTCTTCCTCCTTCACTCACTGATAAAACTGCATAGGTGAAGGATACAGCTCTGTATGTCATTAAAGCTGCAGGTTATGTGATAAGTCCCACCAACTAATGGAATCTGATTTGTTTGGTTGGATCATACACCACCTGCCAACATATCTGTCACCCTATAGTGGAACATTAGCATCATTTTCTATTTTACCCTACCTGCTTACATAAAGTTCACAACTTCCAAACTTCGCCAGCCACAAGTTTATTTCTTTAGAAAGCTCATTCAGAGCCACAGAAGGCATTATACAGACACTGTTTCTGCATTATTAGCAGCAAACCTCCAATAAAATCCTGAATCCACTTCCAGTGTACAGTACTTACACATCATGAATGTGGCTGTAGAACCTGCCGTTGAGTGCACCGAGCTCGGAGCCCACCAGGATGAAGGGCTTGGCTAGACCAGCAGCCTCCAGGAGCCGGTACAGATCATCCACCATCCTGAAAGACAGCAACAGTCATCAGTCTCAAAACCAGGGCACACTGCAAACTGGGCCAGGGGAGGTTATTTATTCAGCTAGGTGGCACTAGGGTTCCCAACATGAAAGATGAATACAACAGGCCATCATTAATCTCATTAATCTCTAATCTGCTCATTAACAGGTTTTTAAAGAACTCACTGGAGAGTCATTACCAAGAAGCAAAAATGAACTAAGAGGGGAAACAACAGACATGCCACATATTCTATCCTAAAATTACAATAAAGAATGTTAGAAACTGACTGAAAGGCAATGTGGCCAGTAGTTTCTTTTTAATCACCATCCAGATAATATAAACAGCACTGCTGAGGCCCAGATGACAGCAGAAAGGAGGGGACTGCTGGCTCCTTTCCATTGCAAAACACCGCAGGAAAAACAATCACCAGCAAACTTATATCATCAGGGGGAGCATCAGCATTACATGAGGTGCAGCAGCTCCTCTCGGAGAGCCATCTGCTGTCCCGGATTTGTTGTGCTAATAAATCAAACCTGAGGTGTCACACTGAAATGAAGAGATTTCACAAGACTCGCAGGGTTAAGGTTAGGTAGTCATCAGACTCCTTCAGATATTGAATTCCGGGAAATTGATTGCTTGCATCTCAAACAGGCGGCTGACCGCTTTCTGGGCCACATGCCAAGGTAAACTAGACTGCTGACCGTCGGAGAATCACGCCTGCTCAGCCCTTAGGCAAGTTTAAGGCTTAAAAAATGCGTTACGATGTCAGAGACTGGAAGATTACAGTTCAATCCGGCTGCAGTGTGAGGCAGGGCGAGGCAGGCCTGGGGTGTGTTCAGCAGGGGCACCCATCAGTGTCTAGCTAGAACATTAATGAAAAGTTCCAACCATCCACTTTATCAAGGGAATACTGATTCCTTGTAGGTACTCACTGCGCTATTAAAAAAGAAAACAATATTTGTGGTGTGTTAGTGTCTCGTACTGCAGCAGCCTAGGTTTAGCCTAGCTTTAATTTGCTTTGTGTGACTGTCACAACAGACACAACATGATCGAACTGATGCTAAATGTGGAGTTGTTCTTTTGTTTCCTCCTCTTTGGAAATAAAACGTTAAATGTATTAGAGAGCGGTTGCATAAACCACTTCCAGGAAAAGGAGCCAGGTCTCTCCTGCCGCCAAACAAAAAATTGGACTTGCTTAGGAGTTGGCTGTAGCGCCACTTCAAGGATTGTTCTCCTGCAGCGGAACTCAGACAAAGGCTGTTTTTGCTCGGTGGGTAAAACTGATGCTTGACATTGTCTGTTTTCAATCCCAAACTGATGAAAACCAATAATTACAAATGGAAGGAGTTTAGTCTCCATTTCTAACAGACGGAAAGCTAGAAAATGTCCTCATTTTCTAGTTTTCTTGTTTTTCATTTGTTCGGTTTTGAATATGCAGTATTAAATTTATTCTTTGTGCTCATTTGACCCCTGGCTTTTTAACCCATATTCTATTGGTTTCCCTTATTAAATACTATTTGTGCCCAGATTTTCAGTTTATGTTGCCTTGTTCTGTATTGAGTTTTTGTCTATTGTTTATTTAAAAACTTGAATTGGAAGAGGAAGAACTGATAGCAAAACAACATATTTCAATATGCTGATGATCAGAAAATGATTCTACAACAAGAACAAATTTGATAATGAATTGTTTTGTCACTTATCAGGCAATATGTCACCTTAACCCAAAGGTGACAGATGTGTGCGTGTTGTAGGGTATAAGCTATTAATACATTTGGAACATTTGCTGCAACTAACAGTGTCCAGTTCCTTCCCATGTTTGTTCTGAGAAATTTGTCCAGATGCCTGACTTGCCTTGTTTTGCTTTTAGTTATTGTGAAAATCCACTTTAATCTTCTTTTCAACTCTATTTGTTGACTTAGTCTTTGTGGTTAGCACTTAATCCTGAGATCTGCAATTCATTTTTGACTGCTCATTCCAATCATGGTAAAGAGGGTCCATTGGGTTCCCAATCCTAATGCAGTCCTCTGCTCTCCAAAATACAGGCCTTCTAGCTTCTTGAAAGCTGCAGTAGTCAGTACCCACATTTATCTGCATCACACACTACACTACAGCACATTTGGCCTACGTCATCTCTTAATTTTACAAGCTCATACTTACTCACTCAAAAACAAAATCATGGTAATTAAAATACTGATTTTAGACAGTGATATTATTTTTACTGTGCAGACTTTTTTCGCAGCAGCAAGTATGACTAAAGGAAGTGTTACCACACCATGTCATAACCCCTGACAGTGACAGCCAGCAATAATGCAGTATCCTCACCGTCCAGTCGTTGACATTCCCCAAACTTTCTCTGTTCCTGTGGTTTCATTCTGCATCAGTCGCTTGCTGAAGCCCAATCCCATTCTGTCGTAGGTGCAGACCTGAGCAGGGTGACAAACAAGGACAGCACAGGTTGAGATTTTTTTCCAAGTCCCCTTATGCTTTACATACACATGAGATGCTTTCAAAACAAGGCATGCCTCTCCCTATCCGGTGCAAGCACTTTAAGAATGCATGATGTCTCAGTAGCCTCGCAAAGATACAGAGGTGTAAACAGTACACTTGCGACACTACATTTGTTTTTGTCACTGCTTATGCAATTTAGCTGTTCAGATGTATCTAGGCCTTTCCCCAACAAGCCTGTGACCTCATTTAGGTCACATTTCAGACAAACAACATGGGGCAGGCTGTCAGCCTCGGCTTTCTGCTGGGCTGAGCCCTTGTTGAGCAGAGAGGATGTGGCAGAGCTACTGCAAGGACTATCCCTACATGACCCTAACAACAAACAACATGGCCACATTAGTAGTCGCTTCCAGAGAAAGGTCACCACAGTGGATTTACTTGACAAAGGCAAAGCCAGTGTCAGTGCAAACTTGCCCTCAGCATGTCTTACAAATATGATTCATCTGTGACGTTTTTTGTCAGTTTTGATGAGTTCACTTGCTTTACTATATCAATAAAAAATGCTATTATGTTACTATTTCTAATTTAATGCAAAGCACGATAAATAAGTCAATTCCTCACCGTTGTCAGTGTGGCAACACTCTCTTGGACATGAAACCAAATGTCTGAGGACATTCCAGTCGGTGCATCCAGGATGACTACAGAAAGACAGCTTGGTTAGAGCTCAGTTAAAAGACACAAACAAGCCAGACACAGAACCATGAACTGCACAGAGTAGACCGTTTATTACCAACGGGGCTTCCTCGTCCTTTACACAAAAGGTGCATCTTTTGACCCAAACCAACATCAACAATCTGGCCATCTGGACGTAAGAGGGGCAAAAAAATAGAAACAAAAATCTCATTTGGCTTTTAGAATTTAATGAAAACCTCTATGAAGGTAATTCTAACATTAAAATGACTTTATTAGACTTCAAAAAAAGAACCTTTGGGCAAGAGCATCTGTCCTTCCCTCTGCAGTGATGCATAGTTGAGGAACGGAGGGATGATGATGATTAAAAGTAAACACTTTCCAATGTTTATGAGCACAGAGCTGTAAGACACTCTGCCTTTGGCTTCATCTTGGCTTTGTAGTCTTGAATCCGGATTCTAGTTAACGTAAAGAAGAAAATGAAACATTACCTCACACATTCACCTGACCTCAGCACTTGAATTTAACATGTGAATTAAAATATTTTTATAAACTTGGGACTTGTTATATTGTATTAGCAATTAAAATTGCAAGCTCACACCCTGAAATACAGTAATACAATGATGTCTGATTTCTATCAAAAACCCTAAAAGTTAATGGTGGATATTACAGCATGTTTAAGTTATAACACCAAGATAATAGGGAGCCTGTCTATGTGTATGCCGAATTGAACGTTTGTTAATGATTTTCTAAAAAAAAAAAAACACACACAAAAATAACTAGGTTGGGAGATAGAACGCTGTAAATAAGTAAAGAGCTATTAATATTTCTGTTTTTTCAAGGGGATTTGGCTTCTCTACTTTGGACACAATTCAGGAAAGCTGGCAGACACTGTTTCATGCTCCACTTTACTTTGATAGTTCAAAAACCAATATCACAGCACTAAAACGTCAGTACTAGACATATTTTGATAACAGCTTTTGAGTAGGACAAAGACAAATTAACATGTTAGCTTTTAGAGTCAGTCAGCTAATGTTAGCAAACACAAACTGTGACATGTTGCTACCAGCAGCCTTTTACCGGAAACTCGAAATACCTTTTTATTAGCACTAGCAGGCTCACTGCTTGATGACTGAGCTTCGGGTCTTCTGCGCATTTTGAAATGAAGTAACTGCCGAGTGCTGTAACAATATCACATGCAGAGACTTCACAGAATGAATGAATCTGTGGCAGCAACTTCCTGATTTCCTCGACGAGGTACGGAAACTGACGAGGGACAAATATGAGCTTTCGCGTTGCACTAAACGACCAGAGTTCAGTGTGCACTGTGTACTTTTAGTATGCTTGGTAGTCTTTTCCTGCTAATATTTTGGAAAATATAAATCATTAATGAATGAATTAAAAAAAGACAGAATATATAATAAAATACATAAATTGTACTTAAATAAGAATAAGAGTAATGATAATAAAAATAATATTGTACAATTATTATGAATTTGCGAGTTATTATTATGACTGTGATTAAAATTCAGGATATGGCTAATATGGTTATTGTTATTGATGATAACAACAGCAAAAAAAACCAATAATAATAATCATTATCATCATCACCACCACCATCATCATTATCATTTCCCAGGGAAATATTATATGTGTACCTGCAGACCTGCAAAATTTCTCTCTCCTCTTTCTTCTTTTAGCAGTAAAACTACTTTCCTCCAGGGGTCGCTGTATCCCACAAGCCCATCCTTTCTTATACATAACAATGTCATGCACACACCAGCTAAGGAAGAAGGATTAACATTAAATAGACCCATGATCACCATTTAATTAGGTTTTATTTAAATATCTCTCACTCTCAAATGAAAAATGACCCCAACACAAGCTGGAGGTCGATGACTAAACATATGGAAAACTTGGACGGCGTGTTAATATAACCAAACACATGAAGACGACCAGTAAGTGGGTCTGTGATTGCCGTCCCACTGCTGCTCTTAGAACAGCCAATCAAGGCCCCATCATGTCTAATATCGCACTGATGGGGTGCAGGACAGCTGCTTCCACAACAAGTAATTTATGCAAATTGACCTTTTTATGCAGTCATACATGTGCAGCATGCAAGAGAGGGCCGGTTTGCGTCATTCGGGGACTGTGACATCCATACTGATGACATCCGGCATCATTCACATACACTACACCACACGGCACTTGTTGTGAGCTGGGCCTGTGGTTTGGCTGCACTCCACATGCGTAATCAACTTGCACATTTCAGACACCAGAGGCACATCACAAAATAAAGCTTAATGGTTTTAGGAACAGATTCAACATCAGCTATGTGTCAGCAGAAAGCAAGTCTGGAATCTTTTTCTGGTTCTCATCTAGAATTCTGAAGTTGTGCATTTAATATTCACCGACGAGAGAGTAAAGCCCAGCTGCCCTGACCATTTATTCATTAAACAGTGTCTAGACAAAGCAAAACCTCAAAAGTAAACCCTGTTTAGATAGCAGGTGACTGGAGCCATGTAGGGAATTCATTGCACTAATTAAAAAGCCTGGCTGGACCGAAATGATGAATGTCAGGTATTGACTCACTGTCAGGTTGCCTGTGCGTGCGCGTGTGTTTGTGTGTGTGTGCGTGTGTGCATGCTGTTTTTGTTTCAGGGTATCCAGGGTTGATTAAAGCTAATGACGCAGGGCCTTCTCAGCCTCCTGCTTCTGTTCCAGCTCCACATAATTAGGACGGAGAGAATGATGGTCTAATCACACAACTGTAGCTTCTGTCTACAGCTGCTCTACAGCTTCTGTCTAAAAGTTTGGACCACAGTCACCCACCCCTTGACTTCTATGTGACCTGTCAAAACACCCGGGTCATCTGCTGTCTGCCTCCTCTGGGAAATCAAACACACCTCCTTCCATCAAAGATCTAGACTTATTACAAAGATTCCGCCAGTAAAAGAAAAAAACATGATGCATGATGTCCTTGACTGCCAGACTGACGAAACGTTGGTATTTGTAGTTTGTTGGGTGGATTACTGGCGAAGGGTTCAGGGCTTCCTCTGATTGTTGACAAAGCTCTAAATCGAGGCCACAGATTTCAGCACTGATTGGACCCTGACATTTTCAAATATGACTTGCAATGCTTTCATATGATTGCCTTCTTTTCCAATACATCCTCCCTATATTTTCTTGTTTTATTCCTGATGAAAAAAAATGTATGTTCCTCCAATATCCCTTTAGGGATTTAAAGCTTTATGTTCTGTTGCATTTCCAGCGACCTTAACATAATCAAATGTATTATTGAAATCAAAAATTCCCCTCATGCTAATCCTTAAAGCACTGGTATTATAGTCCTCATATTTCTGATGATCCTTGTAAGTAAAAGAACATTGTAGGTTTGCTTGCTTGGGATCAACATGATGTTTTTATGTCATCTAGCACCCACAAAGCAAGACAAGAATGTTCTGTACAGTTTGTTGCTTTGTACACTTTGCTATTCTAATTAGATATTGTTCATAAGCAACAAAGGCCCTCAGGCCACATGTAACATCTTCACACTCCCGGAGCACCGAGATGAAGAGCCATTCCTTCAGTGCCAGGTCACCTTGGCACCATCTTTGCCATTTGTGTCATGTCTGGAGGCAGCAGCCATTTTTAAGGTGTTGCTTCTTCCCCCAGCCCAGCTCTGACATTCAGCAAAGTCTCACGCAATGCATCTCATCCGTAGTTACAGGGCACCTTTCCCAAACAATAAATATAAGATGGGACAGACACTAAAAACGGAGAGCAAAGCAGAGTCTGAGTGCAAATAATAACCTATTATTTTGACATTTCTGGCATGCCTCTGCTCCCGTGTCTGTCCCTGGCCACTTTCAGCTCCTTCCCAGGCAATGCTACTCACTTTCAGCTCCCCTGCTTGATCTCAAGCTCTGGAAATTGATTTCTTTAAAAATTAAAAATAAAAAAAACTGCATAACGCCAAAGCATCTGCACAGAGATTTGCCACACGTGCATGGAATCAAATGGTAATTGAGATAGCATGGCAAGCGGATGAAAAGCCATTTCCGGTTTGTCTTATCTGTTTTGCCACATAGAGCAGGTTAACTGGGTGACGTTTCCGTTCCCAGCTATCTTTTATCGTCAAAAGCCATCACCAAATTCAGGACGGGCATTCATATCTCACAGCATGCTGGCTCGCCTTTATTAAAGCCACCTAACTGTGTGGGGAAAACAGCCGTGTTAAACAGTAGTTGTGGCTTTATGACAGGTGGGATGACAGTGTTGGTCAGTTGGTCTGACTGTCCTTAAACTATTTTGCTTTTATCTACAGATTAAAGCACATTTTCTTGGCTAACCCTAACCCTAGTGCCACCAGCAGATCTACAAATTCATTTTTCTATTACCACGCTTCAGATGTACATTGTGTTGACAGCTAATTGTGTGTCACATACTAGCACACTCAACTAAACCAGTTTTCAGTTTTAATCTAATATGGGTCTAATTTGCGGTTTCTTTATATGCAGTAACAGGAATGTGGGGAAAAAAGGGATTTTAGCTCCTAAGTTTATGTCTTGTGGCTTCTACAAGTAGTTCTGGAACTACTGGAAGTTGGAAAAAGTGGTAAAGAATTTTACTAAATTATAAGATAAGATCTTACTGAAATAAAAGCCAAGATGCACAAGGAGATACTCAGCAAGGGAGCGTGCCTATGTTCCCACAGCCCTATGTTCCTACAGCCCTATGTTCCCACAGCCCTATGTTCCTACAGCCCTATGTTCACACAGCCCTATGTTCCTACAGCCCTATGTTCCCACAGCCCTATGTTCCTACAGCCCTATGTTCCCACAGCCCTATGTTCCCACAGCCCTATGTTCCCACAGCCCTATGTTCCTACAGCCCTATGTTCCTACAGCCCTATGTTCACACAGCCCTATGTTCCTACAGCCCTATGTTCCCACAGCCCTATGTTCCTACAGCCCTATGTTCCCACAGCCCTATGTTCCCACAGCCCTATGTTCACACAGCCTTATATTCCCACAGCCCTATGTTCCCACAGCCCTATGTTCCTAAAGCCCTATGTTCCCACAGCCCTATGTTCCCACAGCCCTATGTTCACACAGCCCTATGTTCCCACAGCCCTATGTTCACCCAGCCCTATGTTCACACAGCCCTATGTTCCCACAGTCCTATGTTCACACAGCCCTATGTTCCCACAGCCCTATGTTCCTACAGCCCTATGTTCACACAGCCCTATGTTCCTACAGCCCTATGTTCCCACAGCCCTATGTTCCTACAGCCCTATGCTCCCACAGCCCTATGTTCCCACAGCCCTATGTTCCCACAGCCTTATATTCCCACAGCCCTATGTTCCCACAGCCCAATGTTCCTAAAGCCCTATGTTCCCACAGCCCTATGTTCCCACAGCCCTATGTTCACACAGCCCTATGTTCCCACAGCCCTATGTTCACCCAGCCCTATGTTCACACAGCCCTATGTTCACACAGCCCTATGTTCACACAGCCCTATGTTCCTACAGCCCTATGTTCCCACAGCCCTATGTTCCTACAGCCCTATGTTCACACAGCCCTATGTTCCCACAGCCCTATGTTCCTACAGCCCTATGTTCCCACAGCCCTATGTTCCTACAGCCCTATGTTCACACAGCCCTATGTTCCCACAGCCCTACAGCCTTATGTTCCTACAGCCCTATGTTCCTACAGTCCTATGTTCCCACAGCCCTATGTTCCCACAGCCCTATGTTCCTACAGCCCTATGTTCCCACAGCCCTATGTTCCTACAGCCCTATGTTCACACAGCCCTATGTTCCTACAGCCCTGTTCCCACAGCCCTATGTTCCTACAGCCCTATGTTCCCACAGCCCTATGTTCCCACAGCCCTATGTTCACACAGCCTTATATTCCCACAGCCCTATGTTCCCACAGCCCTATGTTCCTAAAGCCCTATGTTCCCACAGCCCTATGTTCCCACAGCCCTATGTTCACACAGCCCTATGTTCCCACAGCCCTATGTTCCCACAGCCCTATGTTCCCTATGTTCACACAGCCCTATGTTCCCACAGTCCTATGTTCACACAGCCCTATGTTCCCACAGCCCTATGTTCCTACAGTCCTATGTTCACACAGCCCTATGTTCCTACAGCCCTATGTTCCCACAGCCCTATGTTCCTACAGCCCTATGCTCCCACAGCCCTATGTTCCCACAGCCCTATGTTCACACAGCCTTATATTCCCACAGCCCTATGTTCCCACAGCCCTATGTTCCTAAAGCCCTATGTTCCCACAGCCCTATGTTCCCACAGCCCTATGTTCACACAGCCCTATGTTCCCATAGCCCTATGTTCACCCAGCCCTATGTTCACACAGCCCTATGTTCACACAGCCCTATGTTCACACAGCCCTATGTTCCTACAGCCCTATGTTCCCACAGCCCTATGTTCCTACAGCCCTATGTTCACACAGCCCTATGTTCCCACAGCCCCTATGTTCCCACAGCCTTATGTTCCTACAGCCCTATGTTCCTACAGTCCTATGTTCCCACAGCCCTATGTTCACACAGCCCTATGTTCCTACAGCCCTATGTTCACACAGCCCTATGTTCCCACAGCCCTATGTTCCCACAGCCCTATGTTCCTACAGCCCTATTTTCCCACAGCCCTATGTTCACACAGCCCTATGTTCCTACAGCCCTATGTTCCTACAGTCCTATGTTCACACAGCCCTAGGTTTACACAGCCCTATGTTCCTACAGCCCTATGTTCCCTAGCCCTATGTTCCCACAGCCCGATGTTCACACAGCCCTATGTTCCCACAGCCCTATGTTCCTACAGCCCTATGTTCACACAGCCCTATGCCCTATGTTCACACAGCCCTATGATCCCACAGCCCTATGTTCCTACAGTCCTATGTTCACACAGCCCTATGTTCCTACAGTCCTATGTCCCTACAGGCCTATGTTCCCACAGCCCTATGTTCCTACAGTCCTATGTTCACACAGCCCTATGTTCCCACAGCCCTATGTTCCTACAGTCCTATGTTCCTACAGTCCTATGTTCACACAGCCCTATGTTCACACAGCCCTATGTTCCTACAGCCCTATGTTCACACAGCCCTATGTTCCTACAGCCCTATGTTCACACAGCCCTATGTTCCCACAGCCCTATGTTCCTACAGTCCTATGTTCACACAGCCCTATGTTCCTAAAGCCCTATGTTCCCACAGCCCTATGTTCCTACAGTCCTATGTTCCTACAGTCCTATGTTCACACAGCCCTATGTTCCTACAGCCCTATGTTCCCACAGCCCTATGTTCCTACAGCCCTGTTCCCACAGCCCTATGTTCCTACAGCCCTATGTTCCCACAGCCCTATGTTCCCACAGCCCTATGTTCACACAGCCTTATATTCCCACAGCCCTATGTTCCCACAGCCCTATGTTCCTAAAGCCCTATGTTCCCACAGCCCTATGTTCCCACAGCCCTATGTTCACACAGCCCTATGTTCCCACAGCCCTATGTTCACCCAGCCCTATGTTCACACAGCCCTATGTTCCCACAGTCCTATGTTCACACAGCCCTATGTTCCCACAGCCCTATGTTCCTACAGTCCTATGTTCACACAGCCCTATGTTCCTACAGCCCTATGTTCCCACAGCCCTATGTTCCTACAGCCCTATGCTCCCACAGCCCTATGTTCCCACAGCCCTATGTTCACACAGCCTTATATTCCCACAGCCCTATGTTCCCACAGCCCTATGCCTAAAGCCCTATGTTCCCACAGCCCTATGTTCCCACAGCCCTATGTTCACACAGCCCTATGTTCCCATAGCCCTATGTTCACCCAGCCCTATGTTCACACAGCCCTATGTTCACACAGCCCTATGTTCCTACAGCCCTATGTTCCCACAGCCCTATGTTCCTACAGCCCTATGTTCACACAGCCCTATGTTCCCACAGCCCCTATGTTCCCACAGCCTTATGTTCCTACAGCCCTATGTTCCTACAGTCCTATGTTCCCACAGCCCTATGTTCACACAGCCCTATGTTCCTACAGCCCTATGTTCACACAGCCCTATGTTCCCACAGCCCTATGTTCCCACAGCCCTATGTTCCTACAGCCCTATTTTCCCACAGCCCTATGTTCACACAGCCCTATGTTCCTACAGCCCTATGTTCCTACAGTCCTATGTTCACACAGCCCTAGGTTTACACAGCCCTATGTTCCTACAGCCCTATGTTCCCACAGCCCTATGTTCCCACAGCCCGATGTTCACACAGCCCTATGTTCCCACAGCCCTATGTTCCTACAGCCCTATGTTCACACAGCCCTATGATCCCACAGCCCTATGTTCCTACAGTCCTATGTTCACACAGCCCTATGTTCCTACAGTCCTATGTCCCTACAGGCCTATGTTCCCACAGCCCTATGTTCCTACAGTCCTATGTTCACACAGCCCTATGTTCCCACAGCCCTATGTTCCTACAGTCCTATGTTCCTACAGTCCTATGTTCACACAGCCCTATGTTCACACAGCCCTATGTTCCTACAGCCCTATGTTCACACAGCCCTATGTTCCTACAGCCCTATGTTCACACAGCCCTATGTTCCCACAGCCCTATGTTCCTACAGTCCTATGTTCACACAGCCCTATGTTCCTAAAGCCCTATGTTCCCACAGCCCTATGTTCCTACAGTCCTATGTTCCTACAGTCCTATGTTCACACAGCCCTATGTTCCTACAGCCCTATGTTCCTACAGTCCTATGTTCACACAGCCCTATGTTCCTAAAGCCCTATGTTCACACAGCCCTATGTTCCCACAGCCCTATGTTCCTACAGTCCTATGTTCACACAGCCCTATGTTCCCACAGCCCTATGTTCCCACAGCCCTATGTTCCTACAGCCCTATGTTCACACAGCCCTATGTTCCCACAGCCCTATGTTCCTACAGTCCTATGTTCACACAGCCCTATATTCCCACAGCCCTATGTTCCCACAGCCCTATGTTCACACAGCCCTATGTTCCCACAGCCCTATGTTCCTACAGCCCTATGTTCACACAGCCCTATGTTCCTAAAGCCCTATGTTCCCACAGCCCTATGTTCCTACAGTCCTATGTTCACACAGTCCTATGTTCCTACAGCCCTATGTTCCTACAGTCCTATGTTCACACAGCCCTATGTTCCTAAAGCCCTATGTTCACACAGCCCTATGTTCCCACAGCCCTATGTTCCTACAGTCCTATGTTCACACAGCCCTATGTTCCCACAGCCCTATGTTCACACAGCCCTATGTTCCCACAGCCCTATGTTCCTAAAGCCCTATGTTCACACAGCCCTATGTTCCCACAGCCCTATGTTCCTACAGTCCTATGTTCACACAGCCCTATGTTCCCACAGCCCTATGTTCACCAGCCCTATGTTCCCACAGCCCTATGTTCCTACAGCCCTATGTTCACACAGCCCTATGTTCCCACAGCCCTATGTTCCTACAGTCCTATGTTCACACAGCCCTATGTTCCCACAGCCCTATGTTCCCACAGCCCTATGTTCCTACAGCCCTATGTTCACACAGCCCTATGTTCCCACAGCCCTATGTTCCTACAGTCCTATGTTCACACAGCCTTATATTCCCACAGCCCTATGTTCCCACAGCCCTATGTTCCCACAGCCCTATGTTCCCACAGCCCTATGTTCCCACAGCCCTCTGTTCCCACAGTCTTACGTTCCTACAGCCTTATGTTCCCACAGTCTTACGTTCCTACAGCTCTATGTTCCCACATTCCTAGAATATTTTTTTTAAATTAGGCAATATGTTTCCACATTCTTAAGATATTTTTCAAAATTAGGCCATATGTTCCCACAGTTCCCACATTTCTACCCCTGGTAGTTATGGGAGAGATCTAGCTTCCAAACTCTCTCGAGCTCAACACCACTACTCCAACATGGTTGTTGTAGAGTGACAAACTGCTTGGAAATACATGCGTTTTCCCTTTGTGTAAACGGGGTCTTAGAAATGTGAGACATGTGGGAACATAGGGTTGTGGGACCATTGGGTTGTGGAAACATAGGGCTGACCATTCAGGCAAAGACTCCAGAATTATTGTCGTTCAGTAATTTCATATTATTTATTCACACTAAAAGCATGGATGAAGTGAATTTACCTTTTTTTTAAAAAAAAAAAAGAAAGAAGAGGAAACCTAAAGTGAATGAAAATTTTAGTTTTATCTAACTGAAATACTTTAAAAGCTAGATTTGTCACGTGAAGTTCAATGCACTAAATGTCAAGTTAATTAAAACTGATTTAAAATACTAAGCCAACACTGACTTTTGATTTTACACAGGACACGAGCACCAGTGTCCATGGGTAAAAGTCTTGTGTTTGCGATTCATCCTCCATGATCTCCTCATTATGAGGTTTGTGTCGCTCTTATACTACTTCAGCTAACTCCCACCATTCTAATAGAAATCCTTATATTCCCTCCTACCAAGTATGCTGAGTTATTGTTATTATAATACCGGTACTTTTTCAGTCCATAGGAGTCCATTTGGAGGACTCCATTCCATGCATGCACAGTATGTTATATCTACATATTCTGCACATGCACACTGTTGTCCTTGCAGTATGGCTGCCACATGGACTGTCTACATGGACACAAACTGTCGTCTGCATGTGGACTTGTGAGCTGAGAAAGTTTAATACTAGCCTAAGGCTTCTGCCAAAACCCTGGGGGCAAACTTCTCCCACTATACCAAATCGACACAAGAATCACAGAAATGAGATATTAAGAACATAACATGTCATTTATTTATCTACAAAACACCTGCAATTCTGTATTCAGTAGTAATGTGGTTGTCATTCGAAGAAAAGGTCTGAATGGGGAGCCTTTATAGCATTATGGACATATAGAGGTGTGGCCATGACTGACACTTACACTTTTACCTAAAGTTAATCATACGTTCAGATATGTCTACAAACTGGTTGAATGTGCTTGCATTTAATAGGAATGTACTCAATTGGAAATCATTTATGTACACTGTAAATGAATTGTTCAATTAGATATAAAGTTGGGGCTGAGATTGCAGACCACTAACGACTGAGTGTGTACTTGTAACTGTGGCATCAAACATGATGTAAAATGTACAAATTTGCCTTCAACAAGTAATACACAAAAAGTAGAGAGTAGCAGAAAATATAAGTAAATCAAGTAAATGTATCTCAAAATTGTACTTAAGTACAGAAAAGTACTATGGTGACTTCACGTTAGGATATTGATGTTAGTGTTTAGCTCTAAACACAACCTTATAGAGTTTCTGGCACAGAAGAAGCATTTCAGTCTTGTTGATTCAGATAAAAAACGAACTCACGATACAAAATGATCTGCTTTGTTTTGTCTTTTTTCTCAGCAGATTTGTTAAACTATCTTCCTGGTGCAACTTTAAACCAATGGAACCACTGCCAAGCTGTCAAATTAAATGTGTCGATATCACCAAAAGACTAGTAATTTCAAATATCTGTTCTTTCAGATGACCCAATTAATTGCTCTCTGCCAATTCCGGCTACTAAACTTCACTGCAAGTCAAAGGAGGAGCAGGCGATGCCAATTTAAAGACTAAACATCCCATGTCGTTGCTATCATTAATTCTAGTTATTCATTCAGCAGCATGTTAAAATTCTGTCCACGTAACACTGAGTGGGCCTCAAGTCATGCAAAGTTTCTCTTCTAACTGTTCTGTTGAGCTTTACTTAACATTACAGGCAATGCCTTCCAAGCAATTTCACTTCGACTCACTCATATGAGAAATTCCTATTTACTGCTTCTCAATAAGTCTCAAGCCAAATTAATTTGTGCAAGACTGTTTACACTTTTACGATGGGTGTGAGAAAAAGCACACACACACACACAGACTAAATGTTATTGCTGCAATAAAGTGTGTCTGATGAATGGATTTGTTGTTCCATGAACAAAGAGGACTCCCATTGTGTGCATAGACTCTAGAATCTCAACAGCCACTTCTGTTCCATGAATGATCTGTATGTTCTCTACGTTCTGTATATGTGAAAATGCCATACAGAGTGCCTTCTTTGAACAAAACAAGCCGTTTCTTAGGAAATGCGCTGTCTCCTTCATTTATTTATGAGTGAGCTCTGGGGTGTTCAGGAGGGTAGGCATCACAGGCATCAGTCTTCAGCCCTCAGCCTCAGACTCCATGTGGTGCTCATCGATTTCAGCCCCTCGCTGCTGAAGTGCACCATCAATCAATACAGTAACAAGTCTTCATTTATACTTGAGAAATGCAGTTTCCAACTCAGTGGGCACGAAGCCCTGGTGTTGTCAATGCGGCCGCAGAGAGGCTCCGCTCTGCATTTGGCCTTGGGCCTCATCCAGCCAACATGACTGTACATCACCACATGCATATACAACATAATATAAATGTTAAATGAAAGCATGAAGAGCGACCCTTCAAATGCATGGCTCTTAGGTGTTTACATGGATGTTTTTCTGCAACGTAGCGTCTCAATGCTGGACCGGTTTGATGTCTACATACAGTGTGTTGAGTTTTCTCCTTTAAATCCACATTGACAACCTCATCCTGCAAGAGAGTCAAGACCTGGAAAGGAAGCTATGGGCAAATGAGGATATGTTCCCCAAAGGGCCCAAGGTCCTTACAGTCTTATTTTGTGGACCGCTGCAACTTTGCAACTTTCTCAGGTGCATTCGAAGATGTTAAATACAGAACTTTATTTATGTCATTATTTATGGCATGGATAATAAGCCAGTATAGTTTTATGTAATGTATCAGAGCAGCATGGAGTTCAGTGACCTCTTTTGCCATTTGATTCATCAGTATATTCCAGTAGCATTCTGATGCGATGTATGTCAGTTGCAGTTGCACAGTCTTAGTGATACAGTCAGTTAATATCCTTCTATGTAGTTTATTGTAACAGTAAAGCAGTATAATATGTAGTAGAGACATAGATCCAGTTAAAGGCTAACATCCTAGTAGCCTCACTGTGCTCTGTGAGTGATTTATTTGCGCTAAATATAATTTATTTTTGATAGAAATCTACTAAATTGAGCTAAAATTGAATAAATTTGACATCCTCAAATGAAACTTGCTTGTTTTTTAAAGTGTTGCTGACGTTTACCATCTAAAAGCAGCCGATTTCAGTGGATCTGATCTGGTTCTCAACATTGTGGTCATGCACCCCCCCTCCTTGTTAACCCATCATCCCACCACTCCATCGTTTAGCAGCAGAGAAAGAGCAGGGGCAGCAGGTTTGTTCAGCTGAATATGTTAGCCCAATGTGCCTGACTCATTGATCCTTTATCTGACTGAGGTTAGTGGAAGTCAGAATCTATGGACCTGCATCGCCTACACTAGTTTAACTGCGCTGTGTATTGATGAAAACATGACGCTGTCCATGGTGCTAAAGCAGCAGACGGATTGGTAATTTTGCCTTTTTCCCTCAGTCCTGCTCCTGGGTCAGGATCTATACTATTATCTAAGCAATACCATCAATTCTACATCATATTGCAGCATAGAAAAGTAGCAACGTGTAGTCATGGCAGATCGAGAGGATCATACAGACACACTGCTGCCTGGAGTATTTCTAGAATATTCATTCAGTATAGACTTGCTGTAGTTTTTACACTGATGCTTGGTTTAACATTGGAATGAAGCAGGTAATGTGACTGAGGACATTAATATTGACTGCGATCAGCTCCTACAACAAGCAGGGAACGTTCTAACAACGTTAGCTGACATTACAAGTTCTGAAAATGCTTAAAAGAAAACATTTTAATCTAAAGCTCAAAGGATGTTGTAAGGGTATTTCTTGTTTTGAATAATCTTCCTATAAGGTTAAAAGGGGAGCATGATGTTGTCAGTGTTGTCAGATTAAAGAGAAGAACACGTTCAAAGCAGCATTCAAAATAAGTTTTCAAGATTTTATTAAGACTGAAAATGTTTTTGTTATATTATAAAATGTTCCTGTTATGTGACATTTTACAGGATATTCTGGGAAAGTTGCTAAGGTAACACATTATAGCACATTTTTCCCCCATTAAACATTCCCACAGTATTACATGTTATCAAAGGAATGGTGTTCTCAGTGCAACATTCAGTAAATGTTTTAAGAAAGAAACATCGACCGAATGTCTTCAGTGAATTTTATTCTGCCTTTAAGAAGTAAAATAAAAAATAAAACACTGAAAGTATTTCAAAACTTTGCAGAACTTTTTTTTTTAAAAACTATTTTTGGGGAGTTTTTCCACTTTTATTAATAGAGACAGAGAGAGACATGCATTTAAGGGTTGTGAGCCGGACTCGAACTAACGACCGCTGCTGGCGACCTGCGCCCACATGGTGATGCCTTATCTTAGCGAGCTACATGGCGGCTCAGCGTCCCACTTCTTCTCAAGAAAGTTTTTAAAACAAAAAAGAAATTCTAGCTGTGTCGAGGTAATGTTTCATCAAAACTACAGTGTGCTTTGAAAAATAAGCACAATTAAAAATACTTACTATAAAATGCCTCCACACCAAATATGTCTTTTTTAGTTAAGGCACCCTGCAAGAATCTCTTTAGGGAGCTGCTATTGTGTCACCTCTTGTTAAAAAATATCAAACCGCCCACTGTGCAACAGTGGTACATAACAACATTTACAAAAGACCTGTTCTTCAGTGGAATTTTAAGTATTTGCAATAATCTTAAGTATTTACTTTGATGCTACTTCCTACTTCTCCTCTTCATTTCATTCTACTCAGTTTATAAATGATTTCAATGGGTATAGTTTAAACTATCTACATATCAGTATAGTTGACTCTTCCCACAGCTGGCATGTCTGACTTTTGACAACAGGGAGAGAACAGGTGGAATAGAAAATGGTTTAGTTCCAATCAGTATGAAGCAGCTGCACAAAAACAGGACCACTAAGTGAAATGCAGCCATCAGTTTATATGTCTGTGACTTCCCTGCTGTGATAAGTCAAAATGTCTGCCGTGAAAAGAGTTAATTTGCTCCATTTTGACCAACAGTAGCCACACAGTCATTATTTCTAAGGTGTGTCCACTGTGTGTGTCCAGTCACACTGTGGCTAAAGTGGATGTAGCTTTGTTGTGCTTCAGATTTGGAGTTGAGATTTTTTGAGATCAGGTTCAGCAACATCAGCGTTACTTACTCTCTGGTCCAGGGCTATCTATGACTGACAAAATGCTGAAAAAATCCTTTTTTGCTCATCAGATCTCACCCTGACCTGGTGATGGGGACAGAGAGCCTGAGGTTTGATCAGTTTGGCCTTTTTGAGACTTTAAAGGAGGCAGTTGTGCATCATACTGCTTCAGTGCTTTTATTTATTTGCATACTTTTCTACTAAGAATGAACTCACAGACATTTCCCATTGTAGTTGCACTGGTTTGACTGATATCCAGTTCTTCCATCACACACATTTACATGTCTGGAGTGTGTTTAGTTCATTTTACATGTTTGTAAGCAGGAAGCTGATCAAGTTATGGCATCACATTTTTAAAAAGTGTTTACTATACAAGAGAGATGCTGGAATCATTACTTATTAAATCGCCTCAATCTCAAACCGAGCTGAATTCATCTCTCTTCCTCCACACTGAGTGTTTTCGCTGCTGTCCTCTCCCTGCAGCAGCCTCTATCCTCGGATGACAGCTCCCTCCCCTCCTTCTCCTGGCCGGGACGCCTGCTTGGTATGGTCCGCTCCTCCCCTCTCCGACGTCTCACCGATGGTAGTTTCTATTGGGGGAAGGTCAAATGACTCCGCATGTCTGCCTCTGTGTACATTCCTGCCACGGTGCACGCCTGATGAAGAAACATTTCCACTAAAACAACCCAAACCCCGAACCTGCGCGTCCGAGTGCGCATCTTGCGAGCATCCAGAAGCGGCGCGTCGCTGCTCCTTCATCTGAAAGTAAGTACCGATGCGCAGCGACGTTGGGTTTTGCTCTTTCCCGAAACGATCCGACCCGGCTTTCTGTGTGCCGGATAAGTCGTTTCCTTATAAAGCTTTAATGTTTGCAAAGTGTTGTGTTTCCGTGCAGCTGCTGCTGAAGCCCGGATGGTTTAAAAATAGTTCTCAGTGAGATGCTGAGTCCTGTGATGCTTCCACACGGTGCAGGTTAAATCCAGGTGAAGGGTCGCTTTAATTCCACTCAAACACGCCGCTGCTTGTATTTCTAAATGTCACTTCAGTGTAGTTTTACCTTTTTTGGCTTCACTGGTATCATGCATGAGCCTATTCTCTCTTTAAGGAATGCATTTTATGAGCTCAGTGCAGGAATACTTGATAATATCAGAGGGAAGGTGGTGTGAAGTGCTGAAGGTAAGACATGCATCCAAACTGAATTACAAAATCATCCTGGTTCACCTCCTTTGCCCCACAGTAAGTGTTATCTGAGGACTGTGTTAACGTGGGAGTGTGGAAAGTCCACTCCATAGCAACTCCAAAGCTCTCAGGAAGGGAGACTTAATGAAGTGAGTCATCTGAGTGTGGCCCAAAACTCACCTCCCTCCCTCCCTCCCCCCTCTTGCAGAGTAGTATGTAGCTAAGCCTATTACCCCATTGCATAATGCAATAAGGTATAGTCCCATAAGGTGCAGAAGGAGCTGCCTCCGGGGTAAGACAGGTGGAAGTCTGTATATTGTCCAGGCTTCCTGTTTAATCTCCTCTTATACACCCTAATAAAAAACATATCGGCCGGGGGCAGGGAGTTCAGGTGCCCGAGCTGACAGAGCAGAAGCTTCGGATCGCCGTCCAGAGACACACTGAGCTCCTCCGGATGTGCGAAAGTAGTCTTGGCTCAAGGTCGGTGAGATGGTGCTGAAGGTCGATTCAACAAGTGACAAGTGTTGCACAGCCAAAGTGCTGCTCATTCATGCCTTTCCTTTCCTAATAATGCTGCTAAAAAATGGAGCCACTCCAACTATTGATTCATCTGCGAGGTATTTTCTCTGATTAATCATCTGTCAGAGGTTGGAATAGAGTCAGAAACGCCAGTTTCCTGTAGTGTGACACAGTAATTTGCTCATTCTGTCTGACTAATAGTCCAAAACCCGAAGAGTAGTAGTATCCTATTCTAAGAAGATGGTGAAACTCACTCACTTGTGGTATTTAGCTTGTAAAGTGACTCAGATTGGGTGATAAATCAGTGAGTCAATGGACGGAAAAATAATCAGCAGCTATTTTGGCAATTAATTGTCAGTTTTCAATCAAAAATAGTAAAAGAAACAGAATTCCAGTCACTCACATGGCAGGATTTCTTGCTTTTCTTCATTGTATATCATTGTAAACACAGTATTTTGGGGCTTTTATACTGTAGATGTTTAACAATGTCACATTTGACTCTTATGTTTTTCTAGTTTGTTCAATGTTTAATGCACTAAATGATAAATTTAGGTTGTTAAAACATATCAATTGTAGCCCTGTACGAGATCGATCAACTAATTGTTTCATCTCCGCCTCCAAAATTGCTAAAGGTGTAAAGACTCTGATTTTATATGGAAGATTTCAGTTTTTCCTACCTTTAGTTATCAAGAGGAAATTTGCACTGATTGTGTTCAATACAAATCCACTTGATGAGCGTCTGTCATGTTAGACAGTGTTAACTATTCCTACTGTAAAGTATGGCGGTGACACACACACACATACACACACCTTGAGTGATGACTCTCATGATCAAATTATGCACAGTCCTGCTGGCTTTGATTAATCCTTCACCCCGCCATCATCAGTGAGTGCTTGCTGTTACCAATTGATTACTGCATTGAGATTCATGTCGATGGAACTGAACTATAATCACTTAGCAGCGATGATTACATACATGCCGTTTAAAAAAGAAACAAATTCAATTAGTCGGCTTCTAACAAAAATATCTCCTCATCTGTATTTATAGTATGTCAAGCTGTGCTTTTATGCTTTTGATGCCCTTTATTTCGTCCTCGTGCTGATAAGCGGAGGCGGTAGAGGGGCGAGGTTGGATGTTTATCAGGATGGCCAAAATTCAGTATTTCTCATGTGAGGAAGGCTCTAGAGTCGTGCGGCGTTGCAGCAGCTGCAACTATCTCATCTATCTGGGCGAGCTCATTAATGCATGCACACACTGAGCTCTCAGGTAGAACTGAGAACGGCGGCGCTACCCCGAGGAATACAAACACTGAATTACTAACATCACTTCTGACTTGTTGCCAGGCAGTGTTTTTCCTGAAAACACACTTTGTGACGAATTAGTTGGAGTGTTAAGCTGCTGCTGTTTTTAGACCTGTGAATGAGCTGTTTCCAGTGTTTTCCCCTCACAGCATACATTAGAAAGTCCCTTGGCGCTGAGCTCCTGCTGTTTGACCCTCCATATTGAGAAGGTAAAGGTGTGCAACCCTGAGAGGCTCCATGGAGATCTAAGTGGTTCCATGGGGGATTCTCTGGTTTGCAAGTGCTGCAGATCAATGCAGAATGACTTCTCCTGTCTAATGCTCCCTCTAAGTCATTGTTGGTTCTGATTTGGACTCAAACGGTGCCACGCAGCGAGTGAGGAATTGAAGTGGTCCATATTTGTAATACATATGGTTCTCCAGTGGTTCTTTGAGAGCTCTTAAATCAAACAGACCAGCGGGAGCAGCAACACTGGCGGAGCCTGAGACTCTGTGACTGGTTGGTGCTAATCCGTCCACTTGAAGTCGCTCTGTTGAAGTTGCTGCCATGAAAACGAATAAGGGAGCACTTGTGGTCGAATGGCACCACGTGAGGGTGATAATCTCAAATAATAAATCTGTGAAAGAGGGTTTGTCTGCAATCTGAATCGGCTTCCCTCTGATGACGGGCCAAAATGTCAATCCGGAGACACTTTGAAGGCACTTTAGGTCCTTCATCTTAGACAAACGATGTTTTACAGGCCGGAAAAGTTTCAGAGCTTTGCTTGATCAAGAAAGACGTTGAAGTTGTGGATCACAGGGAATCGCTGGAGCTGTTGATTTTCTGTCCACAACGTGATATTATAAGGGCTTGACTTTGCTATGGAAAGTGCCGTAAAATTACCTATACTGCGATTATGTGCTGTATAAATAATATCGTTTTTAATCGTCTGTGCAGCTTATTAAATTATTTAACGGCAACAGCTGATTATAATGAAAGTAAAACTTTAAGCAGAATATCTGATAAGTTGGGAGCATAATTTCTGAACGCATAAATATTCAAAAGTGCAGAAACTCAAAATATTATGTGCTCTTATGAATGTTACCGACACAGATTTGCAGAAATCTATTGGGCTAAAATCAATTATTGTTTTTTTTTTTTAGAATTGATTTGTCTTTAGCTTATTTTTTAGTATATGATTGATGGTTTGGTCTATAAAATGTCAAAATGGTGGGAAAAAACTCAAAAAATATTAAATATGCTGTCATAGAAGACTCAAGCAACCAGTAAATACTGACTTTTAACAAGCTTGAACCAGAGAAATGAGCTCTTTTTCCTTAAAGTAATTACTCAACAAATTAAATTATTTTAAAAAGAGGTTTAGTAATCACTGCATCAACTAGTTGTTGCAACCCTATGAGAGACCTGAAACCAAGATTGTGAAGGCCTGTGCTGCTGTTTAGCTCCCCGAGTTAAGGCGACACCACATGGGCTCAGTCCCCTAGCAGCGGTCGTGAGTTTGAGTCCGGCTGAAGACCCTTTGGTGCATGTCTCTCTCCTGTCTCCCATGCGTTCACTGTGTCTCTCTCTATCCAATAAAAAAATGGAAAAAAACTCTCCCCAAAAAATAAAGAAATAAAAGATTGTGATGGTTTATTTAATTACTCTAGTCAATGAGTGGTTTGGCCTTTAAAACTCTATTTAAACAAAGCTGTGAAAAATACCGATTACAGTTTCCCAGAGGCCAAGGTGTACTCATTAGATGTTTTATGTCAGACATATTTGGTTTACAATGATATCGAACAGGGTGAAGCTTTAGATTCTAACATTGTAAATACAGAGACTCATTGTCAGTTTGTTGCAGCTCTACCTGTGACGACCCAGCTTGTTCTTAACTAGAATGTAGTGAACGATTTGCCCTCTAATGTTGGCAGCTGTGTGCATTTGGATTCAGCCCTGCTGCCTGTAATAAAACTGCTAGTTGAAGGAATTTATGAAGCTTTTTTTATCTTTTACCATCAGCAGTCTTTCACATGGTGCACTGTGTCTCTTAGTAATGCAGATTATTATTTTTTGGAATAATGGGGAAGTGGAGTTTTGCAAAACAAACATAAACAGAGGGGGTGTTACGTAAAGGAGGAAAGGTCTAGAATCAGCAGCAGGGTAATTAGATAATGACAGGGCCTGTGACACAGTGATTTGTTGCTCTCTGCTGTAATGTCATTACAGGAATAAAGCTTCCAAGAAATGCATTCTTCCATTACCCTGCTACATTGATATATGCTGGTTAAAAGCAAGGTTTACAGAGATGGACATGGGTTTCCCAAACAGCACGGAGCTTTTACGCCGCCTTGATGCTTTATGTGAGGTGCGTTTTACTAGAAATGGCTCATGTTTGCATCCAGGGAAGGCTCCAGCTATCGGTAATGAGTTCACTTTGTATTGAAAAAAATCTGTGATCACGCAGCCCGACTGCAGGCCCTAAAGTGTGCCCCTCCAGCCCTCCCTCGTTTTGGTATAAATACCCCGAAGACTGATTTGTTTTCTCGCCCCTCTGTGTGAATTTCATCTCTTTTGTGTGGCTCCCTCGCTGTTATCCCACCGTCTAATGATGGTAATCTCCAAAGAGACTTACGGAGGATAACCGTCCTCAGCAGTGCTCTTAAAAAACAGAGCAGGTGAACAATAGGCGAGGACGAACATGGAGCAGTCATGGGATGTGGCTTACGCAGTAGTAGGGCGAGCTTGGTCTGCATTCGTAATAGCTTTACCTACATACAGTAAACAGTGCCATGGGACTGGTTGGAGGATTACAGAGGATTTGCCATGCTAAGCCACAGGAACCCAGCCCAATGACCCCCCTCATGTCTCCTCCTCCCTTGAGCAGAGCAACAAACCACTCTCTTCTTTCCTCCCAGTCTGCTCGGCCCATGATGCATCGGGGGCCGAACCACGTGACCCAGATCGGTGATTATACGGATAGGATAAAGGAGGGCAGAGGCGCTATTTCGATGTTTCATAAAGTGATTAAATCAGTTTCACTCCAATCGGTTTGAGAGCGATGGATCGTCTGCTCTGCCGCCTGCTCAGGTTGTCAGATGTATGTGTGAATTTTACTTTATTGACCAAACTTACCACCCAAATCACTGTCGGAGTAAGTTAAGGGGAATGTTCTGAGTGCGTTTCCCGCCCTGTGAACGGAGTGGTAATGTGACAACCGGATGACATGCATCACAAAATCAGAGCTACGTAACTTGATAGGAAGAAGGCAACGCTGTCAGCAGACTAAAATCTGATTTGGCCCCATCACTTAAGTTGAGCGAACATTGCCTTTGGTTCCACTTTGGGACACTGCTTGAGAGCTAATTAAATCAAAGCAAGGGGATGGGGTCATTTTTGACTGACACTCTATGAGCATTTGTCTCTGTCAGCCTAATATCACACAGTGAAGTGACTCAGCAGAGAGCAGTCCCCAACCTAACTGCCTCCATGTCTTTAACTCAAACTGACAGTGTTCTAGCTCTCATACATACCTTGCCACGAGCGACTCTGTTGGAAAGCTGAGGTTTTCTCTTTTTATTTACACCACTGTCGTCATCGTGCACGGCCTCTGAGCGCACTCAAAAAGACAGAAATAGCTCATCTCAGGAAAGCAGAGGCTTATTTTGGGTAAACGGTGAACTCTGAAGAGGAGATTCAGAGTAGTTTTCTTGGCGTAATGTATTCTCATGGGGCTGTGCAATTCCTGACTGGAATGATGTTGTACTTTACAAGTGAGCAAGAGAGAAGAACATTCCTCGGGTTTGAGGGATGACTTTATGCTTGGCCCACATGTCAATATTTCTGTAAGTGGTTCATTTTTTTTTCATCGAGCCTTTCATTGACTGTGCCACTTTTAATAGAGCTACAGTATGTCAGATCTTTATGTAATGTGCAGGAGATGCAGCTGCACATGTGGGCTTGAAAGGTGAAGGGATTCAGAGAAAGAACTTGTAGGGCTCTTTTTACAGTCTGAACTAGGCGGAAAGATGAGAACAAATATAACAATTGTGGGGCTGATTCTAGGGTAGCGAAGGTTTTGGGGGCCCGCAACCAACCAACAGGAACGTTTCAGGCTTAACCAGTCATCACAATCATTAAGAGTATGAAGTCTAAGGATTTAAGCATTTAATTCTTGACCGTTTGATCACCAAGTTTGACCTACATCTCAGATTCTTCATTGGCAAATGCAGCTTGCTCAGGTTCTCCCCAAATAACACCAAAGATCATTGGTTCGGGTTAAAATCTTGTCCTACATATGCTGATGAGAACTTACTTGGAAACTCGGTAAAAGCTTGTAAATGAACCTTGGTTTTAGATTAGTTTGTCACATCTGTTTGAAACTTTTTAGTACGATTTTTATCAGATAGTTCTTACAGAATTTTTTTTTTATTTATTTACAAGAAGAAAGAATATTAGAAAAGAAATAGTCTGACGTTTTGACTTATTCACTTTTGAGAGTCATGTGACCTGTCTGTATGCTAAATATGAAGGTACTGCCAGCATGAAAAATCTGCCTCTTCAGGAAGACATAACTCACAATCAAACCACTAATTATTGTTATTATTATCATTATTGTTATTATTTTTAATTTTAGACAGAGCTAGGCTAGTTGTGAAATCTGGGTATATGCTAAGCTAAGCTAACTAAGTCAGATTTAGCTAAGTCAGGTTTAGTTAGCTAAGTCAGATTTAGTTGGCTAAGTCAGAATTAGCTAACTACGTCAGGTTCTTATCAGATTTGATTCTATTTGTCGTTCCTCTGGTGCACTCTGGGGCTAACATTGCTGTCGGAACCAACAACTGACGGCGTCAATTAGGGAGCCGTTCCTGTAAACACTGGTACCACTGTCTGCCTGTCCCGAGTTCCTGCAGTGGAAAAAATGTCAACATGGTTCCCAAAATGTCAATATGAGGCATTATATTTGAGAGACTCGCAGCTTAACGAGTCCTGAATAGAATTCTGTGGGAGAATTCTGCAACTTTAAAGATGGCCGCTGTATGAAACATATCCCTCCTCTTGCCATAAAAACATAGAGGTCTGCATTTTAACAGCCGAACCAGAAAACATGCAGCTAATTGTTTTGCTGCTCTGACTCAGGTGAAGCGTCCTGAAACTATCTGCATGTGTAGTAGAAGTGTAATCTGTGAGGGAAAATGTTTTTAAATGTTAGATTTGGGCAAAGTCACTAATCTTTTAAGCGGTTCTTATCAGATTTGATAGTCTGTATGTTTCAGAGGCCATTGAAATTGCAGTTGTGGCTCTTTTCCCTTTCATTTCGATGAAGGTCTCGGTCTTGTTAGCCCAAAATAACCGCTCAGAGGTGTTACATATGAGGAAAAACAATATAACTGGATATAATTTGTATTTTATTGCAGTGTTTCTGTTGTATTAATTCAGAACTTAATGGCACTTCTCAAATTTTGAGCTCTCAGATCATTAGTTTTATAGAGAGCTCATTTTCTAATCACCTTTTTTTTTAGACCTTGTTGTCCTCTAACATAATTTCTGAATTGCGTTCAAAAAGTTTAATAAAAGAAATATAAAACCGACTCAGCTACTGTATTGCGTTTAGGGGAAATGGTAATTTAAGATCCATTTATAGTCTTCCATATTTTAACCTCATTGTAGTGGCATTCCCATAAGCATAGACTGTGGCTCTAATATCACCCTGAGCACGGCGTCTATAAAAGATGTAGCAGTTATGATTCAGGCTAAAATGAGCCTCCTGGTGCTCTATTAGAGGCTGGAATAAGAGGAAGTAATCTGAAGAGCTCCGATGTATTACCTCCAGGGAGCCCTTGAACATGTTAAAGTTATTATCGCACTTTTATATTTATATCATATTAACACCTTTGCTGTCTAAATCGATACATTTACGAAAAAGAAAGAGAATCATGCATATATCACCTGTCATTCTCAGGTGTTTGTTAGATTTTCTGAAGGTAGTGTCAGTGTAGGAACACCATTAAAACTGTGTGATGTTTGGACACTAAAATCAAACGCGATAAAGCCGTTATCCCTCTGCATTATGGAGGAGCCAGCCCATTTTCCATTTAGGCCGACCCAGCAGCCCCACAATGACACAGCTGACCTGCAGCATATTGTCGTGTTCCTCCAGGAGACGCAGATAAGATGCCCCCGAGAAGATAACGACCACGCACCGCCACCATTAGCCCAACACAAATATGAGAGTCAAGAATGACGGAGAGGGTGTTTATTCCTTGCCCAGTAATTGACTGAGCATTTCCATAATGGCATTGTGTTTCCTGCCAGGCTAATGTGACCCCTATTAGTTCAAGAAACCCACTGCAATCAGGCTCAGCGTGCGCCGCCAGACACAGGCGAGGAAATGAATTGGGGAGAAAGGAGAGATGAGGGACCGGAGGGGGAGATGTAAACAATGGAGAGGTGCAGACAGTGGGACAACCAAGGGACAGGAGTGGAGAACAGAAGGGAAGATGAGTCATATCACTGCAGCAAACCAGGCCCTGATTGAAATGCCACTGCAGCTACTGGATTTAGTTTTTGGCTATCCTATATTGGAATTTAGTCCAACACAGGTTTAAGTTGATGTCTTTTACATTTATGCCTTCTGATGAACTGCAGGTGTACATGTTTTGCTCATCTGTCCAACTTTAGAAATGACACAATAGGCACATCATCCAGGTTACGAGTAGAGCAGAGCTATTTGTTTCTGAGGCATCCTGGAAAAGAAAATGGATTTGCATTGCTTAGAAATAATATTTCAGCTCTACCTGCTGTATAAATGTGGCTGCTGCTGACTTGTTTTCTTCCCTCTGTGCTTCTTTGTGGCTGTTACTGATTTAGCTGCATGCTGGGCCAGCTAATCCTGCCCCTGATCAATACTCCACTTCTCCTGCTCACACTCTGGTTTCCATCCAGGAACCACTGCAGCTGATATCTGTATTTACCTTCTCATCTCGTCAGTCATTCAGAAAGCTGGTGTCGCGAGCATTGAAATTTCCTTCTGAAATGGTTTGGAGTTGATACAGTGACTGCTTGGCCTTGCTGAGTGGCATTTGGTCGGATATGTTTGCAGTTGGCTGTGTTAACAGTGCTCTGCATACATGCTTAGCTCATCTTTGTTTCCTGTGAAATAGCTCTGTCAGCCCTGAGCTTAAAGCTGCCTGTGTTAGGCCGAACACATCAGCCCCGTGTCATTGTTGTTTTACGGTCGGCAGCTCTCAGCAGAAGTGCAGACCCGAGCACCGGTGATACCTGCTGTCCCTCTGTCAGTCGGAGGGATTCGCCTCAATCCATTACATGCTTGGATGCTGATAGTGTTTGTCAGGATGCTCTGCACGCCCAGAGACGATTAAGCTGAAACACAAGGCTGGCTTAATGAAGCTCGGCAAGAAAAACATCCTCAAACAAGGTTCTTCTGCCATAGAGATAGAAGTAGGACATGGTCCACTCATGTTATGGGGAACCACATGGCTCCACTAGTGCTTTGTTGTGGTGCAGAAAGGCAGATAAACAAAAATAAGTCAATGCTAATATCTAATGTAGGTTTTTGTGGACCTAATACTTGTACCTGCAAGGGTACCTACACTGATCAGGTGTAACGTTATGACCACCTGCCTGATATTGAGTTGGTCCCCGTCATGTGGTCAAAAATGCTCTGAACCATTAGGGGTGGAGAAGAGGACCACACAGGGTGTCCTATGGGGTCTGGAATCAGGACTTTGGCAGTGGATCCTTTGGGTACTCCAGCTTGTGCAGTGGGGCCTCTGTCAATCAAACTTGTTCCACTGCATCCTGTTGATGCTTGATCACAATGGGGTGTAGGAAGTTTGGAGGTCAAATCAACATGTTGGGCCATTGTCATGTTCCTCAACATGTTCCTGGTTGTATGATGTTGTTTCCATGTGGTGGGGTGCATTTTCCTCTAGTGACATTTTGGATTTCCATTTGCATGAGGGAGTGTGCTTGTTGTGGGACAATGTTTATTTGGGTGTCTAAGTCTGATCAACACGGATGTTAAAATCCAAAGTTTTCCATCAGAACACCACATAATAATATGATCAATGCTATTCACTTCACCTGTCAGTGGTCAGAATGTTGTGGCTGATTGGTGTATAATAATGCATTAGAGTTTGTTTTTTTACGGTGAGGGCTAAAGTGGCTGCTATTAATAAGCCGCAGTATTCTTGGGGGACCTTAAAGAGGCCAATGCTTTGCTAGAGACACAACAACTTAAACCATAAAATATGTTAATTTAAGTAAATCACAGGCTTTGTGTAGCTCACTGCATTGATTTTGGCCATGTGGGGTAAATATCTGAATGATATATGGATAATTCTAGTGCATACTAACCTAATGTAAGTCAGATAAACTGAACTTCTAGGTCCTCATTCAACTAATTAAACCCCTTAGAGTGTTGCAACACCCTTTTATTTTGAAATAAAAGCAACATGAGTAAGAAGTCTACGTTATGGTCAAGTTCCTTTGATAGAAAATTAGTATTGTCGCTCCCAGATCTCAGCTGGACTGAGCCTAGTCAACGTTATGTAGAATGACAAGGTCAGGGCCTAGATGGCAAACCTCGACCCTGTGCGCAATTTCTTACCAAATAGAGCAGAAAAGCTTATGGGTTGATGTGCACCTCCACAGTTTTTTGAAGATGTAAGTAAAATAAGTAAAATTTAATGTCCCACAACTTTAATTAGATATTAGCCAAGTGTTACTGCCAAAAGAGACTGTGCCAAAGCTGTATCCACTTTTATTCGCGTTATGAACTCCCATCCTTTTTTCTTTTCTTACTGTATATTGCTTGAAAAAGAAACTTCTTGATTTGTCCTCTCTTCAGCCCCACAGGCAGGTGAAACCAGCTTCATATAATCCCAAATAATGCCAAAATATATTTTCACATTTGGTCTTGGTTCAGTATAGATCCCTGAAAGCTTGAAGGTTTGTTATTATTTTATTCGGAGGGGAGCACTGGGCTTGGTGAGGCGCTCTGTAATCATTTTAAAGCCCTGCAACACTGTGACGAATGGGAGGATGAGTCACATTTTAACAGCAGTGCTAAGAGAAATTGTGCAACTCTTTGAAATTATCTCCCTGCACTCTCCGGGCTCTGAATTTTCCCTCAGATTAGATAAACAGTTCACTTTAATGAAATGAAGTGTTTTATAATAATTGGCCTTCGCTGTGCGTGTACCTGCAGCCCTTTACGGCAAAGTATTTCTCATCTCATTACCGACCCCCTGCTGTCATAATGTTAGGAAATGTTTTAGATTTTTTAAAAAAAAGAGTTAACATGATGTACAGCTGTAAAGTTGTTCACTACATCATTTCAAAAACAAACTCAAGAACTGTTGTATGTGTTGCCATGGAGTTTTGCTTGGACATTCATGGTTCCCAGAGGATGAACCCTAACAATGATGATCATGTAACCTCTCCTCAGGCGCCACCATGAGATTGGTATTTCACTTTAAAGTCCAATTGAAATCGTGTCTCGTCACCTCTTGTTGGAGTCAAAAATAATATTGTTTACAAAGAAAAAGAATAAAAGACAGGAAGAACAAAAAAAAACCACTGGCCTTTTATCAGAAATACTCCTTTTCTGTCTCAGTGGCTAGACAGCAGTGTCTGCGCTTGATTGGCAGCAGAAAGCAGGATGAATCCCAGCAGGGGAACAAGAGACAAAGTAAACAACCTTGTGCTGTAGGTCATGGGCAGACAGTGAGATTGAAGAGTCAGGACCATACCAACATCTGATCGCTGGGAGTTGTTTCATTTCCCCAGCTAAATGTGCTTTCACACATCAAATCTAAGTAGGTTGTTGAAGGAGGACTCCAGTTTATTTCAATCCGGCATATTTTCCATGAATATAACCCTTGAGGCTCTATGGGTCTGGTTAACTTTGCCCTTTTAACCTCCATTGTAGAGATGTGGGGAATTGAGTAGTCGACAAAAAAGTGCATATCCATGCAAAAAGTGCACGCTCCCTGCAGCTTTGCAGTAATGTGATGTTTGCATTATTTCAAAAATTAGTTTTTGCCTCTCATTTAAATCAGCTGCCTGAACTGTTTCAGGAATCTACATCCAGTGCAGCTATGCTCACACTCACCTGCACGTGCTTTGTTTACATGTGTGAGGGCGTGCATAGGTTTCCAATTCCATGTTTTTGCTGGAGAGGCTGTAACAAATGAGACATCCAGCACAGAAAAAAGCCTTCTATGTGTTAAATTACTTGTTTTGTGCAATTTCTTGTGCAAACTTGAATAGCAAGAGAAAAATTGCTCATTGCTTGGATGTTTTGAATTGTTAAGCCTTTGAATAACCCATTGTATAATTTTGATGCTCAAGTACCTACTTATTCATTACATTCTCACTAGATTCAGCTGTACTATGTGCTAAATAACACATGCTGCCTACTACTAAACACTAAAGCACCTCAACATGGTGAATTTTATTCCTGCTGAACATCAGCGTGTTAGAGTTTAGCATTTTACCTCAAAGTTCTACCGCAGATCTTGTGGATTACCGTCTCAAATATCTACTGGATGTCTTTCTCCTCATAAATGCTTAACAAGGCCTAGACTTTGTTACTGCCCTCTATATCATGGATGTTTTTCTGTAGCTCCACAAGCGCAATAAACAAAATTTAAATGTACTTTTTGAAAGTTTAAAAAGACCAGATTTAAGATAACATCAGCAACGATACCGTACTTCGGCAGTCAACAGTGTTTAGTGCTGTAAAGCCCCCACACAACCATCAGATAGTAGTACACTCCCAAGCATTTTGAGGGTGAAACAACCTTCATCCTTCAGCCTTCAGCTTCATTTAAACACTAGTTCCTCCAGCGGAAACGCAGATAGAGGAACTTTGTTTCTACAAAGGTTCTCAGTCCCATGTCTGTAACATAACTACACAGAGTCTCCGGCTTGACTGTGGATTTTTAGAAACCAATCTTGATCAAGTGTAAATCGACTTTACCCTGAAATGCTGTGTGTTTTATGTCGCTTCCAACAGTGAGACAACTCTCAGCCTTAATCCACCTAATTGCATTATCAAGAGTGCGTCATTCCTGAAAGTATTGCACTGCCAGAGCTATTCCTATTAACAGCAGGCTGTTTAAAATATTGTTCTCTGCAAACTCAGTGATGAAATAGGACTAATCCATATTGGAGGCTGCTGCCTGCCTGTGCTCTTATCTCCTGTGAATCCTGGAAGCCACAAAGTTGGCTGCTGCCCTGCCTTAGATTACTTACAGAACTGACTACATCTGCAGTTTCCATGTCACCTGAATGAATTATCAGATGTTTCCAGTGTCACGCTACTGTTGTTAACCTTTACGCTGCCGGATTCAGCCTTCCTCTGCTGCCTTTCAACGTAGAGGAGCGAGAAAACCCACTCCAGGTGTTAAATGAGAATAAATGAGATGGTGCGTACATGCTCATGTGTCTAACCGATGGGAGGGGGAAAGGTGGCGGATAGGGCCAAGATGGGAGCTTCAATCAGCCCGTTCCCCTTCCCTCCTTCCCTCTGGCCCTCCACTCATCTCATTACAGACAAGACAGGGTGAGAAGTGAGGCCTGTATAGACCTCGGCATTAATTATTGAACCCTATCTTCTTTTACTCCAGCTCCTCCTCCACAGTCTCTGATAACCTTTACATAAAAGAGTGAAGGCCATTATACAGTATGGTAGGTATAGCTCAGATGTATAGAGACATGATTCAATCATTCAGAGATACTTAATCGCCTGTGTGTGACATGTTTGCCTACACAAGCAGATATATAGTCGCCCCGCCTCCCCTTTTTTAATTATGTTTTAATTGTTCCTCATTGTTCCAGTCGGGCTTCAGCTCTAATTAATTCCATTCGGTTTTAAATGGGTGTTGTTGTGGCGAGGTAAGGCAAATAATTATTAAAACTGCCATTTGACTCCGTGCGTTGTCTTTTGTCATGTTGGCTGAGTAATGCTCTGCTTGTTGCCTCCTGCCATGCCCAGTCAATTTGAATTGCTCAGTCGGAGGCCAGCTAATGGAGGTTGCTGAGGTCAGCGTGGCCGAGGCAACCAGACAACTTGAGGGCGACTCGACTGTGATGCTGAAAATCTCACTGTTATCTCCTTCTGTCCACTACCCCTGTCTTTTTCCTTTGTGTGCGTGTGTGTGTGCGTGTGTGTGTGTGTGCGTGCGTGCTTCCTGCAGGTTTGAAAAGGCAACATCAAACCTCGACCTCCCAAAGCCTCTGAGCGGAGAAAGAAGACGCTGCCAAGATGTTCAGCACCAAAAGGTCAGCACAATGCCACTTTTGATCTATTCTTATATGCTCATAAAAAAAAGGAAGGGAAAAAAAAAAACCACCAGAAATCTCGGGGCATTTTAAAATTGCTTCTTCTGATAATGGCTGACATTTCTGGCCAGCTGCAGATGCCTCTGAATGGGAAGAGACGTTGATGTGAAGGAAGGTAACGGTGGGTTTCGGGTCACAACACTGAAAACATTCTCTTTGTATTCATGCGGGTTGAAGTCTGAGTTACAAAGACAACATATCTTCACCAATCTGTTCTTTTGGATTGATGTTTCCGCTCCAAACAAGCATTTAAACAGAAGTGTAAATACACTCATTGAGCCTCTGCAGGAAGTTTAGGAAGCCCAGTTTACAGAGCGCCTTGGCTGTGTGTACATTCTGTATTTTTAATGTAGCTCGTGGTAGCGTACAGTCTGCATAAATCATTTATCACTTTGGCTTCTCTGGATGCTGACTGCCAGGTTGAAGTGGTCACATTGTGTACCGAGGAAGTGTAAGGTGGGTTAGGTGGATCAAAACAAAATGCTTCTGGTTGTTCTTTCATGTTATTTTAATCCTGGTGGGTGGAACAGGTCGCTGCTTGGGTTTGGTTTAGCGCTCCAGTATCTCTAGTGTTGGATGCGATAACTGAGTGCAGCTCGTTCAGTCTTCCATTGTTTCTTTTGAATAATTAATTGCTGGAATCCTAATACGGCAGTACGTTCGGAATTAGTGCGGTTATGATGTGAAGCTTCGTGTTTTCAGAGCCTTTAGCTGTTTAACCGTACCAGGTCCTGTGCAGAATGTGCAGCCTGCATGACTGTAGTGTTTCAGCAGAGAGAGCACCAGGGAATGTTAGTATGAGCATGCAAGCAGAACATACTTGGAGCGAAAAAGTGAATAGTCTTTTGAAAATGTGCAACTATTGTCCAGTAAAATTCAGTTGAAATTTAGCTGAAATTTATTTATCATATACACTGATGACACAATACAATACCTGCAAGTGCAACATGCAGAAAATACATTTTGATCATACAGTAACTATTTATTCCTGACCAGTCACAGCCCCCCTTCTTGAATATTTGATCATGGCTTTACAATGGTACACTGTGAAAAAAAAAAAAAGTTTTTAAAATGTATTTTATTTTACTGATTTGCCCTGTTTTGTTATATAACAGATAATAACTAGCGAAAGCACAGAAAAAAGTAAGAAACAGGCCCAAACCGGGCCGACGTATAGCTCACTGAGTTAAAGCATCCTCATATGGGTGCAGGTCGCCAGCAGTGGTCATGAGTTCGAGTCCGGCTCATGATGCTTTGCTGCATGTCTTTCTCTCATCTCTAACCCTTTCACCCTGTCTCTCCTTCTATCAATAAAACTGGAAAAAACTCCCATCCATCCATCCATTATCTTTACACCGCTTAATCATCTGTAGGGTCGCGGGGGAGCTGGAGCCTATCCCTGGCGAAGTCAGGGGACACCCTGGACAGGTCACCAGTCTATCACAGGGCTACATATAGAGACAGACAACCAAGCACAGTCACATTCACACCTATGAACAATTTAGAATAGTCAATTAACCTCAGCATGTCTTTGGACTGTGGGAGGAGCCAGAGTATCAGGTGAAAACCCACGCTACACAGGGAGAACATGCAAACTGCACACAGACAGATCCCAGGCGTCCTAAGCGGGACGTGAACCGGGGATCTTCTAGCTGTGAGGCGACGCTGCTAACCACCGAGCCACTGTGCAGCCCCTTGGAAAAAACTCCCCCCCACCAAAAAGAAGACTGTTCATAGCATTCACATCAAAAATCTGTAATTTTATGAACAGTAATTTGTTCTTGTTCTTCTTTTTGTTTGATTGTAAAATTACAGTGTTTTACTGTATTTAAAATAGCAACTAGACAGATAGACACAGAAGTTTGCTTTTAATTATATATTACATAATTATATATATATATATAAATTTTTTTTATTTACTTTATTTGAGCATAATATTAAAACAAGGTTGCTAAGAGGAAAAAAGAACAAAACAGTCCTCAAAAGGAGTAGGTAGAAGTGCCGTGAACTTATATAAGCCTACCCCTGATTACTATATATTAAGGACTGAAAAACTGTAAATAATTTAAACTGTTATTTTACAGATTTTCTATGTTTTATTCAATAACGGTAACGTCTTGTAAAATTATTTAAGTATTACTTTACATGTAAAACAGGCCAACTGTAAATAATGCTCACATCAAAATCTGTATTTTTACAATTGGTAAATTTGCACCGTTTTACTGTAGGTAATCTGCTCAAGTTATTATTGTTTTACAAATATTTACAGCTTTTAAAAACCATTTTTAATTTGAATTGTTTTTGGATCGGCTGTTGCAAAACTTCAAGTTTCAGTGTGTAATTCTGCCGCTTGTCTGTTATGAACTGTATGTGCCATGTGAGCAGCAATCAAGCAATCTGAATGTCGGTACCAAACTTTGATTATTGTTAGTAACAGTAGACATTAATCTTATTAAAGTTTTAGTCAACAAAAACTAAAAACATTTTCATCTAGCTTTCATCTGTAACATTTTCGTCTAATGTTTTCATTTTTCGTTTCGATATCATCTAAGAATTTTAAGACCATAGTTGTGGCCATCCTTGTGTATGGTTACCATGGTTACAGGTGTTATTCTTGTCTATGGTGAGGTTAATGGGAAAGGCTCAGTGCTCACGTCCCTCTGCTTTGCAGTGATACAACTGGTGGAGTTCCCCCAGTAAACCCAGCTATCATTTTCAAACTCTCCCTCTGTCCGTCTCGTTCTTCTATTGTAGCATCACAGCAGCTACATGTTCTGTCTACTGAAAGGCAGCAGCTCAGTCAGGAGATGATTCACTCACTGGGTAATTAAAATCCTGTTTACTGTCTGGGTTTAGCTTGAGACGGGACGCAAGATGGTTGGATACGATTTATCCAGTCACCCAACATCATTTCTTGAGATGCTTTAGATGGAGCGCTGTCATTACTGGTGGAACTGACTCATGTTCTGACTCATCCTGTTATTCTGCTGAAAGTAACGTGAACATTACATTCACCTTGTCATTGTATTCTGTAGATGAGTTTTGCTCATAAATCCATCTTGAGCATTATCGTTTAGTTTTTCTTCTCTGACAAAAAGGGTAAAAAAATTTTTATCATAGTTTGTGTCTTGAAATCTTACTTTTTGTTTAGTTTTGTTTTGGAAAAACAGCTTTTTTGTTGAATAGATTTTTCTTCGTAGCTCTCATCGATGGAACTGGCACCGCAGTCAAAGGGGTTGGGGTTAGTTATGTTCTTCTTCATAGTGAAATCTGTCTCCAGATCTTTTCCGATGACCTAAAAGTTGACCTGAAATCTGAGACATTTTCTGTTTGAGAAAGCAAAAAAAGCCTGCAGTCTTCACCCACGATGAGAGGAAAAATCATCCTGTTCCAAACCAAGACTTGAATTTTAGTTTTCCTGTTCTCCAACGCTTCTCAATTTTACTGTTTTTGCTGTGGAGCCTCACAACATCAGATGTTCATACGTGTCCTTGTAGGTGCAAACAGTCACACAGGCACACTGAGAGGTGGAGCTCATACTGTACGTGATAGGTCTTTGTATTGATGGCAGTGAAATCCATAGCATGGGAACCACATGGGGAGACTAGACCGACATTCACCTCTCAGGTCCTGATTTACACCGACAAAGAGAAGTCACCAGTGGGCTGGTAAGAGATCGATTCCTCCTGAGCTTTGATAGTCACACCTTCAAACGTAAGCCTCCGAGGTTTATTCTCAGTATTTGTCTATCAGGACCAGAGGAACGGCTACTGTTGGGAAGTAAGATGGAGGCTGAGGTATCCGAATGTGACACGGTGCTCCATCCATCCACCTGTCTCCTCACACTGTCTGTGATCATCACGCTGTGAGTGAGGAGATGATTAAACCAAGCCAGACCCTCCCCGTCTTCAGGGAGCCGCGTCAGCACAGCCGATGACACGGATACGCTCCACGCCGCTGTAATAGGCTGCCATCTTGAAATTCAAACACTCCAAAAGCTCATTCACATTTTTGCTGAATATGAAACAAGGCTTCTTTTTTTTTCTTCACTAAACTGCTGAACAAGGACATAAAGTGGCTGAGCAGATCTGTGTGTCCGTCACAGATTTCTATGTGCCGTTGTGGTTTTATCTGCGGGTTTTTAATAATCCTTTTTCCTTTTTCCTCCCTGCAACACTCACTTTAATTACAACGCAAGAGGAAAATTAGAAGACTTTCATTAACATTTAATCAGACAAACGTTTTAACATAGCGGTTTACCTTCAACTCAAATGGAATGAGGAGTGTGAACCAGCGACATGGACTGTAAATCCAGAGCATTAGCGGTGTGTGCTTCTGAATATTTTGTGGTATCTCCTCTGATATTATGGACTGCTTCACTGTTCGGAATAAGCCAACAGTACAGCATATCCACAGCTTCATTGTTTGTGTCTACATGTGCTCATTAAAATGGAACTGGAGCGCTGTTAATCTGAGTCTTTTATTCTGGAGGAGAACATTCATGAAGTGATGTACCGCAGGTTTGATTTTGGGTTTTTCATTTAAGCTCAGCCGTGGTGTATCTGCAGCATAAAAAGAAGAGCTGTAATTCCCTCTTAATTTTTTTATTTTTTTTACGAAGATGTCTAGGAATGGAAATGGCAACCTCAATTTCTTTTTGGGATGAATGCAAATCATCAGCAATCAGTAGCAACGGACTTCAGCTAGTGTTATTTCCAACACAAAAGCTGCAGCTGCTAGGAGTAATTTACCTTAAAAATTTTAGCCAACTGAAGAAATGTATTTATTTTTCAAAACTATATGTTATGCCCCCTTTTTAGCAAATGAATGAAAGTCACACATGTCTCCAATGCCACAAAGATGCTTTGTTTTTACTATAATTGTTTAAGCCCTGTTCTAAATGGGCTGTTTAGGTGCAGCTGAGTTGCTTCAGGAAGAAGACTCTCTCTGCGTCTGCGATAAATTGCATGGAGAAAAGTACTGATTGCATGGCAGGTGACATAGATGCAAACGTGTGGGTGAGAACAGGAGTTTGTATCCCCTCTAGCTTCTTTCTGAGTGATTCATTTGACATGGATATATTGCAGGATTCATGTTACAGCTGTTGTTTTTCACTTATGTGTGTGTTGAACTTGACAGACAACGTTATGGCTGTAGAATCAGTAGTTTAGCAGTGCAGAGAAGCAGTTTGCTGGACAGTGAGGCAGCTGCTCATCCTGAATGGCTCACCGGCATACAGCAGGCAGTAAGAAGGCAGGATTGAAGTTTAAACTAGACGACTAGTGGCTCCTAAGCTATAGCAGTTTGGTCAAATTCTCACAGGCTTGTACATCAGGGAGGCCTTATAGTTGTGGAAAGGATTGAGGAATGGCAGAAGTAAACGTGTTCATATCTTAAAACCTTATACCTCCAAGTTTAAAGCAACCACAAAAGACAATAAAAATGGATTTTCACCATATGGGATATTTGAAAAGGTAATTCTCATGGATCCAGCAAGGTAGCTATCTCACTAGCTAGTGTGCACATCACTTCCCACCTAGTCTCTGAGTCGCTTCCCTTTTGATTCATAAGGCCAAGTGAGTGGTCACACAGGCTGTAAGCAAACTCCTGCTTCTGCTGTATTATCCAAAAGTAATGACAAAAAAATGAATGCACATAAGTTGTCTTTTATGATCATCCATTGCATTGTTAAATTGCATGAACTCCATTGACACGTAAACCAAATAGTTTGTCAATAAGTAGAGTAGTAGAGTGTATTCTGGATATTTTTGTAGCAACCTGTGCACAGGTGTTTCAGGGTTTGTTTAGAGTCTGTTTTTTTCACTTGTCTCCAAGCAAAAAGGTTTCATCCTCGGCTCCGGGCTCCATTTTGATGAACCAGCGTGGGTGGACAGGGAGTGCTGTTTCCATGTGTTCAGCTATTTTAATGTGACTGTTTATTCTCGGCTATCTTCTCCTTCTAATTGTTTGAATCTACATGCCACCAGCATGGATACGCCCTCTATGTTTCAGCTCTCAGGACAAAACATGCATTTTAACAACACCTAATATTCATACAGGTGCATAGAGTTGTTTGTGTTCATGCTTTTTTGAAACACAGCACAGCCTGAGTGTGAGCCCAGGCTCTTCAGTCAAAGTCACTTAACATTATCATTCCTGGCTTTGGAGGTGTTTGCTGAGACGACTGTCACAAAGTTACCTTCTTCAGCCATGTTGGCTCATAAATCCGAGCTTCTTCCCAGCTGTTTTTTGGAAACTGTCAGGACAGGAGCAGGAAATAGCCATCAATGGCAACAGTAGCTTTGACACAGTGAGTGAATGTGACCCAGCTGAACCAATAATTGCTTTCAGTGGGAGCTGTAATGAAAATACCCCAATAATGGCGAATCTGAAGAGTTTTTTCCACCAAACTTTCCCACACATTTAAAGTTAACATTCTGTTCTAGCTTGGCTGGGAAACACAGTGTGTGGGATGCCACATTATAGTGATACATTGTGGAAAGGTGCCTGGTGGCGTCACCGGATGACTCATCACAAACAATTCGGAACAATAAAGAAAGTAAACACCTTTATTATTCTCCACCCTGCTACATACTCTGTCATTACATGCTCCGTTTGCCCTTGACAAACCCTTGTACCGTGATGACATGATGTACCTGCACCTCCGTCCTCATTTATACAGCGATCAATATGTCACATTCTCATCATGGTAGTTAAGCTTATAACGACACATTGGTAATTACAGTCTTAACAAAATATCACATCCGACATTGACCCCCCCTACTACGTATCCTGACCTTCATAAGGAGTAATTGGATATCTGACTGTCTGCAGCTCTGAGCTGTTGATCGACATTAAGGGGCCTTGCACTTGATTACTTATGTATGCAGAGGAAAGAGAACGGTGTCTGGGGAGTAGAGTGCATGCTGGGATGTGTTAACCCCCCACAAAGGCCTGCTGATCCAATCATAATGAACAGGCTGCCATCCCGACGCCACACGCTGACTCTCCTTGGACCGACCTTGAAGGGCGTTGCAACAGTGTGACTCGCTGTGTGAAAGCCACTCATTCAAAGACATTATCGAAGTTGAACTGTGATGACCTGGTAATGTAATATGCATCAGGTCGGACTGTATGTGATTGATTTAGTGGAATACTAAGTGGGTTTTTTGCATTTAATTACACTGTAACTTGGTCATGGAAAATAGGAGTTTCTGAGCAGCTGGCAGGTGTCCATTATAATCGAATAGCTGGACGCCTCAATAGTCCCAGTCAGCGTTTTAACTCTCTTTGCAGTATACTGAAATGCACATAACAAGGAACAGGGCTTGTACTGAAATCTGAGGTGGGTTTGTCTTTGTGGTTTTGATCATGATACCGAGATTAGTAGTAATAAAACTGTACTACGCACCATTTTTGCTAAAATGAAGTCACACTAGACGGTAACATGAGCTGGAAACAAGCCTCTTGGTTAGCTAAATGCATTTTAGTAGCAAAAAGAAACTGTCTGCTGACTTCCTGGTTCAGCTTTATTATACAACAGTCATATGAAATAAGACACTTTAAGACAAGTTTCCCTGCGCAAGAAGAGATTACTTCCAATGCTGTGTGTGGAATTATCACCTGTTTACATAGTGCAGTGTTGTACAGTCCTGCGGCACTGCACCTGTCAGTGAGGATGCAAACCGATGATGACGGTGCCATAGAATGACTGAGTTGCTGAGTTCTGCATTATTGTAAGAGATAGAGAGGGAGCCAAAAATACATGAAGTCGACCCAAGCTGTCATTTGCTTGGATCTTTTGACTCTCGCTGCTGGCATGACGCTAACTGACAAATCAGGTTTGAAACAATGGAATGCAAACCGCAAAGGCTGCACTTAAGCCTTTACAAGGTTTAAAATCATCTGACTGATTCAGTTTTATTTAATTCAAGCTTCAGACTGTTGCTTTTACAACTGCATGGTGTCCACTTTGTATGACAGTCATGCTTTTGATGGTGTCCCATGAGGTAGTGCTCCTTATGTTTTTAAATCTATTACACAGTGACTATGAAACTGAAGCCTGACTTTAAAAATTACGTTGCAAAGGAGAATGCAGTCATAACATCTGTCACAAAAAGGTAGATCTTTCCCCGCATTAATGCCAGACAGAACTGCTCTGTGGTAAGTGGGTGTAACTTAAGAGCAATTATTTCTACATGCTGAGAAGAGGTCTTAAAATGACGGTGGAAGAATCCCCTCCCCACCTCGTGTACTAAAATTCCTGCTCTTATTTTTACCTTCGCTATTAGTGGTTTACACTGACGCCTCACAGCAAGAAGGCCGTGTGTCTGAACCCGCTGATTGGCTCGGGCCGTTCACTGTAGAGCTCCTGTAGCTGTGTGGGTTTTCTCTGGGTGCTCTGGCTTCCTCCCACGGTCCGTAGACATGCATATTAGGTTTATTGGTGAATCTAAACTGAACCGTAGGCGTGAGCTTGGTTGTCTGTCTCTTTGTGTTAGCGGTGTGATGAGCTAACCAGGGTGTAACCAGCCGTTTGCCCAGTGTCAGCCAGCAACCCCCTGCAGGATAAAGCAGGTACAGCAAATGGATGGATGCATTCCTAGCCTTATTATTGCATCCATCTGAGCATCTGGTGAGTATTATTGATTACAGGGAACATGCACCCTGAAACCCAAACAATGTAAACCAATGTCGGACATATTTGGGGGTATTTTATTTGATAGTGAACAGCAGAGGTGGAGGGAAGATGGGAAATGACAAAGTACACTGCAGCACACAGCTGATGTGATGTCGAGATACTTCATTAGTGCAGCTCTGTTGGAGGTAAATGGCAAAAAAAGTTCATCTTTGTTTAAAAAAAATCAAAGGTAACTGTCAGATTTTTGGTGTCAGACTCTTAATTGATGAAAGAAAGTGTTTCTCTCCAGTCTTGCCATTTAGCTCTGATGTTCCAAATCAAACGGGGAGTAATCCATCACAGAGGAGGCTCAGACAGACGTTAGACTCAGCAGATCAGAAAGCAATGCAGACGTGGTGTCTTTTAAGTGTGAAAGAATATTTCTCAAGTGGGAAAACTTGGTAAGAACTGTGTCTGATAAGAGATAAGGAGAACCATTCCGAGGGAAAAAATGCATTCTAATAAATGTAGGAAAGTCGCACTGAAAGCACTATCATACAGCGTGTGTGGCCTTTTGGAAGCTAATGAGAGTAGAGAATACACCTTTAGTGGGTGAGAAAGCACTATGCAAGCCTGCAGAAACAATGTGGATGTAATCAGTCTCTTGGCTAGAGATGTCCAAGTTGCTCTGTACCTACACTGCTTAGTCTAACAGTGCAGACGGCAGCAGCATTTTGATCAGGCAGCCTCCGATGCGGCAGGTCCAGGACATAGCAATTGACAGCATCAGTAATAGAGCCAGAGGACTGCTAAACTCTGCAGGAAAGTGATGAGGAGGAAGGCGGTTTCTGCTGACACGGGGGGAAGAGGAAGGGTATCAAATGTCAAGGGACACATTCATCCTACTGTTTCTTCGGGGTCTTATGCAAAGTATGACTGGATAGATTTAGAGGAACAGATCCAGTATGTGTCACTGAACGTACCCCGCAACTATCCACATGAAAAAAATGCCTGTGTACATATCAGGGGTTAGATCCCATCACCATATTTTCATCGAGTGCCGATATTAAATGTCCCTCAGCGTTGCTTATCTTCCACATTGCCTTGTCTGCACAAGTTACTTTCTGTGTATAATGAGAGCATTGTTCAGTCTAACTTCTCTTATTGATTGAAAGCAGTGGTCGATTTGACTGGCTCAACCGCCCTATTGATTTTGCCTGCCATTTAAGGAGAGTTTGTGATTTTGGTGAGGAGATGGACGGAGTGTCGGTCAATAATCAGCGGACAGAGATAAAGATCACAGTAACTATGACGTGCAGCTCCCCAGCTGAGCATTACCGCTGGCGGACTGAACAGCATCACAGGCTGTCAGGTTTGTGGACGAGATGATGCATTTTAATGTGTTTTGATGGGATGAGGGGAGGGGTGCAGTTTGCTGCAGGTTGTTGGTATTAAGGTCCTCATTTGCTATACAACACAACTGCCATGACAACAGCAGATGGATGGTTGAGTCTGTCTAAAACACCTGGCCTTGGTCTGTTTGGAGTGCACTCTGGTAACAGATTGTGTTCCCCTGCTGCAGACAGAATTAAGTTCAAATTGGTGCTCTTTTTGTTCTAATACAAGCACAAATGAAATAAAAACAAAAAAAAGCACCCAAGGCCTTTTTCAGTCTGTAATTTGGGGGAAAGGTGGCCTCCATGTAAGTGTACAGCACAAATATTTTTTCTCTTTTCAACTACTGAAAGATACATACAGTGCATATAAAACATATTTACCCTCTTTGGAATTTTTCCCCTTTTATTGCTGGTCAACATTGAATCATGGTCAATATATTGTGGCTTTTTTTTGTCAAGAATTTACAAAAAGTATCTTTCATGTCAATGCTAAAACAGATTTCTACAAAATAATGTAAATTAATTACAAGTATAAAATGTAAAGCAAGTGACTGCACAAGTTTTTACCTCTTCCAGGTATTTAGTAGGTGGACCTTTGGCTGCAATTACAGCATTGAGCCATTGAGTGGGGACACTGTATTTTTACCCCATTCTTCTTTATAAAACTGCTCAAGCTCTGTCGGGTTGCGAAGGGATTGTGAGTTCAAAGCCCTTTTCAGGTCCATTCATACATTCTCCAATGGATTGAGATCTGGGCTCTGACTTGGCCACTCTAGAACATTCATCTTGTTGTCTTTAAACCATTTCTGTGTAGCTTTAAAAAGCTTGTATGCTTTGGATCATTGTCTTGCTGTAAAATAAATCTTCCCCCAAGCTACATTTCTCTTTCAGATTGCATTACGTTGTCCTCCAGGATTTCCCTATATTGTTTGCTGCGTTTATTTTGCCATCTACCTTCACAAGCCACCCGAGGCCTGCTGCAGAGAAGCATCCCTACATGATGCTGCCACCACCATGCTTCACTGTAGGGATGGTGTGTTTGCGATGATGTACAGAGTTTGGTGTCCGCCAAACAAAGTGTCGAGCTTGACGGCCAAAAAATGTAATTTTTAGTTCCCCACATGCCTTCTGGTGAAATCTAATCAATGACCTGGTGCCCCTTTAAAGCTGCGTCATTGTTTATTGTGGGGTTTCCTGTGCCTTCGGGGCAGCAGAGCTACCTTTAAACACATCATCACCTTTTGCACCTCATATTTTAGCGAAAGCCATACAGACATGGAGCAACATGAGCATTCATTTGAAGCATTTGGAGTCATGTCTCTGACAACCTCACAATGTAAGGCACTTCAGTGGCTAAATGTTCCAGTATATTCATCAGCTAGTTGCTTACTTCAATGTGTAGCAGCTACTTCAGCAAGTTTTTATTTTTTTATTTTTCTTTAAAACTGAGGCGACCTACAGCGTGGGCAAATTCTGTGAGTGACTCTTTTTGCATTACACATAGTCATTTGATCTTTTGTCAATACAAAGATATTGATAAGTGCAGCTTTAACCATTTATATGACTGTGTTTATTTAAAAATTGAATGAAGACATTTTGTTTTCATGCCTCTGAAAGTGCATCTGGGTGTTCCATCTAGCCCAGAAATGTCAAGTACGGGCCTCTGAGATTAAGCAAGTCACAGCTCTGTTTTGTGGCTTTTTGTTGTTGTTTCTTTCTGTCAAGTTTGAAAAACTGGAATAGCATGTCAGTAATTCAGGGCTTGTATTGATGCTCTTTCAGGACAGATCCAGTTTCTGTATTATTTAGGGCTGCTACCATTAGACACATGATTTTCTTTATTTATAACCTCCTAGACACTCGTGGTAATCAAAGTGAGTGGTTGAGGATGCACAGTGCAAAGGATCCTCCTTACATCATAAACCGCATCATCAACACACAGAAACAGGAAAATAGCTTAAAGGTCATTGTTTTTAGTGTGCTATTTGTTCCACTTCCCTCCTCCTCAGTTTTCCACCCCAGCACTTGTCAGTCATTTTGATGAGCTGTCTTCTGTCCACCTCTAGCTGGAGGCAATAAATCTCCGATAAGAAAAAAGGCAACAACAGAAATTTTCAGTTTTTCCCCCCCTGAACACGTGGTCACATGTTCCTTGCTGCGTTCTCCTGTTGTTGCTGTGACCTTTCTGCGCTTGACAGCTGCACGACAAGAGCAAACACTTACAGACACGTGACTTGTGATATAAAACAAGAGCTAATAGCTATTGTTAGTTTAATGTAGGACTCGTGTGCATGGCGTGGCTTTATGGGAACGTGGTATTTTATTTTGTATTGGGTGCAGAGGAAAGAAACGGCCATAAGTATTCCCGGGAGTCTTAATCAGTTGAAATGTATTGCCTCGCATAACAGATCAATGTACAGAGGTTGAATGTCACCCAGTGAAATTGGTGAAAGTGAGCCTGCAGGCCATGGGCACCAGCTAATGAAATTTTGATGCAGCTTTATTTAGAACTATATTTTACAGGATTACGTTCCAGGCTCCGTTTCCGACTTCAAAGGCGAGCTTTCACCACTGCTGGGGGTAGCTCCACCACTCCCCATAATAAGAAGGTTTCCTCACAGTTTTGAGCTTGGTTTCCCCTCCCTTCCCCTCCCCTCTCCTCCCATTCTTCCATCATTCAGAAGGCTTTCAAATGATCAGTTCTAATCTGACTCGCTTTATTTTTCATCCCTTTCCCACTTCTCTGCTAATCCATGAAGTGAGATATGCGGCGGGTTTGTGTGTGGCTCCCTCGATTAGATTAGATTAGTGCTTTCATCACTTGTGGCCAGATCAGAGATAGTGACTGAGGAGGGGGAGGAGGCGGGTTTATAGAACTGCCAGCTCTCTCCATTTAAATAGTTCTGGAGTGGCGACAGCTTTACCCCAAAATAAACACTCCAGTATGTGGACTGTGTATGTTTGTTGATGAACGTAATCCTGCTGCTCATATACATTCATGTCCTAGAGTGGCACTTACTGGTGGCATATTTCAGTTGTCTCAGCGTTTTGAGTGCATATGGAAGGAGTAGAAGGATCACAGTCTCTGTTCAGGCCTCGTTTTTGCTCCACTTCTGCTGTGTTTGCATGAGCTGGGAGATCTGATGCATCAAGTCGAGCACGCCCAGTCTCTCCCTAAGCTGCATCCACGAATGACAAGTTACTCCAATTGACAAGCTTCACAGGAACAGCGTAGGGCATTCATGTAAATACATTTACCACATATAAGAGACACAGGAATAGGATGCAATGAATGGAAAAAAATGTGGGAAACCCAACAATGCTCCAAAAAGCTGTGCACTCTGCTGTGTGATAGACAAAAGCACCTGTGATGCTTTGCATGCAAATGAAATACAGCAAAAATTGTATGATAGCACTATCAAGGCCGAAGAGCATCGCGGAAAATACCTGTTGCAAACCAGTAAAACATCCAATAACAGGAGCCTTAAGGTAACACTAATATTAGCCAGTTAGCTGAGCACAGAACCTTCAGTTTGCACAATAGCCTCTAATTTGCAGTTGCTTTTTTCTGTCAATCAGCTAAATAAGTATTTTTAAAAAATTATTTTCGCTCTATAAAATGGTTTGCTTGAGTATTGTGGGGGAAAAAGTGATCTCTGTCCTTTGCAAATACAATCCCAAGTGCTCACACTGCAGTCCCTGGCCCATGATAAATTCCCATGTTGCATTCAAGTACAGTCAACTTTGCCCTTTGGCCCTCTCCTTCCTCAGTGCGAAACCCCCCCCTCCTCTCTTTTCATGCCTTTCATTCCCTCTTCCTCTCCTCTTTGCATCCCACTGGATGGATGGTTTGCAGCTTAGCTAGGTGCAGCAGCTGGTGCCCCAGGAGACCGCTGACCAGGGGTGAATGCGGAAGAAGAGTCAAATTAACGTTTTATTTCATTACTCACATTGAAGCAGCAGCAGCAGCAGTTCTCAATGTCATCCAGAGGGTAAACACTGCTCAACCAGGGGTAAACAACCAAAACATCAACAGCACCATCACAGGCCATTTACATCCTGAGCACTGCAACCAAAGCTGGTGTTTATTTATTTATTTACTTTTAATTCTGTGTATTTTCGAACATGACTTACTTGCGACGCCTGCAGCTGCTTCCTCTTCCTCTCTGCATCTGCGAGGCTACAGTATTATGTCATGCAAACAGACTGGGCCAACAGTGGCCAGCGAGCAGCAGAAAGAGCACCTCTGGGTGGTTGGATGTGTTTGTTAAGCATGGTAATTCACTGTGGGGAGAACGCCAGTGGAAAAAAAACCACACAACTGCCACTGCTTCAAAGATACTCTGCTTCCGTAACTATGCAGTCTTTCTCTGTCTGCTCGTTTATCCCTGTGGCTCAGCTTTTTTAATATCTTATATAAGGACAGATTAAGAATAAACAAATAAATAAAGCTGTGAGTCCAGACAGAGTGACTATCAAACCGGCAGCAGTTAGGAGTCAGATATGCAGCTCGTAGGGCTATCTCCCACTACTCTTGCATTTAACTCAATTTGCTGACTGCTGTGACATTTTTGTGATCGGGCAAAAGTGCAGTGGCTGGATTTATTGTCGCAGGGCTTCTGTTTTTATTATTTTTTTTTTTTTGATGAATGTGCGCTGAGCTCATCCTTATCTGGCAGGAAGCATTAAAACACGAATGATCTCATTTGCTTTCTGCCTTTTCTGAAACTGACAGTCCAACAATGGCATCTGCTGTAAGGACAGCACCGTTGTTTAAAGGGACCGAGATCAAAGCCAGGACTTCGTGTAGGTATTATAGGATGGAGCAGGATGTTAGCAGAAATGGAACGTACCCTTAAAAAATTCGATGTAGTACCTGTCACATGCACATACATTGGTGGGAACTGTGGAGGGAACCTAATGTGCCTGTTCAATTTTAGAACATTTTCACATGTGGCTATAATCAGTCCATCATGTGTTACACATAGTGACAGTCCAGGGAAGATTGTACTTCCCCAAAGAGGGAGCTTTCCATGAGATAAAAGCAGACCTATTTACAGCCGTTGGATGTCATGCGAGATAATACAAATGGATTTGAAACTCAGGCATGAATTGGGACCAAACTGAATGCATTATTCTCACCATATGCACAACACTGTAGAGCCTTTTAAAATATTGCACATCCAGGAGTAAATAGTGGACCTACTCTTGATTGTGCTACATGCCAAATTGTGTGCGCTATCCACACTAACACATGTAGACAGTAAAGCCATAACTTGGCCTTTATGCAGCATTTACCAGTTATTTAAGAGTTGGTGGCATTCACCCATGTTTTTTCTTAGAATTACAAATGAAATTCCCAAGAAGTCCAGGCCTGTTGTTTGTCATGTGCTGCTGTGTTTCTTCTCAAGGCAAAAAATATATTTAACATATTAAATTTGGTAGTTAGTGGGAATTTCTCTCACTGTGAAACCTCCTAATGCAGGTCTCTACCCTGATGTGATCCTCTGTTCTGTTCAAGTGTTAACACCTGAATCAAAAAATGTTTGAAGCAGAAGGGTTACATGGTCCAAAACAGACTGTATATGAAGATGGAGGACATGTCACCACCTCCTCAAATACAAAGGTGAATCAAATGACATCACCAGTGCAAGATGGCACTGGTAGTGTCATTTGCTGTGCAGGAGTGGCCAGGGGGTGGAGGATTTCCGAGATATTTTGGCTTCACGTTTGGGCAGCTGTCATATTTTCCATCTTTATAATACAATCTAGTGCCCATAATAATAACAATGCTTCACGATCACATGATCAGACCCTTGGTTTGTAGGTTCAACCACTTGGTGTGATTGAATGAACAGCATGTGTTTGCTAACTAGCAGCCCTTCATATGCTGGAATCTAGTTCTCTGTAATGTTTGAGGAGCAGGTATAGTGGGCTCAGAGTGCTCCTCAAAACTAAAAGCCACAAGCTTCTCTTCATTGAGCTCTACCCCAGTCTGACATAAACTCAGATATATGGTTGTACAGTAAATCTTCAATTTCATTACTTAAACTAATATCTGTAAGATATTAAAAACTCTGCAATGTCTTCTTCTTAATGCAGAAGCAGTGTTGGGAGCACGGCTTTTGGGCCCACACATACATGCAAAACACAGCTAGAAAATGGAGCAAATGAATGGTTTCATTCCAAAGCTGACACATTGCTGTAATGGCAGCCCACTGTGGCTCTGCAGCCGCATTTGTCAGGGAATGCAATGTGACATAGAAAGCTGTTACTGGTGTCAAAAAAGAGCACTACAGGTGCAGTCCACTTGACTTAAAAAGCCCTTCAGCCTCCTACATCTAACACCCTCTCATCCAGTTATTAAAGGGGAGTTTGACAGGCATTGGAAAAGCTGTAGAGAAATCAGAGCTTTCAGACATTTCCATGGTGAGCGGGGGCATTACAACAGAAGGAAGAAGGTGCCAGTTCTGCTCATTTTCCACAGGGTTCACAGGAAGGTAGTAGCATCAACGACACGCCAGCACTCATCAGCCTCCTACACGGAGCCGGCTGCTCGCTCCACTTACTGCACTGTGGACTTCCTTTTTTTTCCAGCTCCGTCCTTCAGCCCTAAAGTAGTGCAGCTAAAGTGGCCTGGAAGGAAGACTATAGAGAATGGACGAGGTGCTCCAGTTTGGCTAAATTTGTGCCAAACTGGAGCACGAATCTCGAGAGAGCTCGTGTTTTTTGTTATGGAGAAGTACTCAACTGTACATTTGTTCAAGGTTCCCAGAAAGCATTTTAGATCAGACTTGGTAAAGGGGAAGGTTGTTCAAAGTTTGTTCTGAAATTAAGAATCAGGCTTCACTTTGTTGCTGAGAGTTAGATGACAACGCAATCGGAGTGCAATTTATGCACTTTGCTCAAGTATTTCCATGGTATGTTGACATTTGAAAGCTCTAGATTTTTTTTTTTAGATTCAACTCAATATTATAAAATAGAAACCAACAAATAAACAAAGTTATATATTAGATTAAGGTGTCCAGCAGTATACAAATAATTAGAATTATCTCCAGCTGCAACATTAAAGTGCTGTACAATTAATGAGTCGATAGTTTTAATCCACTAATACTTTTATCAGTCTGGAATGGGCCATTCTGCATCATAAGTACTTTCTCTTTAGGTGTTTAAATTATAATTTGATGCCAGCACCTTGGTACTTTACTGAAATTGGCAATAATAACATTTACTTAAAAAATATGATTTAAGTTATAAAGTGTGTTTATACTGTGGTATTTCTAATTTTACTTGAGTAAAGGCTCTAACTACTTCTAACACCACTGAAAGCCAGTAGCCACTTAGCTTAGCTTAGCTTAGCTTGACGCATACTTAGGAAACACTGTGGAACGGCAGCCTGCTGGCCCTGGATTGGCATTGATGAGTGGTGCTGTAGAGGTGTGAATTTAATTATCTTTGGACAGAGCTCCTAGTTTTTGTGCTAAGCTAACTAGCAGTTGCTGTTAACTTTGTGTTAGTGGTATTAACCTTCTTGTCTAACCCCCACGAATATGTGCATTTCCCAAAATGTTAAACAGGTTCTTTAAACTTAACTATGTAGCCTATGTCATATGCACAGGCAACATATTTCCCAGAACTTCCATCAGAGGTCCGATCAACTAATCAGAGACCAATGGTTGAAAGAAAAGGAAAAGGCAAAGAACAGATGTTGTCAGCTGCTGTTGGAGGCACCAACACAGTGTCGACTGATGTTTTAATTCCCTGGTGCTTTGTTGTGTATGCTCTTTAGAAAAAAAAGTGCATGGTTATGAAATCATTTCTGCCCCCAAAACTTGCAACACACTCACACACACTCGTATATACACACTCATACATACACATCTATTTATCCACATATATCTTATTTTCAAGTTCCACCGGAGCGTCTCTAAATGATTTCTGACAAATATACCCAGTGGTACAGAGGCGTCTTAAAATAAACTGCCCTTTTCCCTCCGTCTCCTCCTGACTGCTGCTGAATCCAAATCACATCTCCCTCCCATTTTCCTGAGCTCTGTTGCCTAAGGTTGGGCCTGTGACTCATCAGAAAGGAAGGAAGGAGTTAGATAATGTCGTGGCACATCGAACACTGTGCACACGGCATACATGGATAGAAATACTGTATTGGAGCAACAGAATGAGGTCAAGTTCAAAAACTGAGTGGACATTATGCGAGGAGGAGGAAGTGGATGGTATGAAACGACAGCCAGACTGAGGACTGTTTACTCAGTATGTCCGCAGATAATTATTTATTACATCTTAACTTGTCATCTCATATGTTATAAAGGTTAATATTCCAGGTGTCAAGTTCATAAACTATAACTGTAATTTATTAATGATGATATCAATTATTAATATATTCAGTTTTAATTGCCAGTGTTCAGCAAAATACATTAACATCAAGTATAGAGCCTAAAATAATAGCTTCTATTTGTCCATTAGAAGTAAGAGTGTAATAGATTAAAAGGGGAAACTTTCAATATGGCTGAATGTGCCTTGTGGAATTATATGCATAGGGGAAATATTGTTTTGCCATTACATATACATATAAGATGAATTCATATTCTATGCCCTTCAGTGGTGCTAAACTGTCTCCATCAGAAGCTCCATTAATTAGATTTAATTTGGGCAATTTACTGCAATGGAGACGTATTATACTGAATCTGTCTCTTTTAATTTGATGTTATACAGTGGAGAATACACTGCAGTGCACTGCAAATATGCACGGGATGCCTTTTACAGATCATGTTTTAGAAGGGATCCCCCTGCCTTCCCCAGCTGTCAAAGCATATCTTCAAGTAGTTGCGCTGTAGTGCTGTAAAATAGAAGCCATTTGCAAGCTCTGGTACAACCGTATCAGGTTTTTTCAAGTTTTATTCATAGAGTGAAAGGGGGTAGAGAGGAGAGAGACACACAGCAAAGGGTCGTGAGCTGGACTTGAACTCCCGACCGCTGCTGGCGACCTGCACCAATGTGGTAACACCTTAACTCAGCGAGCTATACGGCGGCCCCTATGCGTTCTTTTTAGTGCATTAAAAATAAATCTGCTCCAATGAGCTGTATGGCTTTCTTTTCCAGTTTCACAAATCCCGGCTCTACCTCAGGGAGTGACAAGTTCATGTATATACGTGTATCTGAAGCACATCCCACAACCGCAAACTCATAAATCTAATTCCAATCAAATGCAATTTACACTTCTGACCTGTTCGCTGCGAGCTCTCTGCAGTCTGATTGCAGCTGGTGATGTGTTTACAGTCTTATGTTGCTGATGAAGTGCTGGGAAGGTTGCTCTCCAACCAGCTGCAGCTAAATTAAAATGGAGAGGTGAGATGGTGGCTGTCATCAACAGCTTTAGCACCTCAGGAGGAAATGTGCCAGAGTCAGCAGAAAGTGTTTGCTCTCCTGTTATGTTTACAGTAAATTAACACCACCAGTTTGAAATTGCTGAAATCAGGGAAATGCCCTGGATTTCCCCTGTAAATGGCTCCTTCCAATATTTCCTGCAGTAACTACTGTTTGCATAACATCTCTGTTGAGCTCTGGATTTGATCTAATATGCCAAAGTGGTGTGCAGTGGGGTTGTAGTAACATTGATACTCTTTCATAGACATAGAAATACACTATTTGTCTGCTGAAACCTGAGTTTAAACCTGCAATAGCTGAGTTTTTTTTAGCTACTTAGATGCAGCAGGAACCCAGTATTGACACATTATCATATTATCATATTTTAGGTTAATGTATTGTGAACTAGTCATTCAAAGCAATGTGATCTTTCTTTAGGAATCTGGTTTTTGATCTCCTGGCAAATCTCTCATGTTCACGACATAGATTTAATAAAGGGGGCAACCGTTTCAGTGATCGGAGGAAAAATGATTGTGGTGTAAGGAAGTCATAAGGTCAGAATGGTCTTTATTCTTTCTATTCAGGACGCTGACCTACCTGTGGCCTGGAGCAAAAATCTGCTAAAGGTTCCTCCTATCTGAACTGTGTGTCATATAAAGTGACTGTTAATGCCACACAGTCACAGTTGACACCCCAGTTTGCTGCATCGGTCAGTATCATAATAAGTAGGCCCATACAAAATGAGGTAGAAACAATTCATATTTATTGGCTAGTGTATTTGCAAAGACAGCTGCACGGTGACTTGGTTGTTAGCACTGTCGCCTAACAGCTAGAAGATCCCTGGTTCACGTCTCCGCTTCCCGAGAATCTTTCTGCATTGTTTGCATGTTCTTGTGCAGCATGAGCTCTCACTGGGTTCTCCGGCTTCCTCCCACAGTCCAAAAACATGCTAACGCTAACCAGCAACTCTAAATTGTCCATAGATGTGAATGAGTGTGCTTGGTTGTCTGTCTCTATGTGCAGCCCTGTGATAGGCTGGAGACCTGTCCAGGATGTCGCCTGCCTTCACCCTGATTCAGCTGGGATAGACTCCAGCCTGGATCCAGCGATGGATATTTACAAAGAGCAAAATGTAGAAGTGCCAATATGTGAACCAGTGGTTACCAACTTTGAGCACAACAGCTAACATGAGAATTTTACCAGGTATTGCAACATTTTCAAATGTAGAAACGATGGGTAGCACTCAAACAGTTGTCAGTCATGGTGATTTAAAAAATGTTTCTATATGCAGCATGACACAGAGCATTTTGGTTAGAATGATTTCTATAGGACCGGTGTAGTTTCGGCTCACCTGCAGCTAAATATCCGTCAGTGCCACCAGAAATCCTTGCTGAAAGTCCTCCTGAAGTGCCAGGTTATCACAGAAACTTAAGCATTCCAGTGTCATATATTCATTTTCACTGCGCGTGGCTCGTGAAATTGTGACATCCATATTTGATGGCCGCCTCGTGTTTTCCCGGGAGCCTGCTCTCTCTCTCTCTCTCTCTTATAGAGGCCCATCCCTGCTGTCCTGCCATGCAAATCATCTGTTTCTGATACGGTCTCCGTGTGGGCCCTAACAGCCATTCCCTCTGTGGATGTGACGGCTTGGTACTGAGAAATGCATGAATTCCATTTAAAGTACATGAAAAGCGACGATTGGGTTTGCTGGAACCAGTTAAGTGAGGAATTAAATTGTCCGTGTGGAAGCAGAGTTTTACAAATCACTCTGGCTGATAGGCTGCAGAGGCACGTAGAGTCATCGTCTGCATAAATGAAGCGTCACTTGCTAATGTTGATGTTTGACAGGTTAGCAGGAAGTGAGATTCAGCTTTGTATGGGCATAAATGTTCAATTACAAGGCCAGAGATACTGGTTCCCTTTGCTTTAAATAGCCACAGCTTTGTTCTTCCTGGGGACAACGCTGATACACACTAACTGACTGAATCCATCCAGATGAGAAAGCTGCCCTAAACTTTAATGATGCTGAGAGAATGGAGAGGTCAGACCAGGCTGTCTGCTCGTTTCACTAATCAGCTGCCCAAAACAGAGGCAAGTCTGGAGGAACCGAAAGTGACTCACAGCATTCAGATTCTTCTTCCTTTTTCTCGCTTTTATTTTGTTTTCTACTGACGTTCTCATCCTCATAAAACCTGTTAAGCGGCTTCTTCAGGGTTTTAATGACGTGCACTGCTTTTTCATTTTTTTGTCATCCTCCACAGGAAACAGTCCTGTTGTTCACCGTGTAATGAGATAAAATGAAATACGATGAAATGGCACCATAAAACGAACAAATGCAGACAGGTCTCCTTCCCGGGATCATTAACATTTCTCAGGCTGTTGATTTTAAGGCTTTTCCACTTGGTTTCAGGGATTTGCTCTCATTCTGTCGGAGGAAAGTTAGTGAGGTCGTGCACTGATGTTCGGTGATCAGGCCTGGCTCGCAGTGGGTGTTCGTTCAACTGGGCTGAGGTCTTGTTGACAGGATTAAGAAGTAGGGCATCATCTTACTACAGAGCTTCCTGGGTTTCTTAGAAAGAAAAATGGCGAGAAGCAAGATCAAAGCAGCGGTACGTGTTGGTCAGGTTACAGAAATAGCAGCTCTAACCGTATCATATTTCTTTGTATGATGTGAAAAGCTGCTACTGGTGACCACAAGGCGTACTCCGGACTAAAAAATAGTGCAGGCAGGATGGATATGTCACTTCCAGATGGTCAGGGCAAAACAAACGATTAAATTCCCAGCAATAAACTGGCTCACAGGAGCAAAACGTCAGGCTCAAAGAATGAAAAAAATACTTTCCTGATTACCCGGCGAAAAGTCAGGGCTCTGCTTTCAGGTGTCAGGTTCTTGGGAAAACCATTTATTAATCTGGCTTTGTGCGTGAGGGCTTTTACTTTGCGAAACAGGAAATGGTTTTTCCCATTTACAGAAATCATAAAGTAAATTATGTCATATTATTTCACAATTAGCAGCATCCAGTTGTCTAATATGCTATTATATGCTGCAGCATTACAGTTTTCCTTATTCAGAACTAAGAAATGCAACCCAAATTATGGAGTAACCAGACCAAAAGCGCACAAATGTAAGGAGTGTCCACATTTAAAATGCATGTATCCATTGAGAACATCTCATATAATTAACATGGTAGATGCTGTGAACTGTGGATGTCTCCAGTTTCAGTTACTTAATTGAAAAGCGACTCCATCCTGTCCCATCGCCCCACTCCCCCAACCCCGACATACACACTCACATGCATGACCACAACAACACACACCCAGTGTCAGTGCGTCGCTGATGGTGGCTTTAACAAGCCTTGATAAATGATCTGTCTTCTGACCCCTCAAAGGAGAGCAGGAAGCAGATGCTAAAGGCAGCGCAATGAAAACCAACAAGGCTTTTATGGCCGCTGCCGTTAAAGGAGCATTTTACCTCAAAATAAAGTTGATATATTATATAGTGGAAGCAAACAACCACAACAGTTGTCCTTGGTGTGATAACATCCAGAGAACAATGAGCCTAGATCGAGTTTTTTGAAGCTCAGTGACGTAAAAATTTGTGTGAAATAATAGAAATGGGGAAACATGATGCTATGCAAGTCAGAAAGTCAGAACTGGTTATAATCAGAGGTGTAAGGTACTTTAGACTATCAAGGGGTGAAGGTGTGATGTTGGCAGGCAATACTTTCTACAGCTCTCAGCATGAAAGCAACCCGCCGTTGCCCATCCAGAGGTCATCCTGTGTTACCATATGTCTGTATTGAAGGTGATATGTGGCAACTGCGAGCACAGCTGGCCGAGCCTAATGTGGCAGAAGGAAATAATTTGCTCTAGAGAACCCACCTGTGAGGAAGATCGTCTGTTTTAAGGCAATGAACTCTCTGCATATCTTCTCCTTGATGTGTTACTCCACTGCTTATCTAGGCTGGTCTGTGAAGATGTTTGATGATGTGGAATTGTGGTTTATTATGTCTCCATGCCTATGATGGCTGTGGCTGCAGGCGTGATGTTTTGGGGTTGCCCACATGTCCGTCCCTTTCATGTTCACTTGGACTCAAAGTTGAAATGATGAGATTTTAGTGGTAAAAGGCTGCTGTCCGAAAAACCCCAACAACTCATGCCCATCCCATTCTTGTGATTGCGATATCTTAGGCATGCTTTGAGCGTGTACCTGTCAATGTGACACAGACATTCACTCGGATGTGATGCTGAAATGACTGGATTTTGTTGATCAAAGGTCAAGGTCCCTGCGACATCACAAATCATGTTTTTGTCCATAACTCAATAATTCATATAGCAATTAAGACAACTTTATAAAGTGATGGCATTTTATATCCAAAAGGTCAAAGGCCAACTCACTGTGACGAAATAATGTTCTGCAAAAACACTTTCACGGCCATTTTTCAACAGATAACTCTGAAATTTTACTAGTTGATGGAAGCATGCTTCTATGAGCTGGTCCTTCTAGTTCATTTAGCTGTGATATTTCAGACAACCTGAGCTGTGACCAAGACTGAATAGTGCTTCAAAGGGTTTTTTGTTGTCTACCAGTTTTTAAATGATGCCCAATTGGCCTGCAGGAAAGGAAAGTAGTGGTGTTGATTACAGCTCAAACCAAGGTGACTTACTATACTAGTTTCTGATCAGCTCAAAGGGGAGTTTCTTTGTTGCGAGTAAAAAGGAGAAAGAACTGTTGGAGCATCTGTTGACACTTCTGCAGTTGCTTCACAACAAAATTCTTTCCTCCCCACCAAAATTTTGATTTAGTTGCAAGAAGAGCCAGCCAGTATTACCCAGGACTAGAATTTTGGTTTCAATCTAGCTTTTGACATTTCTCCCTGATCAGCCTCTTCACATGTCTTCAGGCAGGAAAAATCCTGATGCGATACCCAGCACAAGGACGTGAAATGAAGTGTGTGCTGGTAGAACACGCTCTTACCTTCCTATGGAGTTCCATTAGATCGTGTTATAGCTCCTGCTGCCAGGACCGATACAGCCGTTGTCCTTGGAGACAGCTTGTGACTGCAGGTCCTGGTCCCACCGTATGATAGTAGCGTTGCTCCTTGCCATCCATCTCAGGGTCATCCCGAGTTCAAAGTCACGCACAAGCAGTGGAAACATGCAAGACCTGAGCAGTCATGACCCATACCTGTCAACCTGTCACGAAGAGCTAATACTCCCTGAGTCTAGGCTTGCATCAGCTCTTTATCAAAGGAACAGGAGAACATCAGAAGTTTTGCTAATGGGAAACTCACAAGGGTTTATTCCTATTACAAAGACTAAATTAGCCACAGTGGACAAATGCTATCAATTATTAAAGTATAACAAAGTAAATCTAATAAAATAGAAAGTTTCTCTCGCTTTTGCATGATTTGGCGTATTAACAAAATGTTCCATCTCCTTGCTGGTTTTCCGAAACCTTTCAGAATCCTTACTGGTTTGGCCATTTCTGCTGTAGCTCACTTCATGCACATGATTATAAAATGCCCATTTTAAAAACCCGCTATTGTGGTTTTGCATTTCTTTGTAGCACAGATTCAACTCGACAAAATTCAGCGACTAAGTCAATGACCAACAAATTTAATTGTCAGTTAGTATGTTTTTCATGCTCACTGGACGCATTTGATTGAAATGTGTCACTACTTGATGTGATTAGATAAAAGCACGGACCACATTCTAACAGTCTGGTATCATACAGACCAAGTTCACTGCACATCTTAGCACATTAGACCAAACCAAAAATATTAACAGGGCATCAGCACTACGGAAGATGTTTTTTTAACCCACAGCTCAGTTAGAAACTTATGAGTTACATCTACCAATTGCGTCTCCACCAAGTCAACAGCCTTGGGTTGATGGAGCATCTGTGAGCAGTCTGTCCTTGGTAACTTATCACAGAAGCTATAGGACCCAACCGTAATGCTGCCATCAATCTGCTGCTGGACCTGCAAGAGAAGACACTTGGCTGTCACTGTGCCATCAAACATCCATAAAGTTTTTACCGGCCCTATCTCTCCCTTTACTGCCTGCATGCATGTTCCACCTCCCGGCCACCAGATTTAACAACTTTTCATCACAATACAACAAAGCTAGGTATCAAAAAAATTGCAGTGTTGTAGCAGCAGTACAAACGAATCATAAAACTCACACACATGTTTTATTACAGAAGTACACAACAAACATCATAACTGTCTTGGTAGTTGGCACAAACATGAAACAACCTCAGTGCTTCTCAGCCCTGGAATTCAAACCATCTTCTAATTCCCCAACAACATATATATTTAAACAGTTGAATTAATATAATGGTGCAGCCGCGAGTCAAGAGTCTCCCTTTGGGGTTTAGCCCTAATTATAGTAGCTGTGAGATGAGTCATGTTAGAATGTGATTAGATTCTAAAATACTTTGCATTATCATCATATTATTTTAGGGCTGTATCTATGAGCCATAGCAAACAGCATATAAGAGTAGTTGAGCTTATAGGGTATATAGATATATGGGTGTGTAGCATATACAGCAATTTAATGAATAAAAGAGAAAAGAAAATGCAGCCATGTGTGCCGGCACATTGTGATTACTTCGAGAGTCTTGTGTATAATTGTAATCAGCATCTTTTCATTAGGAGGCAGCAGAATCCCAGGCTGTCTTCTCAGGGGTTGAGTTATGTTGGAAATTCATTTAACAAACTACAGGTTGAGCAGCATCTTGTGCCTGCTTTCATAAAAGATGCAACAAAAGAGACCGCCTTCGTCCGGCCTTGTTATCCCCGGCATGTATGACATTTGAAACTAACATATAGCCCGGCGTCGTCATCCCGGTTGCATAATATCTACTCCAAGGCTGAGAGCCCAAGGACACTGGGCCACAATTATCATGAAAGGTCATTTAGTGTACCAGAATATGGTGCATCCACTCCGTTGCATATATAATTCAGGAGAATGAGCTCAGGGGTAGAATACATTCTCTCAGTTTGCCGACCAGTGGCAGCGCAGCTCATTCAAGCCTGGTTTGGAATTTTATTAAAATGTATTACAATAAATTAAATTAGCCTCTAGTTAAGTACGAGTTAAGTGACAGTGTTTATGTCAGAATAATCAGGATCAAATGGGTGAAGGACGGAGATAGACCCATACTAGCAAACTGCTTCACTCGCAGTATGCAAGGCTTTGTAGCCCTTAATGTTCACCCCATGGTGTTTCCACTTACAGTGCTTATGCCACTGAACTCTGCCTTTGAATAATGTTTGGTGACTCATCCTGGAGAAAAGCATACAGTATATTTAACAGTTAAATAATCACATTAAGCATCGCTGAAGCTGCTCTTATGTGCGGGAAGTTGGAAACAATGTACTCAATCTCTATAAAACTGTCTCTTTTTCTGTGCCACTTCTAAGAAGTCAATAAATTAAATTACTCCTCAAAGAAGTGGGAGAACTTAATGCTTCATGCCATCTTTTAAATCAGTGTGGAAATTATATAAAGCTCAGCAGGAAGAAATGCAAATAAATCATTCCATGATTGGTGCTGCTAATGAAGATTCATGTCTTGCTGGTATACCTGTGAGTAGTCACCAGCAAGAAGTGTGTGAACAAAGGAAAGTCACACCTAGAGTTCCTCTCAGCTCTGCTCTGAGGTGTAAGTGAGAGGGAATCCAGGCAGAGTGTGTGTGATAGAGAGGGGTGAGCATAAACGCACACAGAAACGGCTTTAACACCACAAATAAGGGAAACGGTGTCTAAAAAAGACTCCTCACCCCTGACATCTTTATGTCCGAGCGCTATTGCCTGTCTGATTTAAATGTCAAACCAATTCAGTGTTTCATCCGGTTAGCTCAGGGACACATGCAGCACTGTCACCCATGTGTGCTCTATATGATGAACGGAGCTGCGTTGTCACTGAGCATCTTCATTCCAGGCTGTCAAACAGCTGCAGCACACGGAGACATTGCATCATTTGTCCTTTGTGTGTGTGTGTGTGTGTGTGTGTGTGTGTGTGTGTGTGTGTGTGTGTGTGTGTGTTTTCTCACTTTTATGACTCTTGGTCAAAACGTTCCATCTGGCAGGAGTGTGTTTGGAGGACTGAGTTTGCCGACACTCTGTGCCTGCATAGCAACTGGCAAAAGATGGAATCACTAAGATGCAGGGACCAGGTTACAGGGATGGACCTCACTGAATGCATGTTTCTTGTCTAGGAGATTAAACAAAGCTTCCATAAGCAGCGACACACCTGCCAATGTTGTTGCACTTCCTCTGGTCACCAGTAGAGGCCAGTAATGAGAGGATGAATATTCTAAATGTGGACTTTCTTGCAGTTACTTACATAAACAACAGTTTATCTACATGTGAAGTATTAACCTGCTTTGCCAACATGATGTAAGCCCCTTTCTAAATATAAACCTGGCAAGATGAATGTCTGGACTGATGATGAATTTTGATGCAGCGTAAAACTATTTATGTAATGCTGCCCTCCACCCCCCAGCCTCCTCCTCTGCAGGCCTGGCCTCTCTGATTAAAAGCCCATTCTGTGCCGCTCCCTTGTCGCAGGCTTTACTCAATACATCACAGAGGGAGACACAGAGAGAGATGGGATAAAGCTCTTTGCGTTCCTATTTGCCAACACGGGATTTATTTTAATGTTTACACTGGATGTTCTCTTAACAAATGTTGTTTTTTAATCTGTGAGCTGAAAAGACATGAGGTGGCAGTAATGCAGGCCTCAGATTTTAAATGTGTACCACTAATAGCAGTGCGTGTCACGAGAGGAGCAAAAGTAAAATGAATGCAAAGTAAAATCAAAACAAATGGGGTGACATGCTGGTCCAGCTGCCATTTGGAATTAATGGGTTATTTCTGTGTAGCGCTAAACATTTGGCCTACATGCGGTTCATGATCAACAGAGAAAACTCGACAATAGACACAGTCATCTTTTTATGGAATCTCAACCACAAATATATATATACATATACATTTTACAATCCTTTAGCTTTCCAATAATGACTGAGCAGCCATCAACACATTAAAAGTCCCATATTGTGCCCCTTTTCAGCAAACTAATGAAAGTCTGTGATGTTACCAAAATGTGTCTTTCAATTTCAGCTCAAAATACTACAAAGATGGTTCATTTTACCATGGCTGCATAGCTCCTGATTTTAGACCATTAAAATAAAGTACTTTGAGTGAATGTTAGTGATCTTCAAAATGTACATTAACTCAAATAAGACATTTCCATTTTTCATGTATGTAGAGGACTGGACACCCACTTTCTTAAAGAGAAGCAAAAAGTTTTAAAGAAACTATTCAACCTCTGAACTGCTGAGCAGAACAAAAGATTAATTACTAAATAATTCTTAGCATTATGGTATTTTTCTTCATCTTCCAGGTTTTCTCCAAGTAGCTGGTCAACTCAGTGTTTCAGACAATTCAGTCTTTACACAACACAGAATTTTAAAAAATAAAAACGTTTATTTCTCCATAAGTATATATTGCATTGCAAAACCTACATATTGCGTTGTGGTGTTGTTATTCAAACTGCATGCAGTTTTGGTTTTCTACAAATATCTAATCTTCTTTATTCTATTAATGTTCCCTAACTACTAATTGTCAAAATAACTTGGAATCTATCTATATCTAAGGATGATTTGTCTCCATCCTCCCTCGCACTCTGCAGTGAAAGAAATGCAGTATTATCATGACCAAAAATGAAAAAGCAAAAAGCATTTTAAAAGGGAAAAAGTGAGTAGTAGCAGTAATAAATACCAACAATACTTCAGATTCCTGTAATGTGTCACAAAGAGCTGACAAAGTCAGAACTGCTCCTTGGTGTACAGATGCTGTGCTGATTCACTGTATCAGTCATTACAGGCATTTTTATATACAACACAACATATGGTGTCTATTTTACAGCTCTGCACCCCAGTGTGACAAGAGCCCGTCTCTGAAATGTGTCCGTTTTAAAACAGCAAGCACCTAAAGAACAAGCATAACTCAGAGCATCCATCTGTTCCTCCCAGGACAGCGTGACTGCATCTCTTTCTGATTGTTTACAAGCGGAGAGCTCACCCATTGTTTGCTGGGAGTGGCTGCCACATTCTGCAGCCCTGTGTGGGATATATAGAACATAAGAAGATGGATCATAGAGAGGGGAAAATGAGAAAAAGGCCATGACAGGAGTCCACACAGACAACGCTCATGGACTTGGCATGTCAAGGTTGACTAATTATTAACCACTTTATCAGACTTAGACTGAGACAAACCGTTTCTTGGTACCAGTAAATGCCATTGTTTCCCAGAATCCATTTGTTCAGATATTAACCTTTTTCTTTTCTTCTGCCTGACTCAGAGTTTTTTTTTCAACAGCAAACTCCATTAAAGTATTCACATGCAGGCAGCCAGATTCAGTATTCTGCTGCGCTTGTCTGTCAGGAAAGCATTACAGAGCTATTTTTCACCCTCTGCTCAGAAACATCATCACGCACTGCCTCGCTCAAGTCGGGCCAGGATACAGATGGGCAGGGCGGAGTTTCATTACCCAAAATATTTCAGGGCGAGGGTGACATTTCTCACCGAGATGGAGACCCGAGATGGTCGTAACGTCTTCATTCTGCTTTCTGGCAGAGTTAAAGAGAGAAAGAGAGCCCCGAGGTTTAGTCAGCCAGAAAAACTGCTGAGCCATGTGACTCTCGTACCAAGCTGGTGACAGGCCGGATACAGTAAAGACAATGGAGGTGGCATGTAAGGAAGTCTGATTTTTAACAACACACAAAGCATCGGACGCTGGCTTTCACTGAGGAGGTGTTTGCTCTCTCTTTTCTAGGGTGAAATTCAGATTTTAATTCAAGGTAATCGTATAAAAGTTTCATGATCGCTCCAGAAAGAACAGCACTGTTATCATGGCTGGAGAAACTACTGAGAGCCAAGGGCAGAAATGTACTCATAGAGTCTTAGTAGCTGATATTATTTTAATACAATGTAGCAGGACAACGTGCTCAAGGCCAGCCTTCTACACTATACTCTGCATAGTGTCACAATAAAAGCACAGCTCTAGGATCAGCAGTCAAGTCACATTCATGTGATATTTTTTGTTAGTCTGCTTTTACTAAAGTGAAAGGACTATTCAGATTTAATGTTAGATTTAAGAGTGCAACAGTGGAAAAGGCCCTACAGTAAAACCTACAGGCGTCTAAACTTAGCGAGTCTTCTGGTGGGGTGAGTGCCCCTTTGAACAGCGAAAAATGACATGTATTTTTTACAAATCCTCCCAGTTAATGAGGACAAATAAAGCTAAACGGAACAGAACAAAACAGATGCACACAGAGAGTCTGCTGCAGCCCAGTTTCATAGATATACAGTTGTGTGCGAAAGTCAGGGCACCCCTTTAAAAACAGCATATTTTATATATTAAAAAATTAATATCCATATTTATAGTCTTTCTGGGATATGGGAAAAAAAGACAATATTATCAGGAAATATTAATGCATAGTTACATTTTATTTTATAACTTGAACAAAATTACAAAAATAAAAAACATCATTTTGGCCTGTGCAAAAGTCGGGGCACCCTGAGAGTTTCAATGTGTCAGATTCTTTTAACAAATTCAGACCTTTACCAGCTCATTAGTCCTGAAGCATGTGTCAACAATTGTCATTAGGGAGCGCCAGCTGGTGTGTATTTCAGGGTTTCTTAAATATGGCGACTCCATAAACCTGTGCAAACAACAGCAATCATGGGTTCCTCTAAGAAGCTAAGTAAGACAGAAAAAATGAAAGTTATTGATGCCCACAATGCCGGGGAGGGCTACAAGAAGATAGCAAAACGTTTTCAGCTTGCAGTTTCCACAGTGCGAGGTATAATTAAGAGATGGCAGGTGAGGGGAACTGTGGAGGTCAAGATGAGATCTGGAAGACCAAGGAAACTCTCGGACAGAACAGCTCGTAGGCTGGTCAGAAAGGTAAATCAAAACCCACATTTGACGTCAAAAGACCTGCAGGAAGATTTAGCAGACTCAGGAGTGGTAGTGCACCCGTCCACTGTGCGGCGATACTTGCACAAACAAGACCTTCATGGAAGAGTCTGCAGAAGAAAACCTTACCTCCGTCCTCATCATAAAATACAACGTCAAAAATATGCAACAGAACATGTACAGAAGCCTGATGACTTTTGGAAACAAGTGCTGTGGACTGATGAAGTTAAAATAGAACTCTTTGGCCACAATAAGCAAAGGTATGTTTGGAGAAAAAAAGGAGCAGCATTTCATGAAAAGAACACCTTGCCAACTGTTAAATATGGGGGTGGATCCATCATGCTTTGGGGTTGTGTTGCAGCCAGTGGGACAGGAAGCATTGCTCGGGTGGAGGGAAGAATGGATTCCATTAAATACCAGCAAATTCTGGAGGCAAATATCACAGCATCTGTAAAAAAGCTGAAGCTGAAAAGAGGATGGCTTCTACAACAGGATAATGATCCAAAACATACTTCAAAATCCACCATGGACTACCTCAAGAAACGCAAGCTGAAGGTTTTGGAATGGCCTTCACAGTCTCCAGACTTAAACATAATTGAAAATCTGTGGGTAGATCTTAAAAGAGCTGTGCATGCAAGACGACCCAAGAATATTGCAGAACTGGAAGCCTTTTGCAAGGAAGAATGGGGGAAAATCCCAAATGATAGAATCCAGAGACTTGTCGTTGGCTATAAAAAGCGTTTAGAAGCTGTGATATCTGCCAGAGGGGGTCTTACTAAGTACTGAAGGTACTGACGCTGTAGGGTGCCCCGACTTTTGCACAGGCCAAAATGATGTTTTTTGTTTTTGTAATTTTGTTCAAGTTATAAAATAAAATGTAACTATGCATTAATGTTTCCTGATAATATTGTCTTTTTTCCCATATCCCAGAGAGACTATAAATATGGATATTAATTTTTTAATATATAAAATATGCTGTTTTTAAAGGGGTGCCCTGACTTTCGCACACAACTGTATTCTGAACAGTGTGAAAAGTGAAAAACAATAATAACGTCAGAATTCCATTTAGCTGCCTCAGTTTTAAAGGTCCTGCTGTGCTGACTCAACACATAGAACAAATCCATCGTCAGTGTTTCCAGTAACAGCTTTGGTTGTCTTACTATGACAAGTCACTGCTAGCCAGTTTTATCTTATCTAATCTGTCAATTTAGGTGATTTTAAATCTTCAAGGGCTGTATTGTTTTTCCCCAGATGTTATGCATAGCCTTGCATTTTCATATACATTGCAATTTTTTTTCTTGTTTGTATCCAGTTGAATCATTGAAGTCTTACTATTTTATTAAATCAAGTTAAAAATTCAGATTTTATGATTAAGATCAGTTTTGTTGATTCTTGCCTATAAGCCTTCTGTATGTCTTCCTGTTGCAACAAACAGACACAACAAGTTTTTTTAAAGCTAAGTTTTCCTAAAGTGGTGGACTATAAGAAACTTTAGGACTCATTTATAGACATGAATTTCTTGACAGTGATCCAAACTTATGATCTATTACTAATATGTTACCTGTACAGACAGTCTTGTGAAAAAATTAGGACACCCCTGGAATGGTGTGTTCGGTTTACATGTCCTCTGTTCTGGTGTCCATATAATTCAATTTTAGACCCATCTGTCCAAAGAACATTATTCCAGAGGTCCTGGTCTTTGTCTGCGTTCTCTCTGGCAAACTTCAATCCGGCTTCATGTTTCTCTGAGAGAGCAAAGGTTTCCTCCTTTCACACCTCCCATGAAAGTTAAACTTGTGCAGTCTTTGTCGGATTGTAGAGGCATTCACACTCACATCAACAGTAGCAAGAGCCTGCTGAAAGTCCCGTGATGACATTTTAGGGTTTTTGGAGACGTCTTTTAGCATGTTGCGTTCCACTCTTGGGGTGAACTTGCTTGGACGGCCAGACCTGGGCATGTTGGCAGTTGTTTTGAATGTCCTCCACTTGTAGACTATTCTCCAGACAGTGGAATGGCTGATTTCAAATTGCTTTGAGATCTTTTTAAGCCCCTTACCAGACTCATAAGCTGCTACACTCGTCTTTCTCATGGCCTCAGACAGCTCTTTTGGTCTCACCATGGTGTTCACTCTCACTTCACCAGTCAGGAGTGCACCAAACTAAATGTATGAGGATTAAACAGGGCAAGCCTCCTTCAAAATACTGAGTAACAATGTTCTAACTTGTGCACCTGATGTGATACAACTGTGTTATTTTAGCCATTTTAAGTGGGAGTAAATGTAGGAGTGTCCTAATTTATTCCTCACCAGGAATTGCATTTTTTTTTAATTAAATTTTAAAGAAAGATTTTGAAAGTATTTTCTTCGGTTTTAATGGTTTAGCTATATTACTTTTATCTCTCAGTATTGTTGAAGTTGATAGGGTGTCCTAATATTTTTCACATGACTGTATATTCTCAGACTGTTGTGGTGGGACAAAGATGTACTGTTGATTCTATACAGTGAAGTAAGGCTAATGTTGGCGGATAGGGGGCAGCCTCCTCAGCGTAATTATCATGGAGGGAGTGAAACTAGAATTTGAGACGACAGTGGAGTGCTGGAGTAAAAGCTGTTAGTTGGCTGCATCTATGGAGGAGGCAGCGTGCCCTATGCTGGGGAGATTACTGAGTGCATCGCCTCCAGCCCATCTCCATTATTTTCTGCATTTCATTTGCAGCACAGAGATGCATTTGAAGTCATGCTGTTTAGCGGAGTAGAATGCCGCTTGAATGTGCACTTCTGTCTTTTTATATTCATCCCTGACCTTATCATTTTAACCAAATTAGCAGCTTGTTTACTATACTTTCTGCCTTTGTTGCCTTCTGCTTGTGTTTGGTACACAGGGCTGTTATTTTAGAGGGTCAAACCTTGCTAAATTAAACGAGTTGTGAAGGCCTCTCTCACTGCCATATCGCAGATGGAATCCAGACACTTTCAGCTTTTTTACTGATTACGTCTCCACCGAGTTGCCGTCACATAAAGCAGGGTGCTAATGCTCAGGAGGGACACGCACGTCGATGGCCTGCAATCTCATGCCCAGTCAGAGCGAACGAGAACAGAGACGGAGTGACTCATCACCAGATGGCTGAGTGTGAGGGTGGCACATCTCTGCCACCAGGAGCCCTTATGCTTTTACCACCTGGAACGGACCCAAGTGACGCGCCCCTGGAGTCCAGCCACCCGGGATCCACAGCGAGGACCAGGCAACACAGGCTCCACAACGCCTCCCTACCCCATCACCAGCCAGCCTGGATCTTTTTCCTCCTCTCTTCTCTGCTTCCTCTGCAGCCTTCTGTCTGAGTCTGTCTTGCTCGCTTTGACAGCTGCCCCATCCTTTTCCTCTGCATCCCGTCCATCTCAATCTTCCCCTCTGTCATCCCCACATCCACACGCTCCCTCCTCCTCCTCACATCCCCCCCAGGTCTCAACTCAGGCATCAGTAACAGGCTCAGATCAGCTTGGCCGGCTCAATCCTAGTCCTCCCCGCTCCGTCTATGCGTCCTTTCTTGTCTGAGTTATATTGGGTACATAAATTAGCACAGTGCCCCACACTGCTAATGAGGACAAGGTCACGTGACAGGCCTGCGCTTAAGTTAAGCAGTTTGAAGGATCGATTCCATTATCTCCTCAGCACAAGAAGTCAATGGAACCTGTTGTAGAACCAGCTGGGTATGTACCAACTCTTTTCCCTGGATTCTCCTTTTCACCCAGAAGCAATTTCTCTCCCTAATGGTGCCTAGAAAGTGGCTTTATTTTAAAGTAAGCTTTGTTTTGAAAGAAGAGAAAGCATAATGAGAGAAAGCTACAAGCATAATCATGTGTTTCGCTGCACAAATGGAGAGAAATAGTGGAGAAGCCTATTTGTTGTACTCAGGCTCTTTATCAAGTAAATCAAAGGAGGAATAATGGCAAGGCTTTTTCCTGGTAAGGGCTTCTCCCAGAACTTGAGCTTTGAACAGTTTAATAGCAAATTCTTTAAGTACAATGGTAAATGCTTGAATTTCAAAGATTTTTCAGTCTTCAAAGCAAACCTTTTTGATTCTGAGTGGTTTTGGAACCACTTTCAATCAATTCTTCCAGGAGGAGCGGTTTGAAAAAAGGGGAGGCTTTTATTTTTTAAAGCAGAAGACAGTGGCATTTCCCCTCCAGAGAGCAGAATGGAGAGATCTGAAAGGCTTAGCGGGATTGTGAAGCAAACAATTAGTTTGTCAGGGACGGCGTTTGAAGGCATTCATCAAAGAGCAGGTAATTTTTCAGCAGTGGCCATAGCAGTCTTAATAGACGTTCTGATTTCTGACACCAGATGGTAGAATCATCATTAGGCTGCAATGACAGGCCTTCTGAAGTGGAGCGAGCTGTGTGTCACTTTACACACCAGCCTTTCACACACACTTCATCCATTTGCAAGATCATCTCTCTGCTATTGTATGATCACACAAAAATTAGGGCCGTCTGGCTGAATAATCGTAAAGCTTCAGTGCAGCTTCACCGGCAGCTGAGAGCAATAGTGGACATATTGGAGTAAAGGCCTTTTAAATATCATGGCGGGTATAAATTTGAGAAACAGATGATTGTTGTAAAAGAATCTGGCACCAACCTTCTTGTTTCATTGTAATAGAGATCACACAAGCTTATATTTTTTGTGCAAAATGGAATGTAATAAAATACGTAAAAGACTACTTTAGTGAAATTTCGAGAAGAATTCATTGAGATGCTATTGGTACATGCATTGCTAGCTAGTATATAGCTACCATATGTACGGTTGGTATTGGCTGTTGTGAGTGTATAAAGCACAATAGTCTGTGCAAATGACACAAGATAAAAGTTTGAGTTTGCTTTCTTTCTTAATGCATCTTAAAAGCATGTAAAACCCTCTTGATGATGGAGCAGAGGATGCATCTGACAGTTTTTGTCTTTGTGCTAATAATCCATTTCACATAGCAATTTGCCAGGTGTGAGGAGGTGTAGGAGGATTCTGAATTTCTGTCTCAAACTTTCTTATTGTTCCATCAGTTACTTTAATTATTTTTAATGTGCACAGCCAAATGCGACACAACAGAAGCCTTTGAAATCATAAGCCTTTCCATTCTTGGCTTATGATATCTAAACATTAAGACGAAACAAAGAAAAGGCTCAGAATTCACGGGGAGAGATGGGGAAGGCAGGTAAGATAGGAGGGGGTAATTATGGCAGGCTTTTTAACTAATTTTCACGTGTGGCTATTTGGGACGGTTACACTGATGAGCCAAAACATTATGATCACGTCTGGCTAGTTTACTGTTGGTCCTTCACATGCTGCCAGAACAGTTTAGGCTTTGAAAGGCATATGGACTCTGTGAGACTTCTGATGGTGTTCAGGCACCAAGATGTAAGCAGCAGATCCTTTAAGTTCTGCAAGTTGTGAGTTCTATCCACTGTGGATCAGACTCGTTCATGCATTTCCTTAACAGCCATCACTTGTTGGTTGTTAGTCCTGCCTTGGATAGTTGTTGGTAGGTATACTCACTGCTGACCAGTATCACCCACCACACCTTGGTCCAAGACCTTGACATTGAAAAAAACATCTGAACTTTAGTAGGCAGTCACAATATTTTGCCTCAGCAGTGTGAAAAACCTGACTTTAGACATGCTTGAAACATACCGTACCTTCAACCACTACTACTTTCAAAAATCCTTCACGGAAGCCATCGGTCAAGGTTCTGAATTACTCACACTGTAAATCCAAACCTTACCCAGAGCAAATTCACCTTCTTCCTTCAATCCTTATTACTTACACCCTCTAGGACTGGACATTTTGATCAGGACCTGGTGCCCTAGTAGTGTGTTAAGTAGGTCTACCTGTGTATCGTACACGTACACACCTTGGCTGACATAGCCTTTGGCAGAGCAAGTGAAATAAGAACTCCAGGGCATGTTTCTAATCTTCACCACTGTACCTTTAATCCACTTTGATCAGAAGATTTAGTGTTACAGTGTCGGAACCTAGTGGCCCAGATAGATGAAAGTTCTGTAAGGATAAGGAGAGGAAGAGGGCATTTGGCAGAGTCTCTCTGCTAATGCTCATTAAAATTGCACCCTTTGTGTTCATGTGCTTCGTCTTGTTGCATTTCACATTTTGCAGTCACACACACCAAAGGATGAGATGCTTTTTTTTATGGAGAGCAACGTGAAAACCACATAATCTGACAGTTGGCCGCAGGTCATACATGTATCGGATTTAGTTTAAGATTTAGGATGGTGTACGTGTGAATGTCAAGTCAAATCTGTGTCGCATCAAAAGGGAAAACGTGACAATGCAGCACACTATCCAACAGCAGGGTGAACACGGCATGTGAGAGGCATGTCCAAGCACTCGACTCCGACAGCTAAGTGATATCCATCTGAAGCTTCACGCTGATCCCTTCAGCGTCATTAATGCCGTATGTTATGTGCAAAGTCATAAATACTCAGCGCGGCCTGAGATCACCACAGTGAATGTGTTGAAATGAAGTCGCCCTTTAACATGACATATGCTTCAATGTCGGTAAAAATGTCTTCTCACTTCTGCAACATTTGACCAAACTGCACCATCTGTTCCAGACGAGGAAAGTAATGGATGAGAACAGGGCTTCACCTACTGGTATTTTGGGCACATGTACTGTATACAGTTACAAACTAGATTTACTCAGGTAGAACAAGATCAAGATCTCTTATTTAATAGAAACAAAAGAGAACAAAAAATAAGTACCTGACTCATATGAAACATCAGAGTCCAGCTTCAAGCCCTTTGCAGCTCATTCCATTTGAAAGGTCTTTAGTACCTAAAACACTCCAAAACGCCAAAATTAGTGTGTGTACATATAATATGTAAGGACATGTGGTATGCAGTGCAGTATTAGCGATAAATGTACAGTTGTTGGTCAGATAGATTGCATGTTTTATTGAATGGAATGAGAGTTGAAAATGCTGAATTATGCAGCAACTGTTTTATGTATGTTGATTATTACTCATGAATTAATCAGAACCGAGTCACATGTTGCTGCGTGTTCCACTTGGATGTCGGAAAGTGTGTGTGTGTGTGTGTGTGTGTGTATGTGTGTGTACGAGGAGGGTCACACCTTTGAAAGTCACGCATGTGGAAGCTGCATTGTTCTCTGTCGGTTGTGATTAACATTGAACCCTGGGGCAACAACCTGCACCATGTGCGTGTGTGTGTGTGTGTGCGTGGTAGCTCTTTGTCTTAACACATTAAGCTGTGACAAACATCCAGCTGTTAGGGTTGTGTAAGCCATACAAATGCAATGTTTTAAGCATTGCATGTTCAACCTTAGTCATAAAAAATCTCCGTGTTTGCAAGTGTACCTTATGGATGGACAGTCATGCTTTTTTCCTGGTTGTTTGCATAAGACGTGTCCTGTAATTAGTGGCCAAAATGAAGAAATTGACTTTTTTTTTAAACTTTCCAGTGCTTCTAATGGCAGTTTGCTTCTCACTTTTCCAGAAAGGCCTTGTAAATGTAGATTAGGTCCTTTGGTTGCACATTGGTGACTATGTTAAGCTTCATAAGCACATCGACTACTGCATGCCACAGATCTCCATCTTCAGCATTTCTGGAAGTTACATTTATGCAGCTTCAGCTTTTTTCATACAGCCGCATCAATATAAAGCAGTTATCCAACATGGCACTCCGTGTTGGCAGATAGCTGGAGTTTAGGCATCAATAACAGGAAGAAAAATTGGATTCTTCATCTCTGCTGCTAACAAAACACTGTCTGTCCTTGGATCACAAGCTACAGTTACCACACTGTTGCTCTTTATAGCTGAGCAATCACCCGGTGCTTGAAGGCCAAGAGAGCATTCATATCTGTAATGAAAAATATGAATGTGAACTTGGAGCAGTTGGACTTGGAGCTGCGTTTACAAAGCAGCTTTTACGGTAAATCAGGATGAGCGTATGTCAGCTAGTCAGTAGCAGATGTGGCAGGTCATATTGAAACCATGTCTCTATTAGAGTTTGTTTTCCTCAGTACAGGTCATGGTCACCATTTAGCAATCAAAACTACTGTCTAAGAATGTTCATGTTGATCATTTACCTTCCAGAAAAAGATGAAAAGAACAAGTGTGTTGGATCATAAACTCCTAAATCCTGCACTAGTCTATCACTTGTAAGGTTTAATCTACCAGTGTCTTGTATCAGGTTGTCTGCAAGTGATTTAGCGCGAGACTGACAGTGTGTGTGTGTTTTTTGTGGATTCTTTTAACAGACATATTGACGTAGACATCAGTCTCAAAAATCCACTTTCCACCAGCATCTGCTTAAAATTCTGTAGATATGCTGGGGAGAATTTCTTCATTTTTTACTTTATTAAAGTTTGGAGTAAAGTCGATTGTTTCTCTCTCTCTAAATCGGTATTCTGCTCTTTTATCTTGCTTTTGTAGCATTTTTTTTCTCTAAATATGCAACGCAAACAGTGGGATCTTCCTAAATTGTTATCTACTATGGTAAATTAAGACGGTACACAAGAGCATGAGATCTGTTTACCTACTTCTTTTTGATGGAGCCTTGGTATTAGTGCGTATGCTCCCTCAGGGGCTTCACCGGCTCCGAGTGAGGTAAACAAACCAGATATGAACCAGGGAGCGGATAAACTCATTAGTTACTTTTCATTTAACAGGTTCACATCTGCACATCCAATTTTGGAGCGCGCTGAATTAAAGAACATGCACTCATGTCAGCAGCTATTAGGTCAAACAGAGAGAGTATCTGTCTGTTTCTATCCACATCATGGAGCAGATGTCAGTGCAGCAGTGTTCAGCGTGTCGGACAGCGACTGGTGTGTGTCGCTTCTGCACAGGTCCAGGCTTTTGCGACCTCTTGTGCGTGAGGGCGAGGAGCAGAAGTCAGCACACACCACTTGTTTGTTTAGGAAGTTTGCAGGAGATCTGCGCTGATGAATTAATGGTGGCAGAGCAGTGGTGCAGAAGATGCTCAGGGGGTGGAGGGGTGGAGGGAGCGAGCTAAAAGCAGGAGAATGGAGGGAAGTATTTTCACCATCCTGGAAAAACCCCCAGCTGGGTCTGAGTGCACTGGCTTGGTGCTGGCTTGGCGCTGGCTTGGGGTCCAGGAGGGAGCGAGAGTCAACACAACAAGGACGAAGCAAAGACAGGCCACAGGCCCGCTGTGTTTTTTATGTTGGGGGGGTCAAAAAAAACAGAAGTCATGCTCTACCGTGGTTGCGGTTTTGCACATCAGCTCACTGCTGCTGCGACCGCCGGCCATTGGCGGCGGCCAGCAAAGGAGAAAGACTACACTCACTGTTTAATTCATGGGGACTCACAGTCATGCGTCACAATGCCTTTTGCTGACTTCTGCCCTGCGATGGGCCCATGAACCGATGGCTCAGCAGCCACAGGGCCGCTGCTGCACGCATGTAAACAAGAACCTCCAACTGATGACTTAATCCATAACCTGTGACCAAAACCTTCACCACCGCAGGCTTAACCTTGACCTGTTCTCTAAAAGACGCTCTAATCCAGAGACTACATGCAAATCCGGTAGAAGGTGAACAAACTAACAGGAACTTTGAAAAACTGTAAACGAATATTAGTCTCAAGACTTAGTTCTAAAGGGCAATGACTTACATCTGCAAAGTTTTTAGACTTTGCTTAAGGTTCTGGGGTTTTGTATTGTAACACAGATTCAGTTATTTTTGTAAATCTACCATTTTTATTTTAACTTTGAGGCACTTGTGCAAAATGTTCCATTAGCTGGCAAACCTCATGTCCTGTTTGGGTCAGACACCTTGAACTAGTTCCCGATGGCTATGCCTTACATTATAGTCTTACACCTGGCCACAGGTGAGTGTCTGTATAAATGGGTGAATGAGAAACACACGGTGAAGTGCTTTGGATCTACTAAGTTACTGAAAGCAGTGTCTTTGTGTTGACCATGACTATTTACGATTCACATTTCCCCAACAACAGACCAGTGTTGATGTAAAAACCTGCACAGCTCTTAGTGGCTCTGTACTACCCACCAGGTCACGTCTGAGCACAGACAGATTAAGAGTTTAGACAGCTTAAGGCAACACTTGTTATGATATTCAGCATTCACAAGCATCTGAATCAATACTCTCGAAACTGGCGGCAGCTGTCAGACAGTCATGGCCAAAGGCTGCACTTCTCCAAGTCTTTGCATCACCTTTCAACTTTGATTTATTGAAAAAAAGTAGTAAAAAGAAGATCGCAAGTAGGACTATCGAATACGGTGTTGATATTAACAGACCACAAATTCCTTAATACTATATGTTTTTTCAATTATAGCAATTTCTAACAGTTTATAGTCGTAATTGTTGAACAGTGTAACAGATTTGCCCTCTATAGTTAAATTACAGACATAAATTCCCGGAACAAAAAGTATTTATTTAGATGTTAACTGTAAAAAAATAACAGCTCAAAAGTGTAAATAATGTCAGCATCATTCATCTGTATTTTGACAAGTGGAATCTGTTCTTTTACAACACTTGACTGTAAATTTACACTATTTTTACTGTATTTAAATGATCAAAAAGACTCATTTGAAAGACAAATTCTGTATATTAAAGACTTAGAATGGAGATTTTCCCTCTATAGTAAAATTACAGATGTAAAATCACTGAACCAAAAAGCATTTAGTCATATGTTAGCGGTAAACACAAACAAACTAGAGGGATATGGCTTTCAGATTCTGGGCAGATAAAGGTTTATGTACAGTTACAGTAACAATAATGTTCTCTTGTGAGGATTTGAGACAGAAATATGACATCCACCAAAAACATTTCTATAAGTTTCTACAGCTTAGAAGCTTTATATCCAAAATCCATAGATCTTTATCCCTACCTACCTTCTGTGGAAGAAATAGCGGTTAAATTCCATTCTAAGAGGGGTCTAGTGTCTCGCTTCTATGGAACAGTTCTGGACGGCTCGCAAGCCTCATCACAGAGTAAAAGACTGGGGTGGTGTGTAGATTTAAACAGTGAAATCACAGTTGAGGAATGGTGGAAGACTTGTTATAAAGCACAAACACAATCTATAAATACCCACTTTAAATTAATTCAGTTTAAGTGGTTAATGAGGACACACATATCACCAACCTTCTTGACCAAATCTAATCCCAATATCCCTGATTTAAATGTGGAATGTAAGCTACTCTTTTTCACTGCCTTTGGGATTGCCCTTTCATCCAGATTTTCTGGAAGGAGGTCTTGGACTCTCTTTCATATGTTGAGGGTGTAAAGCTATCGTTGTGCCCTCAACTGTTTATTCTTGGAATTTTTCACAAAAACTGTAAACTAAGCAAGGTTGATAAGAAAATGATTGTATATTGTTTGTTGCGAGCAAAACTAACAATAGCCAAAGCATGGGAATCTACTACTAGACCAAGTTGACAGATGTGGCTGTCTGACTTGTCAAGCAACAAACTTTTATGTGCAAGGGTAAAAATTCCATTTCAATGTAATCTGGAGAAAATTCTTGTCTTTTTTTAGAAGGGGAAGAAGCCATGAGGGCTCTCATGTGTATACAGATGGGTTTTTCTTCCCTTTCTCTCTCTCTTTGTTGTACAGTGATCCCTCGTCTATTGTGGAGGTTAGGTTCCAGAACCCCCCCCACGATAGACGAAATCCGCAAAGTAGCGACCTTATATTTATTTCACTATTTATATATGTTTTAAGGCTTTATTAACCTTTCCCACACTCTTATAAACACGTCCTATGCTTCAACTCTTTCTACACTCTTAAACCTTCCATCTAGAGGAGCTTCTACAGCTGTGTCTGATAATGGAACTAGGGACGCAGCGATCCACTTGAAACGTGGAGCTCAAGAGGAAGCGGCCGTAGCTGTGTTTTCCATACATGCGTCTACTCATCTGCTGTACGCTACGTATTTTACATATGATTTAAAAATCCACGGTACAATGAGACCACGAAAAGTGAACCACGATATGGCGAGGTTTACTGTATATTTACCATTGTTGATTTTTTTGTGTCTTTGGCGACAGACCATCACATGCCTTTACCCTCCTGAGACCCTGTGTCCACATGCATGGACATCGTATTTTGGCTTCCCTGCACAATAACCCTAACTCTGGAAGTCTGAAAACTTTGAAAACGCCTATTGTGCTAGCTATCCTGCGACTTTCCAGGAGCTGTGCGCTGAACCCAGCGGTGAGCACAGTGCATGGCCGCGATTGGCTATTGCTTGTTACTATTCATGTTACAACTACTACTAATGACTATTTATTATTCAAAGACAAAGCTTATTTTTTAATATTTATTAGGTCCTACTAATCCCAAATAACTAGGGTAAATCAAAAATGCAAGGCCCAGAAAAGGTCGGATCCCAAGAGGCTATACTCCTCAGTGGAAAACCCCATCTTTGAGTTTAAAGGATAGATACTGTCCATCGCTCCACTGTCTTGCACCTTTTCTTGTTATTGTTTTTGTGTTATTGGTATTGTTCAGTGTTTTCATGTGAAAATTCAAAAAATGTATTTGTGTAAAAAACAAACAAAGAAACAAACAAAACAGGCCAAAACTGTAAATAATGTCCTCATCAGATATCTGTATTTAAAAATGTAATTAGTCCCTTTTTTTTTTACACCATTTGAGTGTAAAATGATGACACTGTTTTTTTATTGGCCATTATTTGAAAGGCACATTGTGAATATTAAATACTGAAAAAGGCAGCCACTTATTGAGCTGGTATTTTTTAGAAATTTTCACAGTTTTGTTAAATGACATTTACAGTTATCTCTAAATAAATCACTTCCTAGTGGAAAACAAGCTCCTGGTCTCACACAGGTAGCAGGAACACACCACCTACACTCACTGCACAAAAACACCCTGGAGCTACGGCCATACATCCACACAGCTGGCCGCGTATCTGCTGTGTCCTGCAGCATCTGTCTGTTCCACGGTGACACATTAGCGGTTAAAAATACACAGCAGTCATGTCTACTTTGGTGATGGATTGGTATTAGTGAGGATAATGCAGTGGAGATAATAACTGTTTGGCAGCCATATTTATCATATCCAGTATGGCGCATTAAATAGACTCCTGTGTCAGGGTGTGTGTGCATACTGGTCGCTAATCTCGTGTAGCAGGTCACCCACGTGCTTTCAGAGGGTTTCTTCAGGTTTTCAGAGGGCTTAAATCCTGACTGGGGGATTTGTGGTGGGTTTGAAATAGTTCAAAGCAACATTTATGTTATTTCACCTCTTCTCAACCCTTATCCCGACCATATTTGACTAGAGGTATAATTCGACTCAAAGAAAAGCCCATTCATTTCACCAAATGACATGTCTGAGTTGCAATTTAAAACGTAGATCTCTTTCATTTGCACCCATAGGTAGAAAGAATATACTGTATCAGCGATGTTCATTCATGGAGTAAAACTGGATGGATTTCTGGATGGTGTTTATTTCAGTCACTAGAAATGAAAACATGCTTTGACCAGCTGTTGGCATCAGAAAAAGACACATGAACTTCATTTAGCTACCAAGCCTTGTCCATATAGTTGTATCTGTTATCTGCTATTGCTGCTGTTTACATCCACGAGAATTACTTCCTAACAAAAAGAGTTATGCCTGATTTCTTCCTTGTTGAGGATTACCTAATCGATCAGCTGTTTGATTAGCTTGACCATCCGTCAGATGTCACAAACCTTCATCCAAATGTTCTTCAAAGTAAAGATGCAAATTTGTGTTGCCTGCCTTTTCCATTCTTTTTACATGTGTTCTGATCTGTGGCCTGAACACCTTTTATGTTCATTCAAGGTGCTCCACAAAAACACTTACTTCCTACATCGAAGCCCTTCTGCATGAAGAAAAACCTTAGTTTTGGTGTTTCCAGGCAGCTGGAGCCTTCTGAAACCACGTAGCCTCTGTGCACCAAGCAGCATGAGGGCCCTTGTTACTTTAGTTAAAGCACCTAGAGAGCAGAATTTTGTTGCTGGTCAGCGAAGTGTGATAAACACAAATTCTTCATGTGTTTACAAGGTAGTTCTTGCTTCTGCTTTGAAGCGTGAACAGCAGTTTTTTTTCCTTTCTGCATTAGTGTGCTCTCTATTTCATTCTACTGACACTGTTTGTGTACCAGTAATAACTCTCTTTAAGCAGATTTGGCAACATTTTTGCAGAAATTCTTTTGTTCTTATATAGTATAATAATTGTATATATATATATATATATATATATATATATATATATATATACTGTACTGACAGAGAGAGAGATCCTCATACATTGTAGGGGAATTTCTGTCATTTTAAGTGGTTTGTGTTTGCTGGTAAGTGATGTGGAAAGCTGTTAGTGGAGAATAAAGAAAGGTTGCAAGGTGCTTTTCTTTCCGCCATTTGCTTGAACACTGTCATTTTGACCAATCACAGTCTTGTGAAATTGTAATGTTTCCATGTGAATGGTTTATCTCTCGTCTTGAGAGTTCCGTCCACCACAGTGACAGTTGATCTGCTGATGGACTGACATCTTCAGCCTGAAGTTCATCTTTTCAATTGAAAGTCTTTTATTGAGCAGCATGGCAAGTGGAGGATTGCATAGGAGAAGCAATTTCAGCATTTCTCCAAAGCAGAGGAGTAGATTAGAGGGTGTTGAACTGGATAAACCTGTCAGCAGCATCTACTCTAGACCTCCTCAAGCGCCAGATGTACAATCTGATGCAGCCTCAGGGCAGCTGACTCTCGCATTTAAAGCATCACCCCATATAGGTGTTGGATCGATTTGCAACTCTTTGCCCTCTAATCCCCCCGTATCTGCATACCTCTGTGTTTTCCTGAATAAATATAAAATTCACAAAGCGGGTGGGCCATCTGCTCCTAAAAACAACACCCGCTTCAGCACGAGAGCTGTGCAGCTCAATTCACTTGCAGGCCGCTTTCTTCCAAGTTAGCAGAGAATGCTATCAGAATTCCATCAGTTTGTATTGCTAATTAATGCTGAAGCAGCTGGGCAGCTCATCCATATTTCTCTGATGAAACCTTTTTGTTAGGGAGGTGGTACGTGGAGGCCTTACTGCAGGAAACTAACAGATGTCCCATTTGAGCTGAGCTGTGCCGGGAATATCAAGTGTAGCTGCCTGCATGGTGCTAGTTGGCTGCTGTAGCAGGAAGACAGGCTGTTCACTAAGTGCTGCCCAGTGGGAGAGATCAGCCATCTCTCTCACTCACCCTACCCTGACACCAAACTCTAAGTCACACGATGACCTGTAGTTGCATTTAATCAAAATCATAGCATAAAATAAACTTAATTTGTGACACTGTTTGTTACTCCACCCAGGAACTACACCGTATGTAATCCACCTAGAAAGCCGTGACTTTTTTACGCTTTGGGTTTTAATCCGATGCTTTATTTAATGAGCTTCATGGCAGGTTCAGACTGATTAATGCACAATATCAGCATGAAAACAGCCAGACCCAAAAGATACAGAGCATCAGAACCATAAATTAGCATCTAGTGCAACAATTTTTGTCTTGTTTTGCCGAATCTAATGTATCACAGCTGATGACAACTGTTGCCACATCTTGGAGGCTTCACAATCTTCTCTCCCACCAAATTCCACAACTTGTCAGTGACACTGACAAACAGGAGCACAGAGCAACGGCTGCAGCTACCAATTATTTTTGTTATTTTATTTTATTTATTTATTTATAGCTTATAAAATGTGAGAAAATGGTGAAGAATGGCAATCAAGTGTTTCCCAAAGCCAAAGATGACACCCTCGGATGTCTTGTCTTGTCCAAAGATGCTCAATTTGCTGTCATTAAGGAGAAAAGAAACCAGAAAATACCCACATTTAAGAAGATGGAATCAGAGAAAATTTAAAAAAAAAAATGCTCAAAGCAATTTTTAAAGTGGTTCAATCAATTTAACTAATCAAGTAGCTGTTGCAGGTCCTCACTCAACATGGCGTAAAAGTGAAAGATGGGCTAAAAATAGACGTTCTTTTGATGCAAGCAAAATGATGCAAGACAGTCAGTATCTGGTCCCTGGTCCTTCCTTCTCAATGACATCATAAAGGTTGAGAAAGACAAGGCAAGTTTGGATTGGTTGATGACCATGGTGTACTCTCCTCTGTACCCCAACTACAACTCCGATTATTTGTAATTAATAATCAGAATTGTAATAATTATAACGGATGGTGTTTTTGGCAGCTTTTTCTGTTGTCGCCTGTCTTCAGTCTTTATGCTAAGCTAGGTGCTAGTTCTGGCTATAAATATGAGAGAGGTAGCAATGATGTCTAACTGGGCAGAAAAGTGAATGACATTTCCACAATTCCTTTAAAACCGAATAAAACCTGCAGTGTGATTCCTGTGTTGTTGGATAGTAGTTCACAGCATTTTAAAAAACATCACACTCAGCATGGAAGTTGAGTGTGACTGAGCACAGACTGAATAAAAAACACATTTGAACTGTAGTTCTTATTTCCAGTAAAAGGGATGGCTCTAAAAGTTAGATTTAACAAAAAGCATAGAACTTCAAACTCAAAGGGAGCACTTTTGCTAGCTGATATGCTAAACTATAATGGTTCGAGGTGAAGCTGCAACCAGGTGTTATTTTAATAGTAGATAAATATTGTAAACATTGTTGAAATATGCAGGTTAGAATGGTATGGAACTATGGTGGCCCAGAATGGTCAACACAACCGCAAAAGACACAACCCAAATGCAAAGGCCACAGCGGAAGTTAACCCACAATGGAAGTGTGCAGCAGTCGGAAGAAAAGGCTTTGTTTCCAGGGGACGATATTTTCTGATGGACTATTTTGATAACAGGAGAGTTTAATGAGCACGTACATAACGTTATGACAATTTCAACATAGTGACCAACATTGCTGATTTTGAAAACACATACTGACATTAATCCCAACCATCGAACAGCAGTGTTTAACTGACGTCTCATTAAACTCTCCCGTCATCAAAGTAGTCTGTCAGAAATCAATATCCCCCAAAAAACAAAGCCTGTTCTTCCAAACACTGTGCACTTCCATTCTGGGTTAACTTCCATTGTGGCCTTTGCATTTGCTTTGTGGCTTTTGCTGTTGCCTTGTGGCTTTTGCAGTTGCGTTGACCCTTCTGGGCCACCGTACGTAACCAACAAAGCAGCAAATTAATTTATTTAGAAAATGCTTGGCGTCATTTCAATATTGAAACAATTGACTGTGGAAATAGTTGCAGATTAATTTGTTGATTAATCGACTGAATGCCTGAAAAATAGAGGCTTATGTTGAGTCACTCCCATGTAACATTTACTCTGGCTGTATCATCCCAGTCATGCAGCAGAGGCCTCATACAGCTGCCAGTCCACTGCTTCAATCCAGTGATGAGTGTGAAGTTTAGTCATTGGTCAGTTTGTTCCTGCCGTCCATCATGAGTGTGTTAATAATGTGTCCGTGGGTGAGTGTGACGAATCGTAAATCTTTTCATGCCACACTTCGAATAAAGCAGCTGCATAAACTCAGTAATCCATTTACATCTGTAGGTTGTAATGGAGCCATTAATGGTTTCTTTTTGGCCATGCTGTTGCCGCGTTGCTTGTTGCCGTGTAGGACCAGAAACACACAGGAGCGCCATCCATCAAACTTATTTTTGGCTCCGCCTTCTGTACGCATCGATTGACTTTGGGAAATTTCAAACCTGATTTACCGTTTCAGTGATTCCACCCACATTTGAACCATTTGTTCCCACATATATGCTTCCTTATGCCTGCTAAATTACCTGCAAAGTCTTTTTCATTTCCAAATGTCAGTTTCGATCAGACGTGACTGCTGTGCACCGCTGCAAAGATGTGAGTGATAACGACTCACAAACCTTAAGGGACTCAGATGTTTATGTCTCATTGAGGCTTTGTGCGTCTTTGCTGTATGTTGAGAAAACAAGTTCCACTGGGAGCGTGGGTTTTTAATGGCAACTATAAACAATAAAGGGAATTCACATAAGACTGTAATTAAACTTCATGTCGGTAAATTAGCTCATGGAGAAGACTGATCTCCTTTTATAAGCGTGTTGACTGCTAACAGTTGCTTCAGTTTGACTGGAGAGCATCTTCTTGCTCTTAGATCAGAGGAGTGGGCTTCAGCTTTTTCTGATTTGCTGTGAGAGTCCATTTGGTGTGATTGACAGCTGCCCGAAGACCTTCTGGAGGCTCCGTCTTCATTTGTCATGTCCATCCTAACTGTCACTCCCCATTTAAGAGCTGTTCTTTCTCCTAACACTACAGCCAACCCCCTTGTCTTAATCTTGTTCTGATAGAAGAATCTGGCCTCATGTGACACTCCTTACATCCTGCTTACATCTTCTCTCAGCGCCTGCCAAAGCCACTGATGTGTTCTTTACTTATCTTAGTACGCTTATATCTATCCTATATTACTTTCTCCCATATTAAATGTGCTAGCGGCTTCGTTTATGACTGTCAAAACTAGACGGGTCCCATTTCCTCTACATTTCAGCGTGTACATCTGTTGTACGGTGTCACACTAGAGTAAGCTAATGTGTGTGCTGGGTGAGTTTCAGCGAGCCACAGAATGTGCCAGGCGCTGCCAACGGTGCCTGCTGCAGAAGGGCATCAGGTTGACCAGCTTGAGCCAACCAGCCTGCCAACTGTAGAGGGGGGAGGGAGGGAAGGGAGGGAGGGAGAGAAGGGAAAGGAAGGAGTGGGAAGATAATGACTGATGAGAAGAATGTGGGGGAAGAGGAGAGCGAAGGAGTGGATTGAAGAAGTAAGAGACGGAGGGGAAGGTGGAGGTGGGGATGTGATACAGGGTCACTTCAGGTAACTACAGCCGCTCATTTCCTTCTGCATCATCCCTGTGCAGCTCTGCGCAAACAAAGCCATAAAACACAACTGCAAAGGATTGACCTCAAACCATTACTGCTCAGTTCATGAATACACATCCTGATTTATAGTTGACCCATAAACATGCAGCATTTGTGTGACGTAATCTGCTGGTGCCAGCGACACCAGTGGTGACAGATGTTGATGCCTCCAGTCAGCCAGTCCATGCTTCCTTTTAGGCGATGAGCAGATGTCTAAGTGAGAGAACACAATGGAGTGAACGGATGTTGTGACTGTGGAAGGTTCAGCATTCAGACATAAACCCGGGAGGGGTTGTTCTGTAGATATGATTTTGGTTGTGAAGCAAAGCCTACATGCATCTGTGTACTTCTCATGTACCATTCCTCTTTCTGCTGGCCACCTTCTTCATGCATTTCCAATGTACAAGTTAAAATCCACAGTCCTCATTCAGTGTTGTTGCAAAGACAGGAGAACCTCTGATCCCCAAAGTGTTTTTCTCCATTCTGATGTCTTTAATGTTACTAACACGGAAATATAGGATTCATCTAATTAAGTAAAACAGTGTAGGTTTACATTGTGGCCACCAGTTTTGGTTCTGAGAAGTCATGTTCACATAGCAGAAGTAGAAGGTTGGTGATTGAATGTTTCTTTCCGAAATTTTGTACCTGAAGCTGTTATATAGACAGGCTTGTACCCTGGACTTTTTTATTATCAAAGAACCATTTATTTATTATGACAGTTATTGATCATTTGGACTGATTACTGAACTAAGGGAGTTGCATGCTGCTCTGACCTGTAGAAATGCAGAAAATACTATATTATCTAAGGGACAAATAGGATGTTTACCTCTGGAACAGAGAGGCTTATTTGACATAATTCTCTTAATCAGCAACAATCAATCAAAACTGATTAATTAGGTGCACCAAATGTTATTTTGAACACAATCTCAGCTTTTCTTCTTTACCACAGACATATAACTTTTGTAGCATTAGCTTGTTTACATCAGCCACTCAGCCAAAGGAATGCTGACGCTGGCTTGTCAGGGGAATCTTCAAGTCATTAACCACCACAGAAGTCTTTGTCATGGTGGCCCTTTGCTAGCTAAATCCTTACAATGCTCTCTGCTTGCCAACACTAAACTACCCGTAGTCTGAGTAACTGCCTCCTCTGGTCTCTACAGTATCAAACACAAACAAGTTACATCTAATCATCTAAATAAACAGTAAGTGGTGGTGCAAACAGGTACTACAGCTAATCCACAATACATTTTCTGACATGCATGTCCCCTTACCAAGGTTGCAGAAAATACTTCCTCCAACTTCACAACTCTATGAGACTACCGCAGTTCAAGTTAGGCAAATTAGTTATCCTTTAATTTTATTTTTCTGGACAGATTCCTTGCAGAGCTACGATGGAGGGGTTGTAACAACCCTAAGAAACTTTGTGTTAAAAAGGCTGTAACTTGATTTTATGGATGAGGATTTTGTGGATTTTGTCCCTGCTCTCCTGCATTAGATTCTGTTCTTAACTCGCTTAGCAAAGCAAAACAGCTTATCTAGATTGAAATACGTCCGCCAAGATTGGGTTTAAAAGATAAGACTAAGTCAAGACCGTTCTAGCCAAGTATCTACCTCTGTATTTACAATCACTATGTGAGATCAATAGGTTTCAAAAACGGCTACTACACCCGTATTCTGTGGATGTTCCTAAGTTGCCGAGGCAAACATCTCAAAGGAAACTGGCAAAGCAGCAGTTCAGATGTAAACTTGGTAGAAGTTCAAATAATTTTGAGCAACATGTGACAGCAGCACGACAGAGATAAGCATCCGTACACTCGCCATAGGAAACAAAAGGCTCAGCCAGTCCAAGGCTGTTTTACTAGTGCTGACATGTAGCCTCCTTCATGTGTAGAGCCTGAGTATGTCCCCACTGAGACCACAGGGCAGCTCTGTACTTTCTCAAGGACGTGTGTGGGTTTTTTGTCTTGTTTTTCTTCGTCTTTTTTTGTTTCTGCTCATTAAGGCGGGTAGTCAATCATAGGTCCACACTTGAACAAATGAGCAGGGTTTCCCAGCCGCCTCTGCTCTGGGTCAGATGTGAGGTTTATATCACTGGAAGTCTCGTTCATTTGTCTGTCAGTAGCAGGAAGGTGAGAATGTTTTTGTGAACTTTTTTTTATTATTGATTTTGTTTTCCCAAAATGAAGCACCATGAACCACTGAACCCTCTGCCCACTCTGGTCCCACAGCTTCTCTAACAGCAACCAAATAGGCTAATTAATAACATTAAATAAGGGCGAGCTAATTAAACACAAAAGAGAGTTCTTCACTGGCCAGTGGAGCCTTAAATTCCTCCCTGCATGTTTTTGTTAGATGAAATATGATATTAGCCTGGTGTTATCTTTCATGTTATAGCTTTTTATAGCTTAAATATTAATGTTTTATTTTTCAAAAGCAGTTTGGGAAGATTAATTGACTAAATAATTAAGAGTTTAGTTTAGCTTAGGACTGCAGGCAGGAGGGGGAAGCTTACAAGAAAATACTACAATATTAACTTTTTGCTTCTCCATTTTTTATTCAAATTCGAGGTGAAGCCAAGAAGATGAATTTTGCATAAAGGGGTGCATTAATGCTGTATTTTCTCACTTTGGACAGTTTTAAATTAGCTGTTTCCCTCTTTTTCTGGCCTTTATGTTACCTTAAGCTATCATATAATTCAAATAAGTGAGTGGAGAATAAAGGCGGCCCTCTGCCTCGACCCAGCCAGTTGAGGCAGACGGCTGCCCTCCCTGAGCCTGGTTCTGCTGGAGGTTTTTTTTCACCCTTCCCTATCCAAGGGGGTTTTTTTGGTTCCTTCCCACCGTCGCTGATTGCTTGCTCATAGGGAATCCAAATGCAACTTTGGATTGTTGGGTTTTCTGTTCTTCCTTACAATGTTTACCGCTATGTGATGACATATGTTGTAAATATGCGTTATATAAATAAAACGGAATTGAATTGAAATTGAAGTAAATAATGAACAAATATGTACTTGTCATTGGTTGATCTTAATAATATCTGAAAGTTCTGTGCAAAAATACACTTAGTGGGCAAACTATTGCATCTTATAGCAGCACATGGTTCAAGCATTTTCCCTCATAATAAGCACCAAATTACATCTTTCACAGGAAATATGGCTTCTGTCTTTCCCTCAGCTTTCATGAGCTGCAGGACCTTTCAGTGTGGCTCAGTGTTTGTAGAAACTACAGTAGCACGCCAGCCAGTATTTTCAGATTTTCAATTATTTGTAGCAGTTGGTGGTTCTGTCCTGTATTAAATTTTCCACAAATGCACTTTTGTTGCTCAGGGATATCTGTGCACGTTATTCTTACTAACAAATTAGACGCTATGTGGGAAGCCAATAACGGTGATAATTAAAACTCTCCTTTTCATCGCCGCTGTCTGTCCTGCTCCTCCAGCTCTTTCCCGCCGTAATGATCTGACACGATACTCCACACGCCGCCGAAAAACTGCCAATAACTCTGAACACGTCTCTGATTTCTGCACCACCACAAGCCACAGTGGCATGACGTTGTATCCAATACTTGTGCTGGCCAATCGCGTCGCTGCCTGTCGCCGGCGCTCAGCGAATGAGAGCGCAGTAGCAGGAGTGGGGCTAGCAACGAGGAGGAAGAAGAGGAGGAGGAGGACAGTGGAAGACTGCAGTAACGGCAGTAGCAGTCCCAAGGCCCCGCGGATACTCACTGAATCAAACGCTGAAGGCTGTGTATGATTGAGCGGCTGAGTCTGATTGGGTGTGTTTGTGTTCGTCGCAAAGATGGGGACAAAGGGAGCAAGTGTGCATGCATTTTCTTTCCCTGTATGTGTCTGTGTTTGCTGCTTGAGTGATACACAGAGAGCCAGGAAAGTGAGTGAGAAAAACATGCCCCCGAGTCACAACCAGACACATAATGAAGCAGATTTTTTTTCTCTCCCCTTTTCCCTCTTTTCCCTCCCCGCCTTGTGTCAGCTAAGATAATTCCTCTGTTAGTCAAGTGAAAGGCTGTGGCTGAGGGGTGTTTCTGTGTGATATTGATACATTTTAGGAAATGAAAAGCAGCGTTTCCGCCAGCTTTGTGCTCACGAGTCGAACTGTTGATTTATGGACTGGTTTTTGATCAAAATGGAGCTGTGTGACATTGTTGGCAGATGCTGCTAAGTGATGGAGAAATCATTAGACGCAGCTCCAGGGCTGCTTGGCTGGCGAGGCATTATGCGAGCTGGTGTTCTTTGTCTGGTATTATTTTAGCCTGTAATGCTGTGCAATCAGTTAAGGGTTGATTTAAGTGTGCAAACTGGTATCTGGGAGATTTTATTCAAACCCACAGCCAGGGGGGCTGAATTTTAAACCGAAAGCACGGGTTCAGGTACATTTGTGGCGTTGTGTGTCGCTTACAGCGTCACGGAAGATGTATGCAAGGTCTTTACTTAACATCTACATAAACGTACCAAATACTGCGTTACATTCAAAATCCTACTAAATGTGAACTGCTAGTATTAGCTACAAAACTTATTTAAAGGACAGCAAAGAAAATAGTTAAGTACAACTACATCAAAATTGTACTGAAGTGCAGCAAGTATACTTGGTTACTTCCACTAGGGCTGAACAGTTAATCTATTTTATATTGAACCTATTGTACTGATAATAATACTGCAATTCAGGATATACACAGATCAGCCACAACATTATGACCACTGACAGGTGAAGTGATTAACATTGATCTTATTGGTACTATGTGGTGTTCTGATGGAAAACCTTGGATTTTAACATCCATGTTGATGAGACTTAGACACCCAAAAAAACATTGTCCCACAACAAACACACTCCCTCATGAAAATGGAAATCCCAAATGTCACTGGCCTACCCCCACAGGAAAATGCACCCCACCACATGGAAACAACATCAACCAATCAGGAACATGTTGAGGAACATGACAATGACCCAACATGTTGATTTGACCTCCAAACTTCCTACACCCCATTGTGATCAAGCATCAACAGGATGCAGTGGGACAAGTTTGATTGACAGAGGCCCCACTGGACAAGCCAGAGCACCCAAAGGATCCAGTGCCAATGACCTGGACACCCTGAGAGGTCCTCTTGTCCAGGCCAAATGGTTCAGAGGATTTTTGACCACATAAGGGGGACCAACATAATATTAGACAGGTGATCATAATGTCATGCCTGATCGGTGTTTGTTATACAGTGTGACACAGTATTTACTGTTGTGTCAATGATTGTACAAATATATTCCATCCTTTTGTGACAGTATCTCATGCAATAATGCTCCATCACATAAAATCTCACATTAAATCTGTTACACGGTGAATATTAAACTGAAGCTTGACTTTTAAAAGTTGTTTCACAAATCAGATTTCAAACACAAGATCTGTCAGAGAACTTGAAATTAAAGATTTGTTCCCAAGTTGTTCAGCCCTGCCTCCCACAGCTGGTCACGAAATGCATTTAGTGTATCATGGGGGGAGTAATCAAAGTTTTGTCACACAAAACTGGATTAGTTTCACTGACTTGTCACTAAATCTCTCCCTTTTGGTGAAATGCTGCATAATTTTGCCATTTATTGCTTTAACTGAACTGTCTGAAAAGTTTAAAGGAGAAATCATTTCCATGTATTCGCCATTTGATATGCTACTTCAATATAACATTATTTTGAGGTGTCAAAAGTATTAAGGCAAAAAATCTCCTTTCATTAAACAATGAAATAATGTTGCCATTGCACTCCTGCCAGCGAGCATACAGGATAAACACAGGACACAGGTGGTAGATGAGGAGGAGACACTGTCTGATGACTCATCTGCTTGAAATGCTTTTCTTATCAATGCACCAGTCACAACCAGTTCCTCCGTAGTCGAGCGGATTTCCTGAAACAACACAATTCAAGTCGGTCATTTAATCTTGTTTGCATTGAATAAACCCGCTCCTGAATAGGTTTGACCTTACGGATATGTTGCTATGGCAACCAATCCAGCAAATGTTTCAAAGAGCCAAGAAATCCGGGATCACGCCAAACTGTCAACAATTTAATCCAGCTAAAGTGATAATCCACATACGGACAAAGGGCCGTAGGTTTCACATTCAGACTGCTGTTTGTGGTTCGGGCAACAAAAGCACTTAGGAAAATATTGTGGTTTAGGTTAAATGTGATGTGTCTCAAGTCACTGTGTAGTTTTTTTGTATTGCGATCACCGTGAGTGCCTATCCGTACATAAAAAACAATTTAATAATGCTGTAGTCCCTACAAGTGGACATAATAGCAAGAAAAACGTGTTTTTAGTGAACATATTATTGATATATTCATCCATCCATTCATCATCTATACACCGCTTGATCATCTGTAGGGTTGCTAGGGGGGCCTGGAGCCTATCCCAGCCAGCTCGGGCAAAGGTAGGGGACACCCTGGACAGGTCACCAGCCTATCACAGGGCTACATATAGAGACAGACAACCAAGTACACTCTCATCCACACCTACGGACAATTTAGAATCATCAATTAACCTCAGCATGTTTTTGGACTGTGGGAGGAAGCCAGAGTACCCGGTGAAAACCCACGCTGCACAGGGAGAAAATCAAACTCCACACAGAAAGATCCCAGGCGTCCTAACTGGGACGCAAACCAGAGATCTTCTAGCTGTGAGGTGGCGCTGCTAACCAGCGAGCCACCATGCATGTTCAGTATTATTGTATTTTGGAAATTTTAAAACTTTCTCGTCATGTTATTAGGAAATGCAATTTAGTCACAGTTGGATTTCCTTCAAAAAGTATTTGCTCTTTTGGGCGCCCCAATAGCATAGTGGTTATGTCGCGTGACCCACATGCAGAAGCATAGCGGCTGTGCCAGGTTCGAATCCGACCTCGGCCATTTACCGCATGTCTTTCCCCGCTTTCTCCTGTTTCAGACTCTATCCACTGTCCTGTCCTCTCCAATAAAGGCAAAAAGGCCAAAACATAAATCTTTAAAAAAAAAAAAAAAAAAAGTATTTGCTCTTTTAATTTATCTCTCTGGAAATGCTTACTTGAAGACAGGACTTCTTAAACTCTACAGCTGCTGTAAGACTTCATAACTGTAATGCATATGTGTCATTTCTGAGTGAATCTGCCGAAGTGAAAGTAGTAGGTGATCAAAGTAGAGCTGTTTTTACCTTCGTTGTGTCCTGTTGAGTTCTTTAATGTGGTGGAAAACAAATTAGAATTTTTTTTCTTCTTATCGTAGGCTTTTAAAATTTGTAGTAACTCTTCACTATAGCTGATTAATAAATGCAGAAAAGTGCATTATTTACCCCTAAAGTGTAGTTAGGACTCAAATGAAGCCTAAAATGGAAACATACAGATAGTACATTGTCAGAGTAAAACACTTAGTCAGTTTGCACCACTCTGTACAGCAGCATCCTTTTGCAAATTCATAGCGAGTAAACGCTGAGACATCTTGTTTGCCATATAGATAAATGGTGACACCGCATAGGAGAGAAAAGCAAAAGATAGAACTGATGCTCCGTCACAAACAGCCGTGAGGTCATTCAGGGGTTCTCCTAGTTGTTCCCTGCGCTTCTGTCTCCCGTCTCAATGGCAAATCTGGCTTGCCTGTTATAGTGTAACAGCACAGACTGGAACTCAGACACACAGACAGCTTCTCCTCTTTTTGTTCTGCTGTCCACCCGCTGCGTCTGATGTTGGCCTCTGTCTGCCTTCGCCAGTGGCAAACAAAACTGCAGACATGAAAAAAAGAAGTCAAAAGAGAATGTTGTGGGTCTTAAAGAACTGAGAAAAAAAATATCCTGGAACAAACAAGCATTTGCTGAACAGTGGATGTGTCAGGAATGAAAAATCACATCAAACTAGATATCCAGCTGAGGGGTAAATGCAAAATGGACACCCACTCGGTGAAGACACAGTGTGTCTCACTTGTCAGTAATGGGAAGGCTCTTTATTGTCTTACGTAACTAATAAATAAATAAATGAAGGAGCAGGGAGGAGGGGGTTCACTTTTTGATTGCATTGTTCAAGTCGTGCTCAAGAACCGACACTTTTAGTTGCACTGAAAATCCAAACGCTATTGTATTTTCCCTGTATAATACACACAGCCACACCCGACTCCAGCAAACAGGGATTAATAATGCAGTGCGGTTGATCACTTTTCAGTTCTTCAGCTTTTTATCTGTGTTGTGGCTGGCCTTTAGCTGCTCCTCGCACCACTTTGTTACCGAGGCAGCCGAAGTTTAAAGCCTCATTGGTCAAAACCGCCACATAACCCTTTGACACAAAATTGCTGCTCTGGCATTTAGCAAGGGCAGATGAGCGTAATGCGGCGTAGAGCTCCATACATCATTATGTGGAGGTGTCCGACAGCAGAGCGGAGAGCGGCGAGGTCCGCGCCGTATTTCATTAGGCTCCCGGATGCAACAGAAGGCCTCATTAACATGCATGGCCACAGGTTGTTGTTGCCCCTCTCTCCCTCTCACAGCGTCCACGGCGACTGACTCATTCTTGTTAGGCTTAAGCTAGTCCGCAGTTGTCCAGTTGTTTTGTTATGATCGCTTGCCTCGGAGACCGCAGGAAGTGAAAGCCCTGCCGTCCATTTCAAATACTGATTTGATGCAGGTCCGATGGATGGGGTGAAGATGAGAGGATGTTGACAAGAGATGATTAGCAGATACTCTGGAGATTACTCCCTCAGGATTAGAAGGCCTTTCCTCGTGTTGTTGTATGTAAATGTAATGAGTCCTCCTCTGATGAAAATAACAAATGCCTTATTAGTTTTCTTAACTCATAATTGATTAACTGGGCATTTAAAACTAGCCCTAGGTGCTATTTGGCTGGGTGACACACTTCCTTTGCTGATGTGTTTCAGTAGCGGGATTATTAAAAGTTACAACAAGTTCTCCAATCTGAATGACCGTATAGGTTGATTGTCTTTACCCTCTGGATCTAATCACATCTGATTGTTTGGGTTTTGACACAAAATCTGCTTGGTCAGGTTTAGAGGAAGATGACGGTCAAGTAAAGGAAGAACATGTGGCTACGGTTATGGAATAGTCATTGTTCAAGGTAATGTTTGAAATGTGGAACAGCTATCTCCCATGTTGAAGTCCAATGTTTTGTCAACCCATCTATCAGCCCGACCTCCTCCCTACGCAGATTATGTGGCTCTATAACTTCACAAGCTCCTTTGCTCCCATCATAAACACTACAGCAGTTAGAGGGCGATGAAACTTAACTCCAGGTTCTAATAACCAGCTTGCACCATCAACCTACTGGGTCACTTTTTAGTGCCAAACACTGTCATGTACTTAATGCACTGATGTCATTGAAAGTGTAATCAGGCAGTTTACTATTTAAATCAGAATTCTGGCTTTGTTACACCTGCATAACAGCTTGCATTTTTTAAAATGGTAGCTAGTCTGATACCAGATTTTTAAGCTTGACACTATCTCGTATCGATATTCAGCGTTTGAAAAATCCAATAAATACACCAATCTGCCACAACAATAAAACTACTGGCAGGAGAAGCTAATAACATTGATCATCTTGTAATGCAAGGTTCTGCTCTGAAGCCTTGGGCAGCACATTTAATATGGATGTTACCTTGAAACGTACCACCCACCTCACACCCCCTCGTAGCAATGGTGCTCTCCAGTGGCACCATCCTCCCCCAGCAGCACACTGGGCTCCATCATACTGCAAAAAACTGCTCAAGAACAGCTTGAGGAACACAGCAATGAGTCTAAAGAGTTGACCAGGCATCCAGACTCCCCAGATTTGCGGAATGCCCTGGAGCATAAAATTAGGGCCTGAAGGATCTGCTGCCAACGTCCCAGTGCCAGACACCACAGGACGCTCTGACTGGTTGTGTGTCCATGCCCCGATGAGTCAGAGCTGTTTTGGCAGCACAATGGGGACATTCACTTTATTAGACAGGGGGTTTTAATGTTGTGGCCTGTTGGTGTAATTGGTGAACAATCTTGATCCTTTAGGTTTATTTAAATTGTTGTTATATATGACAAAAAAATACACACTGAGTGGAACATTTACAGCAAAAACAAAAGTCAACTCCACAGTGCTCTACGGTGGATACATTACATCATACACAATATACACCAATATCAACAGGTATGAAACTAGCCAATATCAGCCAGTGTATACATTTTATTATGTTCCTCAAAGTTTCATTATCAAAGAAAATGTAATGCTGGTATAATCACATCACATCAGATTTTTATACCATTCCCTGAAAGCATTTAAGTAGAACGTATACTAATTCAGTATTGGATAAGCAGGGCCCTAAAATGGTAGGTACGATTTTTACAGTATTTCCTAGTGCAGTTTCTCAACCAACAAAATGACGATGATGATGATGATGAATTTGGGATTTTTTAAAATGTATTATTTGCATTTTATGAACATTCACTGGTTCACACAGTGAGTAATGTTCAAAAGACAAAACAGTTAATCCCATTCGTTTCTCTGTGGTGGTGCTCAAACAGTAACTAGCTCACTGAGTTAAGGCGCCCCCATATGGGTGCAGGTTGCTGGCAGCGTTCGTGGGTTCGAGTAAGGCTCACAACCCTTTGCTGCATGTCTTTCTCTCTCCTCTGTACCCCCTTTCACCCTGCCTTCCCCCCCTCCTCCCCAAAAAAAAGCAAGAACATATACGCTTCAATGTACCTGCACACACATGCTGTACTTTACACACTGCAAGAGTGGTGTAAACTTATATATCTGTGCATGTATGTGCCCACACAACCACGCACACAGCTTAGGCTGGTGAGAGGTGAAAAAAGTGTGTTTTTTTCCTTTTCGGAAGTTCAGTTCTTCTCAGCTGCCTGCTCCGTTGCCCCTCCTGCACCATCACACTGACCCTCAGACCCAGCCTGGTTGTCTGACGTCCACAGTGTTACACTGTCATGGAGCAGCTGCATGATCAAGGCACTGTCTTTGTAGAAATTCATGATTCCCAAGAATAACTAACAACATGTTAGCCGCACGTCTGGCTATCATAAGTTACAAGCCTTTAACCTCTGTTTTGTTCTGTGTGTTGTTTGTTTGTCTCGTTAGTTGTTAGTTTTCTAGGTAGTTACTAAGTGTGTCTGTTTAGAGCTGGGCATGCAGCTTCTCATGGGTCTCACCAAATTAGCTTTTGCCAAAAACAGCTGTTTGCTGTAGTAGAGTAGTGCGACTGAATTAAACATTAAAGCTGCAAGCTGAAAAACCCACTCTGTAGAATTGACTGCAGATGAAGAAGAACTGCTCGGGAGCTGCGTGATAATTCACAGTATAGACGTTTAATATGTATTTTTTGTAATTAAAAAAACATCAGTTATTGCAGCTTTAAGATGTTAAAATGTGTGCTGCTGCAGTTGTGGAAGAAGGATGCATTATACAAGGATGATTCTATCTGCTCACCGTTCGATGTCTTATAACGGCTCAATAATAACATAGTGAACCTTACTCACTGATCCATCATGTTTCTTTGCCAGAGAGGAGCTTGAGCACCACTACAACACGTTTTTCTTACTCCACTATCTTTTATTCCCTTTTGCAAAAAATGAATACGGTGATTTTTTTTTTTTTTACTTCCTTAACTTTGAAAGTTACATAAGTAGCATTCAGAGTATTGGGACCCAAAGGCATCATCACGTCAGACTGGTTATTGCGCTGCCAGCACTGAAACTCACTATGACATCAACCCAACCTTTCCCCATGGGCTTTATATAGCACACCACCCTATCTGCTGCTATATGAACAACACCAGTTCCCTGAAAAAAAAAAAGTGTTATGTTGTCACTGCAAGGCAAGGAATGGGAAGTGAAGCGAAGAGGAGGAATGGAAGGCAATGCAAACGCTGCCCCTTTTTTCAAGGTCTAATCCCTCTTAGTAGGGGAGCGATAAGCGTGTTTTGACTTAGCCCCAAATTTCCTGTTGTTTATGCATCCTTTGCCAAACCATGTGGATCCCTGTAGAGTCGGATAATCTTAGCGATGCCAGTTTGGCAGCGCCGCAAATATACCACTGCCTCCTGGCCCAGGTCAGATCACAACAGCGGGGTGGAAAACAAAATGCCTCTGCGTCTGTTTGCTTTCATTTTTCCCTCCCTCTATTCATCTTTGTGTAAGCGTTTGCTCACAGATAGGAATCTGTCAGAGCTGGTGGCTTTGTTGACATGCGCCTCTCATTCCACGCTGGTGCTCATGAGCTCTCTGCATGCAGGGGAAATGGAGATTGGTGCAATCAGAGCTCAGGATGAAGCCGCACCTCCAACAAAACAGAAAGAACAACCAGTGTGACAGGAAAAGCATCCTAATCTTTCTGCAATTCCCCACCAGGGCCTTTTTCCAAGTTTCATAGCTGAGAAGGTGTGCATTTGTGGCGGCATTATCCAAGTTGTGACGCTCCTCCATGTAAATTGGGTCAGGATGCCCATTACATCATTTTGTGCTGTACCATCTGTCAGGATGGCCTTTAACCTTCTGCACGCTTCTTCCCACTTTCTAGCACCTCACCCTTTTAGCTTGATGCAGAACAAGACAACAGGGAGTCCACTACATACAGCACAAATTACATCTGTTGCTGTAAATTTGTACCATGCTTGCTTTTGAGTCATGCAAACCTGTCACACTCCAAATATTTCAGATTGACTGTCTACCTGTGGCTAATTCAGTTTGATACTTATTACGCCGACGCTCCTGTTGGATTCTGAATGTGTAGCTCCGTGCAGCAGATTTCAGTCTTTTTGAGCCAAATGTGGCTGTTTTAGATCGGCTGTTATTAGCGTGCACTTAATGAGTTAATGGAGACCTGCTGCGAAAGTTATGTTCTTCTGTTAGATAAGGGATAATACTCATTTGCAACTCCATTAACAGCAATGAGAAAAACAAGACTGCAGCTGAAGTACAGCACCACAGCTCTCAGCCTAACACTCTCACCTGGGTCCTGGTTCTGTAAACCCAGCATGGATATTCATTAGAAGGGACTCTGCTGACCACAGATCAGCTCTGGGTAGAACTTCACTATAAGGCTTCAGGGCAAAAATGGGAAAAAAAGGACACACACTGGCACATTATACAAGATTTTTCATATTTTTGTCATACCGTTGACACAATCATGTGCGACGCAGGTGATCTGTGAAAGGCTGTGACCAGGACATTGTTACCTGACTACAGAGCTGGAGGCAGAAGGAAATGTTGGCAGCCTGTGAGCAGCAGAAAGTGCTGACTCTATAATACGTACACTGCAGCAACCGAAAGTAAAACAAGCATTATTGGAGGGGAAAAGCTCAGCAATGGAAAGGATGAAGGGTGAATGTTTGGGGACAGTGAAGAGAAAAACAAGCAGCATCCTCTGCTGCTGATATGACATCAGGTGACAAGTGTGAGCCGGGGATGATTGTCATATGTCAGTGTCACTTCACCTCCAACATCACTGAGACTGTTAGTATAACTTGATGAGTCAGGCAGTTTGAAACCCATCTTAACTGTTATAAACCCAGGAGTTACGACATAGCTATTACACTGGTGATATTTAACGCCATCTGACTGCTATTACCGTGTTATATAATATAGTTCTAGGCTTGCAGTGGCAGCATTGGTCTTTCAGAGCAGCATCAAAAACCAGTGTTACCACTTGTAAATCTAAGCCTGTAGGATGAGAAGTTCAGCTTGCCACTGCAGGTTTAGGTGGTTTTCACAGAATAAAGCAATTAATATCTAAAATTCACCTGAAATGAAAAATCCACACCTCTAATAGAGCAGCTCAGCTTTGATCCTACAGGTCTAGTCAAATGAAACTTCCCTAATAGACGGACTAATGAGTGGATTTGCAAAGAAGTTGGAGTGACACTGTACCTGAAAAGTCCCATACGCTCTTCTTCCTTGTCAAAACCTGGTGGCTGCCTTACCCAAAATGCACCTGGGCCGTCAAAAGTTCAGTCAGAGGTTTTGTTCTTCTCATTTTCAAGCATAATCTTTTCCCCAACTGATGCTGGTTTATGCGACATCACTTAAGGACATTGGAGGACGATGGAGAAGAAATGTAGAAAAAGATACTTAGTAACATTTTAGCCCAGGTGCTTTTATCCAAACCACACGACCCCATAGTTATTACTAGAAGAGTACCTTATTATTTAGCATATAATGCAACATTCAGACTGGTTTACATTGTCTACTGTATTAAATTATATCAGTTTATTCTGACTTTTAGCAACATGTGTTTAAAGATCAGTAAATGGGCTCTTCATGGTGCTTCTGTTCTTGCTCTTGACCTGGTTTTGACTTGTTTGTGACTCAGACTTAACCACTGACAACTGATTTATTTCTACTTGAAATCTTAAATTTGCTTGAATCTGGACTGGTCCTGGACTACAAACACATATCAAGAGCAATGTCTTATTTACGACATTGTAAGTGAGACTTGCTAGAGGATACTTGTAAAGGACAAGAGGTGGAAATGCGCTCCATGGTGCAACCATTTTTGATTGTACATGTGCATAACATTTGGCAGGCCTGTCTGTGTGCATCTCAGGGAGGCCTGCCCAAAAAGATACAACCGCTCAGTTTCAGCTGAGGTAAATGTGATATTAGAGTGTCTTATTTCATTCTTTTTAAACTCATTTTTGGCCACACACCTGTCTAAGTATCTGTGCTGATGGACAGCAGGATTCTCTGTGTTCAGCTGCCTCGTAGCGTCTACCAGTGCATGTGAGGTAACCGTGGTAAACTATAGTGTCTACCAAGAGTCTGTAAATTGTAGCTTTAGAAAACAAACTGGGTTGCACTCTCCCCCTCTGCACTGCATGAGTCTCGCGCCGTGCCACCCACCACCACAAGTAAATTCTCAACCTGTGGGAAGCACTAAGACATGATAAAATGGCCAACATTATGCATTGCATTTATTGCAAAGACTGCAGCCAACGCATGGCTGGGAACAGTGCCTGTGCTGTCAGCGCACTGACATTCTAAATTGAAATGCCTGAAACACTCGTCTTGTGACAGGTGCACAGCCGGCAAAGCAGCCTCGTCCCTGCGTTTCAGCGGCAAACCTAAACAATGACAATTCAGAACTGGACATAAAATTTAACTCTTCCTACTAACTCTAAGTTTCAGATCATGCCTATGAAAATGAATGAGATAATGCTTAATGTGTATTATTTAGCGCTGAAAGGTGTAATGAAAACATTTGGGTGTACCTTAATTATGTGCTAGTGAAAAGTGCAACCAGTGTAAAAACAAAAACGAAAAAGAAAACCAAAGATGTGGACTGCGTATTGTACTTAGCCACAGATGCTGACTGTCATAGCCATCTTTTTTTCCCAATCCGATCCCAGGCATTAAATATTCAGCCTCTGCCAATACCGATACCATTTTCCTACATAATACACACATCAGGTATTGCAGACTCTTGGATACTGTAACGACAAGAGGAGACAGGCCCTTCCGTGTTGACAAGCAAGAAAGAATTATGGGAATTTAGACAGAGTCTTTTCTGAAGCTTAATGACCCCTGGCCAGTGCACAACTTCAGAATCAAGCTGGGGCAGCTTAGATCCGTGTCCTTGTATTTTAGTATCATATGAAACAGTCTCCTGGTGCAGCTAGTTCCCTGGGCCATTGTGACAACGGATGTAAACAAATAGTTGGGTTTGGTTTCCTTCCAGTACTGATCAGTTAAAGATTTCCTTTGTTTAGGAAGCTGTGTGTTGCCTCATTCTGCTTTGGGACTGATGGCTGAATCTAGATTTTACTCCACCTTTCACTTTAAAATGCATAGAAACATGAAAAATGGGCATTTGATTGCACGACCACACTATAAAAGAAGCATTAATGCATTGTACACACACACAAACACGGATATGCTATTTATACACAAACACACACTGACTTTGTCCTTCTGTTTACCCATTTCTGTTTCCGTTTTTCTTTCTGAGACAAACACATTGATTGTGTCTCTTCCTTCTCAGCTGATCTCTGACAAACACACACACACACACACACGCATACGTCATGTTTTGATACGGTTTGGCCTTGTAGCTCAGTGAAACAGAGCCAGAAGAGGGGCTTCTGTTCTACTGATGAGACAGTAATTAGTACTAACTCCTAAGGGAGTGCAGATAGACTTCACACAGCTTGACACTCTCTCTCTCTCTCTCTTTCCCTGTCTGTCTCTCCGTCTCTCATCCTCCACTGCCATTAGCAGCAGCAGCAGCAGGTCTCTGCTTCTCGCTCATTCTCCAGCCTCATTATGAGCCGTCCAAACAAACGCGCTGCTTCCTCAAAATAGTCATCAGAAACAATCTGCCACATCCAGCCAACTTTGTCTGCCTTTGTTTGGCTTTGTCAAAACTTCCTCTGCATGCAGTTCTGTAAAGAAAAGACACAATATAGGGGGAGAAAAATCAAATAAAAAGGGAATACAGTACATGAAGGGAGGGTTTTGTTGTTGTTTTTGTTGATATATTTGTAGAAAATGCTCAGTATGGGTGTGTGTGACTTAGGAAACACTTCTGTGGAGTTGCTGTTTGCATCCTCCCCCCGACTCTTTTAGTTAGTTCGATTTTTAGAAAGAACACACACAGTGATGGACAGCATTTCCATAGAGATTATGCATTTTCATTAGCCAGTTAGACACTATGTCATGTGTGCTGCTTTGGTCCATGAGGGGATGGGCACTTGGGTGAAATGGCCAGAAAGATTCTGTTCGCTTCAGCAGTTTTGCTGGAATGATTGAAAGTGTGTGCGAGGGAGCGCAGTGCTGGGAATCTTGTATTGCTGTTTCAGGACTTTCTCAGACTAGAGACAGATAGTGTTTCAGGAGCCATTTTTCACTTTTTTTACTCCCAAGTTTTTGCTGGAGCCCTCAAGTATGTTTAAACTTTCGATTAAGATGCATTTCTGTGTGTCAGTGTGTGTTTTTTTTCTGTCTATAGCCTATGTATGTGTGGGTGTGAGTTAACATGGGTAAGTGGATAGACCTGCTGCTGAGTGTGTTAGGATTACCTGTTCAGATTAGCCCAGTTAACTCATTTATAAATGTAAAACCGAAACCCAGGATCACCTCTTCCTTTTAATAGGCTTTGAGTTGTTGTTGTAGGCAGATTTGATTTGACCTAGTGCAGAAAGCCACAACTGCTGATACATTTTACATAAGCGGCCCACTTCTAACTGCAAAAGAGAATGTGTAAGTAATATCTGTCTGCACTGTAGCTGATGTTTCTGTTTGGAAGTGATGATTTGTGTCATTTAAATCCAGGACAGGAAGAACAGACACTGTAACTAACAATGAAAACTACTAAATATCTGGGCAGCTGTGGCTCAGGTGGTAGAGCGGGTTGTCCACTCAAGGTTGGCGGTTCGATCCCCGGCCCCTCCACATGCTGAAGTGTCCTTGGGCAAGACTTTGAACCCAAAGTTGCTTCCAATGGTGGATTAGTGCCTTGCATGGCAGCTCTGTAGCCACTGGTGTGTGAATGTGTGAATGCGAAACACATTGTAAAGCGCTTTGGATACCACTAAGATAGAAAAAGGCGCTATATAAGTGCAGACCATTTACCATATACAGTGGTAATTACTGCACGTAAATACGCTGACCGTGAATAGTATTAAAAACAGGGACTTTTTTGAAGAACTTGGACTTTTTATGGTCACACAACAAAGTACCTTGGGCTAGACGCCTAGCGGTGGTGGGCTAACGCTAGTCGGTCATTCTTAGTTTCAAGAAATCCTCAGTATTGTAGCTTTACTGTTCCGTTTTTGTCTCAGTTACACACCATTTTATTCAAAATAAAGTTGTGCAAAAACAAAGCTAACTATGCTAATTATCCATTAGCAAAATGTGTTTGCTTAGTTCATCACTGCTAGTACAAAAAGTTCATGCAATTTATTACAAATAATTTTCTGCACCATAAACTTCTGTCTCATAACTCTCTATACAGTGTATTTTGTGAAAAAGTTTTTACAAAATAATAGCAGTGGAACAAAGCAGCTAACAAGCTACAGTAACTTAATCTATTTTGGACTCTCTTGCTATCCGTCCACCATCAGCAACATCAAGTTATTAGTCAGATTCTACGCAGAGGTTTCATACAGATTTATTGCCTCCCTAAGCAGATTGCTAAATTTATTTTGACTCAAAATTTTGGAGTTTTATATCCTGATTTGTTTCACCAAGAAATCCAAAGGGAGAGCTCCTGAGTTTAGAACTACAACTTCAAAGGCACACTGTCTTTTCAGGTTTGGGCCTGGAGTGTGGAAACATGCAACAAGTCCTGATCAGAGGGCTTAGAGACCTGCTTAGATGTAAGATCTAACGTCTGCAGGTACCTGAACAAGTAGAGCTCTAAAAATGAATCATGGATTCTGATATTTGATGGAGAGCTCATGTAAAGAAGCTACATTATCGCAGTTAGATGATGTGTTAAACCTTTGCAGCAGCATGCTGGACCATTTTCAGTCAGTGCTGGGGTGTTTAATTATACGGGTGAAAATGGGATTTGTATAGGATGAAATAAAAGACTTTTCACCACTTCAGATTGCTATACATGTGCTGCAGCTTTTCTTCTTCAGGTTGTTACTCAGTGTTTCCAGCGAGGTCTTGGCTCTGGACTCCTGTTGTTCTCCAACAATATCCCACTGTTTAATCCTTTTTTACGGTAGAGACAGCTCTACACTGGGTGAGCAGGCTGATGCTAATAAATTCACCCTTAACAAGGGTGTGATTAGCCTATTGATTTTTCTCTTCCAACTTCCTTGCAGCTGCAAAAATTGTCTTGCACGATTACATTTCTGTGACATAGCACACTGACACCATCAGCCTCAGATGCAAATGCGCTTGGATCTCCTTGCCCTTGAGCAGTGAAGGTCACACAGCATTTCTCGCCCCATTGTGTGTTCACAATACTATGACACGTACTGTCGTTTTCATTCATATTACCATATATACATTGCAGTAATGGTTTCTGTTTCTCTCCCTTGTTTGCCCCTCTGCAGACTGAAGAAGAAGTCTCAGTCGGTGGATATTGCCAGTCAAGGTTTCTCCCCGACTCTGGTGCCAGCCTCGCCCCTCAACAAGGCTGCACCACCTGTTGCCAAGACAACCACTGTCCTCGCAGTGCAGGAAAACAACACCACCAACTCCCAGCGCCGCAGTCCTCGGTGTGGTGAGCTGAAGAGAGGCTACACCATAGGTAAATGGCACAAGGGGCGGGGCTAATGTTTATCATATATATATTATAGCATAGGTAAATGACACAGGGGCGGGGCTAATATGATAAATTATGATGTGTGTATATATATATATATATGTGTGTGTATGTTTGTGGAGTTCATGCATTGTCTAAACTGTTGACACAAACTCCTCACACAGCCAAACTTCACTGCATCACACCACCACTGTCCCTCCTCGTCTCTCAACTTGTAATTCATTTCCTGCCTACAAATTCTCATTACGTGGCTCTGATGACATTTATTATTGTGATGAATCTTATTTCTGGCGGTGGCGGCGAGGGTGCAACCGTCTACTGTGGGGCTATTTCTGTGTCGGAGGCTAGGTTGCTACTATGAGAACTAAGTACACTTTAGGGAGCTGACTTCTCACAGATGATGAAATGACTCTAAGCTAAATGAATTCTAAACTGATGAATGCAATGCATCTCAGTTCACTTCACTGATGCGATTCAGTTAGCAAGCTGCTTGGGCCAAATTTGAAAAGAGGGAGTCGAGGGCGGGAATATGCAATGTTGCTGAAGGTTGCTGTGCTCTCATTTCTTATTACATTCTTTCTTTACTTCTTTACTCTGACTTTATTTGATATAGTATGTTGACATGCATGCATTACCCTGGTCTTATTTATTCCAAGTATAATGTTTTTCTTCATCTTTTATGCACCAAACTCTTGAGATTTTAGGATTGCAAAACCAAAGGCTTTTATTGACCATATGAGTTGTGCCACTTATTATTACAGCAAAAGGGGCATTAAACACATATATCATGCTAAATTTATGGTAACTGTGTGCAACAATATGACTAGAGAATTGTAGATTGATGTTGCATTACAGCAATTTTTAAATAGCTTTTTGGGGGTGTAGATGGAGCATATATACATGATGAAATTCCAATTTAGTGTGGAGAAATGATTTAACAGACCTGAAAGGGGATGATCTGAGATAACTGGTTTAATTCCTGACTTAGTTGCAGTATAGAAAGTGGAGTTAGACTGCCGTGAAAACACACGGAGTCTGTGAGAGAGAATATGAGAGGGTACAAAGAAGATATGAAAGCAAATAATGAAGGAAGTTAAACTTAGCTCTGACATTTGAATACCTCCATGTCTGGCCCTTTATTGGCTGCGCTGAGGTGTGGACACTGATTGTCTCCACGGAACTTTGCCTATCTGGGCTGATTAAGTGACTTCAATTAGGTAAAGATCCGATGCTGTCTTTACGTTATGGGCTGTTCCACCCTGTTTTTACAAGCCAGTGGCTGTAAAAATCACCAGTTTGTATCTGCGAATGATAAAAATGAGAAAAACTCTGTGTTTTCCCAGCAGACAGGCTGTCCTTATGCCATTCCCTCTCTCAGTATAATTAATTAAATAAGTCCAGTTTTTCATGAAGGCTGATGATTTGTGTTTTGACAGAAAAGCATGAATTTATTTGCATCAATTTAACTCACCGCTTTGATAGTTATCGTATATCGTCCATTTCGATATAACAAATGTTACTATGTGGGTAAAGTTTCCCTGAGCTCATTTTCTCAGTTGAAAGAATCCATTTGAAGTTGCTTCCTGTGACTCTGATGAACTGGAAGTGTGCAGCAAATTCAGCACTAACCTTCATCACCAGTGCGATGCGCATTTCACACCACTTTCACCTCCCCTTTTACTACGTATGTGTTACTGCTTTTAATATCTCCTTCTCACTGGGAAACAGCAACAGCTACCCCCATCAGTCAGGAAAGGATGTCTGCTGGTTTTGTATGCTAAAAATAATGAATTCAGTGAGCTCTCAGCAGTTTATCGATGAAGACCTCAAGCCAGAAGAAATCAGGTCTTCAAATTCTTAAGTGGTCTGAAAATAAAAACTCAAAATTTTAGGTTGAATTAACTTGAAATTGTAAAACTCGTGTATTTACGTGAAGTTAATGGAAAAAGTAAGCTGCTTCCTCAACATGTTTTTATGATGGTCGACTGTTTAGTTGCTGCAAGTGGATATTTATTGCGAGTCTGGATAGTTTGGCAGCAAAACATGTAGTGTCAATCAAGATATTTCTGATATATTTGGTGTTTGGTTTGCCAAATACGTACATTAAAAATGGTTCCTCATGATGTTGAGACAAGAGGAATCCAGTCGTAGTTACATGTCCTTCCAATCCAATTCTAAGCTAGTTATATAGAGATGTTATTTCTAGGTGACAGTTGAATAAACTGAGCTGTGAGTATGAAAGCAGTCTTCCTCACTTACTCACAGATTTACACAAAAATACCATCTCACTTTAAATTGAACAGCATACTTAACACACCATAGCACTTAGCGATAATGTGGCTGCTTTGTACTTATAGGAGCAAACGGCCATCTTCATGCTGATCGAAAAGCTCGCTTGCCATTTGACACCCTTGCAGCTCTCTTATTGGAGCTCTTGCAGAATTTCCTTGAGCGTACACAGTCTGTGATTAGTCGTGTAGATCAGTGCAGCAGCTTCAAACCTTGCTTCAGTGTCCTCTGCTGGGAGAGGGCAGCGTGGGGATCATGTCACTGGGGTTACAGCGCGTCGCTCGGTAGGCAGGAGTTGGGTGATGGCGTGTCTGCTGGTGTCACACGCCGGTGAGCTTTCTACAGAGTCATCAGGCATCGACTCCTCGCTCCTGCAGGCCAAACATCGAGCGGAGAACGGATTGATCTGCAGTGGTCCGTATCAGCTCGGTCGGCGATAATCAATAAAGGAAACTGTGGGATAAAAGCTTGGCAGGACAGGTGGAGTGACTGTTGATATTTCAGCCCGCTCTTATCATCCATTACCCGTTCAACGGCAACCGTGGGCTCTTTTTAAAAAGCACAGGGTCGGAAGTCACAGTCGTTCAGCCATTAAATGAAACGCGACTGTGACTTATTGTGCTTTTACGGCTTTTAACTACAAAGTAACAAATTGAACAAGCCTCTAAAGCATGAGTCATAGCAGTTAATCATTCGCTCTGGCTAGCGTTGGCCTAGATAAACCGCCATCAGATAAAGGCCTGAGTTTCCACCGCACGACTACAGGAATAGTGCATCTGTCAGTCACTTGCACTGTTGCATCACATAATGAGACGTTGATTAATGACTGTCCCGTCTATGGAGATGATGCAGTAAGTGCAGCCTTGTGGCATTTTTAGATAGTCAAACCCAGGCCAGGCTGCTCCTACAGGGCTGATCATGCTAATTTATTCTAATGGGATAGTAATAATGTGGCAGGCAGCTTGCTGTGCTTGTCTGCCAGGCTTCAGACAGACCTGTCATTAGAGGCACATAGCACATTCACAAAAGACATTTTAATAACCCGACCAATGAGCCTCCCACCAGGGCGACGCCACCTCTGACGAGAAGCGGTGATTGATACACGGATGGTGTTCTTCCATTAATAGTGCCGCAGTCATTGCAGCGTCCTTTAGCTCTGAATGAGGAGACGCAGCATCTAAATGAGTTGATGTTGATGGGAGTCAGTCGTTGCTCGTGGTGGGGTCAGCAAAGCAAAAAGGAAAGAGGTATCATCTTTAAAAGGATGTACGGGGCAATCAAGGACCACTTCACAAGCAGAGAGAAGAAGAGTGGGAACAGAAATGAGAGTGGAGGGAAAAGAAGGAAGTGGAAGGCGCATGAGAAAAAAAAGGCAAAGATCAGGAAAGGATAGGAGAGGGAATGATGGGGGAAAAGAGTATAACAAAAAACAGAAAAGACCTGAAAGGAAAGGAGACAAGTCAAAACGAATGGGGATAAAGAGGGGAGTCAAAGGTAGGAAAGGAAATGGGAAGAAACAAAAAGAAACTGAATCAAAGCAAAGGATATGGATGCAAATGAAAGGAGATATGATAACATTTTGGGGAAGGGATAGGGAAAGGAAAGGGAAAATAGAAGCAAGGCCAAATAATAGTAAAGGAGGAAAGAAATTAATAGGAGGAAAGACAGAAGGAAAGGGAAGTAAAAGGAGAGCATTAAAGGACAAGAAATGAGAGGGATTAAAAGAAAAGGAAAGGAAAGTTGAGAAAAAAGGAAAAGAAAAAGACAAAAAGAAAGGAAAGGAAAGGAAATCAAATAGGGCAGAGGAAATTAGACATAAAAAAATTAATGAATGAGTAAATGAAAAAGTAAAGAAAATAAGCAGGTAGGAAAACCGATGAAAGGAAACTTGATTGAGATGAGGGTAAAGCAGGTAGGGGAAAAGAGAGGAGAGAAAAGGAAAGGAAAAGGAAAGGAAAGGCAGGGACAAAGGAAAAAGGAGAGAAGAGGAAAGATAAGGGAGGTAAAGAGAAGATAGGATTGAAAAGAAAGGAAAGTGAAGGACAACAATGGGAGGTAGAGGAGAAAGGAGGAAATTAAAGGAAAGGTATTGAGAGGGTTCAGGAGGAAAAGATGGCAAAGACAGGAAGGAAAGAAAGGAAAAGAAAGGCGAGGAGAGGCAAGAAAAGAGGGCTAAGGAGAAGGAAGGAAAAGAGATGTAAAGGACTGGCGAGGAAAGCAGTAGAAAGGAAAAGAAAGGCTCCTGAGGGGGTGCGACACTTGACACCAGCTCTCCCTCGACTCCCAGCGTCTCTGTCTGACAGCCTCCGATTCCCACCGCCATGTCTGACCTTTACATCATTATAGCCAGCCTTTAGCCCACACTCCGAGGCTCGCTGAGCTCTGCTTGGTAATAGAACGCCAAACAGGAGATGAACCGAATGTCTCCACAGCTGTAGACTCATTAAGCATGACTTACAGTGTTCCTACAACAAGTGCATGGGAAAACTGTTTCATCGCACTGTGCTCTTATTGCTGTACAAGTGCCATTCTGTCTCTTTATTTGCCAGGGCTGACTCATGCTCTCCGTGCCTATATACAGCACATGTGGGTCTGCTTCTGCGTGTTTATGCCGTCTAAAGTTAACTATGGAAGCAGATTACAGCTGTTGGGTAAAGCACTCGCCGGCAGGAGATGTGCCTCCGTCCCCCCAGCAGACGTCTTAGTATGGGTGCAAAGGGAGAGCCTTCACAGCATGTCACTGCAGCTAATGGCTTCTGAGAGGAGAGCCGCATCCCCCCTATACCGCCCCCCATTCGGCTTTTTTCTGCCTTTTTTTTCTATCATTTTGTTCTCCAGTACAATCCTCTCCTCCCTCACCCATTCCTCCCCCACTTTCCATCTCTCACTCTCTCCATCTTCACACTCTCTGGCTTGTTATCCTCTAATGTATTTCCTGTGTGTCTGACCGGGAGGTACAGGCAAAAGGGTAATCTGTCTCAAGGACAGACGGACAGCAACAGCAGATTGCTACTAACTGTGGCACCAACCTTGGCTGCGGCGCTGAGGAGAGGCGTTTTATCATGTTATTCTCCTGTTGGACTCATTTCCACACTCGAGAGGCGGCAGAACTCTCACTTCTGCATATATGCACACAAGGCTGACCCGACCATTGGCAACGGTAAACACAATATGGCATTTTCATAAAGGGTTTGACCTGTTTCTTTTAAAGGCAAATGCCCAGAATGATCCGAAAAACAAATATTTTTTTATGATCTTCCATCAAGATGTTTTATATTTGCAGCGGAGTCTTTAAATTTTATCGTTTTTAGGCTGCTAAATTCCTAACTAGTAAAACATTGACTGCGCAATATCAAATTTTTATTGAAAGAGCACTATCAGACTTGTATATTGGAAAACTAATCATTCAGGCCTTATTTTGAAGTCTCATCAGGATCCAACATTAATAATTTCCTTTTAACAAGGGAAATCGTGTGTGTGTGTGAAATTATTCTAGCACTGCCGTTCTTTGCTACCTCAGTGTGTGCGTGTCTTGCAGGCAGAAACAGAGGCCTGACTCTGCTAACACAGCATTGTATCTACAGCAGCTGACACAGGAAATGCTAATAAACACGTGCCGGCGTACCCTAACACCCAGAGAGCGACGGTCCCTGCCACCGCCACCTTCTGACTGATTATTCCCCTGTTAGTTATTCATTGGATTTCCACTGCAGGGTCGAAGAGGGGAGGAACGGGTGCAGGGGGGGCTGGCAACACACTAACCCGCTGCAGGCTCCCACCAAGCACTGCTTAATGTGCAGTTTCATGAAAGGGAGTGGCCGGAATACCATTAGCAGCCATTCGATGGATCGAAGGAAGTGTCAGGTTGGGTGTTAAGTCTCTGCCCTGTTGCTCCTTTACTTCGGATACTTGTGTGTTTGTTTGAGCGTACAAGCACAGCTGCAGCACTTGTCCTTGGAAACAGCACTTTCCAGTCCCCGGCAGCAGCTGCATAGATATGGCAGGAGGAGCTAATCACTACGGCAGTTGACAGTTATAGCCAGCGCCGCAGGCGGTACACCCATGTTGCTCTCTTTCTGTGTTTGATGTAATTGTCTCAGGTGGCACATCTCTTGTGTTTACACATCCGGATTGTAGCCAGGGGTAGCAATTACGCACAAGCCTCTGTGAGACATCCCTCTGCTTTTTTCTCTATGGAAATGGGACAACTTTTATATCTATGACCACTTTCAAAGGAAATGGAAATGATGTGCTACACCGTTCTCTGCATGATTTGAATTTCTGCTTATTACTTTAGTTTGATGATCAAATTACAGGAAGAGGCTTGGAATTTATGTGACTGCTGCCATTCATTTTTAGGAGTCAGATGCCCTCCATGATCTTCTTGTAGGAATGTCATCAAGGTTTTTGTTTTTTGCTCTGAGTTGTTTAATATTTTGTATCTGCCGATACCTAACACCGTTTTCCGAGATAATACACACTTCAAGTTTTGTAAACTAGCAGTAGACCCTGATTGCACCGCCAAGTGGAGGGTTTTACTGGTTAATACTGAAGTGAGCTGAGGAGGCCGTCACTTTTGTGTTAACAAGCAAAGAGCGTTGTGGGAGTTTAGCAAGTCAAGGAGCGCCATGACAAAGACAAAGGCCAGCAGATAAGTGCTATATTTGGCTGGGATAATTTCAGGTTGGGCGCTGGGCATGTGCATCTCTTTGTGTTTGTTTGGCCTAATTAGAACCACTGCTAAAGTCTGTGAATGAATTCAAAGGTCATGACCCATTCATCGTGGGTGTTTCCCACCCACTGATCACCCGTCACAAAGATTCTAGTGAGTTACATGTTTGTGACCCCTGTTTAGCCCCCTACACAGTAGCTACTAATGTGTTCACATTTCTCATCCACAGTGACGTTCATCCTTTGTCTGTTTTGGAATAATTAGCCTATGCTACAAGGCAAAGACCACATTCTGATGCAGACAGGTTGTGTCCTGCACTGTGCAATTTCCTTTCATCTCACATGAACCTATGAAACTAGCAATTATAACTAGTGATAATAGTAAGGTTCATTATCGAGGCCAATCCATTTTAAGCAGCTGAAACGAAGCCAATCAAATTCTGATTGTTTCTTTTTAGAACTTGTGCTGTGTGTTGTCCACCTTAGCCTGCTAGTGTTGCTGCTGCCCAACTTGATGACAGACGGCTCAGCACAGTAGCATTTCACATGTTCGGATGTGAGAGTAAAAATTACGATGTGCGAATCTGATGGGTCGGGTGTAAGATGCTTAGCTTTACTGGCTATTTTGTAAGTTTTTGCTGCCGTATTGCAATGTAAGTTCCTCTGCAACTCAAAATGCATTTTCCCCATAGGCCACCATTATACAACACATCTGCATAATTGCAAAATGCCTGATTTTTTTCTCTCTCTCTCTCTCTCTATTGTGAACTTTAAATCCTTGGAGGGTTTATATATGTAAAAATACTAAGCACTAATGTGTGTACATCTGTAGTGGGCAGCAAAATACAGAAGCTGTGACGCTGATATCCATACCTTTGAATTGTCACCCACAAATGGCAGATTGTCTTATTTTTGGTAACTAATAGGTGCCATTATACCTGGTTTGGTTGTAATGCCACTTTAACGTTGTCGTATTGTATTGTTGTTACTTTTACATAGTGTTGAGGACAGCAGTTGTCCAGTTGAGTAACAGGGCATGTCAATAGATTGTACTAGGAGGACTAGTATATATCTTTTATTCCGCCCACCAGTGTGATAGCTGTTGGAGCGATTGATTTACATCTTCTGTATAGATCTGTGGTTGGAAGTGTTAATTTTATGTAAAGTTGAAAGAAAACCATTCTGACAATTCCCTGTAGAACTTTAAAAAGGAAAGAAAGTTTGGCAAACATTGTTTTAGTGGAAGTGTACCGCTGACTTTATCCTCTTCAACATGAATCTTAACATTCAGACCAGATGAAGAGAATTACCCCGTCGCCTCAGCCTATGTGGGATGCAGACTGTAAGGACAAAGGAGGACACTTCTTTGTTTTCAAATCCACCTTAAGTACGAGTCACCGCCATGTTGTGCATCAGTGTCGAACCTCAACATGCTCTACCCTGAGTGAATGAGCGGGAGCGGCGGAGGGGTGGGGGGAGCGCTGGTGAGAGAGACTAACTGTAAAAAGTGAGGGGAGAGAGAGTAAGAGCTATCGGTCACGCTCTGACAGCAGCACCCACAGCCATGCCACGGTGCCTTTGCCAGCAGTGCTGCTTGTGTGCGCCGAGATAAGCCCGAGCCTTCTTGCCTTGGCGGTATAGGCTGGTCACGTAGCACCAGAAGGCAGCTTAGCCCCGCCGCAAATCCAATGGAGGGTCTCACCCGCTCTTCCTTTTGCATCCTCCCACGCAGGCTTCCTTCCTCGCTCCCCGTCTCTTCCGTTTTTGTCGACGTCTCCGGTTTTACCTTGCCTCTGCGTCTCCATGACTGCTTGACACTGCATGTTCACTAGGGAGACTGAGCAACCACTTAATGAGCAGCAGCATGCAGGAGGCCGCGACAGTGGAGGTCATGCAGATGTTTGGAGAGCTTAAGCTAGAATTGGGAAAACAAAGGTCAGCCATTTGTAGCATGTGGAGCTTCAAATCGATTTTTTTTTTCTCTGTCTGGCTCCTCAGATTTGTGGATTTTCTTCCTTTCTTTGTCATGTATTTTTATAAACTGATTCTCTTTAGGTTTTGGACTTTGGCCTAGACAAAACAAGACATTTAAATATACAATAGATCAATTGATGACCTAAGTAATTCTGCGTCATCACCCTGTTAAACTGTATAGCCACGTCATACTGAACAGCACAGTACTGGATGTATATACCAAGGTTTAAAGTGAGGATGTGCAGCTTTATGAATCACACACACATATCAGCTTACTTAATAATGCCTTTAAATATTAAAATCAGCTCCTTTGTAGCAGTATACATCTAACATGTGCGAAAAGTAATTCCATTGAACTTTCAATGCTAACACAAATGTTCACCCTCATGTTAAATTAATGCAAGGCATCATACTAAGATGTGTTTATTGTCAATATGATCACACTGAAGTCTTGAAATTTGACTTCTATGATAGTAAAAAACTGTTTGTCGGCTCAGAATATTTATAGAAATGATCTGCGTGAATTTGGCCCCCCCACACACTCAGTAGTCCCTGCACGCGCTATGGGGTTAAGGCGTTTTGGGTAATACTGTGCAAGAACCACCCCAGTTAATCCTGTGAAAGTGGTGCTGCCCACAGGGTAGCGCCGTCTACACTGTGCGTTGATAAGAAAAGCCTGACAACAACCTGCCTCCAGGGCTGCATTTACACTCAACAGCACCGGAGGCAGTCAAATCACACTGTTCTTGCAAACCTTAATTGGAATATCTGATACGTCTGGATTTTCTTCCTGTCTGCAAACAACAAAGCAGCGATTTGTTTTGTTCAGGTGCTGCTCGTGTTTGCGTCTGCGGTGCGTTGCAGGTTGGTGCAGATGCATCCCGGTGTGCACGAGGCAGACGGGAGCGTCCTGGTTGTCGGCATTTAGATGCGTCTTCATACTCAGCCCAGTTTAAGAGCCACTGCGATGTGAAAGGAGGTGGACGGGCATGTACTAACACACTCATACACACTGTATAGCAACCCGGGAGGGCTCGGAAACCATTTCCACAAAGGTTAATAGTATGCTTTACTCATCCCCAGACAGCAATGGAGCAGCTTTGACGCTAACTTGGTTACAGGCAGAGAATGTCACCTCTGTTTTGCCAGGTTTTGACTTTTTACTCTCTGCTTATTATTCTCTGAGCCCCCTCCATGTTCTAATCCAGACCAGACTAGCTGCGCCATGGAATTAATCACCGCTCCGTGGTGCCGTCTGAAACTTTTCTTTTTTATCCTGACTGCAAATAATAAGAGATAATAGGTGATTCGAATATAAACAGCATGACTCTGAAGACTCTTTTTGACATGAGGTGGGTAGTTGTATTTAAAAAGCCTGACAAAAAGGCTCACTGACTGATGTATGCAGACCTTGTTTTCATTTGTCCCCCCAGAGAGCATGAAAGAGCACATGGTAGTCTGTGGTTCCATCAATCTCACACTAACGAGGCTGCATCCGGAGGAGAATCTTAAATGGATTAGAGTTAGCATGCGCTTAGTCCAAAGTCTCTTCATATGTTTTGAGAAGGAGGCTTTATTTTGTAATGCTCAATTTTCAGACAGGAGTAGTCGCTGCTGCCTCAGGTACTTAGAGCAAATCGATCAGCAAAGATGCAATGAATTTACAGTAGAGGTCAAGATTTGTGTTTGCCGTGGATGGACTTATGCATGCAAGACACATGCACCTGGGATAAAAGAATCACTCATCCTCGGGCTGTCTCAATGTCATGAAGATCAGTATGATGTTAGCCCTGCCACAAATGCCCTTTTATATATTTGTCTGACATTTGTCATTTCTAAATGTCCCCCGAGACGAGCCATGTAGTCCTTAAATCAATTCTGTGCTTTTAAGCGGCCCTTGTGTCCTTTGTGTTCTCAAAAGGGAGCGATATTAGATGGACTTCAAGTGCGCTTTACATGCACTCATTTCAAGGGCACCAAATGTAGATTTCTATCCACAGCATCCTATGCTGTCATATGTATGAGTCAACACTGTGCAAATCTAAATCGCTATACTCACTCACAGCTTTGCCAGAAGCGAAAGCCACAGAGATTTGTAGCAACCAAAGCCGCTTTTTTTAACTTTAGAAAGCAACAAAAACATTAACACTTTGTTCAGTAGTGCAAGAAAAGCAGTGTAAGGAAAGGGGCTGAATTTACTGCGGTGCTACTGTAAAAGATCTGTGGGTCAGATTTATTGGCCTGCCGGTGTAATTACGTTGACCGGGAGTCTCTTGGTGGCCCTCTTCTCGTTGGGCTCAATTTATAAATGCCACAGAGCTAGTAATTCCACTGTTTCCCCACTTAGTTTGGAAAGGGCTCTAGCCATCCTCTGGCTAGGATTGATTACATATAGCTCAAATGAAGAGTAAGCAGTTTTCCACTGTCGGACGCCAGGACCAGCCTTTGCTATTGATTCATTTTACAGCAGAGGGAAAATAAGATCTGCCACTTCACATAACTGTTGATATTTGTTTCCTTTTTGCCCATGAATTTATGGGCTCCTCTTATTTAAAAAATAGCTCTATTTTGCCTGTATCTATTGCACATGCAAGAAAAAGGAAGAAACCTTGTTAATGCAATGTCATCGGGTGCAAAGCATTATTAGTCAGTGCCTTTAAGGAGCCGGCGAACCATTACACAGTTATAGATGGCATTTACATAACAGCTAATTGAATTTAAAGAGACTCTTGAATCTGATTAGATGGATTCTAAAAGCAGACTCCTGCCTAAGTGCCACAAGTTGTGTTAATGTGGATCCTTAATTGTATTAATTATCAAAAAACACAGTATCAGAGCTGTGTTAAGTTACTGCTGCAGCTTCACATTAAGACTGTTTAGGTGGTTTTATTGTGAAACAGTCATCGGGAAGTTTTTTTTATCCTCATAATCCACTCTGGACATAATCATTGTTTTTGCTTCAAAACAAGACATTTGCCGTTCAGTTTTCGGTTTGTCTTTGTGTCAAAACTATCGGAAAACTGCTATAAAGAAAGTCAGAGGTTAAAAGGTTCTGTCGGAATACGTTCTGAGATTTTAAAAAAAAAAAAGTGTTGAATATTTCAAGGGTAATCAAATAATGTTGACTGCTGAGACTTGATAAAAAGAAAAAAAGAGGAAAAAGTGTTTTCATTTCCATATTTTTACATAAGTATGCTGAAAGAGGCATGCTCTGAGTGCTTTTGGGTTTAATTTTTGTAGCATCCATTGTCCTTGTAGGTTTTACCCAGTCTGTGAATATGATGACAAAAGATGGAAGAGTTGGATCTAGGCCAAAATGGTCGGAGTTGAGCTTCAAGCGTCTTTTCGATTCATCCACATCCACCTTGAGCTCGGCCTCTGTCCCTCCTTACCCTCCTCCGGTTCTTCTTATTAGAATGTGGACGACTTTGTGTTGTACATGCTTCTGGGGCCACGGTTGCTATGCATCAGTTTATCCAAGAGGAAGAATAGCTGGAGGACAGGATTTAGCCGGCCAGTGGAGTGCGCTGTCTTCTCCACACGGGTCATTGCTCTGGACATTCACTGGATGGCAGGGCTCTGGAAAACTGTCACAAAGAAGCGCAGCAGCAGAAGCTACATACATCAGGTTTTGAATGCCTCCTTCCTCCCCCCCTCCACTGCGGCTGCACAAACTACTGGAAATACAACAGCGGAGAACAACAAGCCTGAAAGAACAAACTTGTTATGAAAACAGGCTTTAAAATGAATGTTGTCATTGGAAAATTAAATTTGATTCAGTTAAATTGCAGTGGCTTATGTGGGATAAGTGTGTTATCTTTGTTTTGCTATTGGTTCATCTGAAATTAGTTTACGCCCTTAATTCTGAAGCAATTTGTTATTTTATTATAATGCATTTTTGCGGAGAAATAAAAACCTGATTGGATTACATAGACAACACATTCATCATAGTGTGTAGTGGATGCTGGGTCATGGCTGCCTGCCCTCCCTGCTGTTTCTATGTGAGGCCTTGGGTATGATATCAGTCTTTTGTTCAGACATGACAAAGCACAGGCTGTGGACATTAATCTACCATGCCGGCCTGATTGACACATGTTGTGATGTCATCCGTTTCCAAGCACACGGAAAGTCATGCCTTCAACACTGAACCATAAGATGCTGTACATCTGCTGCATAGCTAAACTCCAAGAGATGTCATATAGCTAATGTCCAAACTGTTCACATATACAAAAATAGCATTTTATGATGCATGAATAATTACACAAACTCCAGAAACATTCCTAGCAAATAGACTTATTATTTTAATAGCAATAGTAAGATGAGAAAATTGATACCAACTGACCTTTTTTTCATGGCAGACATTTTTAGGCACTTTTAACAACTCAATTCCACTAAGTGTCCCAGAGATAATGAAAATAATAGCTTCCATTTATATAGCAGCTTTTAAGGGACCCAGTTACACATATGGAGAGAACAAATAGCAAAAGAACAGAAAATAATGTTGGTAATGCTTGCCAGAGAAACGGCATTAGCTAAGACCAAAATGGTTTCTAGGAGTTAGCTGTGCTAGTGGGCTAACATGGACAATATCAAGACACTGGAGCTCACTTACCTTAATAGCATGTGTTAATTTTTAATGTAATTAGCAACACTTCTGTTTTTCCAAAACACTAAAATGCCTGCTGTGATAAAAGTCTAAGCTAGCCTCTGCTCCGCTAGCCTCAGTAACTTAACATAATCTTGAATTCAGCAGTTTATTCGTCTTTTTAAAAAGAGATAAAAGTTTACTGTCTGGACTCACACGACTCTCAGTCCACTACAGTATTCGCTAATTAGTTTGTGAGCGCAGAACAAACAACAGCTTTCATGAAATTTCTACTTTTCGCTTTGTAATTTATGCTAGGATCTTCCTTAGTGTCTAGTTCTCTGAGCTAGCAGTAGCCTCGTCACTCGTTTTTGGACTCTGGTGGTCATTAAATGCTACAAAAAACCCTAAGGTATGTTATCTTGCCTTTGAAAAACCTATTGACATGCTCTGAAACATACTCATCAAAAGACTATTCTAAGACTGGACTTAGTTGTTAGCTTATTTGAAAATATTAATGAGATTTTGAATGAGGTTTTGTTCATTTCCCATCTGTGTGTGAGTGGAGCTAGAGTCGGGCTGTTGTTAGCCTAGCTTAGCATGAAGTTCCTATCTTGGTTGCCAGAGGGAAAAAGCTAGCCTAGCTCTGTCTGAAATGTCTTTAAAGTTCACTGGTTAAAGTGTTTTGTTTTGCTAATTTAAACAGTATAAACACATGTGAAAATGACCATTTAGAGTGACTTATATACTTCTCAGAAATTCTGAAAGTATTTTTTCACTTTGGAAAGAGTAACATTAGTTGCTTCCACTTGCTTTCAGCTTGTCTTTGTGCTAAGCTAAGCTAACCACATCCCTTCTCTACTGACGGACATCTGCCTCTTCTCCTTTACTCCTTTTTTGTCCCATTTCTCATTCCATTTCTTTGATTTTAACAGACTTCACTGACTCCTGCTCTCTTACTCCATGTACAAAAAAAATCTTGTTACAAAGAAAAAAAAGGGACATTTTGAAAGCATCCAAGTTATTGAAAAGGTACGATCGTATCAAAGTTAGAAAAAGAAAATCCCAAGCTCAACTTTCCTTCATGTTGTAAAAATCTATGCTGTTAATGTCAGATCGTAGTATCACATAAACATGCCAATTTGAGTTTTCATATTTGTTAGAAAAGACTGAAGCAAAAAAAAGCTGTAAATAGTGTGATGGAAGAAAGAAACAGAGTAGCCCCCTAGCTACATCATAACCCCCGTATTGATCGACTGACATCATATTTGACTTTAGTATGTTTCATTAACAGCCAGTGTGACTCTTATTAATGAGTCCTGCACGGTTAATTACGTCTTCATTGGGTCTTAATTCACTGATGTTACTGCTGTGGACGCATCCAAAAGGTTGCATCCATTTAACCGCACTAACATCTCGCACCTCGAATGATGCAATATGTCCCCAGCTCGTAATTTAACCAACAAATTATCCATCTACTGCATCTCCTGGGGGTAGAGATTCATTATCCAATTTAGCACACTTGTGGAACGAGCGAAATCAAGTGATAGATGCACAGTGTCCGGGGTGACGACAGTTTTACAGCAGACAGAGAGAGCTCAGAACCTCTTAGCATCTTTGTCGGATTTAAGATGTCCATTTGGCTCTTAATTTCCTCCCATCCCACGGCGCATTGCTGTATCTGGTCGCAGTTTGATTCTAATGCCCGTCCAGGGCAAAGAGGCTTATGTAGAGCAATCTTTGTACTTTTGTTGTAGCTGAGTGATTCATGGGGCTTTTTAGGGTAATGATGAAATATATGACTGTGTCTGAGTTTAAAAGAAAGCAATTAACTCCTTCTGAAGAGTTCAACACAGATAATAAAGTGGACACTGACATAACTGAGCATTTGTTTAGTTTATTTGCCTGGCAGCGCCTCGGCGTTGTAGGTCTTCTTATTGTCTCCCTGTCAGGTTTATTGTGGGCTCAACCTTCAGTGCAAGGCTGAGCTTTATTATTTTAATAAATTGCCCTGTATGAAGTGAGCAGCGGTGCATGTCTGATGCATGTCCCTTCCCTTTCCCATCCTCCCTCATCCTCTCCTTCCCTCTCATCCACCACCGTCCTGTTTTCCCTCCCGCCTTCCCTCTTTCTGTGTTCTTCTTCTGCACCTATAATTAAGCATCTTCTGGAGGCTGTCAAGCTTCCCGTCATCATGAACAGCTCTCTGGCTAGGGAATAAAAATGAAATGCACGCACTAAGAGAGAAGAGGCAGATGAAAAGATTGAAGCAGCGAGCGCTTCCCCTCAGCAGACGGATATGCTCTTCCCGGCAAAGCCAGTGGTCATCCGTCGCTGGGGCCACCCAGCCTCTCGGGCCGACTTCAGACAGCGCAGACACCCACAGAGGATAGATGACCGTGAGCGGGGGCAGTGGAAGTAGCGGTGAAAGATAGCCCGCTCTGACGCCACCGCTCATCGATCACCACTAGCCACCCTGTAGAACTGTCTTGAGAGAGGAGCCAGGCAATAACAGTGGGTTGAATTGTAGCGGCGGTGGGGTCAGTGTCAGGCTGGATGGCACAACAACACCTCTGCCGTCACCTCCTTGTTTCCTGTCTCAGCTAGAGGCGTTGAGCTAAAGTACACATGCTGATTTCCACACTCTGACATCATGTATTGGACTGAATGTGGAGACTTACTTCACCCTGCAATTAGTCCTTATTCCATTTTTCACTTTGCTAATGGCAACAAAAGATCCACTTTTTGTTGACATATTTGGCTCCTGTGGTAACAAATCTGTCTTAAGAAGAGGAGAAACTCTTGGTCAGGGTTTCCTGAATTAGATAAAGGGAAAAACCCAAATGCATAAAAGAACACAATTGCCTGTGACAAGCGGCTTATCTTCTAAAATTAGGACAGTGTTTTTTTTTTCTCTCAGGCTCTATTTTTCTCACATGGCAGTGGAGTGTTGTGGTAACTTTGTCAGTGCTGTTATAAGCAGTTCTTTGGAAAGCTAAAGGCCAGTTTCAGCATTGAACCATAACCATGCACAGGATGGGAGGTTGCCCTGGATATGATTGGTTACTCCCTATCTTGTTTTCTACAGACTACGGCCTCGCCGTGATTTGTCAGAAAATTCTGAACACTTTCAGTGGGAGTTCTTTCGTGACCTTGAAAGAACATTTGTCAACAGATGGTTAAAATTACCCTTTGAGTCTCCTCACAGCAGATGACTGATACTCAGTTGTCATCAAGGGTGCTTTGATGGAATTGTGAGTCATCTCAGTCTTTCTTTGCAGCATTTTTTTTAGTATTTTAAACCAATTTTTAAGATTATTTACCATACCTTAACTGGATACAATCACTAACAGAGACTGAAAACATGTTGGGGAAGAGGTATGAACTAAATATGAGCTACCTCTGTTGGTCCTGGGTTTAAATTACTTTACATCACATAGTTTGTCATTTGTCATTTCAAGCATCCTAATTCAGGAGATCAGGTGAATTAGTATGCTTGAAGTGACAACACTGACTTTTTGTTGGTGTTGCATTTTCTTACCATTGACCCATTGCATGCTGGGATAGATGCCACCTTCCCTTTGCCTCTGAAGTGAAATGATGGAGGCTTTTGAATTTATTGAATTCACCTCACTGAGGCTTTGCAAGTTAATAATCACATCATTAAAATTTTTGAAATGCTCATACATGTCAACTCATGTGTAATGTGCGTAAGTGATAGTTTTTTTTTTCACCCATTTAAATGCTCATGGAAGTCTACAAAAGATCACACAGGTGCTTTGACACTCAAGCATGATACGGAAAGACTGCATTTAGGTCTGACACTGTCCAATAATCCATAATAAAGAAGACGTGGAAAACCACTTTAGTTTTTTGAACCCCAGTGAAATGAATGTTATTGATTGAATATTCTCTGTGATAAATATCAATAGACGAATCAATTTTCTAATCCACGTTCGATCAGCTGCAACACCAGCAGTGTAAAATGGACTTGGCAGCAAATGAGGACCAAAACATGTCTGTGCATTTTCTGCATCAACAACTGAATGCATGGAGGTTCGCGTGGCAAAACAATGCACACTGCTGTACCTGAGTCTGTATCATTCCTCTCTGGAGCAGGTTAGCTGTGCAGCATATGTTACCATGGTGATCGAAAGAGAGCCGGTTTTAATTACAGTGAAAACTCCAACTTTAGGCTCAGCATACCCTTCTAACCCATTTATCCTGCTTTGTACTACACCTCTCTGTACAGAATACTTAGATAAACAACAGAAAGCTAGCCACAGGCCTCGTTTATCTACTGAGAGAGAAACCTACAGTACTGGATGGCAAGTTAAATAACAAATATACACTCAAAACCCACATTAATATAAAAAGGTCCATTTGTGGTTGCAGCTGCTGCACATATCTCCCCTGAAGAACCCACAGCAAAGCCAGCCACTTCCCTCAGCTTCTAATCTTCGTGCTATGCTAGGTTAATGGCTGGTTTCAGCTCCATAGGCTTGAGAGTGGCGTCGGTTTTCTCATCTCGCTCTCAGGAGACTCTGTTTTACATATTCTAGTGAGAGCAAATGAGCGCATTTCCCAAAATGTTGAACCATTCTTTTAACCAGCCAGTTAGCAGCAGAATGGCTTTTTTTCTCACTTTAAACGCACAGTTACTCATCTCTGCTTGAGCTGAGACTCACGGATGATGTTAATATCCGTGCCGATGCTGGATAATGACTCATGAGCCAAATAGCCAGGCATAAATGTTTGTATAGCCCCATAACTGCAGCTCACATAAGCTGCAAGATTGGAAGGCGCTGGAGGCTTGGAAATGTGCAATATTCATGTAAAATAAAAGCAAATGATAAACAACGTCTGAGTGACAGCAGTCAGACTTATGTAATCGCAGCAATGAGTAATTAAGCAGCCCTATTTCTCCAGATGATCGGGTGATTCAGCCTGGCATTGTCGCGGTCTTAACAGGCGCCACACCACGTTCGATTCATGTTTCCCTCCTATGAATATTTGGGTCCTGCTGCCAGCATGAAAAACATGTTCATCTGTTGTAGTGCTGACAGGCTTTTGAGAGGCGTAGACTCACTTCTCCATTAAAAAAAAAAAAAAACAAGCCTGAAAGAGGGTGGGATTTTCTGACAAGGGCAGTTAAACACCTGTGATTGCTGTCATTGTCTGGATGCCTCAGCTTGATTCCTCCTGGCAGAAAACTGTCTTTTAATGGTCGTCATCTTGTACGAGCTGCAGGATAATGGAGCAGAAAGCAGTATGTTTTGTATTTACACCACAGCTCCATAGATACTCCCAAGAAATGCCATGCGAGTTCCATGGCTACAGAGAAAGCTATCTCAGGCCCATCTTCAGTAAAGCCTCCCAATTACCACACACTGAAAGGCTTGTTTGTGTTTGCCAGCAGGTGCATTTGTGTCGCATGAGTGAACTCTCTGCTGCATTTATGTCATACTGTAGTGATTTCCACTGTAAACAGGACGTGTCTCGGAGAGAACAGCAGATTGTGATTGTGTGAAAAATATGCATACAAGCATGTGTGTGTGTGTGTGTGTGTGTGTGTGCATGCAAACGCAGCCATTCCATCAGTGTGCGCCTTCAGCTCTGCTTATGTAACATTGCTTGTGAATTCTGTCCGTCGCCAACAGTGGGGAAAGCGGCAGCTCCCCAGTGGCCGACGTGTTTGTTCCGTAATGAAAGCGTTCCTCTTCTCGGGATCAGGCTGCAGCCTACCTGGCTCTAAATGGGAAACTGCTGAGATTAACACTCGCTCCCCTGTGCCCCCTCCCAGACGATGACAAAGCCTCAACCGCAAGACCCTCTCAGGGCTCCTGCTAGCAGCTGCTGACACCAGGAGGTTTTCTTTTTAATACAGGTGCTTGTACAACGAGACTCCCCCGCTTGAAAGTCATTAAACAGAATGATTCCCCGACTAGTAGTACACACTTTAAATGCTGATCTGATCATGTTAGAAAATTAATAAGAAAGCTGATGTTAAAGTTGTGCTTGCTCTGTAAACACATGCACAAATTATATTACCAAGTGTGTCCCTTTAGGATACAGTAGACACTCAAACTATAGAGAACTATCAACCTCACACAAACAGGGTACTTTGCAAAGATTCAGAAGAACAAAATGAATGTCAGTTAACTAATTGGCTTCTTTAATCACCTCTAAAATACCAGAAGCACTCACATCAAACATGCCAGCTTAAGTAGAACAAAATAACTTATATAATTTCCATGCAATGACGCTCGTGTAGTCAGATGAGCACACAGGGAATTCTTTAATTTCCCCTCTTTGGTCACACTACAGCTTAATTAGAGAGTGGAGGAGTTCTCAGAGAAAATAGGTCTTCATAACTACATTGTTGTTTGCTGCGAGCTGCCGCACTGTATATCTCTCAACCTATGAGTTTTCAACGCAGAGAGGAGGAACCCAGCCAGGCTCCTCCTCGGGATGTTATGGGTGATTTGATGAGCGCTCTGGGCAGCTGTACAGCAACACAGTATATCACGCAGCTCCAAGGCCCTGTGGGGGTGGCAGAGGGCCAGTCAGAGTCTCGGCTAAACACACTGTCTGAGTGCCAAGTGCACCAGCAGGGCCCTGTGCAAGGTCAAAGAGGAAAAGTGGGCCAGATGAGATCCTCCCGACTCCGAGTCCATCAAGTGTCTCGTACATCAGTGACAGAGCTGTGTGTATTTAAGACTGTGTTTTGCATCTAGTAGTTTCATTGTCGTGAAAGACTAGTCTGACTGGTTTACATACTGCAGGTCATGTGCAAATCAGTTTTGACTAAGAGTTTTACCATTTGTCAGACAGGAAATTCCTCTTGAACATGCTGAAAGGTTTTCTTACGGATCTTTAACCCAACTAAAGTGCAGAGCCAATCATTGTGCTGACAGATGAAATTTTTAAATATTCACATGCTTCTAAAGTGTTAAGAGTGGTTGCTTTTCTCTATTTTCTATTGTTGTAAATTAAGTGTCTTTGGATTGGAAATTAGTCGTCAGACAAAACATGGTTTGGGATCAAGGCAATTTTGACGGCCACTTTTCACCATTATACAGAAGAAGTGATTAATTGGGCAATCAGTAGAATAACTGACAAATTAGTCAACAGCAAAAATAGTCATTAGTTGCCATCACGCTCATTTGCACAGAATCAAGGCTGCTTTCATGGAACACATGGTACAATAAGGTCTGATTAATGCAATGCAATGTAATGTATTATGACATAATCTTTGTTTGTCTTGATGGCTGTTCACCTGAAATCTGCCTCTCCTCTCTGATGGACGCCAAAGTCCACACTACCCAAGGTAACCAGCAGATGGAGCACTTTCAGTATTGGAGATGGCCCTGACTCAGTCTCAGATCACACTGAGCCCTACTATGACAGCTGTTTCACCCTCAGCCTGCCTCCTGCAGATAACCAGGGATGAAACGCAGCCACTATGCCTGTCAGATTAGGCTTGCAAAGAAACATCTTTGCCTTTTTCTGATGTGAATGAGTGAACAAATGGTGCCAGATCCCTCATTCTGATCACTTCTGTAATTCGCCTGAATCATTACAGGGGCTTCTTTATGCTCCAGACTCACCACAGCAGCCCTGCCCCTGGATGAATAATGCATCACAGCCTTTCTAGATCACTACCTGAGCCTGCTGCCCAATTATTACACCCCGTTCTGGTTTGTCGGTTTCTCACTTTTCCACGTTCATTTGCGTGCCGCAAATGCCATCTCCAGCCATCTCTCACTGGACAAGCAGACACTTATATGCCACAGGGCTCAGAGTGCTCACTGCACCCCCTCGAGTCACTTACTGCATGAGCGCAGAGGTGTACTTTGGCTCCAGATGTTAAAGTCTCAGTTTATTAAAATGTTATTATGGTGGGAGTCAGATGGATGTCATTCTCTGGGGTGCCATAAAGCCCCACACTTGACGGCGATGACATATCCTAGCAACAGTGTGGAAACTGGTGTGGGCTGAGCTGGGTTCCACGTCTGTTAAACACGTTTATTTATCAGAATTTTTCAGAGTTCACTTTTCATGAATCCTCACGACCTTTTGAAGTCTGTCTGCAATCAGCACCGAATCTGCAACTCATTATCCGTTTGCAATTAAAAGCAGTCGTCCTTTAAAAATGGTCTGTAAAAAAGATCTAAACTTTGAAGCTTTAAAACCAAGCTAGACTGTGAAAAAGTCGTGTGCAAATACTTAACTGTAGATGAAATGCTGCATTTTCAAGAATATTTTGACTTAAAAACTTTAGCCATAACGCTCTTTATGCATATGAGCATGTAATAGGTGGTTTATAACACACTATAATTTACTTTTAAGGGGATTTGAGAGTCTGCTGTTCAAAGAGACAGTAAATGACAATGAACTGAAGCACTAATAATATCAAATATGCCTTCACAGGAGAAGCTATAACTGGGTCATTCTGCCACAGTTCACCGAATGCCTCACGCCTGACCATCTTCAATATGACTGATCTGGTTTTTCTTTGCATTTATGATCAATATCTGAACATGCCTTGAGCAGGTGTGATCGGTGAAACCACTCCAGTAGTGTCCCAAATGGAAGAGCTGTATAACATTGTTTGTGGACTAAAAGACAAATCATGGTTTTCCAACTTGTACTGCCTCAAATAATTTTATGAAAAGTGGCACCATAAGCAATCAAGTGTGCGTGTCAGACATGTATATTTTTTTATTTGTTTGTGATGAAGATCTGATATGATTCATTAAAAGCTTGTTTAGAAAGAGTTAGTCACATAGAAATATGGTGTTGGGAAAGTTGCAATAATACTTTCTTCTCTTTAAGTATGCCTCTGACTGGCAGCACACTCTACATTTTTAAAGCTCCTATTGGTGCAAATCACAGGGGGGTGGAAAAATCAGCATCTTAGGGCGAAACATAAAGGTTTTGTGATTGGTGGAATATTGGAATAGATAAAAACATGGACATTTTTTGACCAAATTACAGAATTAGTTTGTATTATTATGTCAAAACAGGGTTGTACCATTGAAAATTACATGTGCATATCAATTAGGCTGCAAAATTTCATGACTCTAGCGACATTATTTATCAAGTAGTGGCACTTCAAACATTGCTCCACAGATTGGTGCGAAGAAAACGACGCAAAAATCAACACGGGATACGAATTTTTAACTCAAAAACCAATGTTACCCTACTTAATAACAAATGTATGCACAGAAAAAACAGACAAATATGAGATGGTTAGGTGTGCACTTTAAAAAGAAAAGGTTAACTGGGGTGGAATGACCCAACTGCTGTCACAGACTATAGTGAATACTGTCCATGTAGCTGCCTACAACTACATAGCAGTGTGCCATAAGCTATGAACTACCTAGGGTGCTTCCTTGTTATTACCCTTTTTATGCTTCACACAAATATATTTTTATCCATAAGCATACATACAGTAAGTTGAAGTAATTCAGACTTTGCTACAGTCTATTTTGGTTCCTGTGGGTTAAACCAGTGTGGGGGCAGTGTAAATATAGGCCAATGGGGCAGTAGGCTGCAGTGGAGGCTGCACAGCTTCACTCCACTAGGGGCGAAAAAAACAAAAAGTTTGCACTTGTTGACGTATCGTTAATAGTTCCTGCTTCGGAATGTGTAGACTGTTGGAAGCTATTCACACCACGAGTGTGAGCCCGTGACTCTTTGCCAACACGATGAAAGCGGACTTTTCAACACTTTGAGGGCTTCGTCGTCAGCCGGCCGAGCTATGGACTACATATTTTCTATCACGGGCAGCGGCGTCAGAGTTGTCAGGGACGCAATCTCTCAGAGACTGTGGCCCGGATCCGAGCAGGAAAACGTCCAGGTTCAGCAGCACCACATCGGGACAGCATACGACAGAAACCCCGTCCACTTCAGGACAGGTCAGTCTGACGCTCAGCTCTGCTGGCTGACTGTAGAGATTGGAGAATACGCGCAACTCTCCAGAGGAAGCAAACCTCCAACGCATGCTTGACACTCCCGTGACGAACCCCCTTTAAGAAGCGTCCAATTTAAAGTTTCCTTGTCCCTGGATAATTGTTTTAGCTTGTATGAGATAAGTTACGACACTGAAACGGTCATAAAATGCTACTGTTAAGTTCATCTAACTTTACACAGAAACCGAAGCATGCTCACAGCATCGTACCAGACACCGTTTAAAAAATCCTCAATTTAACGTTTTTTCATTCTTTGGATCACATTCTTACCTGGTGGAACATATTTTGAGATTTTGAAGTAAAGTTGAAGTGCTAATCTTAGTTTCGGTAGGGGTCTATTCAGTGTGTATCGTTTATTGTCATATAGTTTTTACTTTTATCATAGTTGTGCATGCTGTTTACTGCAGTAATCTGTCAATAACACACACTGTCCAATAGCGTCACGTGCCCAACCTGAGTTGATTGAAATCCAGGTATATTTTTAATCACGTTAAAGCCACAACACACATAAAATTTTTATTATATTACACAAATTAACAAGTAACATAGACTGACTCAGCTGAGACTTTAATACCTTTAGTTTTTTTTGCCTGGAGAACATAAATGTTCCAGGTCAGCGGTGTTAAATAACCACAGTTTAAGTAACTACATAACTTTCACTGTCTCTATGCATCACATTAAACGCTACATAAAGCTTAAGATTCACGTGTTGTTTTCTGAGTTGCATTATGCAACACGGGATGTTGCACACATGCTGCAGAAGATTTCCAATTTCTGAGCTGATGTTAATTCATAAGAAATCAGACAAGTCCTCTGTGGCTGCACTCTGCCTGACCGCTTTGTTGTGAGGACACATGGCGTGGAACAACTGAGGCATTCCAAATATTTCAGATCAGCAGGCAGTGCATGCTTAAACCATCCAGCCAGAGAGTGAACAAGTACTATATGTCCTCAAGGCTTTTCACATCAGGGAGTATCTCCATGTTAATGAAGATTTGATTTTTTCTCTCCCCCTTTCTGCTTTGCCTCTCACACTTAATTTATGATGAGACCCATCAGCGCCTTCTCTGACTTTGATTTAAAAGCGGCGTGATGTAGTGCTATTGAAATGAAAAGCAGAAAATGCTCAGAGCTCTCGGCCACACGATCCACCCAAATATCACACAGAACGCTGTCCGCTATTAGTTAGCATTAATTGGTTGTTCTGAAAACACAGGAAGTTGCAGTGAGGGGGCCGCACTCTCAGCCCCGCTCTGGTCTAATGTACAGGAGGTTTGCAGCTCATGCAGAGTCATCGGGCTCCAGAGCTGGGTGGCAGGCAGGTTAATTGTTCGATCTAATTAGGACAAAGATTAATCAGATGCATGCTCTGCTACTCTTGAAACGCCACGGATGGCAGTAGGGTTCATTAGCAGTCCCTGTGCCTCTCTCTTCCTCTCTCTCTGGCAGGAGAGTGGACGGCGGGGGCGGTTTGGGACTGCAGGCTACCGCCCCGCTCAGGGGGAAGCAATGAGACTAACTAGACATGGAGTCAGATAGTGAAAGTAAGAAGATGTTAGAGACGAGGGTAGGCATTAAGGTAGTGAACGAATTGTGTGTGTGGGCAGTGCTGTCTTTGATTGGGAGGTATGGGCCCAGTGGTAGAGTCCACTTTAAAACTTCAGCAACAGGCTGCGATGTCAGCTTTCTGTGCTCCAAATGAGGAATGGGACAGCACTTTGTGAGCTCACATTACCTGGAGCACAGGCATTCTGTGACCAGTAAAATGCAAGGTTCAGATTTCATACATAATTTAATAATAACAGCTATGTGTGATCAGTTGTGGTTTCAGGAGAGAAAATCAAAGAGACTAGATTTAAACTTGAACTGTGACGGAGGTTTTCATGTTCATGTTTGGATCAACAGACCCAAACCCAGAGATACAAAGCTGAAACTACGCAATGTTTGGGAATTGTTATGCAATAACTTAAGCAATATACTTCTTAGTAAGTAGCTCCAGATTCATTTGCTGCCAGTCTACTAAAGGAGAAATCATTTCAGCTCTCAAGTGGCCACAAACGGTTACATATGTTACTTATGACTACTTTTGTTTGACACTTAAACAAGATCATGTCCCTATATAGAAAGAACTAGCTTGCTGCTTGTGCATGTAAGTACTTTTAATGGCTTTTTAATGATCCTTTCAGTTGCAGCATCAGAATACTGTGAATTGTGGGTACTTACATCAAGCAAACTACTTTAAAGTTGGCATAAGTGGCTTACAAAGCCTGCAAGAGAGCCTTTGAGAATCTTTCAATTTCACAGTGAGACAGCCGTAAGCTTTTGCAGAGTTATCAGGAATGCATGTTAAATGGATGGTAAAGTCTAAGATCACAAGGGTGGTCGGTGCACTTGTGAAGTTGTTGTGCTCTATCAGGACCAGACAAGAGACAGAAATGGAGACTCAGCTTTGTTTTCATCAGGATGGAGAATTGTAGGCTGGCATGTCTCTAAATCAGATAAACAGTCATGCAAACACTGTAAATACAGAGAAATGCTACACTTGCAGGCACTGAAAAACATGCTACACCAGACAAAGCTCCTGCAGATCGGAACTCGCCTCGTCTTAGCTGTAATCGGCAGCATATGACTCCTACATGGATGACCTGGGAGATTACATTGGTTGAACAGATACAGTAGTGTGTATGCTTATAATGTACTTTCCCTCCTTTGATTTGATTGTAACACTTAGCTAAAAAAATGCTAGAAAGGCAGGAACTTCAGGGAGTTGTTGTTGTGTCTTCATAGACAGTTGGATAATGATGATGGGTGAACATAATTTTTGATTGAAAACCCTTGAAACTGAAATCTCATTAAATATCCAGTTGATTCACACTGTTCCAGGGTGCTACTTTGAAGATGTATTGAGGAAATGCCCCACTGTAGAGGGAGGACTTGCTGGCAAATGAACCAGCCTGTGTTGGATGGGGCTTTTTAAAAAGTTTCTCACTGAAGTTGCTCTCAAAGAGTCTCTGAATAACTTTATCTGTATTGAACTGAAAGAGTGTAAAGTCACAGCGCCATGAGATCATATTCTGTAGATCGCTGCTTGGAAAATATATTACAAACTTGATTTGTTTGTGGCCTTTTGAAATAATGCATTGTCCTCCTAAGACCTCGTGTCTGTGGATTATAACCAAAGCAGCCAAAATTAGTTGTTTGGACCACTTTTTACTTAAGGTAGAGTCCCACTGATGCTGGATTTTTTGGGGGGCCAATTGTAGAAATGTAGTTTTACTGTGAAGACACCACTTAACTCCGCACTACCTTTGCTCAGCTGTGGTTTGTGTTCTACTGCATGTGCTGCAGAAAGTGCGGAGATGTAACTGGGGCATATTGGACAACATACACACTGATAGTGATACATCTGTGACACGTGAATATTGGCTGATAACATTGATATTGATGTATAGGTAGGACTGCAACTTAAACCCCTAAAAAGATTTGGAAAACTTCTGAAAACAAAGATTTTGCCTGGAAAATTATTATTTGTACTTCTTGTTTGTTTTGTTAAATGTCTTGTGACCCATCAAATTTATCTTCTGATCCTTTTTTAAGATCAAAACTTTGCTGAAGATGAGACTATAAATGGCACTGAACTAGTCTAGAAGGAGCATTGCAAGAAAATGTGTTCACTCTTGCCCCTCATTATCATTTTTGCCAAGTATTATCCTCTGAGAAATTAACTTGTTGTTGTAGGTACTTAACTAAACACATAAAGCTGCTGGTTGACTCAAACGTGATCTTTTCTCTGGATGTGCTGTTACAATGAAGTGGCCATATCATCACCTAAACAGATTGTGTGCCCATACTGTATATTAATAACACATGAGTCACTGGCGCCACAATCCAAGAGCAGGTTTGTCCTCCTGACATTGAACTCCTCCCTGCATCTCTAAGTTCTTTCAATCCCCAAGGGTGCTCACTTATTTGTCACTGTTCACGTTCACCCTAAGGCTGACACCGACTCTGCTGCAATTATCGGGATGATTCAGAAAGTGCAATCTGCTGATGCTCTCAGCGCAGTAATGGGTGATTTTAATCACCTTAATTTCCAAAAAGTCCTTGAGCAGTTTGTATTAGCATGTCACCCGCCCTGCATGCCATTATGAGACACTGGGATCCTTTATGGCTCTGTCAGGGAAACTTATAAGTGGCAGAGGTCCCAGTGGGATTGGCGGGGCACAGCACAGAACACCTGCTCTGTACTTAGACAACTGTGTCCAGGGTTCGAACTAATGACAGATTCATGACTCTTCAAGGAGGCTTCTTCCACACAAACTGTCAGCGTGATTCAGGAGACAGGGGACACTGTATCTTTCACCAAAATAATGATGATGTGTAGCAGCATGCTGCATCTCTTGTGAAAAAAATAGAAGGGGGAGGAAGATAGAAGAAAATCACATTACAAAAAAACAAATCCAAATGAAAGACAGAGACACAAGGCTAAGCTTAGCAGCAGCAACTAAAAGTCTGGGCACTGTATGATGAGAGAGGAGAGCTGACTGGGCCAGATGACTTGTTAAACAATACAGTGAAAGGTTTGAAATGAGGTGTCAGTACGTTGAATGCCATTATATATTGTATGCTGGTATTGCCAGTCCTGAGATACTGCAACAGCAGATGTTTAAAAGAGATCAGATGATGTGCACAAATGTGGAGCGCAGCTGACATTTAAGGGAAGGTAATTAAGACTTGTCCTGAGTGACTCAACTACTTCTACTGCATCTTCATCATTCCAGCTGAAATAAGCACCTGGTCTCGGAAAACATGGAGGTAGTAATTTTACTTCTCCTGAAAACGTCATAAAAATAGAACCATCGACTGCAGAAGAGCATAGGAGTGACATCCGCTGGAGGTTTCCAAATGGGTGCTTTGAACGTTTGTATTCTAGTTAAGTGCAGAGTTTTTCTTAAGCTGATAGACTTTTCTCAGTTTGCCTGTTTTAGCTGTATCTTTCAGTTCTCCATATGATTTTGCCATCTTTGACACGCTAAGCAGCAGGGAGCTCATATGAAGAGGGTTTTGATCTAGCAGATGATGCTGTCGTTCTTTCGCGGGAGGTGGTGAACACCTGGTGATGTCTTTTCTCAAAAAAGCTATCATTCCCAACCATGTAAGCTGTGTGCAAGACGACTGATGTGCAGGAAACTTTCCAGAGTTTCATTGTGTTTACTGTTGCATGACATTCCTGTAGGCTGGTTAGTAAAACATGAGTTTACCTTGGCAGAGATCAGGGATCTGCTTCAGCTAATTTAGTGTACCCCTGACGGCTGTCGGTGATCACAGATTGCCTTGCTAAAAAGAACGAGTAAAAGTGGCATAACTTAGCTAAATGTAGTCTGAGATGCTTGTGAGAACAACTGGAGCCATTCTCTATTGTCCCTGTCAGCTGATTCGACTGTATATCCTCTGGGCACAACAGTAGGAGCGGGCACTCATTGATCTCCACTGCAGTTCGAATGCTCACCTCAAACATTAAACTAAATTCAGTTTTTGTAATTAAGTTGGTTTGCATTGATCAGAAAACCTTAGACTTTAACACATTACTATGAACACATTGTCATCTGATTATACACGATTGGCAACAGTTTTTCAAATGATGAGGTTTTACTTGGCCGTGAATACGACAGAATCATCCGATAGGTTGATTAACACACTTTTAATTGCTGATGATTGTATTAGGATTCAAATGCATGTCACTGAACAAAACAAGGCATCTGAAGAATTCTAGAAAATTATAATGGGCATAGTGAGAAACAAAAAGAAAGGCAAAACAAATGATTGATTTATTGAAAAAATAATCAGACTGATTGCTACTGACACTGTTACCTGCAGCTAGTCTTTACCTTTTCTAGAACAGTCCAAAGGGGATATTTGCAGAGCACACAGGCCAGTGTCTGGTCAGAGCTGCTTAGTTTATGGCCTCAGTGAGGTCAGTGATCATCTGTAAATGTTTGACGAAGCACTCTTGTCTGGTTTGTTTTGCCTTGTGGTTTTAAATAACCACCCAACAGCCCAAGAGAAACAACAGAAAGTTTTAGAAAACAACATAGCTACTCCTGTTGTTCTTTGCCTCTTCTGCGTGCCAGCTTACTGTGTTGTACACAAGTTATGTTTTACTGCTAAGGGGAGACAGATCATCCAGTCACGTCTCATTCCTCCTGTGTGATTGTTAGTCATGCAGATGGATTCAGAGAGACGCTGTCTTCATTTTTTCCTCTCGGTCTCAGCAGACCTGTCTGGCTGTATGGACAGTGAGCTGTCTGTGTTGGTGATGCAGCCTCTGTTACTGTTCAGCCATTACAGGCTGTGGTTAGACTGGAGGAGCACTTTATATTACTCACTTTGCTGACTGCCTTTATTTAATTCACTGTGGGATATGTTCTCAGGTCACTTACTTAAGTACAACTTACAGTAGTGCAGAAGGAAAGTTCTCACTTACAATTTACAGTTCACAATTTTACTCAAGTGTTATCAGTAAAATGTGTTCCAAATGTCAAAAACTCATGTTGTCATTACTCAAAATAAACCCTTTTAGACTGGTATGTTATTATACATTATATACATGTTTTAGATTATTATTAGAGAGGAATAGTTTCACATTTTGAGAAATATATTCCCATTTTTGAGGAAACTACTCCAACAGCTTAGCTAGCAACCAGTTAGCTTAGCCTAGCACACTGACTTGAAATGGTAGCTGCTTGGCTCTGTCCAAATGTAATAAAAAATATAAATAAGTGAAGCTGTCTATACCCACAGTAATTCCAAAATTAAATCTTGTTTGTTAAATTCATAGAAAATGAAAGCAGCACAGTACAGTATCTGTCGAAGGTTAACTAACATTTCATCCGTAAGCTAGTGTTAGCTTGTGGTCATAAGGCTGTAGCAGCAAACCATGTTGACACGAGCAGGTAAGAGTTCAGCTTTCAAATTGGTTGAGGACGAATGTAAGAATTATAAAGTCTTGCTTGAAAGAAACTAAAAAGTACCATATTTTTCCTCTGATATGTGTGATTGATTGTTAGTGATATTTATCTCCACTGACAGGGAGCCAAAAATGGTAAAACTTAAGCACAAATACCTCAAAATTTTGACTTTTAAAAGAAGAAGTAGCACATTTTTCACAAATTTATGAGCAGTAGAACTCATACATGCTTGATTTTTGCACTCAGAAGTTTTGCTAATACAATGTTATTTAGTTTGCTACAACCCTTTAGTTGGTGCAGGCTAATGCTAGCAAAAACTAGGCTGTTGCTGAAGTAATAAATAATACTGCTTAGGTTAGTTAGCTGTGTGACTTTCTGTGCTTCTGTTTTCCTCAATGTTATAACCTATCATTATCCACTCACTGCCACTTGTGACCAAACTGGTTATTGTGCAGAAAGCATCCAGAGGGGTTGCTTCAAGTACCATAATTAGTACGTGAGTATTATTCTGGTTTTTCCTGTAAGTATACCGGTATGGTAGCCTGTTGAAATCTTGACTTGAGAGCAGAATCCTTTGCTTTTGGCTCAATAAGATCTGTTAATGCAGAGTTTGTGTTTCTCGTAGCTGAGCTCATCACTTCTCCTGCTATTGATTAGTCCTGTAACCTGAGAAGTCGGTGTTGCTGCCGTGATGCAGAGTGCCAGGGCTCCAAAGGGCGACGTAAACCAATAAAGACGTGCGTTTGGACCACAAAGGTGGGCGACACAAGCATTTGTGCCAACCCCTCTCCGCTTTCCACCATCTGCTTTCTGCTGCGAGTTTTCTCTCGTGGCAAGCCAAACATTATTTCACTAATTAAGACTGATTGCATAATAATAAGGAATGGACACTGGTCATTAAGGCACATGTTTTTTGCAGATCATCACACATTAGTTCAGTGGCTCGGTTGCACTACTGTCATGGTGAAGATGGATCACAGAGTTGTTGTGGAAGCTACAGCGAGCTTACATTATGTATATGTATCAGCGCCATCGATCCAGCAGATGCAGAGTTCGACTTCAGCCATACCATTCATCATGTCGCCTTTACCCCATCCCCCCACCCCCAACTTTGACTGGGAAAGAAATATTGCTCAAAGTGCAATAACCTTAACACCAAAGGTTGGAGGAATCGTGGTGCGATTAGCAAGCCTAGAGGCTGAAAGCATGTGACAGCAGGGAGGAGGAGGAGGAGGAGACGGGAAGCAGTGGTGCTTAAAGCAGACCTCCCGGTTTCTGCTGCGTGAACTGTGGATCAAAGTGCTGCCTATTAGCGAGAAAGTAACTGTTGCAGATAGATTTCCTCTGGGTGCGTGCTATGCGAGCCATTGTTTCGTCATGGTCGTGTCAAAGTCTTCACACCGATATGTACTGGTGTTTGGTTTATTTCTTTACTTTGCTCTTTTTTTAACCAAAAAAAGATGAAAAGTTAATGATGAATGTTTATCTCAGCATTGAAATACTCATGATAAGGCTGGGTGCTGATGTTTAGATACCTATACGATGACTGAGAAACAGTATTGATATCTAATACCCTATTCTGAGAATTATTTTTTAGCCACATAAGCTGCATAGCTTATGGAACTGCAGGATCACTTGGTCTACAGCTTTGGTGTAGATGCATCGACAACTATTGGGCAGCTGGATGGATTGCTTTGAAATTTTATATAGACCTTCATAGTCCCAGGAGGATGAAGCCTACTGATGTTTGTGACCTTCTGACCTTTACTTAAGCACTGGCTTGGGTTTGACTTTTTTTCTTTTTTTATTGAAATGTTTCATCTGCTAATGGACAGGTTGTCATGAAATGTGTTGCAGATGTTCATCTTCCCCGAGGGATGAATTGTAACAACGTTGGTGATCATCATTTGGTCAGAATACTTAGATTTTTAACCAAACACCTGCACAAGTAATTACATTCCAATAAAACTGCACTTATGTGAAATGTTGGCTTGCTAATACAGTAAACTAAGTTGGTGACAAGGGTAAACATCACCATTTTAGAACTGTCATAATGACCATGTTGGTGACTTCTTTCAAGAGGAAGAAACCTTTGGCAGAACCGCACTTGGTGTGGGCGGCCATCTGCCTCAACCAGTTGGTGTCACTAATCTAAAAGCTTTTTATTTAAATCGGAGGCATCTGATTTAAGAATATTCACACTTTATGTATATTGTAGGTATTTACATTTTACTGTGTTCATGAATCTGAGCAGACATTTAATACCACTTTTAGGGTACGTGGCAGTTTGTGATGCTTGTTGCGATGGTCACATTTCAGTCAATGCCAAAGGAAAAAACGAAACAACAGTACTGACTTTCGATACCAAGCCCTAATCCAAGGTTTTGTCTTCATATTGCTTGATTTTTTGGATCAATAGTCCAAAGAACAGAGATAATCATCTTACAGTTACACACAGCAAAGAAGAACAGCAATACTTTACATTTGTGACGTCAGGATCAGGGGATGTTTGGCGTTGTTGCCTGATAATTAGCCTTTATGATGGCTGTCATTCAGATGATATTCTTGCCAAATAGTTTTCTGTCTGTTGAATAATCAGTTCATCAGCTAATTGTTTCTCGTCTGTGCTTGTGTAGAAAGGAACAAAAACAAGACATAAAGAGGTGTGTGGAATGTCTGCACTGCGGCTTCATTATTTAGGAATAACTGAAGCACCCTATATTTTTAAGACAGAGCTTTCACATTAATTATACACTGACTTGGCCAGTATGTTGACAGGAGGTATTGGTAATAATACTCTAGTTATAACTTCAGTAGTGCAGGTGGTTACAGCTCATATCATTAGTGCTTGTCTTTTTCATTCAGAACTATCAAATTTTTCCCAAAGGCTGAATCTGCAACTGTCTAATGTCGACAGGTCCATCACTCCATTTTTTCCTCCTAATAATACCTTTTCCCTTTAAGTCTGCACCAGGTTCGTCACTATGGAAACAGTCGTACACGCTGTGAGAATATTAATTAAAGTGAGCTTGTATTAGCATTGACACACCTCAGTACAGATCAGTGTCTGGGTTTGAACAATTAGAGAATCATCTGGCAGTGTAAAGAATTTAATCCACATTACTGTATCAGCAACACAACCGGTGTGCGACACGAGGAGAGTGTTAATGAGAGGACAGGGCAGATCCAGTGCCTCCTGTTCTGACATGGGCTGTCCACAAACACACACAAAGACACACACACACACACACACACACACTCGAGCAAAACTGCAGTTCAGCAAAGTTTCCCATAAAAGCTGAGTAGTGTATAGGCTGGTCCATGGAGGCTGGCAGTGTAATATAGAGCTGAGTGGTACTGAGAGTGTTGGCAAAGGGATGCTCCCTGTCACACTGTGTTCTCTGTGTTTAAGTTGACAGCTCCACTAAACTCCTGCACTGTATATTCATTACAATGGAAAGACTGCGGCTCATAGCGGCTAGCAGCGCAGTCGCACAGCAATAATGGCCTCTTTCTTGATACAGTAATGCTGGCACTTTCCTCCTTCCAAGTGGTATTCATAAGTCTTCTGAGACAACGGCACTGTTGATTAAGAAAGTTGACATTTGCTGTTGTTGGTATGATGCATTGCTTTTATCTTCCTACAACTTGCAATATGAGGAGTAATTAGAGGATCCATCAGTGTAATTACTTTTCTGCAGGTTGCAGACTTTGAAAGTATTAAAAAGTGTCTAGAAAAACAGCCTGGCTTTATTGAATGTGATCTAGTCTGATTTAAGACTAGTGCAGCTTGTTTCTCCTTCATCCAGCCCCCTCTGGCAGGCCCTGGCACCAGCAGGACTCCCTCCACACATGCCATCACTAGATGTTGCCTCCACTCAAACTCCATTAATACTTTGCTGTGCTATATGATAACACACTTTACTGCACTGCACTGTATTGTGATCATAATAAGTGACTTCCTGTTGCACGTGAGAAAGAGGTTGTTGCTTAGCTGTAGTAAAGTTGTCATGTTCACCCTATGGCTTGGTGTAAAGATAACAGCACCATAGGTTTAACTTTACTGTAAGGTTATTTTAGTGCACATTCCAATACATGACTACTGACTGATCAAACTCTTGGCTTCATGTGAGAAAAACCCAACACGGTGACCTACACGTCTGACTGTTATCATTACATGATCATTGCAGAAGCTGCATGATTGCAAAATCTCTGAAATCTGCTCTCCGAGTCCTACTCTGGTGTCCTTCCCACTTTCTCATCCTCAATTTGTATCCTTTAAACCCTAGAGGATGTTGCTCTGTTTGAGCTGCCTGTGTCACAACACATTTTGCTCTCTTGCCAGAAAAGCAAATGGCAAGGCTATATTGTTTTGTGTTGCGAAGCAGGCCTATTATCTCCTTACCTGACCTTCATATTGGATTTTTGATTTAACTAGCTAGCAAGCTAATTCCGTTTTGTAAATGTGACTTTGGTATTTCTGTCCTTTACAAGCTATTACAAACTGTGCCAGAGGGCTGCTGATGTTGTTCAGTTCCTTTAGTGCCAATAGATATTGAAGTTGAAGCTTATTTAAGGCCTATTGATGTCCACAACTGTACTCCCTCCTCCTGCTGGAAGGGTTGTAACAGCCAAAGTACATATAGTTTTGCAAGGATGTGGACAGAATGAGTCAGGTTGCCATTAATGTGTCATTTCTTGTATTGTGTAAGTCTGGGTGTTGTCTTTACAATAATGTAAAGTCTCATGAGCTCAAGAAAAGCTGCAGATTCTTGCATTGGAAGTAGTTGGTCCAGACTAAAACAGCTCTAAAACAAATGAAAGACTATCCACAACATTGACTTTGTATAGTCTTTCATGACCCCCAGAGGATGTATCTTAATGACCATGTAGTTATAAGATAACCCTTAGAGCCCGACAGACGTGCTTTGCATCCAAATTCTTATGTTTTCTTTCTGTCGAATTGCTCGCAAAGTATTTATTGCGGCATGGTGTAGCCCGTACAAATGAAACTGCATGATTTGACCTTTTCAATCATGCCTGTTGCTTGTCTATGCTTATGCTGGTTACATATTTGAACGCTGTAAAAACATCATGAGGACAGATCAAACTCACGCAAAGTAACATTTTAACTAATTTCTGTTCCCAGATTCCCACTCCTGCTTCTTGGTCGAATGAGTCACAAAGTCCATTTCACTTTATAACTCTCAAAATAAACAGCAGAACTTACCCTTTCCGATGATGCTGGCTGTTTTCACTGCGTGCCAGAGAGCAAGCCGGCTTTTAGGCCTGACATTGCATCCCACTTCATCTGAAAAATAGACATGAAATAATTTATTTGGCTTCCTCTACTGTTTTCCTGCAGCATCACGATACATAATTTGCAATTCATCTGCAACACTGATTGCAGCGCCTGAGTAAGAACATTAGCATCGTAGCATTTAGCTTAAGAAGCCACTGTGTTTGAAGCACAGCCGCACCAAGCTGCTAACATGGGTTGTGGCTGCGGTGGCTTGTTATTTTATGGACTTAACAGAAAATATGGATAAAATGCATAAAGTGTAATTTAGATGAGAGAAATGATTACATCAAATGCCTGCTCATTGGTGAAAAAATATCCAAATCCAAAGTTGCCATACGGCTGTTTTGCTGATTGTTCTAGGTTTAACAAAACCTGGCGGTGGGATGTGTTGCAGGCCAATTGCTTTATATCTCACAGGAATTTCTCTTACTGTGGCCATCCTCTGTTTACCCCAAACTGCTAAGCCACCGTCTCTGTCCTTCCTCCCTCACAAACTTTTGAAGAAAGTCTGCTGCTCTCCTAACTGGTCCTGTGCAGCACCTGTTCAGAGTGGCTTTGGTGCAGAGCTCTTGCCTCCCCTACTGTTTATGAAGGGGGTTTCTAAAAATAACATCTGGGGAGGGCTGTATATAGCCAGCAGGCAGGGAAAACAAGGGAGCAGAGGGAAATTGGCTGCTTGTGTATTCTATCAGACCATGAGGGAATGTTAGTCAGAGAGTTGTTGACTCTCCTATTCCCTGCCTGCTTCAGTTTGTCATGGCTGTGTACAAAGTGAGGGGGACTATATATTTAGCAGCCTTGATTCATACTCAGCAGATTGCGCGGGTACAGAACACTGCATGTTTTTAGAGTCAAATACAGTAGCGTTTGCATTTAGCTGCTGTCCATTCAGGTTCCTTGCGTTCCTCGGCAGTCGTTAAATGTCATTATCAAAGCCGCACTTTATCGGAGACATGTTTCTTGGCTTGATCGGTTCTCTTTAGTCACAACTGAACCTGCAGGAATAAAATATTAATGCAAGCTATTAAGGAGATGTGCACGTTTTCTTGTTTTTGCTCTGCTCTTGTTCCTAATAGTCATGTCTTAGCAGTGCATGTTCAAGGCAAAACTATGGTCTACTTGTTGATTTCCAAAGAGCCTTTCATTGGTGTTTTTATTAAATGTGAATAAAGGTGAAGGGAGAAAGATTTTCCAAAGGACTGCATGTGTTCGAATCAAATTACTTTTTCACCCTTTAAAAGGCAAAACAATGTTCTCTAAAGACCCATTTCAGTATTTTTTTGCTCTTCAAGAAGCCTCATCTCAGAAATCTGTCACTCAGCAGGGGGTTCATCGTAGCTTTCATCTCACACATGGACACATTAAACCACTAATAGGTAGGAGTTAAACCTGACGGGACTAGAAAAGTCAGCTGACATGTTATTTGCTAATTTGCAGTGAGTTGTAATGAATTCGTAGCGGACGCCTCACCTAGGGCGAACCTCCTCCCACAGATACCTGCTGTCTGTGGTGCTGCGTAGCCATGAGGCAGCGTCTTGGATGCAGCTGTGTTTGTTTTTTTTGCGTTAAGTTGTGCCTCTTGTCACTGTTTACATCCCAGACTGGTGAGAGTGGGCCTTTGTTTCTCCTGACACGCAGCAGCTCCTCTCAGTGTGTGAGCCGGTCTCACAGCCTCTCTCGCACAGTTGACCCGCCGTTATTGTGCTTCAGCTCATTAACGAGCCACAGCAAATGTTCTTTATGGGGAACGACAACAGTAAAGAAGCTTACCCTGTGGAATCTGTTGTTTTACTTGGTTGAACAACAAATTAGATAACTAGCAACCTCGGCTCACCTGTGCTGGTTTTTTGTTTGCACTGTGCTGTTCAGCAAAGATAACTGTGTTTGCTTTATCTTGATTGGCAGCGACCACAGGCACATTTTTGTACGACTCTCCGGTGCAGCCTCTGCGTGTCCCAGTGCTCCTGTTTCTGCCATTTTGAGCATATTTGTGCCATTGCAGTGCATGATGAGCAGTGTCATGTATCTGGGCTATGTGTATATGCAGCCTCAGTAGTACGGGTCGACCGATATCCAATATTCAGCATTTATATGATACACAGCTTTGGCTCAGATGCAGCCACCTCTCCGATGTCACCACTGTAGTCTCAAGCAAAGTCCCGCCCACAGCTCAATCTGATTGGACAAGTAACTGCCTATCAACTCTGAAGAATAAATGTTGTAAAGCTTTCCTCTAATTAAACATAAGTAAAACATTAACAAACAAGTCATTCCAACAAAGGATTGTGCTGGAATTTGTGCGACTAAATTTTCCCACCAATATTGTCGTTTTAACTGGAAATGTATGTTAGTTCCAAATATACTTTCAAATATTGTTTTTATTGTGAAGCATTTGCACAACAGTGTAGCTGACATGTAATATGTACATTGGACAGTGTCTTAATTTAAATACCAGCAATAAGACAATACTGACATCCCCAAGAACAAAAAGGAGGTTGAGCTGGGTGGCCCACAAGTTTCTAAATATTTCTGATGTATGCAATATCACCAAAACAGGATCTGGTTTTACTTGTGCTTCAGAAACTCTAGAAAAGGAGAGAAATATTCTCACGCTGATTTACAGGCTCATAGCATGACAGTGAGGTAAGTCAGCCCCTGCTTGGCCACATTTATCACAGATTGGTGAGACTTCTAGGAAGATTTTCTGAAGTGTTACCTTCAAATAATGAAACCTGTGTAAAACTTCAAAGTGTATCAGATTATCTAGGATTGATTGAGCGTGCATTGACATAATTCAGACCATATTTTCCCCCAAGTATCCTCATCTATTTCCATCTTCAATTTTTTCCCCATTCCATTACGACTTATATCCACTTGTCTTAATGTTATGAAGATGTGTTTCACAGTGTTGAACCTGTAGGTAGCTAAAGAAATCTAAATTTGACAGTCCTTATTTCTCCCGGAGGTGCCGAAATGAAGCAAAGAGGCCCTGAATATACAAATCCCCGACATTACCTAGGCCCGAATCCTTCCATTTACTTAATACTCCATCCATATTCAAGGGTAAATGGACTTCAAAGATAGTGCTTTAAGCTCAATTTGTTTTGCTACTTGGCCCCAGATCTGGACAGTACAGCTGATAACAGGATCGTAACTATATCATAATTGTTTTACGGGAGACGTTATAGTGGGGCCCAATGAGTATGCTCTACAACCCTCTTGTTCCATATGCAACCAGTTGGCAAGCTGTTTTGCACAGTCAAAAGGAGATCCAACAAATGTTCTCAGAAAAAATAATAATACATGAAATTTGGTCGGGGCAGGTGCCTGTTAGCTTTATTCTGAGATAGATGACCCTTCCTGATCCTATGGGAGTTGTAATTCCAGATAAATGGAGGAATTATAGTCCAGTCCAGTTCAGTGCTTCATGAAAGGTTTTAGTAATTTATATGGGTACACTCTATTAGTTCCAGATATCATAGACATAGAAATGTTTAGCATTTTAGTCACAAGTTATGCTGACTAAGACTCTGGCCATCACATGAAGAAAATGTGACTTATGCTAATGATGTCAGAACTCTGGATTACGGATGAAAACAACAGTTTAATTCCCTGCTTTGTGAGAGCCCTCTGTAGGTTGGACCACCTCCCTACAACACCCCTCCTTCTGCAGTTATCAAAGAGTGTATCTGAAAAGGAAAATCTAAATCTGAAATATTATCTGTTTGCGTATTGACGGCAAAAAAACACACTTGACTGAAAATCAAAATTCCAATGCATCACTAGATGCGGATGGATTACATGAAACAAACAGGCTGTGATTTGTGGTCTAAAGAAATAGATTTGTTCCATAGAAGCAGAGCTTATATAGACACAGCAGATACTTCTGGTTTCCTGTGGAGTGGGATGAAACCAAAGCCTTTGTTATTGAAGATGCACTGGTCCGCTGTGTGTCTGGAGTGTGAATAAAATACCCATTTTTTGTGTCACCATCCAGGGGTGAGGTTTAATTTTAGACCAATCATCGGCTCACCATGTGCCAACACCCCTACAGCTGCTAATGCATGTCTGCTATTCTCTTTTGCTCTGTGTCTGTCTTGCTCTTCCTAACTCGCTCTGTCTCCCTCCTCTCATTCTGTGTTATTTGGAAGTCTGAGGCATTTGAGTGTGACCTTGTGTTAACCCACTAAACCTGCACCAGTTTAGTGTTTACAGCTGCACACGTCAAACGACGACAAGAGTGAAACACAGTGCAAATCTTTATTGCCTTTGCAAATCTGCAGCCAACAAAGCAGATCAACACCTCTGCTGTCTGCTAACCAAGTCAGTTTACCAGTTGCAGTCTGGCATGCTGACATGACCTGCAATTAAACAGAGACACTGGATTATATTTCATAACAGGAAGGCATGAAATCACAGTTGTGACGTGGCACCTTCAAATAGCAGCACAAAATCTAAATCTTCCACAACCCGCAGCTCCAGTTTATATTTTCCCACTGAAAGCAATCATCCTTCCAAGGTTTTCATTTGGATATTGAATAATTGATTTGGCACACGCCCACAGTTTGTGCAGCCAGTGTGTTTTTGACAAACACAACTCCTTATCCAAGATTTTCATCATGCTACAGGTTACTTTATGTAGCAGTCTGAATGGGCAGAGTTACCAGAATAAAATGTCATATTGCTCCAGAAGGAGTGCCTTTTATATTGAATGAAATGCTTTTATTCTGGATGGTTAGATCACCTGTCCAAAGATAATGCATTAGCAAGGTAAATATGATGTCTGAGGGAATGTTTGTACTCCAACCCATACACCAACTTGGAGGTCTGCACCTGATAAGGTGCTTATAAGGAGTCACATACGATGATCACTGGAACTGCAGGTGAAAAAGCCAAGTTCTCCAATGCAAATTTTCAGTTTTTAGCTTTATACTTCCCTCTAATACTTCCTTTCTGTGTTACTTTTCTGTGAAGTACTGGGTAGTTTTTTGACCTCTAAGTCATCAAATTAATCTAAGAAGAGAAAATCACTCTTTGGTTAAACCCCCCATTGTGTTTCCCAGTCCAAAATGTTGGATCCAGTTCCTAAACAGAGCAGAAAATGTACTCAAATCCAACTTGTAATCTTTAATTTTCAGAACAGAGGCCTGATCTGAAGACTTTATGGTAGAGACAAACGGTGTTCTTGCACTGTGGTCCTTGACAGAAGTTCAGGGTGAACTAGAGGGACTTTCAGTAGAAAAAAACAACGTTCAAACAGACATAGACAGTGATGCAATGATGTGGCTCTGTGTTGGTTCGCCAGCATGTGGAAAAGCAAACCAGTTCTTTTAATGTTCACAGTTCAAACAGTCATTGTGTAGGTGGAAAGAGGGCGTGAAAGTGCATTGTATCAGGCACCAAGGCATTAGCAGGAGATCCTTTAAGTCTTCTAAGTTGCAAGTTAGAGATGATATAGATCAGACATGTCAGCACATCCCTCATAACTCTGTCGCCGGTTCATGTGTGGGGTTAATGTGTTTCCATCAGTCAGATGATAAAAGTATTTTTGACTTCAAGTATTTCAGACAAAACTCAAATGTCACACTTAGCTGCTAAAAAAAACAAAAAGGAAGCAGCTCCACATGTGGAAAAATCTGAGATGTCCAATTTAAAATAGTGTTTAAGTTACAGCAACGTTGAGTATGTTGGAAACAATAGCTGTGTCTGTACTTCTCACTGGGCTGAAGTTAAAAAATAACACAAAATAACCCATTCTGGACATGATTAAAATGACTAACCAGCACATATGATGTTGGTGTCACCCCCATTTGGAGAAACAAATCCAGGCTGAGTGAGACTTCCATGAATGTAACCCACTGTATCCCTGCTGCAGTGATACACCTGAAGCAGCTCTGGCTTCCCCTCCCCTCTCACTCTCTGCCTGGCAGTCCTGAGCCCCATAAATAGCAACACTGGTGTATGACTCATGTTTTGAGCTGTCTCAGATTCCTGATTAGAAAGCCACAATAAGGAGACCCATTAGTCATGTGCAGCACCTACAAAAGAAAGACATGCAAGAGAGGTGTTTGAGGGCACTGGGTCAACACCCGTCCAATATAAATCCTTCACCCATCTCAGAGTGACCACCTCAAATCATCTCTGTTCTTGGTTCTCACACCTTCAATCAACAAAGACTTAAACAGTATTCCTTTAGCCTGTTTGCTCATGTTCCTTCTACGAGTCAAAGACAAAAGTCGACCCTTTTTCACCATCTTCTCCGCTCCCAAGAGTCTCTCTCCAGTTTCTTTCATCTTCCATCCCATCTTTGGCTTCTGTCTTTCATCTACTGGCTTTCAGTATTCCATCCACCCTCTTGCCTTCATCTCCATGCCGTCTCCCAGCCCCCCATCTTTTCTACGCGCCTACTTCCATCTTCTTCTGTCACCATTAACCCTTTATCTTTTTGTCTTCTGCGCCCCCAAACCTATCCATCGTTCCCACATTGTATTTCTTTTATTCTTCAGCTAAAGCCCAGCTGCCAGCTGTGTCCTTCTCCTATTAACTACTGTCTCATGCCCCAACCTTTACCTTAATCCACTTCCCAACCCTGCATTTGAATCTGGTCACAATCACCACCCTACACCTATAGCCAACCTCCTCTTCAGCTGTCATTATTCCATGGAACACCCTTCCTTTCCCCAACCAACACGTAGCGCTGAACCCTCCCTTCTCCTCCATCTACCCTCTGGTTCAGCCCCCACTTTCCCTCTTCTCTGTTTCCAGCTTTAGCACGCCCCGCTTCCCATCTGAATCCATCTCCTTCTCCTCCTCTCGGGCTCGCAACCAGAGCGGCGGTGCTCTGATGGAGGTCATCTTGCTCTCTGTCTGCCGTGAGAGGCAACAGGGGGAGGAAAGCAAGGTGAACTGTTTTCACCGGCTGTCATTGCGCTGTACAGTGGGCTCGGACGGGAAGGCGAAGAGAGAGAGAGGGGGAGAGCGAGGGGAGGACAGTGTGATAAAGAGAGAGAGAGCAAGAGCAGGAGGGTAGAAGCAGAGCGAGAACGAGAGAGAGAGAGAGAAAGTGGTCCGGCGCTCACAGCTCACATCGCTGGCTGGCTGGCTCGCTCGCTCACTGTTGACGAATGAGCTGTCTACCCACGGGGCTGGGAAACGGCAGCTTGTGACAAGCTGGGGAGAGAGGAACATGAATGTAATGCGTACCTTGCCTCGTTTGCTTTCAGATACTGGTCAGAAGAAGACTCCAGAAAAGAAGGATGGGAGGCGCATGTCGTTCCAGAGACCCAAAGGGACCATCGAATATTCTGTGAGTAACGCGCAAGCAACTCTGCTCTTTCTGTGTTAACATCGTTTTGTGTTTTTGACGCTTTCATGCTCCACTCCTCTGCTCCAGTGCTGCTGCTGCTTCTGTGTGTCTGTGTGTGTCTGCTGCTGGTGGTTTCTGTAGCTCTGACTAGCTCCGGCAGTGTTCAAGCTGTAGTGGTTGTTGTGTTTGTGTGTTGTGAAGGCTCCGTGTCTGCCCATGCTTGGTAGCTCATTAGTGAGGGGGAGAAGCATTTGGTGGATTTTGCCAGTCTAGCACGTGTACCTCATTCTGAAACTGTTTACATAAAGAGGACAGTGTGTGTGTGTGTGTGTATGTGTGTGTGTGTGTGTGTAAACAGACACGCAGGGTGGCTGATAGAAATCTTAGGGAAACAGTGTATCCCCTATTAAAGACTCCGTGTGCAGCAACACAACACTCAGCTCCATTTTGCATGTTGATGTATAGGAAGGAGACAGGATTGTAGCAGCTCTGTTCATTCCTCCAGCTGGACCGGAGCAGGACAGACAAGCAGGAGTGCTGGCAGGATGTGTATTTGTTTTTCCACTCGTTCTCTGCGCTGCAAATCGGGCGAGCATTCCACCACAGAGCTCGCCGTGCTCGCGAATGACCTTCCAACTGCGTTGTCATTTCTATTGATTTAGCTGTTGTGTAGGAGAAGGGGAGGGGTGAGGCGATAGAGAGAGAGCAAGAGGGAGAGAGAGAGGGAGAGAGGGAGAGAGAGGAGAGAGGACTCCGGTTCCCTGGCATGAACTGAAAATGGAGCTCTCTGTGCTTTGCCTCGTTGTGTTCTTCAAATGACCCTCAAATCCAGCTGCAGTCAGACTGCTTTTCCTCGCCTTTCTCTCCGTGGCAACAGTGAGGAGTGGGATTGCTGTGGCTCGGCTCCGGCCGTCTGCCTGTCTGCTGAGGAGAGAGGAGGAGGAGACGAAGGGAGGAGGGAGCGAGGAAAGGAAACAAGGGATGGGGGTGTAGGGGTTGTGGTCTCCTACTGTCATTCCTCTCCTTACTGCTTTCCTTTTGCTCCCGTTAATTCCGTTGATTCCTCTGCCGTCAGGTTTCTCCGGACGTTGCTCCTTGCCTCGGGAGCTACTGTAGATTTCACCGTGATTGGCTCCCTTCCCCCTATCTCCAACACCTCAGCAACACCGCCTCCACCTCTACTGCCTGCCCAACCTGTCAGTCATCCAAGACCTGCTGATTGACAAGGCCCTTGTTTACCTCACCGGGGTTTGAACAGCCGAAACCGTTACAACAGGATATTTGTCAGCGCCAAAGCACTGTGTCATGGCCCTGATATGAGGGCCACAAAAAGTCGGCAAGACGGACAGAAATGCTGGTGGTAGAGAAAAATGGGGGGAAATTTAGTGTTTAGTTTGTGGGGGGGAGAAGATTCATATCTCAATCATACGGCATACCAATCCTGCTCTTGTCAGCCATCACTCTCTCCCTATGTCTTTCCCCCTTATTACCCCCCCACTGGATTGCTGATAGTGTGATGGATGGATCGAGCACTGCCAATGATTGTGTCCTGTAACCTGACATGCTGCAGCGGCACGTAGTGAGGAGGCTTGGAGACCGCGGAGAGTGTTTAAGGCAGTATAACCGAGCCTCTCCTATGCTGTGAGAGACACATGGCCATCGGTGCCTCAGTGATTGAGAAGCGGCTTTATCTTAAACTCATCTCCTGCACCGGGGGACGGCCAGCGATGTTTCCTTATTTCGCTCTCCGGCAGATAAGTTCATAATCTATCGCCTGGCGCCCACAGGAAAAGGGAGGGTTTCCTCTTGTGCTGCCTTATCAATACAATCTCCCTCCCACTCCATCCCCCCTTCTCACCCCTTTACCTCACACACAGGCTTCTTTCTCTATTCCCTTTTTTTTTCGTATTGAGAAGTAACCTGTGCAGCTGCAACCCATCTGCCTAGACGCTGATAACGCCAGTCCATTCAGCCAAGTCCAGCTATTGGCTGACCTGCATCCAATTAAAAAAGTGTTTGAAGTCTCTGGGAACAACAGAGATAGATGAGGAGACAGAAAGATGCAGACAGAGAGAGGCAAAGAGTAGCACAGAGGTGAGCCACACAAGAGGAGGAGGAGGGGGGGGTTTCTCTTTCCACAGACTGCCTGTAAGGACGGTCAGTCAAAGTCAAACAAAATGAAGAGCTGAGAAAGTCCAGGCCACACGTATTTATCTCCAGACACATCAGGTTTATCACTCCATGGACATCGATGCTCCCGTTGGCTTGCTATTTTGGATCTTGTCTGAGCCTCCTAATAGACCCATAAGGTGTCCTCACAAATAGATGGCCTTGTTTATTACATCTGGGGTGTTACTTTTGTTGCTTCGGCCGTTGTTTCTATTGCTTGTGATTCCACTGCACTTTTGTAGTTAAGCATAATTCTTCCTAAGACTTGAAAGCATTGGGGAAAAAGACGTCAGATGGGTGAGGAAGCGAGAGCTGTCAGATGATTAGACAGGTCGTGAGCAATTTTAGGCGGATGATTATGAGGTGAGCAGAGCAAAGTGCACAGTGTTGGTAACAATCCTTCACTACGCAGGAACACCATTGCAAACTTGCCCCAGTTTGTGCCTCACATGTATTATTTCATATTTGAGAATTAAACAATTCGCACTGTGGGAACCACTTGGTAAAATTAATAGCATGTGTGAATGTTTTAATGTCTTCTTCAATGAAAAAATATATGTGAGGGGAACGGTGAGTGTATCAGAAAGCAACAATATAAACAGGTTTTACTGCCTGAGAAATTTTCATACACCAAATCAGATTGAACATCAAGAGTCTTTCAGGATTCTGGAAATACCTGCAGAGTCAGGGTATGTGTTGTCAAACAATCTTCTGGCTTTTAGACAAACAGTCTAGTATTTATTTTTGTGAAAATCGGATGCAGGCAGCATGGTAGTGCAGTGTTTAGCGTTATCGAGTCACTGCTGGAAGGGTCTGGGCTCAAACCTGTTGATTGGCTGCACCTTTCTGTGTGGAGTTTTTGTCTTGTCCCTGTGCCTGTGTGGGTTTTCTCTGGGTGCTCTGGCTTCCTTACACAGTTCAAAGACATTCATGTTAAGTTAATTGCTAATTCTCAATTGGCTGTAGGTGTGAGTGTGAGCATACATGGCTGTCTGTCTCTTTGGGTTAGCTGTTAGCTGTCCAATTACTCCAGCTGTTGCCCAATGTCATCTGAGTCCCCAGCCACGTGCAACAACTGTTTACAGGATAAACTGGGTGTAGCTAATGGACGAATAGATGGAAATTTGATGCTTAGCTGTGTAGCTCAAATATGAGGCAGTATATGAAAGGCCCAAACTGGCGTATACCCAACTTTGGTCATTTTCTGATGAATTGAAGTTGGTCTGTAAACTGCTATGGATGCTTCCAGCCAACATTTGTTTCATCTTCATTTCTCCTCCAAATGCTTTTGGCTAACCTGAGGAGCTTGCTTACAGTTTGTCTCATTTGGATGTCCTAGTGGCCTAGATTTACGAGACACCATCAATGTAACTGGCACATCCAAAATTCTTTTCCTATCATCTCTCTACTGCTTACTATCAGAAAAGCAGATAACTCCCGTAGAAATAGGGTCTGAATGGCCTTTGTGGTGCTGTCACCGATTCAAAATCACAGAAATGAACCCGGTAAGTTCAGTATCATCGTAACCGAAAGAAACCGAGGCCAAAACCACAAAGACGACATCTAGAATAATTTTTTAATGTTGAGTCATGTTTAGTCAATTTTTGGCCTGAACCTCCCAACCCACACTCTCTCTCAGTCTATGGCAGTACTTTCAGCAGAACTGGCACAGCAGAGCTCTCATTACATTTTGTGTAGTGACACTAGAGAGCAGTTTTGAGGGGAAGGACTGTCTGGATACCAGATTTGTAGGGCTGGGAAGCAAAATGGAAGTTGTCTGCATTCATGATATAGTCACTCTAGCCAACAACATGAGCAGTCATATAGAATTAAACAGTGGACTGCATGTGTTTGAGATGCTTGTAGAAAAAAGGGGAATCATATGACTCAGTTATTTGTCAGTCAGTCATTTCTTCACTTTGGTTCTGGCTGATGGATTTCAATGAAGCCCTTTATAGACATTCACGAGAACGAAGACAAATGCCCGGCAATCCTTTAATTTTTCCTTCAAGACTAGAATATCAAAGATGTCCTTTATCCTGTGAAATATGTCAACATGTAACGGATGAATCGGTGCAAAATTTATAGAGGCTTTCATGCTGCTTAGCAAATCAATCCTAATAACTTGGGTGATTCCAGGATGATTCCTCGGCACCACCAACAACATTTGTGGTTTCGCATGAAATGTCTCAACCACTGAAATGTCTTGTGAAATTTGTTAGACTCATTGGTGCTCCCCTCAGAATGACTTAACTTGGGTGATCTTGGGTGAAATTTAGCCAAAGAAGCAAAATAAATGTCTTAGATAATGGCTAAAAATTGCAAAAGTATGATTTAAATAAGTAGACAGCTGATCAGAGGATGAGTAAAGCAGCCTGCCAATCTGTATTTTGACTGTTTTACAGACTTATTGCTGCAGACATGATTTAGTTGAAACCAAATATCCACAGTAAATATGTGTTATGCTTTAAACACCTTCTAAATGCCACACTGTGCTTTGCATGTAGTCTGATGCAGATGGGTCACGACTCCACAGATGGAAAGTAGAGGCTGGTAATGGTAGAGTCATGGTCACTCCATGTCACCAGTCTGCAGATTGAAGGGATCTCTGCTGGGTTGAAAGGAAGCACTGTGGGCATTAAGGGACTTGAGGGACATTAGATGAGTCATACACCCAGCATCAGGTGTGTGTGCGCGTTCCCAGTCCTAGACACACACATGCACACACACATTGGCGGCAATCTTAACTCCACACCCTCCTGACAATCAGTCACTCTGATTGCATTATTCACTGCTGGGTAGGAGAGGGGATCCCACTGTTTGAGCTCTTTCACAGCTCCCTGTCTGAGAGCAAGAGAACAAGTCAATAGATGATGGAGAAATGATGAAAGTGAAGGGGTGTGTGGATGGGGGTGTTGAAAGGGATGGAGGATGGAATAGTGGGGAGCGCATGCAGAGAATATACAGACTGATGGATAGGTAGATGGATGGGTAAAAAGAAGAGACTAATTCATGGCCCAGATGTCAGCAGCTCACTGTGCTACCTTTTAATCAAAGCATTTTTATTGCACATGTTCCACTTAAGGCCTGGGATTTTTGTTTAAATCTACCTAAATGGGAAGCTGGGGATATAAGACATGGAGACAGTGTGTGTCATTGCAGAAATTACTTTTAAACCCCAATTTTCTGCATTAAACCAATGGACAGAATCAGTGCTGTCAGCAGGCTTGTCATTTTTAGATTTTATATGCTGTATTGACTTTATTTTTAGTTGCCAGATCAGTTTATGTGCTTTTTGTTTTCAAGGAGACCTTCAGAGTAATGGTACTGTTGATTACTAAATAACTGTCATTAGCTGTCTGTGCATCCAGTTTACCAGTTTTGTGCATGTTAGCTATTTAGCAGCCGAGTGTGAACAACAACCAGTGTTAGCAGATGTTGAACAATAATCTTTATCCTTACTTATACTTGAAGAATATTACATTTAATCAGAATTTTTTTGGACATTCACAGCTGAGCAGCAGCTTTTCATGTCAGTCAGGGAAACCATAACATTAGCAAACGTAAGCCCAGTAGCTGAAGGGGGGATTGAGAGCTGTCTGCTGGATCAGTTCAAATGACACTGGACGTAATTTGCTAATATTACAATTCATGGTTAGGTGGAACACTATATAGCAGCTGATAAATAAATATAAATATAATGCTTTACTATGGTGTTAACCCAAACCATTCGATCCCCAACTTCTTCACTGTTATGCATGCTGTGATCTAAGTATTTGTCGCAAGTCCATTTCTGTCTATGTACTCAGGTGGCTGTGGCTCGGGTGGTAGAGCTGGTTGTCCACTAATCGCAAGGTTGGCGGTTCGATCCCCGGCCCCTCCGCATGCCGAAGTGTCCTTGGGCAAGACAGTGAACCCCAAGTTGCTCCCAATGGTAGATTAGCGCCTTGCATGGCAGCTCTGTCACCATTGGAGTGTGAATCGGTGAATGAGAAACACACTGTAAAGCGCTGTGGATACCACTAAGGTAGAAAAAAGCGCTCTAGAAGTGCAGACCATTTACCATTTACTTGCATTCCAGCACAAGTCTCCCCTCAGAATGTTTTGGCAGTGCACCAGTTGTGGTCTACCAGCTATAACATACTAGCAGGTCTAAATTTCAAAGCTTGGCAGACACTGTGAGAATGTTAATAAACATGCATGGTGTGTTAACTTGCACGCATTTAAATCAGCATCCGTCACACTGTACTTATCAATCAACTGACAGTCATGTGGAGCTCACAATGAACATAAGCTTCAAGGCCACTCTTGCTTTAACCTATAGATAAATAGCTTAAAGGGATATTTCTAATAAAATTTTCCAAACAAAACATATCCTCAGTGTTGACAAAAATTCAGAAATGTGATGTTGCTGAGTGCAGTTCTACAGGTGAATGGTGAATGGTAAATTTCAGGTAACTATGAATATGTTGCGGTTGGTTTAGCAACACACTTCATTTAATATAGTAAAATTAGATAACAGGTCAGTGTCCTTTCCTATTCAGTGCCTTTGCTGTTGAATGATTAGGTATAGCTATAGAATGTTTTTATAACTTGAATATAAATGATAGAAATGTTTGTTATTTATGGTTTCTTTAGTTATCTCTGCTGTAATGAAAATGCACTGAAGTGTGACTTCAAAACCAAGGTACATAGTGAACTGAATTTTGTACAGATTTTCTGTAAGTATGTGTGAACTGTAATAAAAATTGGTTTTGTAGATACAGATGAAGTCTCAAGTTGGCTAAAATGAGAGTGGCACAGTTAGGCTAGTCTCAAAGTAGTCCTGTATTTTTCTCAGTATAGTGTATAATTTCTTTAAATTCTTGTTTTTGTTTAATCAAGAACAAAATTAGTTATTTATGTCCAGTATCAAGTCATATTCGTTTTCATTCACAGGGTGTGGTACTTTCACAGTATTTACTGTATTTACTAGGGGTTTAACGGTACACAAAAATCCTGTGTCGGTATGGAAGTCACGGTTTGGTTCAGTACGGAACCCTCTGGAGTCGACGGACATGCCGGCCCAGCATCGATCTTAAAGAACGATTTAAGATGATGTAGCAGCAAGACATTTCAACTTGTTTCGAAAGTGCGGATTTCAAACTATCTACCACTTTTTGAATTGTGCTGATAGGCCAATTAAAACCAGAGTTATGACAAATAATAAACGCCATACTTTTCACACGTTTGGAGCTCCTTACGGCTTTGGTCTGATCCACTTGTTTTACTCCTTTTTCATACTTTCCGGGAAACCCAAGTGATCCCAGACGGGTGATTTTAACCACGGCAGAGCGTCTTACAGCTCCGGCTTCTTGCTGTCAGCATTATCTATCCCATTCACTAGCCATACGTCACAGAAGCGCCGGCAGGAGAAAAAACGGTCCGTCACATCCTGTGGTCCACTGGAAATTCCTACTTGTTTTTAGTTCGGCAATACTGTGCAACTGTGAGACGGAGAAGGTTCTCCACAACTGTGGGCACTACGAGGTTCGCAAATAAAACACTTCTGTACATTGACCATTCTTCCATCCATCCATTATCTATACACCGCTTAATCCTCTGCAGGGTCATGGGGGAGCTGGAGCCTATCCCAGCCGACAACCAAGCACAGTCACATTCACACCTACAGACAATGTAGAATAATCAGTTAACCTCAGCATGTCTTTGGACTGTGGGAGGAGCCGGAGTACCCGGTGAAAACCCACACTGCACAGGGAGAACATGCAAACTCCACACAGAAAGATCCCGGGTGTCCTAACCGGGACACGAACCAGGGATCTTCTAGCTGTGAGGAGACGCTGCTAACCACCAAGCCACTATGCAGCCTTTGGCCATTCTTAATGGTCTTAAAATATTTGTACCAGGTACACCTCTGTACTGAACCAAAAGTGCCTTTACTGAAGGTTCGGTGTATTGTCACACCCCTAGTATTTACCCTTAAATGGAGCAGGCACCCCATTAAAAATAACTAAGGACCCATTTTAATTCATCTCAAACAAGCTTGGCTCGAACACTGCCTCAGCTTTGGCAGTTCTATGTCATGGTTAGCCTCTTTTTGCTTTGGGGGCTCTCAAGTATCATTAGGTCTGTGCATTTTTGTTGGCAAGTCAGTGGAAAGGCCATCAAAGCCTGAAGCGGCAGGTCAGAGCCGACACAAGGAGAGATCCACGAGAGCTTGAAACTGAGAGACCGAAGTTGCTCTGTGATGCCCTGAAAAAGACGGAAATTTGTGACTCCCATGTCACTTACAGCTGCTCTAAATTTAGATCTGCAAACGATCAGTATGGGTGTAGTAACACACAATACACATACCATTAGGGTAGTAATGGCATAGTCGCCATGGCAACTGTCATGCTAAAGCTGGAATTCATTCTTAATTATGAAATGAGGAGTGATAGCTGCTCTGATGTGGCATTATGGGTGATTAAACCGCACACTGGAGTTTTATTTCCAGTTTGATGACTACACAGTCGATTCATTATGTTTGATTTTCACTCTTTTTCTAGTGGTTTCAGTCGTTCCACTCCTTTTCCCTCTTACTTCAAAATCTAAAGTGGCCTGCATAAAACTGTGAATCAACTGACACCTGTAAATGGTCACAGTTAAACACACTTCTGCTTAATAACCTAACCAAGATCCCATAGCCACAGTTCTGTGATTACTTCTTATTTCCTGTGTTGACCTTTTGCAGTCGCACTCAAAGATTTGTTCTCATGTTCCATACTTATGTTAGATGGCAGCAGACCCTTTAATGGAGCCATTAGTCTTTGCCGTCCGGGCCAGCTGCCCTTGTAGAATCTTTGCGTCCTCTCCTGTTCAACAAGGTGACCATTAGCTGGATGTCAGTCACTCTCAAGATGGCTGCCTCGGCCTTCCTCTACCCTTCTCCCCAAAAGGAGGGATGTCACCCGAACAGGAAGAAGCTTAATTATTCATCATCAGTTTCAGATGAATAATGGCTATTATTGATCCGGAGGATAAGAAGATAGGGTCTACCTGTCATTAGTGGCCATGATCCTGATTGTGATTGCTCTCTCTTTCTCTTTTCCTCCCTCCCTCTTCCTGCTGTCAATGTGTCAATAACAGGTCTTTATCAGTGGGTCACATTTGCATGTCCCCTGTCCTCTGCCACTTAATTGAGTAAGAGATAGCTCCTCTTACAGTACAATCAATGGCTGCATCTGGAGTCAAATGTACATGTGTCATTTCAGTGGTGCTTTGATTCATCTGTCATGTATGACGCTAGCTGTGTTGCTAATATTACTAGCCTGTGGGGAAGAAGTGATTAATTAAGCTTAAAAGGCTAAATTGAATCATACTAATATTACACTACTTTTGGTGCCAAAATCTGCCCACCTCCTGGCTTTGCCAATGTTTACTGCATTGAACACCAGATATTTATAACTATATTGATTGGCTGAGCTCCTGATACAAGAACTACCAGAGCAGCTATTTGATACAAGAGCAAGCAGATGTCTTGGGTTAGGTTAAGCTTTAAAAGATCTATTTGTATGGCAAAAAGTAGAGGTTTCTTCAGTGTGAGCCAAACATGTGACCATATATTGCAGAATGCTAAAAAAAACACACAAACATCTATAAAGCGAGCTTTAAGCAGCTGTAACTGTCCTGTAGACCTGAATGTCCTATAGGTTGGCTATGTGCTGAGCAACACAGGAGCTGTAAAGCTAAAAATAAATAGTTCATGGATGAGATGGTGGCAAATAGCACCTAGAGAGAATCGATGCGCTGTGCTGAAGCGGCCTGAATGAAAGGCTCTGACACTGTAGGAGCCCTGCTCATTATTAACTCTTCATCTTCCTAAGTAAAATAAACAGAAACTCCCTCTTGTCCCATAAAACAAGATTTGAGCCTTGAAATGCTGGCCTCATACCAAGGACATCACACAAGCACCCAACGGGGGGTTGTAAATAGTTTCAGGGTGGGATGATTGATGATGAGTTAAGACACATCACAGTAAAAATTTGTAATGTCTTGGGTATCCTGAAGTTATTTTGCTGCTTTTTATGGCTATGTTGTAAATACATGACGAGTACGTGTTTGTGGGTGTCATCGTTGCGTCACAGAGAGTTTGCCACCGTGGGTCTGATCTCCTTGACGTGTCCTGTCCTCTTTGCGACAGGATATTTATCAAACTGACACGCTGCTGTTGTCTGAATGAGCAGTAGGACTCCGTTTAGAGCCAATGAAATGACAAATCGTGTAGATCCTCTCTATTGTCATAAGGTGTCCGAGAGCAGCTGTTAATGACAATGTTGTGAGGAGGAGTTTTAGAGGGGAGACCTACCTGTCACCACATCCTCCTTATGTCTTCTTTGTTATTCCGCCTCAGTGGTTTCTCTTCCTGCACTTAGGTGAAAGGCACTGAGGTGTTTTCTAGCGCCGACTTTGAGGTTGCACTATATTTAGTTGGTTTGATTTGAGTGGCAAAAAATCTCAACAGTATTCGAGTTTTTGATCATCCACATCAGCGCAGGTCTGTCTTTGAATCTTCTGCGTCTCAGTTACTCTGTGCTGCTTTAATATCAAATAAGTCGGCTTAGTAGTTTAGGATGTTTGCTTTGCTGGATTTGGCTTTTCTGTTTAATAGGGCTGTGCACTGAGTTACTCTGCCTCTTAGCCTTATTAGCCTAATGAAATATAAATAAACATAGGAAGATAGTATTTGCAGAATATGAATTCATTATAACCTGATTATTTTATGTTGAAAGGGTAACAACAGACTCTGAGCAGACCAATGTGTATCTGCCCATGTCTTGTTTTCTCAATAACAGCCCCAGCCAGCAGTCCAGAATCCACATATTCAGCTTGTAAATGCAGTTATATAAACAGAAGTAAAGGAATTATGTTGTCCATGCTAACACTGATGTGTTGAGATATTCGTTTAAGGTCATCAGTCTTTGATTAAACTCTTTAACACTTACTATTCATTAATAGTATATATTTTATAGGGTTTTTTTCTATGAAAATAATCCCTTGTTGCCTTAAATAGGCAACACTTAAATAGTTGATTCCTGCAGAAGGTGCAGATATATGAAGGCCCTGCCTGTCTCCACCTTCCCATCCCTACTTGCAGCTCAAGCACACCAGCTCACTGTCGACTCTGCTTAAGCACTGTAAAAATACTCTAGACTGCACAAGGCCATTCGTTCAGCCAGACATGTTAAAGCCAGTAACTGATTATGAATAAGAACAATGATACGGAAAGCTGCATCCTACAAGTTGGCTGTGTGGGCTTCTTTGTCTGAATCTATGGTTTTTAAACACTCATCAGAACGTTGCAGTTTCAAGGAGAAAATCCTCAGGCATGGCAGTGACTTCTTTTTTCGCTTATGATGTGGCCTCCAGCGTATAAAAAATAACATATGGACATGTTTGCAGGGTAAAATACTTGATATTCACCAGAGGATGCTTTTAACACAACTGCCAATGTAAATTATTTGAACAAGCACTGCCTGAAGACGGATAACGAACTACAATTTGGCAAGTGAAACATTGAAAGCAAACATCCAGCTCCGTTCTGTCTAAATACTGTGGCACTGTACCTGAAAATACACTTTATTTGTGATTTTCTAATATAAAATAGTTCTTGATGGTAGTCAAATATCTAAAATGCAGTTTAATACCCCATAGGCATGCTGCTATCTATGAGGTGCATGAGTTTTTTTGTTCCTGTACTCACTGCCCAGGTTGCTGTGCGGCCTCCATTTATCTTAATCTCAACTTTGATCAAATCATTGAATTAAATCTGGCCGATGCGAAAATCTAAGGGTATCAAATAGCGTTTTGGAAATGACGGATGCTTTCTAATTTGATTTGTTTCTTCGAAAATGATCAAATTAGCATTTAATCAAGCTGGGTAATTGAATCGGCTCAACAGACTGCTGTTATTGTGCATCTCCACTTTGACCCTTCAAGGAGACCTGTCTGTGGAACGGAGCAAAAATAGACGTCTGGATATACAGCAGGTTACACGGCTGGCACATTGCCTGTTTTCAGTTACCACTCTAAAATTGGTGAAACATGAAAGTTAATCTAACTAGTATGATTATCAGTAGTGATTGTGAAGGGTAAAGGAGATCTGAAGGTTGCACCACCTGCAGTGTGCTTACAGTGAAACCTGTTACACTTACCCACCCAATCCATGCTGCACAATGCACCCCTGCTCCGCTTTGTTCATTGTTGGGCCGCACACATTGCTGAGTCAGGGGGACTGCATCCCAGCAGCGTGACTGACCTCGGCTCTGATTAGTTTGTTCCCCCAGAGGGTAGGGCATCTAAACCCAGCATAGCCCACAATAAGGCCTCGGCTAGTACACTCACAGCCCACACTTGTCCAACCCTACCTTCACAGGCCAGTCCTCATTAAAAGAACTGAAAGAAAGACACTGCAGCTCCAAAGCTAATGAGCTGTGCTGTGGAGCCAAAACAAGTGACCTGGCAGTATTACTGTCACTTAACTTTCATGGTGATTAGTCTTTTACTAGCTGTTTCAGCTGGATTTCTGCCATCATTAGCTAGTTTACTCATATTACTTTATTGTCAGTTAAACTAAGAGGGTTTTCTCAGAAATGATGTGTCAGAGTTGTTGTCGTGTCTCTTCTTGCATGTTCTGGTCTTGCTTTGTCCATAGTCTCTTCAGGGATGGGGCAGGGATGAATGGGATCAGGTATTAGTGTTTCCCAGAATCCATTTAGATTTTTAACCAAATTCAATAGCCATGATTAGTAATCAATTAAAACAACATTAATGTGAAATCTTAGACGCATGCGCTGAAGTTGATTTAAAATGGATCAGTGTTGGATCCAAATGCACTACAGAGCCAACGTATCCCAGAGCTTCCTGCAGGGTTTTGGCAGCTTTGAGTGTGTAATGTCCTTTTTCCTGTTGGTTATTCACCTCTGTCTCAAACACTGGTATTAGAGTTCTGGTGCTGATTTCTGCTTTGCTGAGGAACTGCACATATAAGATGATTGTATAATACAAGCATGTCACTTTTGGTGATATCATGTCCTATCTCCTAACCTGGTGACACAAAACCTACCATCAGCTATACATCCCTCCTCTCCTCAGCCCTTTTCTCCAAGACCTGCTTTATCTCATGAAGAGCCTCAAATTAACAGGCAAAATTGTGCTAATTGATGAGTGCTTGATTTGTTTACCTCTCAGAGAGACCGATTCTGGGGAAAATCCAAAACTGGCTCTGTTGTACTTGCTAAGTCAAGTACACTTTGTGTTGCTTAAATATTTGCATTATGAATTCGTCCCATCCTCTGCACACTTCATTTCTTCATTTTAGGAATTTGCTAAGGATTCTTTCTCATAAAATTCTGCCTGACACCATTTAAAATAGTGAACGATGCACTAGCTTCTATTTTTCACTTCACAGGGACTGTCAGGTGTTACCTGGAGACAAAACAGTGTGTTTTTGGTGTCAGTGCTGTGAAAGCATTTTGCTGTTTGCTAATGACTTCTGAGTTTCCATATTCTCTGCTTCTTCCCCTCAATGTTGTTACGTGTTTCCTCAGACATGATCCTGACCATGTCATGTGTGACTGCCTCACCCAGTGACTCTGAGCTAGTAATATTCCAGCTTGTTTGCCTTGGTTCTCCTGTTCAGCTACGTGCCTGTGACTGCTGTGTGTGTGTCTGCCTGTCTGTTTGTGCAGGAATATCCTCGTAACAATCTGCCATGTCAAGAATTTGGAGAAGCTGTCATTCCTCTCTGTTTTTGTGAGACTGTTTGCACACACACATGCTGATAATGACCAAGGCAATCCCATGACTGCTGCACTAAAACACACAGTGCCATTATCTTGTCCTAATTATGCACAGCTCGGAGTCAGCACTGCCTGTCTGGCTTTCAGGGGTTCTCTCCCCTGAGCTCACTTTTTTTTCCTTATACCACATTGCCAGCGCACGCAGGCGCTTTCTGTTATGGTTGTCATCCTTATTTGGAAGAAAGAAAGTCCCAGTGGGCATGTTAGATGCTTAACTAGTTCAGACACGTGGAGCACATCTCTGTTGTGTGGATTTTAACTGGTGGAGACAAGCAGACGCACCTGTGTCACACTGCAGGGTGCTGCAGCTGAGCACAGGGTGTAGCCATAACTGCACAACAGACCACATGATCTGTTAAACATTGACTAGCATAAAGTACTCCTTCTTGTTTTGCTTGTTTGAATACCCAATATCGCTCAGGCTGATCTGTTTTATCAGAATAAATTCAACAAGTCTTGGAGTGCTGAACAGATAAGTCAATCAGTACATTTTTAACAAATTGAAACTACAATTTTCTGAACTAGTTGGTTGTGTTTAGGACTAAAATGGAAGCAGCTGTTTGAGTTCAACTCCTTAAACATGAGGAGTGGCTGCTCTTCTATAGTTTATATCTTTGCCATGTGAATATATTTGAATTTAGAGCTGCTGGTGCAAGAAAATACTGTTCTCTGAGCCCCAGCTCCCAGTTAATGTGACGACCAAGCTTGTGAACAACTGTCAGAGGTATCTAGAAACAGGAGCAATAAGCAACAAGCAAAAGTTGGTCCATGAGCTGGTCACGAATACTGTTTTTAATTTTTAAAATGGGAATTCTTGTAAAGGATCTTAAATATGCATTTGGTACAGGATGATTCCCTCACCAGATGAATGCATGTAAATAAAGAAACAGCATTGTTCATGTATGACAGTGAAAAGTAGTTTGGTATGAGAGCCCTCTGGCATAATCCTTGCTTAGCCTACATACGTACAACTACATTTATATTTTATTGTTTGTATTTTCAAAGTAGATGCTTCACTTTTGACACTGGAAGAGAATAGGCTTTTAGCAGAAGGAATCAGAACAATAATAAAGTACAGAACATAGCTGCTAATGTTACACTCTGACATGTGCTAGTGTCCACACAGGGGGAACATAAATTGTGCAAAAATGAAAACAGTAAAACTTTCATGAATGGGATTTCTTTTGTTGTTTTAACCCAACAAAAATCACAAGGTGTGAAATGCTCCTTGGTCTTGAAAGTCATATTAAGAAGTTATTGTATGTTGGTAGCTCGGTAGCTGGATTTGCTAATATTTGCAGCTAACATTACAGTAGACAAATGCACTGGTTGGGACGTTTCATAAACCTTAGCTCTGACATGTTTTGGATTTTACAAAGTATAATAGTCCAGGTGACATGTAGAAGCAATGTTGAGCTTTTCATTAAAGCACGAAACTTGGCACACTTGTACATTTTGGGGTCTGAATATTTTCAGAAACTAGTGCGAGTGGACATTTACTCTCTGCCTTGCCCAAATTGAAGTATTTGGCATCATATCTCATTAGCCAAAGAGAACTGGTAATGTTGTGGGTAGATGTATATCTGAAGTACCTGTCGGACTCAAATGCCACCCACAGCTCCTCAATGTTCAGCTCTGACAGTGGCAAGGAGTGTACTATCTGTGTCCACAGTGCACAGAGTGATCTTTTAAATCGTTTTCTTGCAGCATCTGCTGCATGGAGAAGCATCCTTGTCTCTGCCTCCAGATGCTTGCAAGAGTAATGGAATGTCTTTCTTGTGGGTGCAATGGTAGAACAATGGGTCTGTACGTGGAGACTTTTGATGTTGTTTGGTGTTTGACTTGTGGATGACAACAAAAACAATTTCAACCAAAGGAAATGCTTGATGAAAACAAACCAGAGTTTCTCCACCTCCTAGCCAAGAACCACTTGGAAATGCTGACTAAGAAACACATTGTTTGGACCCGAGTGACTGGACACTGTTGTGGTCAACACTTTCACCAAGCTCGTCCATCCTTGAACTCTCAAGTTGTGGCTGCATGAACAGCTCTGTGTTAAAATGAAGGAGACTGTAATAGAGAAAGTGAGAAATAGGTTTAAGAACAGCAGAACAATCAAACATGTCTCTGATATGATGTTTTTGAAGTAAATCTTTGTGTTTTCGACTAAGGATATCCCAATTAAGGCTAATTTTAACAAATCACTGTCAGCATGAACATAAGCCTGATCCTTTGTTTACGTCTGCTGTCACAGAGGTTTCCTAAATTTGAATAATCTTCTTAAAAACTGCAGCATTGTAAATCAATAACTAATTTGTAATTCAAATTAAGCACACTGGGCATTTGACTTGTGCTGACGATGCTGTTTCAAGCCTCGAACACATGTTAAAGCTGCAAAGGCGATGGTTACATGTGTCACTGGGATACAGGAATGGCATCCTAGTTGATCCTGGCTTGAGTTAACATATTTGCATGGGCTGGAGGTCATTAAGCAACACAGAAAACTTTGTCTTGTTGCCAGCTAACCGCACCAATGTTCTCTGCTTACCACCTTCTCTGGTCACTACAATAATAAATAGTAAGACGCTCCACCTGGTGATGCAACCAGGTGCTACAGCTAAACTGCAATACTTAAGGTGTTTAGGAAACTGTTATTGAATTGAGACTTGGTATGAGCATAAACTAAATATTAAATGTTTCAGAACGGGATAAACAAGAACTTGATCTGGACGTCCTTAATTTCAACCTAATGTTGAATATTATCCTACTCTTTACAGTCACTATATTATCAGGGTTGAAGAACAAAAAGATGAGGGTAGATGTCATTTTTTCTGGGTTATCATGTTTGGTTCATGAGATATGATGCAGAATACATAATTTGGTTCAAATGGAATAGAAAACAGCCACCCTGGCCACAGTGAGACATTTTTGCAATTGACTTATTTTCTTGAAATGTTCAGGGCGTAGTTGTGCTAAGTTTCGTGCTTTAATGGAGAAACGTGAACATATCACCTCAAATTTGCCACAAATCACATAAACTATAAAGAGGAAAAGCATCTTCCAAACTATAGAGTATAACTCTTACTGCAACGCCAGGCACAATGGTTTAATATCCGGAGACTTCCAGAGAAGCAGATCTGCTGTTCCTAGTTATGGTTACTAAGCAGCAATTGGAAACTATCTATGTGTGGGGAAGGGTTTAGTGAACAATCAAACTGAAGACATTCCTTTGGGGTCGAGGCATTTATCCCAATTTGTGGTGATTTCTAAGTTTACAGATGATTAAATATAATATAATTAAAGGATGAATAAATAATGAAAATAATGATTTTGATTCACAGCTGTAGCCTCAGATTTTGGACGCCCAAAAGAGTGTTTCTTGTTTTTAATTGTAAGAAAATGTAAATCTTGCCACATAAGCGGCTCACAAGATAACACTAGACTACTGCTGACATTCATGTCAGTTCAAATTTCTGCCAGCAACATTGCGTCCCATGGGAATCTATTCCTGGTCAACAGCTGACAGCTTTAATCTGCATAACATCCTAAAATCTAACATGCAAAACACAAGCCATATTAAAGCCTAAAAAGAAATCATTTCACACTTCTGCACTTCAGATATTTTCTCTCTCTGTCTCTCATCCCGTGTCACATCTTCCAGTCTTCCCTGTGCAGCTTTAAGGAAATGCCTTGAGCAGAAGCAGCCGTGTGATTTTTGTGTCCTCTCTCTTGTTTTGTGGTCCAGGTGGAATCGCGGGACACGTTGAACAGCATTGCGCTCAAGTTTGACACCACACCCAACGAGCTGGTTCAGCTGAACAAGCTGTTCTCCAGAGCAGTGGTGCCTGGCCAGGTGTGAACCGCCGTGCACGCCTTCACTGATATATATAACTGCATCACTTTATCACTGTCCTGTAGCAACCTCATAACTTCAGCCACCCACTAACTGCTCGATCTGGTGATACTTGTTCTTGACAAGTCATACTGCATTCTCTACGGTTTGTCTTTATCTCACAGTCACTAAGCATTTTCTACGTATGGGAATTTAGCTACAGAATGTAAATGCTATGTTTTTAGGGAACATCACAATCTGCATGTGTTTACCATCCTACTTTCTAAGGGCAACTCACTGACTCACTAACCACAGCCCTACTCTCTGTATCCCCACTTAATTGCCTGCTAATTACAGCATTACTTGTCCCATTAGGATGCAGTTCATTGCATAGGATTTGTTTTGTTTCTAAAAAGGTGTAATAATATGTGTGATGCCTCAATTCTTCCGGTGACGCTTCAGTTCCGACAACATGACACAAGCTCCCCATCTTTAGCCCACCAAACAGACTGCCAGCTTCCCTGGCTTTGATGTGTCTTTTTTCAGCAATAGCCCCAAATTCCAAATCTGTTTTTTTAATGGGGGAAAGTGACAAACATCCAAAATGATATTTTGTCTCTGTATTTTCTGGCATCAAATCAAATCCGGTCGAATGGAGACGAGCCACATGCACCAATCCCATTGGCATCCTCCCTCCCTCTCAAACAATGCTGAGTTGAGCTGCGTCCAAACAGCGGGGTGTGGAGAGCACTTACTGAATTGTCATCTCTCCTCTCCTTCCATGGCTGAAACAGAAGTTATACTATGACAAAATGGCTACATTTGTTAATTTTATGTCCCAATTTCCCTGTACAGGCCACAAAAATGTAATCTAAAAAAAAATCTTAGCACAAAATACAAAAGGCTTTAATGCCTCTAACCTTTTCTTCAGTAAATATTGCAGATGTCAGGCAATCGTAAATGTCCCTACAGATGCAGTCACTGTGTAGGAACCCCTTTATATCAAAGTAGGACAGGGATACTTTCCCAGTCCCTGTATTTGCTATTTTGTAATCATGGGCTAAATTAGGAGAAGGGCTGCCTGGATTGCTCCCTCTCTAAAGAACAGTTTGACATTTTGGGAAATGCACTCATTGGCTACGGTGCTGAGAATTAGATCAGAAAATCTGTATCACTCTGTGCACCATGTCTGCGGGCTAGATTGGAAGCTACAGCCAGGAGACGGTTAGCTTAGCTTAGCATAATGACTGAAAACAAAGAGGAACAGCTTGTCTGGCCAAAAATAAATAAATACTTGAGTGCGTAACCCCACGTAAAACCATGACATTTACTTTTTTGCTTTGGCATTTGTTCAGATTAAACAAACAAGATATCCTGTTACTCTGGGAGGTTTAGCCATGTCTTTACTTGACAGGTAGGCCAGTTTCCCCAGTCATTATGCTAGGCCAAGGCAGTGTCTTCTGGCTGTAGCTTCATATATAGCACACAGATATGAGTGACTTTTATCATCCAACTCTCAGATAAAAAAGCAAATAAGCAAATTACAGCTCATCAGTTTGGCCAACTTCTCATTAACCGGCTAACAATAACCTGCTTTGTGACTGTGTTGCACAACATCACTATTAGATAACTGCAGATGGTTTGTCCAGAAATTGAATGTCATGGTTGGCTTTGGGAATTGTGATGGACTATTTTATGACATTTTAGAAATCAAACAATGAATAAATCAAATGAGAGAAGAATCCACAGCTTTAGCAGTAAATAAAATAGAATAAGTTGTAGCCCTATAATGAAATAAAATAAATATAAGCATGGACTACATTCAAGGTATGTCTTCCCATTGACATTACATCCCATCACTGCTAATTCTAACACATTGATTTACCGCCATGATTGTCACTTTCCCTCTCTCTGTTTACCTTGTCAATAGCATTAGGCTATTCACATGAGTTCATGTTATTTGTCTTGTCAAACTGGTGGTATGGTTGTGTGAGAGAGAGTCTCTACTGTCTCTTCCTTTTGCGTGTGTGCGTGCATGTGTGATGTTTGCACAAAGGCAGCGCCTGTGTAAATACAGACATGGATTGTGTTTGCAGGTTCTGTACGTTCCTGATCCCGAGTACGTCTCCAGTGTCGGAAGCTCCCCTTCCCTCAGTCCCATCAGCCCCTTGTCTCCCACCTCCTCAGAAGCTGATTTAGAGAAGGTGACGGTACGTTGACCACACCTCTGATGCACCATCTCACTCACCCAGAAAATGTTAATTCACAAATTTTTGAATTCTGATCTAAAACTTGACACATGATAAAGCTCTTACTGGTCTTCAGGATTTCTTTTGGTTTTTTGTAGTGGCCTCATAGCTGCTGTATGTTACCAGTGGACACATTTGTCATCCCAATAAGAGAAAAAAGATGGAATGCTGTTTGATGCAGAGTCAATGTTTTGCTTTTACTTAGAGTTATTGTGACAGAGGGTTCACTATTGTCTTCCAGAGAATTTGATATCTATATGAAATATAACCTGTATTTCACAAATGCATCGAAATGCTATCAGCTCCAGTTACTTGTCACAGAAGCAGGTGACTGGTGTTGATTTATGCCCCAAAGTCCAACTTACCACTTTGCAGTCATTAATTTGAGGCCCTACATGCAGAAATGAGACTGAACTGTTACACCTCTAAGTCCTTTTCAGACATGGGATATGTAGTATTTCTGGTTTCATCAATGTCAAAGCGATGGCAATCTGTCATTTAGATGTAGGTCAGTTTTAATAAATGTTCCTCGGGGCCATGGCACTCATATAATATTGGACGTAGTACATATTAATGCAATAATAAATAAAAGAATAAACAACTGATAGCTTAGTTAAGATAGGGCTTCCTAAACATTCAAATGTTGTCAATTATAATCTAACATCTACTTTACCTAGAGAAAAATAAGCATACCCTGACAGCAGTGAATAAACTGAAATACATTTATTATTATCATTAATCTGTACTGTTAGTCTCTGTTTTTATCACAGTAAAGTTTGGTTTTTATAAACAGTTCAGTTTGTAGCCTGATAGAGGAAAGTAAATGACTAAGATGTTTTGGGGTTTTGACACTGAAACAGTATCTTTTACCTCTGTGATGTTTCTGGATCAATATTGGTTCTAACATGTGAAAAAAGCCATCACTAAATCACTTCATACAACTCGAAGTAGGTGTGTGACTTTGCGTTAATGTGACGGCACATGGTTCAGACCTGCGCCATGCTGAAAGTGATCAGGAAATTTTACTCGGTCCGAGATTGTTGTCGTAAAAGCGACCAGGGTGCTCTTTCAGACATGAAGCTGACACGTTCAGGTGCCATCAGATGAACAGAAAAGAGTGAATGTCTGAAAAGGGCTTTAGACTCGTGATTACCATACACATGACTCACTTGTGGTGCTTGTTCATATACACACAGCCGAACCAAAAGCAATGTAGCTGTTTGCCTCTCTGTTACCGCCACACATTCCCACACCACACACATAAATACTGACTTATCCTTCAATCACTGCTGTCACGTTTTAGAGCTCTGGCCATTGTTGGCCTAAAGGTGAACATCCAGGATGATGTGTCACGCTGTCAAGGACAGAAAAGACAACAAGAGGTGCCAATAAAACCTCCCTTGTATTTTCCAAGGACAGGACAAGAAGTGATACGTGTATAGTCAGGCGCAAGGACATGTGTGTTACTCTCCAACAATGACTGTCTTTTCTGTTGTTCATGGTGTGATGGTTCTTGTGAAACTACAAAATGATTCCTTCTGGTGCACGAGCTCAGAAAATGTTCTGTCCGTTGTACTTTAGACACTGTAAAGGATTTGATATTGCAGTAAATGCAGGTTAAGTGTAGTTGACATTCTGAGAAGGAGGACATTAAATACGTACAAAAAGGTCACTCCCACAGTAAAATCTGAGACCTACAGGTATTTTCATTATGGTCTTTGGTGTAAGGACAGCAAAAATGCAGGAGATTAAAATGTGATCATGGGCACAGGTGAGAATTAGCCAACTCTGGTACAAAACATATATGGTATGCTTTAATATTGTACATGGTCCATAACAGATGTAATAAATAAATACATAAATGTACCACCAGCAAGCCACAAGCCACAAAAACATCTCAGTTTCCAACTTCCTTTTTTTAATCAATAAAATGACTAATGACAAATCATAGTATTTATATATTATTTAAATGTCAGAGGTATTTTACTGACATGTGTTACTGGGTTAAAACACAAAACAGACCTAACTCATGTTTTCTGTGTTTACTTTTTGTGTTTTTCCTAGATTGCATAGTCAAAATAGTTTGGAACAAGACAGCTGACTTTATCCAGTAAACCAGCTTTTCCAGTCCAACAACTACTTGTTTTGGTACTTTCTACTGTATCTTAAATGCCATGTGCTCTCCAACTAAGTATACATATCTGACCATCTTGACCTTAGCTTTGACTAATAGCTACAGAATTTGGCATAGCATACGCTTAAGTAGCTATTCAGACAGTAGTCCTCTGCCTTTTACAGTGACTCTCACTGTAACTGTTAGCATGCAACTATATAAGGGCATTTATTTCTATGTACATTTACCTTCATCTCATGCATGCCCTGTTAATGTGGCTTATTTAAATTCATACTTGACCTATGGAGGAAGTAACGGCTTGTGGTCCTTTTTCAATGACTAGAGCAGTTACACAGGGAAGTGCATGTGTGAACAGGGCTATTAGAGAAAGTGTCTCTGCAAATTCTGAGCTCTTAATTAGTATCCAAGCTGACAGCAATTTCGGTTTCACTCTATGTTGTAATTGCTTTCTCAAGAGATGGAGACGCATGACATTAATGTGGGTAACTAGGGTGGTGACTGCGTGCAAAAAATCTGTTTAGTATCCCGTTCATTCCAGCATCACCTTGTTCTGCTGAGACATAAGGATCTACATAACATGACACCACATTTCCTCTCACTGGCCCATCTCAGATTTACTAGTATAGCATTAGACATATAGAAAAGCTGGAGGTTGGTTTTATGTAGTTTGAAGCGACTTCAGGTCTGGTCCAGTGATCCGCACACATCCTGGCCTCACAGCTCTTAAGGCCAGCAGTGTGAGCCATCTCCCACGGGTTCTGTGTCTGTAGCATCTGAATGAGCCAATCATTAAGCTCCACAGGAAGCCCAGTGGTCCCTTAAGAAAGATGACTGTTTGCTGGTCTCCATGGAAACGTAGGTCTCGTTTTGCCGCTTTTGCAAGAAAATGGATACTGCAGGTCTCCATCGCCATTGCTGCCACCGCCACTCCACTTGAGTTTAGACGCCCTCCCACCACAAGCGTTACCCCTTTGGTCCGCTCTCATCCCTGTCCGTTAATTTCTCCACGGTTTCCAAAAGAAAGGCCCCCGTTCATTTACTACTTATCTATTTAGGTCATTGCCTGTGAGAACAGGAGCATATTCTGCGGCTCTCGACGGGGGAGGATCAGAGAGCGGGGCTGTGACTGCAGAGAAATTAAGCCTTTAAAAGTGATGCCGTGTCTGATATTTAGAGCAACTAATGAACGGAGCAGCTCGCTCTCCCAGACAAGCAGCCAGGCAGCAATTATTCCAGGCAGAGGAAGTGTGCTTGGAACTTAGCAGGGAGGGAACATTACCTCACCCGATGTGTCAGCTCTGTTTGTGTGTTTGTGGAGGCGTTGTGTGTGTGTGTGTGTGTGTGTGTGTGTGTGCGTCTGTGTCTGTGTGTGAAAGTGTGTGTCTGTATCTGTCAACTCTGCATGCTTGTGTGTGTGTGTCTGCCTGCACACTCCTATCTCTCTGCCTTCCTGGGTCTGAGTGTTTTAGTTGATAGTTATACAGAAGGATGCAGCATCCAGGTGCTATTTGATTTTTAAACCACAGGAAGGACCTTAATAACTCACTCTGCGCCTTTTCTTTTTTCGCCAGAGTCCCCTGCATCTTTTAATTACAAGCCTATTTTGGTGCTCGGCACGCTCGTCTCAATGAGGATATTATCAAAATGAATGGTTCTGGGAGCTGTATAGTAATAGCAGTGCACGCAGCAAATAGCTGGTATAACCCTGATGAAGACGAGTGCCCTAAAGAGAAGCTAGTTTCAGATGCTTCTCTTTGAGATTGGGATATAAAAAGAGTCACATCTAGCACGAGATGTTTAAAAAGGCTATTAGATGTTCAAATAATCAAAGCCATTAAACATAACATAGTGCTACAGAGCATTATTATTCTTTTACATTAAAACTAAAATCAGATCTGTTTTTGTGAAGGCTCACAAAGTTTTATGCTTCATGAACCCGCAAGAGCCCATAAACTGATGAGCTAAAACATTATGAACACCCTGGTTTAATACACTGTGGAGTCCTTAATTTAACACCCAAACAGCTCTGACCTCCCACGGCATGGACTCAGCAAGACCTCTGAAGATGCCCAATTAGCAGCACATCTTTTTAGTCCTCGAAGTTGCGAGTTGCAATCGCTGCTGATTTGCCTCCTTCCAGTACATCCCTCCGCCAATATCGTCATGGTTTGTTGTTACCACTGCTGACTGAGAACACCCCACAGGCCATACCTGTTTGAAGCTTTGACCCAGTCATCTCGTCGTAGTGGTTTAGCCCTTGTCAAAGTTGCGCAAGTTTTTTTTACCTGCACATTTGTACCGTATCTAGAATGTAAACTACAAGAACCGACTTTCACTTGTTCTAAAACATCCCAAACCAGGCCAAGCATCAGCAAAAAAAGCCTAAATAAAGGTACACAACTCAGGTCATGAGTTAGCATTTAGATTTGCATCGCTAAAATCCTGTCGTTTGTTCTTTATTGCAACTTTAATTCTTTTTAAGGTGGAGGGTATGCAACAGGTTATTTAGCCAATGCTGAAGCTGGATGTGGTGTCATCTGGTGTTATAGTAAAAGTCTTCGTTGCTGTTATAAGACCATAAACAGTGAACAGTCTACTTTGTGGCACCTTCAGAAACAAACAATTCCAATTTTTGGGTCTGGTTCTGGTGCAACTACTCTAGTAAAAATAGAACAATTTACTGCCAGTGGTTACCCAGCGTGGAGAGTTAAATAAAGCTATGTATTAAAATAAGTCCATGTAACTAGTTGCAGTTACGTATAAGGCTCAATGCTAAGAGACAGTAGCACATATGGAGAGCTAAAAAGTCAGTATTCATTTAAATAGAAATGATTTAATTTATCCTTTAATAATCCCCTTGGGAAATTTCCTCTTTGCATTTTGACCCATCCTGGTTGGGAGCAGAGGGCTGTCGCGGTCAGTTGGGGAGCAGTCAGTTGAGGCTGAGGGCCTTGCTCAGGGGCCCAGCGGTGGCCGCAACGGGGCATTGATCCTCTCCCCAAAGTGCCCCAAGACCAACCCTGGAGTATATTGAACAGAATGGTAACAGAATATAGGAGTGTTTCATTTCTCTATGTTAGAATAGGTTATTTTTTATTTTAAAAATAACACACCTGATAGTTTCTTGTGGCAGAATTGCATTTATTACATAGTGCAGGCTGTTGTTTTGTGTTTGTGTCATTGTAATAAAGTTTAGTTTAGTTTTTAGTTTTACGTTTATAGTCAAGTATATTCACACTGTGTAATTTCATTCTAATGCAACAACTGCAAGTAACTGTAGCTCACATAATGTTAATAGCTAACTTAGCATTACATGAGTCGACTAAACATACAGCTACTGTAGCCAGCGCTATGTAATGAATTCAGTTGTGGAGTAGCCCAGTATGATTTTTCTTAATATATTTTTTAAGTATGATCAAAAAAATCAGACTAACATGATCGTGATCCATTAGAAACAACAGAATGGCTAGCTAACTAGTTTGTTGACTTCTCTGTGTATCCATCTGGTGTTTACCATGCTTCCCCGGCTACAGTGGGCTAAAAAAGTTATGTCGCCATTGATGGATAATGAAAATACACCACACTGTTACAGTGAAAAAAAAAATACATAGCGTTACAAGCATTTCTCTGTGTATGATCGTTGCTTAAAAAATCTAAATTTAATGTTAAAAATAAATAAAAAGACATTGATCAAAAAAAAATCTAAGTTGAATTGATGAACAAGTCAACAAAATACATAGCATTGGTGTAGTAGACACTTTAATGCAAAGGTCGCACCTTTAAAACGATTTAAGCACTGCCTAACATTTATACAGCAGGTGTATGAAGCATAAACCCTTGACACATTCTGTCATCACACAATCTTTCACCCATCCCTTCTTCCCATCTTTGCCTTAAAGTCCTCCTTGGATGATGAATTTAAATTTCTGGACGTGATAGACTTCAAACACTTAATTTATCAGTTTCCAAAGTGACAAAATTGCCACTGAATGAATACCCTTTAATTTCCACTGCAAGATAGATGAGAAAAGAGTTATAATTTGTAACAGGTGTCGCATCTAAAGTCTATTTAGTGTTGCTGTGAAATGTGAATCCATCATATGCTTTAATGCACTTGCTGTCAAACACTGCTCATGCTTCAGTGAGCAAGGTAGAAGTTTTTTTCACCATCCAGTTGCATTGTTCAGTGTTTCTCTGATCGAGCTAAAGGCCAGATAAGGCAGCTCTGAAGTGTCTTCATGCTCTCGGTCTGCCTGCTGGCCCGCTGGTATTGGCAGCAAAAAGTAACACATCTTGCAGGCATGGATCGTTGGCTGGCTGTCTGACTGGCTGTGTGTGTGCGCGTGTGTGTATGTTCATATGTGTGTGCGTGTGTGTATGTTCATATGTGTGTGCATGGGTAACTGGCTGACTTTCCGGCTGGCGGTCTCGCTGTCGTCGGATTATTTGGCAGCCACCGGCTCGCTGGCGTGGTTGGTCTCTGGTCATCTGTGTGGGCAGGCGCGTCCTCTTCGTCCTATCCAGACCTTCCTCGTGCTCATACTGACACACACACACACACACACATTTATTCACCCGGGTGGTACAGCTACTACTGTGACCTTCTCTGTCTCTTCCTCTTTTGGCAACGCTTTTGCCTCCCTCCCTCCTTCCTTCCTTCCTTCCTCTCTTCCTTCTGGGGCGTGATCTAAAATTAGCATTAGTGGAAGTAGAACCGGTTTAGGTTACCAATATATCTGGTGCTGTCTCCGAAAATCGAGTACCTTCTGTGCCTGATACATTTTAGTGCAAATTTCCAACTTAAAAAAAGTGTTTTTTATAAAGGCTCTCCATGTAATTAAGTATAGCATATTCAGTATATCGGCTCATGCAGCCTACAGCATGATATCTGACTGGTTACAGTGTTGTATTTTACTGTTACACTGCGTGATACGAACAACAGTACAGATTGTGCTTGAGGACTTCAAGCTTCAGGCGTTGAAGAATGAATCCCAACCATTGTGTGCTCCCTCTTGCAGAACGCAGCCATGCCCACAAGGTGGAGCTGTGGATTGATTTTTGGTTGCACCATGTGTCACTGTCAAGGTCAAAGCCAGGGTGCACCTGCAGACTTCCCCTCTGAAACCTTTACCTATTTATCATCTTAATCTGTTACTAAGAAGCAAATGCAGCAGATATACAACATATCTCAAGTGATTTTTTTGCTAGATGCTTGGTGTTTCTGGAACCTTTTTCTTTCTCATGTATGTGTATCAGTGCAGTTCACTTCCTTACTATGCCCTCTATAGAAGCCATATTTTACAGAACCCACGGCCTCTTTAGATTTTTTTCCTCTCCTACTTTATACTCTGGGTGAGGAGAGAAATATTGGTCTGAAGCTAAAAGGGTATTGATTTCTGTTAGCCCCACCTCAGCTGTCATCTAACACTGTTACTCTCATCTCCTGTCCCCAGCATCACTGTCAGCTTCCTGTAGACTAGATTACTGCCATGCCATCCTCCATCCACCTCCATGAAACCCTCAGACAGGCTCCTGGTGGCCACGTCGGACCATATTTTTCCCAGCAGCCCTCCCGCACTTCATTCTTTTTTTCACCTCAGCTTTTCTTTTCGTCCAGTTCCTCCATCCCCCATCCCTCAGACGTTACTCTCGGTCTGAGGCCAGCACAGCAGCTCTTTCATCTTTGGATTTCAGTGCAGCAGCCCATCCACTATGCTACACTATGCTCTTTCTCTCCCTTTGATGTTACATGCACGTACTCACGGTGAAAAAAAAATCCTGTTTCCAGGACTCTTGAGTGGAATGTGGTCATTTCAGGACATGAGCACGTCACAGCTCACCTCAAATGCAGTCAAGTCAAGTCTGTTTGTCTTCATTATAGGATATTTCTGTAAGGTTGTCTGAGTTCACTCCTTTATTTTTCCCCACTGTCTGTTGCCTTGCCTTACAATCCTGGCTGTCTGGATGATTCTGAGGGTTAATATGGGATATAATAAAGAGGCAGGTGAGTTTAGTATCACCCCTCTGGGTACCAGGCTCCAGCACCAGCTGAGAAAATATTGGATGCCTTAGAGCCAAGTGCAGGACAAACACTGGTCTTATATTAGAGAATAAAAGCAGAAAAGCAATATTCACCTCAATTATATGGAGTGGTTTCAGCCAGGTGGGGCTGGTTTAAAATGCCATAGCCTAAAACTGTATTGATCTTTTGGTTGCCCTTTGTGTTTAGTGTTAGTTAGCTTATTTTAGCTAGCTAATACCCTAACCCATTGATTACCCACAAGGGTAGTTGTACCTCAGGGTGAGAAGATTAACTTAACTTACTTAATTAAAAAAATAAATAACAATTTGATTTTTTTTTAAAAAATACAGTACATCTATATATTCAATCAGTTTCAACACCTGAACACTAAATGTTAAGAGGTCATGAACACTAGTTAGCATGTGAACACAGAGGTATGTTTTACAGGAATTATTCTAATATATGGCTTTAAGTAATGCGTAAACATTTCAGATCGAATTCATGTCTAAGAATTTTAGCGGTAAGAAAGTTATACTATTGGATAAATGAAACAGCTCAAAGTAGTGAAAAATATTAGGAATCGTCAGCAAAAAGTGAAAGGTTAAAAAAATTAACAGCTAAAATAGTAGCCGAAAATAATAGATAAGAGTAGTGGACATACAACTGAAATAGTTAGCTAAAAGTAAAAGATAAATGGGCAAAAAAAACCTAAAAGTATTGGATTAGCAGCTAAAATAGTTAGCAAATAGTAATAGCTAAATGGTTAAAAGTAATAATAAAAAGCTAAAAGAGCAGCTAAAAATAATAGGTTAGCATTCAAAAGGCTAAAAGTAATGGATAAACAGCTGAAATAGTTAGCTAAAAGATAAATGGGGAAAAAAAAACCTGTAAGTACTGGATTAACAGCTAAAATGGCAAATAGTAATAGCTAAATGGTTAAAAAGCTAAAATTATTGATAAAAAGCTAAAATAGCAACTAAAATAATAGGTTAGCATTTAAAAGGCTAAGAGTAATGATAAACAACTGAAATAGTTAGCTAAAAGATAAATGGAAGTACTGGATTAACAGTTAAAAATAGTTAGCAAATAGTAATAGCTAAATAGTTGAAATGACAAAAGAAATAGATAAACAGCTGAAACAGTCAGCTAACTGTAATAGATACATGTTGAAAAAAGCTACAAGTAATAAACAAATGGTTGCAACAACCAGCTTCTGTCAGTACAAGTACAATCTCAAACTTAATGAAAAAATGCAACAGTTTTTGACAGTTCAGTTTCATATTTATGTAATCGTTGGTGTTAAATAACATTGAGTTTAAAATCAATTTAAAGTAATACCTGGCAGGTGGGTACTTAAATTATTCTGACAGGGCAGTGGAGAAACATTAGATATGGAGTCACTGCTCTAACTTAAGATGATGAACTAAGAATATTATCATATCAGTGATTATAGGGTTGGATTGGATTTCACAGCAAAGGCAGCACACAAGATATTTAATCTGGACTGCAATGAGGGGAACAAATCTCTATCATAGAGGAAGGCAATTTATAAAGTAAGAGGTGCTATTGCAAGTATTGTTTACAAGGAATCAGACAGCTGGAGGTGGAGTGTTGGACCAAGACAGCAACACAAGCAGCCAATAGCAGCGTGCAGCAGGAAGGAGTGAGCAGGACAGGTAGTCAGGAAGGAACCACGGGGAAGGAAGAGGAGCTGGCAGCTCGGCTGGATGTGTCCGATGTGATTGAATGCATGAGTCATGTTAAGATTGCTGATGACTGGGCAGGTTTTGTGCGAAGAGAAAAAGTTAATTAATTTTGTAGCCATATTCATCACACCAACTCCGTGAGACTCCATAGGCTATAACCTGGAGAAAAGATGAGCAAAGTGTTGTTGTTGTTGTTTCGTCCGCCAGTTATTAATAAGAATGTCACAATAAAAGCTGCATAAAAGGACAGATTGTCAGCTTTTGACAATATGTCATCATTGGCAGTCAGTTAAACGGGCCAACTTTTTCTCACTGTTTACTCCTTTCACTGTATTCACTGATTGTCAGCCCACATAGCAACATAATGTACAAATACAATTGCAACGAGTCATAGTTTGGCAAAATACCAGAGAGACGTATCATTACCTATCACTTTTTGTTGCCTTGTGAACAACCACTCTCAGCTGATGGACAGCAAGTGTGCCTTGACAGTCGTCTCTCATGTGGACTGTGTGGGATGTGCGATGGGTGTTGTTTTGTTGCCAACACACAACACCCTTTTCAGAGATGTGCCAGATTTAATTACAGCGAATGTAAGACTCTGTTTGTAATGCATTTCTGTGAAGGAGGACATGTTTTGACATCTGTAGTCGCTCATTTCCACGCAGGTGTGTGCTGCACATGTACGCCCAGGTGTGTCCTCGGCAGTCTTCTTTTTTTCTTCTTCTCTGTTTTGCGTGTGTTAAGGTCTGCTCTCCTTTTCATATTTAACCTCACAGTACGGAGGCCAGCTGGAATGAGTCACTGGGAAGTGACTTGCTTGAAATGTGAAGCGATGTAGCGGAGTTGTGTAGGTGAGGTGTGTTGAGTTGAGATGGATGACAAGCTGGATAAATACCTACACGCAGTCTTCATCTTCAGCAGCTGAGCCTCAGATCTTTAAGTATCAATAGTAGATGCTGTCACAGATCAGAGAACCTGCTTTTTTGTGTGTGTTTTGATGGTGTTCTTTATTTTTACTCCTCCTCTTTATCTCCGTTTTCCATTTTTCAGTCCCTCTCTCCTCTCCTTTTTCAGAGGAGCTTGTTTTGGCTCTAACAGATTGGCCGGCCCCCTCAGCCTTCCCCGGCTGCCAGTGTCTGGGCTGCTTGTGTCGGTGTGGGTCAGTAGCTGCAGGCTGTTTGTCGACTGCGCTGGGAGACTGAGAGGGGGAGGTGTGGGGGTGGGTGTCAGGAGGACAGCAGACAGTTGTTATGAGCTCCGGCTCTCTTCTCTAAGCTCTTCACTGCTACTGTAGCTCTTCACTGCTCTTCACTTCTCCACCGGCTCTTGACGCTTTCCCCTCGTGGTCAAAATCCCCCCTCAGTGATTCCTCCCACACACTCCTCTCGGTCCTGCTTTCCCTGTTTGTTCCTTGCCCCCTCTCAAATCACACCCTTTCATCGCCTTCAGTTCCCTTTATTCCCTCGCCTTTTTATTTCTTCACAGCAGCTACTGTATCCACTGCTTCTGCTCTCTTTTTTCTCTTTTCTCATCCCTGTCTCATATTCCACTCTTCCCCTCGTCTTCGCCTCCAATCTGGCTCCTTCCACAGGCCCTCAGTGCCACAGACGGTTCATCCTGTAGACTGTTGTTCGGTCAGTCGGACCAACAGTTGTCCTTGTGCGCAGACTTCCGTCAGTCTCTCCCTGTGGCTCAGTCATCGCATGGCAACAGGCCACTGGTAGAAACACCAATGCTACCACACCTCGTGTTTCCAGCCTAACACACACACCATCTGTGGCAGATTGCAGAGTTCCCACGGCATAGATGAAGAAGCAGTAATAGAATAGTTTGGTAGTGTATATATCAGTGTTCTGTAGAAATGAACAGCATGGTTGTGACATAATTTAAATTTCTTCCTGGCTGTACAGAATTACAGCAGAAGTTAAAATTAGGAGGAAAATTATTTTGTATTTTTATTTATTATTGTAGCTGCATGTCTGTATTATATTCATATATTCAGGAAAGAATACTGGGTGCGTGTGTGTACAGAAATATATATATTTATTTTTTTCCCATTATCTCATTTTTATTTATCGCCCGTTTCTTCTAGCTAGTGAGTTAATATTGTTTTCTACTCCACATACAGTTACAGATATACTCACATTTGTCACAGGGCATAAGCTGCCTTTGCTTAAACGCATGACTAAAGCAGATGTTCTGCAGAACGTGATCGCTATTGTTGATGAATTACTGAGCATGCCTGCTGTGTATAGGCTCAGGGCCCCTGGACCAAACCTCTGCATGAGGTGACCTTTAGAATTTTTTATTGGAAAGTGGATCAAAGGATGCAAACAGGCATAAAAATGGCCGCGGTGAGATGCAAAGCTGCCACAAACAGTCATCAAAAGGAGGTCAAACAACAACACAGCAGAAAGACACAAAATTATCCGCAGCGTTTGTTTTATTCTCGGGTTTTGCTCCTCTCTAGGATTAATGGAGGGCCTTTGTCTTTGTGCAGGAAGCTACTGTCTAATACACTGTTCATACCTATAGATTATTAGGAGTTGCAGTTATCAGCTCCTTATTGATTTTTATACCATATTAAAATGTTTAAATGTCTTTTATTTATTATACTGAATAAATTACGTGACTTTTATTATTACACCAGTCTACCCAATAGCCCCAATTCATAACTTCCTAAACCCGCCGTTGACTGAAGGACGTGTAAGTCTTGAATACAATAACACGAACTACGCATCAAGTACTGCACCGTGACTATAGCTCTGGTTTTGTATGAATGTTTTTCACCTGATTACCACTGTGAAGCTCAGACTCACAGGAGGTGCGCTCTTTTGACTATTCACTGCGTATCTTTTAATCTGATTGTCCCGCTGTGCAGAAAATATGTGTTTATGTATAGATAATACATTTAGAGTCGCATTAGTGTGATGAAATGAGACGCAAATTAGTTACACCATGTATTACCAAGTGAACCAAGCTATGCCTGTTCTCTCTAGTCCTCATTATTTATGAGCTTTCTGTTTGGTGGAAACCCATACAGCGATTTAGACAAGATACATGCACCAGGATAAAGTGGAGTACAGCTTTATCATTTTAGAGTCATCTTTCAGGTAGCTGAAAGCTGCACTTGTCCTGCTTTTCTCTGCACCCTGCTTTGTTTGTTACCAACACACAAGAGTCCTCCCTCAATTTCAGGTGATAATAAAGTATCATAAAAACCAGTCTAACACATGCTTTCTGCTTTCTCCCCTCTCCCAATTATTCCACTGTCCGCTACCATCCATCCTCCCTCCAGGATTCCGATGGCCCTCCTAAACCAGAAGGTGTTCACCCTCCAGTGTTCTCAGCTCTGCGCCAGTCCAGAGTGGTGTCATCCACCTCCGAGGAGGAAGAGGCCCTCACAGAGAAGTTCCTCAAGATCAACTGCAAGTACATCACTGATGGCAAGGTAAGATATGGCACAAAGCATACAGCCATTAATGAGCATGGGCACTAGACAGACATCTACAAACTGCTGTAAGCAAAAGCATGAATTGCCAGCAGCGAAAACACCAACGCCAAAATACGGCAGATGGAAGAAAGTGGACTGAAGTGGTTTTATTGGTAATAAAGAATCAAATTAAATATCTAAGCATGCAGTACAGCTACCAGCTGCAGCTACTCGGCATACTTTCAGAAAGGTTAGGTGTAAATGTGGAACTATTAGACAAATTAAAAGAAAAATAATGCATGAAAAACTCCACGGTAAAGCTGTTCATTGTTGTTCACCACCAACGCGTAGTTACTCAGCTCAAAGACCCAGTGTTTCCTTTGAGAGTCAGTAATTTAGACCAACATTTTATAATACAGGAAGAAATCAAAGAAACCTCCACTTGAGCAAAGCAAACTCAAGCAGATAGTAGAAAGGACAGTCATTTTACCAGAATGCATAAAGAAAATGTGTAGGTATATCTTTTGTTTGTTGCTGTGGTGTTTAATAATGATTAATTAAATAAACAGGAATCCAGAGAATAAAAAAACAGTACAGAAAATACTGACACTGTGGGCAGATGTGGTCAGAATAACCAGCACATTAAAAGACAAGCTCTCCTGCTGATGGTAGTTTACCTAAACTGATTATAGTTAATGTCGTTCAGATGACTTCAGAGAGTCTCCTGCTCCTTGAAGTGTTATAAAGTGAGTTTTTGAAATTCAGGACCTTAAAAGTATGGCTAAATGATCTGTCTATGTCTTCCTTATCTTCCAATCGGGCCATTGTTTTGCCTTAGTTCCAAAAGATTCAATTCTGATTTGTAGTTTTGCAGCCTAATTAAGCAATACCACAAGTAGTGAATTAAAAACAACAGGTAAGAAAGCCCACATGCATGTCCCTTGTATGATACGTTTCATTGAACACACACTCTTACTGGATTAGATTTACAGATTAAGTGTGTCTTGTGGTTTTTGGTCACAGTTTGATTGAGAGCAGACCAGCTACCAGGGTGTCCTACACTAAAATACACACAACCTATTTCAAAGTATGTGTGTGTGTTTGTGTTTCTGTCCAGGCGGTTGCCCTGCTCTCTCACACACAAATCTATGGTATTGAACCACTGCTGATTCACTCCCAGGTACCAAATGAAAGCACTGAAGTGGTCAGCGCTGGCACTCAATAACTTCTACTTGATTTAGGACATTTGTGGTCTGAAAATGATTTAGCCTCTAGTTGTTTTGTGTGACAGAGGGGCTTTTTGATTTTGTTTTGTGGTAGATAACGTGCTAAGTTGTTCCTTTTATGTAATAAATGGTCTGATGGATGCCATTGGTCCTCACCCGTCTTTCTGTTGTCAGGGCGCGGTGAGCGGAGTATTGCTGGTGACACCCAACAACATCATGTTCGACCCTCACCGCATGGACCCCCTGGTGCAGGCCCATGGGTGCGAGGAGTACGGCATCATGTGTCCTCTGGAGGAGGTGCAGTCTGCTGCCATCTTCAAGGAGATCACCGACCCCAAGATCAGAGAGGCCGTCCCAGAGTAAGAAAAAGCATGGATATACTGTATGTGCAAGCTCTGTAGTAGTAGAAGACGACTTCTCTAATGACTGTGCTTGTAATTATTTAAACTGTAATTAGCTTTAAAGGCCAACACAGACATCTAAGCGTGATTTATACCTACACATGCTAATTCTTATACTTAGAGTTTAATAACTTCCATGTGTCTTTCTCCCACTCTCATCCTCACAGGAGCGCAGCAACCACATTGTAATCAATGTTATTCTCTGCTGCACTCGCAGTCAGATTGCATCAGCAACCATCCAACAGTTTAATTCTTTTCCCCACATACCAAAATAAAAAGGAAACGGCAATTACACCGGGGTTAATGAAGTGTGCCTTCGCCCTCCTACATTGTGATTGCTCACCTCTTTATGCTGGAAGAAGCATCCACTTCAGAGGATTCACTTGTGTTTCCTCCCACAGATTTGTCTAGTTTTTATTTATTTATTTATTCATTTTTGCTTCACATTGATTGTTTTAGTGCTGCTGAAACCAAATGCATGCGAGTGACAAATAGGGTGGAGCATCATGAACTCTACTGAGTCATTTTATGCCTGTTTCTTCTGTGTGGTAGCAGGGTCTGGGCAGAGCTATGTTCAGCTGGTTGAGTGTTGCCCATGAAGCAGTCATTGTGCTAGCAAATGACTGGTTTTTGTGCCAGGCCCAGCTGTTTTCTCAGCTGTGGCCTGTTGTCTAAGTCTTCTCTCCCTCCCTCTCTTTATGTCTGTGTTATGGTTTGGTTATATCCAACTGTGTGTTCTATTTACATTCAACCTCTTTTCAAATTTTTCAGAAGCTAGACATGAACACTTTTCTGTGTGTGCAACACTAAATTGTTCCCTTGCACAGTAGAGTAAAATACAGTTTGGTGTTAGGAATATGATAACAATATTACGGCTCTTGATTAATCACAAAACAAAAACATAATTGTGTCCACTCACATGTGTTTAGGTCCTGGTCGAGTGCTGATCTCCCAGCTGGGATTATCTAGTCCACTATTTTTGTTATGAACGTGGTGGACAAAATGCACAATGTACAATGCAGTCCTCTAAAATGACCATTCAGTTGAATTAACACCCTCTCTGAAGCCATTTTCTCAACATCTGAACATTGTAAGAGTTATGAAACCCATGTAGGCTTTCTTGCTGGACTGTTGTTTGATGTGCTAAACTGGCAACTGTTTATATATCCTCCAGAAAAAAACCTGTCAGTTTTACAGAATATTCCTGTTTAAGCTTTTGAATTCATTGAACAGTTTCCTGAGTAATGATGGCAGAATGGGAGCAGAAGTAGCAAGCATTATGAAGTTCATTTAATGTATCCTTGCATTTATGCAAATGTTGCTTTTATATGAATGTGTTTTTTAAATACTAATTTTAACCCTGTCTAGTGTGAAGATACTTAAAGTAGCCAACTCTTGATCATGAAAGTGGCAACATAAATTTAAAAGGTGCTCTTTAAGTTCATTTCAAGCTCTAAAAATCCTGGATCCTACATTTACCATGCTGCATCTGGAGATGATCATTAGACCAATAGTTTTATATAAAAGATGGGTCTGAAAAGTGAAGCTAATGCTCAAGTGCCGTATATCCACATTCCTTCTAATGGCCAGCCAGAGGCGAATCCTCTGGCTGCCAAAAGAAGGCAGATTGTATTGAAATCTGTGAGGACATGAGCCTAATTCTTACTTGGTTTATTACCTCAGTGAACGATTTCCTATTAAGTTTATGCTTTCAGTCACTACCTTCAAGTCTCCTTCAATACAGCATGATGTTTGGTCCCATTTAGAATAAAATATACATTGATAGAGGACATGTTTGTATAGTGCCCTCACTTTCTCAGTCAGATCCACCCCTCACTGTGTATCAGAGATCAAAAACCAAGCCAGCAAAGCCTAAATTCCAACCTCGAAATTTCAAAACAATAGTCAGCACATCAGTGGGTGACGTCATGATGGCTATGTCCACCATTTTAGTCTGTTGTTAAAGCCTCCATGCCTGAAACATCTGTATTTATCAAACTCCATGGTCTCAATCTGTAACAGAGGCTTGGAAATATCGAGCCCAAGCTGAGAACAGGGCTGTTTTTTAGACTTTAGATGGCTCCTCTAGAACCACAGAAGACAGCAGTTGTGTTTTTCTTGTCTTTAAATCACTTCAGTTGGGATCCCTGTATTGATTACACCTGCATGCTATACACGTAGAATTTGTAGTAAAGGTCAGATCATGCAGATATTGCATTTCGTTTGACAGTCTTCTTGTTCCATGTTGATGTTTCCAGTGACCTGGAGCCTCTGCCAGCTGAGAGGCATCCCTCCCAGCAGAAGGACCCAGAGCAGCGCCTGAGGGAACCTGGGGCCAATGACAGCGGAAGCACAGCCCCACGCAGCACTGAGGGCTCCATCTCCGAAGATGTCTTCACTGAGTCAGAGTTGTCCCCCATCCGGGAGGAGGAGCAAGCGTCCAGCGAGGACCTCCGTCTGGACAAGTCCTCAGGCGCTTCCACGGAGTCTGTGCAAACCATCACCCAGGTGGAGGCCGCCAGCTCCCAGGCCCCAGGCAGTGCCCGCAGCTCAGTCAGCCAGCCAGAGGGGCCCGCCGCAGCAAAAGCAAAGGACAATCCACCAGACACTGCCACAGAAAATGATAGCCAGTCCCCAATGGGATCCAAGCAGCACAGTGTAGAGAAGCCACCAAGCACACCCACTACCACCACCAGCAGCAGCACTAGCCAGGCCCAGGGTCCCAGCAGCAGCACCTCTCGCCCAGGGTCCCAAAGCTCAGCCACTCCTGGAGCTACAGACACCACCTCCGTCTCAGCCAGTCCACAGGGGGATGCCAACGAGGGGACCGATGTCTCCAAAACGGACACTATGCAACAGGGCAAGGAGGAGAAGGAGAATGCAGAGCAGATGCAAAAGGACGGCTCGCAGAGCTCTGCAGAGGGTAAACACGCTTACTGAGTTACAGTTAGGAAACATATCCTTTCTACCATGGGGTGCAGGTACAGACTATTTTCATGTGATCAATCTGGCCTCGTGTTGTCCTTTAGCTGCAGCTCTACATCCATATTCTTCTGAAGACTATCAAAGTGAATTTCTCTGTTCTCTGGCTGCCTCAGAATCACTTCTCTCATGTTGGGCCCTGATAACCTTTCCATTTCCACTCTGCCTTGGTGCTAGTAATTGGAATGTAAAGACGAATGGAAATGGCATCCCCTCTGTTGCTATCAGCTTGTCGGAGCTAGCTGGGCTTTATGGGGCTTTATGCAGCTCTTTGATCTCTGGTTTTGGTGGTCTGGGCCACTCCTCTGGGCGATAAGCTAAAGCCTATCAAACACCACAATGCAATAAACACACCTGCCCCCCAAAGGGGAAACACAGTAACGATTAAACCAAACATCAAAACGCCTTCTGAGATAGCATTCAGAGAGGTGTTATTTATATTTCACATCCTTCTCTGGCTTTGCTTTCATGTGCATTTAGACAAATAGCAAATTCCACCAACCTGGACTAAGCTTATTTTGTGTTCATTGCCATGTTTAAGATTAAAGGACTATACCTGAGGTTTTAGATGTTTCAAAACAGCTCGATATCAAAAATATCTTCAAAGATCCACAGCAGCGGAAAAAAAACATCCGTTTTAATATTGCATGTCCTTCCATGCATTTTCAGATAACATCTTTTTGTGCAAAATTGTAAATAATAGTAACACATCCACTAGATTGGATCTCCTTATTAAAAAATAGCCTCCTAAAAGTACCTAGAAACAAAACAGATCTGACCTTGATTTATTCCAAATTATTATCCTTCTCGTCTGACAGCTTTCTTTCTATCACATAACCTTTCCGACCATGTTTTGCTGCTCTTCAGCCTGCTGCACATTCATTCACACCAAAATAATATGTTGAATTGGGTGCACAGTATGAGATTTTTGCCAGTTTTTCCCAACTAAATTTGGCTGATGCTGACATATGTTCATCTTTTATCCACCTCATTGCTATCAAATGACTGGTGCAGATGTATAATTTAAATGTTTACAGTAACTGGGCAAAACTAATTTGATTTTAATTATTTTATGTTATTGTCTTGAGTGCTCACAGCACAACAGCAGTTACTTCAGTGCAAGAAATCATGACTACCTGTCCCAATTTTCAAAGGTGGCTTATTGTTTGTCTATGAGGTTTGATTTCATGACAGCTTGCAAGTGCAGTACTTTTCAGTAGCACGCTTTGAAATCACAGATGTGAAGATATCCTTAAGTGCACCAGCAAGAAGTTTCACAGAAGTCTGTCATTTCAACTGTATTACCACACAGTGATAACATGGTTTTATATAACTTTGCAATGGTAGCAAAATGTTTGCACTAATGGATTACCTGTTTTGAGCAATATGATAATCAGTGACTGCATAAAGTGCAAGGGTACTTTAAAAAAATAGGAAGCTGAGCTTTGAAAAAATGACCAATGAATTATACACAGTATATTAGTTAAAAACTGCTGCCGCCTTGTTATATGACAGTAGCCTCAGTCTGTCACACTCATTGACTCACTTGTGGCCATATAACCCACTCTAGTTAAACATGGAGTTGTGATTCCCAAAAGATTTCTCTCCCCATGTAGACGCCTAACAAGACGGTGGGAGAGAGTTTTAACATTTTCTCCCTGGCAATTATTGTCACACAGAGAGTTGAGCTGCAGAAGCCGTTCTAATTCATGGGCATCTCAGCAGGGTTGCCCTTTATTCTGTGCACATTAGCACAGCCCACACAAGTAACAGCAGCAAGTTTTAAAAAACAAGTTGCTTTAATACCAAATTCATGCATTTTAAAATATTATTTGTCCCGTTTAGCTGTATTGCCTAATTGGATTCATGTTATTTTTGTTTTCTGTTATTATTTACCAGTTTCATGGTGTCCAACCAGTAGCATGTGCCAGTGTAATGTTACTGGCACAGTGATCTCGTTCAGTGTCTTGGGCCTGTGACCTTCTAATCAGCCCACTGATAATGCACCATAGGCAGACAACTCAGTGCCACTGTGAATTATAGTGTGTTACTCCATTTATTTCTGTCATCTGTTGTGTTTCTGCCACGAAATGACTAATGCTAGCTGAAGTAGCCAGTAAATAGAAGACAGAAAGTAGGCCACATAAATGAAATGATATGAAGAGTATGCACAGTCATAAGCTGCAGTTTGTTTTTGGCTGGCAGACATTTGTAACAGAGAAAAATATAAGTGAACTGCTGTACATCTGAGAAATATGCTTTTTTGTTTTCCTGCAAGCAACCAGCGACTGGTTAGCGTAGCTTCAAAATTAGCTTTGAAGAAGAGGAAACAGCTTTGTCAGAAGTTAGCAGAATCATCCTATCAGTACCTCTAAAGCTCATTAAAACACCATGTCCTGTTTGATTCACACGAAAACTTGAGAATAAAATCCAGAACCAAGCCAGATAGTTTTCAGGCTAAGCTAAAGTGACTGGCTGCTGTAGCTTTTAATATTTACAATGTTGCTTTAATAAACAGGTCCATCATAATAGCTCAGTAGTCCTGTCATGGCTGATTATTAGGCTTCTGTAACCATGTGATCACTTCTTGTCCAGGTACAGGGTCAGCCGAGAGGCGGAAGCACCGCTCTCACAAGTTCTTGTGTCTGCGAGTGGGCAAGCCCATGAAGAAGACATTTGTTTCCAACGCCAGCGCCTCCATGCAGCAGTACGCCCAGCAGGGCAAGAAGCACGAGTACTGGTTTGCTGTGCCACAGGAGAGGTCAGTACCTCTGCTACACCTCCCACCCCTCCTGGACATGATGCATTTGAACACAAGCAAAAAATGCTTGTAGTAGCCTACAGTAAATAACTGGGTTTATAATCATAGAATCCATACTGTACCGGATATTATGGAGGAGGTTTTAAAATAGAAGCAGTATGGGAGAAGCCATATGATTCTATTATATTCCTAACAAAGCACAACCTCACCTGCAGTCCCTTTAATATTTGAAACCAATCAAACATGCATTCTTTGTCAGGTCTGACTCCCGCTGCGGCTCCTGCCCATTTCCCTGTGCTGTCTCTGCTAGACTGCAAGATAATTTATTATTCATTCACTCTGCAGGGAAACAGACACACACTTTATTTCTAGACTGGGACACACACACAACGGAAGATCTGCTAAAGCATTATGCCGTGTGCTTTTTCCAATTCTATCCTCGGAATGCATTTCACCCACAAATGTGTTCATGAACTTTTCCTGACCTGCCCTGAAATTCATAATGTTTCACATCAACTGAAAATAGCCTCAGCTTGTTTGTGTTTTTTTTCCCAAGTTGGGTCGCTCAGTGTGGATGAACAGTTGCCAAGTCAGCAGTAGTCATAATTACATTAGAGCTCTTCATACTGGAAGGAGACTCAAGAAAAAATGTGCTTCCTCGTAAGTCCTTGTGATATGTTTATGTGGTGAATTAATCCCAATTGCACTAACAGCTTAATTCAATAAGCCACTCTTCTTTTAAAAGCCATTATTTGAACCACATCTAGAACTGACTGGAAACAGTGGAGTCACTGTTTTGTGTGGTTACTCTGAGTGTTCTTTTTAAAAGTGAATTAGAAAAGGGACAACCTGTTTTTAGTACATGTCTATAGTTTTACAGCAGCAACACACATGGTGCTCTCTCAAGCTGCTAATCATATTTGAATCAGACAAACAGGCGTGTCGTTTGTAGTTAGTCATGGTACCATAAATGCGTCATCTAGCAATATGTTGAGTGCCTGTTTGCAGTAATGACACTGAAATCCCCCCTCTCTTCATTATTCACTGTGAACTTAAGTCTTGCTTGTTAACGCTTTGCTGTTTTTATCCACAGGTTGCTTAGATACAGCATTTCCCACCTGATAACAACAAGGTTCCTGAGATGCACATTGCTCTTGGGGATAATAGCTCAGGGACTTGTCAGATTCAAAGCTAGTATTGAAATGCAAGCCTCGTACATGTTACTGCTGGTATGACTATCCATAACTTGCCTTTATTTGCACTCCAGTCAGGCCAAGGTGTGTGGGAGAAGTGATCAGAAACCATTGAGACAGACAATACAGCAACTCTTCGCCCTTTTCTTCAGATGCTGTTAGTCTCTCTGTAGCTTGACCTAGATGGGAGGTGACCCGCATGATGTGTCTTTAAGTGTCTTGGTACGAGTGTGGGAAGAAAAGGAGGCCTTTGAATGAGCCATAACCAACCACGACACTTAACACAGCTCTTTCATGTCCACTAACCACAGCAGTGCATGACACTGGCTGTGCTCTCTGTTTGTTTGTAACTTCTTCATGAACTGTGCCACAGTGACGTATCATATTCTGAACTGTTTACAAAGTCGACATGGCTTTCTCCTCTGTTACATGACTGATCAGGAGAGGTAGAGGAGGAAAATTATGGTCACAATATTGGAGAGACAGAAGAGTTAACCACTAGAATTTTAAGGAAACTGACTGCCTCTAACTTTAAAGCTGCTCTGTCAATACATTCATGTTAACAGTATCTCACTGCTGCACTTGATGAGAGGATTATTGCCCTACTCTGCATGTTCCCTCAGCTCTATGCAGTATTTTCAACATCTTTCAGGTCATTGTTTTGGTTTCTCCAACTGCACCTTAGCAGAGATGGTGGGTACGAAAACAGTTTAAAGTACAGTGAAAAATAGACTTAAATTCTTTATATATCGAAAACATGGCTCCAAGTCCATGCTAATGTTTCTCTGTCCCCTTGACATGTAAATAAGCAACCATCAGCTAACACATGTGCCTGTACAGCCTCACAGCTTACTGGCCAACAACCTCGATTCATGCACATTTAACTATATTTATTATAACAGTATTTGCTCCAAAGTCAAGTAGGCACACTGTAACACAAAGTAGTGGTGGCTTGTATTGCAAAACATGTGATGGCAGAGACACTGTGTCTCACAGGCTAAGCAGCTTTAACAGTTCCACAGAAAGGAAGGAAGTGAAAGGTTGTTGCTCTCCCTCAATATCCATAGATGTTGAAATGTCTCCTTAACAGCCTTTTCTGGGGAGTTTTGAGAGAATTATTTAAGGTAGGATATACTGAGTGAATCTCAAAACTTCTGGTGAGATTATCAGATGAAGAATTTGCGAATTATTTCTCCCAGCTAATCATGGAGAAGTACATGAACCTTTTTCAAATTAAATCAGAGTCGTAATGTAAAATGTCAGCATTACTCAGCATTTGCTTTTACTTTGAAATCTTTAGGACTAGCCTGGATATTTTAAGGACCCCTGAATGACGTATCTCAGATGATGATTTTTTTAAACAAATCCTGCCGTATTTGGGAGCTAATCCTTGTTTCTTCCTGTGTTTCTTCCCCCAGATCAGACCACCTGTATGTCTTCTTCATGCAGTGGAGCCCAGACATGTACGGTGAGGGGGTCAGGGGGATGGGACAAGAACCTGGGTTTATGGTTGTCAAGAAGAACGAAGTGACAGAAACAACTGAGGATGAGCCCATCACTGACCTCAATGTCAAGGAATGGGAGGTAAGGTCTACGCAGCCAAAACTGTCCCCTCACCCTGCTTAAAGTGCACCTGTTGTGTTGTCTCGAGCCTCAACGGCATGGATTAACTGCAGCTCTCCACTGCGGTTTAATCCATATCCCGTGAAGCCACAGTTTTTTGTGGGTTAATTGTTAAGTTTATTGTTAAATCAGACGTTAAGTGAACCTGTTGATTTGCTTCCATTATGCAGTGCATAGTGTAAATGTATTGTGCTGATCTTGTTTTGTAAACCATTTAAACTGTGTAGTTGTCAAGCCTTAGTTTTGTATTCTGCTTCTATATTTTGCACCTTTGTGTACCACTGCATATTTCTTGGTTTAATGGTAAATTTTTGTGACTTTGTATCACTTGTAAGTTATGTAAGATGTGGAAACACTTGCTTTGCTTGGAAATGCGCTTCTCTGAACTTCCAACCAAAGTGTTTTGCATGTTTGTGTAATTGTTTATTCTTCTCAGTGACTGTATTGTAGTTTCATCACATGTTGTGTGACTGTCACTAGTGTTGGTCAGCATTTTGCAACTTCTTTTGCAGAATGGTAAAAGACTAACACCATTATGGGTGCCTCGTGCTTTTTGGGTTGTAAAATGCCCAAAAAAATGAGGCACTGATGGGGGTTATTCCATCTTTGTCAAACTAACCTTTCAAAATGTTGCTATTGTAGATTTACAGAAAGTGGAAGAAAGACTAGGAAGTGTAGACAAGAATTGTTCTGTACTGCATGGGCAGGTTGGTACAGCCTGCAGAGAGTGGATGGGATTTAGTCAAATGGGGCTGTTTACTAGCCTGTGGATAATGAAAAGGATGCATTCATTGTATGAAGAAATTGATACGATGGAAGCAGTGTCCTGCATTTAAATTTTAATGTAAATGAATGATGTAGGAAACAAAGTGGACTGATTTGTTTGTCCCTGGACTTCTGGCAAACAGGCCGCATGATCCATTACATCTGAATAAGTAAACAGGAACCTGAACCATGAATTTTAAGGAACACCTTATTTTCATACAGCTTAAGAAGAGGATAGATGTTTTACTAACAAATACATTTTTGTTTTAAACCAAATGGACTTTTATGGTAAAGTTTCATAATTTTGATTTAATTCGTTTTTTAAATTATTTGTTTACTTTTTTGTCACTAAGTGGATTTAGCTGTCAAATTCTATAGAAGGTATACCTCGTGGGATGGTGGTGCTACTGTATCTTTAAATTCTGTCGGTTAATGGGTGGGTTTAGCATTTTTTATAACCAATAGGAAACCGGGTTTCCTCCCGTCTTCTATTGTGATTGGGCTTCAACGGTGCCATTCAGATCCTACGGCGTAGAGACCCCTTTGGAAAAATGATTCTATTTTAGTCAAGCAGGCTGCCAGGCTTCATACCAACTCCAGTTGCTTGTCTCGGGGCTACACGGGGAGAACTTAAGGATCTGTAATGTGACTTTCCGGCTTTAACGTCGCCCAGTAAGCAGGAAATGTTTTCTAGGAGAGTGAAGGACCAAGAGAAACGGCTGACCCCCAAGTATACCTGTGTATGTTGCTTGTACTTACTTCATGTTTTGTGTTTCTAGCGACGTATATCCTTGTGTGTTCTGTTGTTGTTGTTAGCAAGCCATGCTAACTCGCTAGCGAAGCTAATTAGCCTGCTAGCCCTGTAACCGGTCCGGTCCAGTCCAATGACTGCTGTTAAACAAAGTGTCTACTATCTGAGCACTATTTGGCAGTCAGGATAGTGCTCCTATCCGTTGTCTGTGTTTTTGGCACCGTCTAATAGGATGTGTGTGGCTCTGTAAGCTGTATGAAAGTTTCCAGAGCTAGGTGGCACTTCAAAGATGCAGCCCTTTTAGTCACACACTCATTTATTTAATGTTACATTACCAGGCATTTTTCTGAGTTATCATGTATTCTACTGCTGGTTGAGTGTCTGTCAATTAGCTGCTTGTGCTGTACTCAGCATTAAACACGCTGGTCACATCCATTTACTGACCTTTTTCATGACATTGATCACTCCACATCAGCATTGCATTCACGTTAAAGAGTCTGTTTTTGCAGCAGCTTCTGAAAGCTAGCATGCTACTAGCTTACCCATTTTGAGGGTAAAATGTACCAAAGTGCCTTTAGCTGAAGGTGAAGGGATGCAAGAATGTATTTTTTATGAAGGCTGTAGTTTATCCCCTCTGATGCATTATTGAGACCTGTAAAGAGGCAGCTTGTTACTAGAAAAGTTATTTACACCAGTAGGAACAAGGTGAGTAGAAGATTATCTAAGCTATAAAAAAAAGGAATTGAAAGCAGCTTATGTCATCTGTTTCCTGACAGTGTTATTTGATTTTTTTTTTTTTAAAACACAGATTTTATGCTTATTTTGAGATAGATCCGTGTATGTGGCTGTGTGTATGTCTGGCTTTTATGTTTGTTTGTTTATCCCATGAAAAAGGCTTTTATCTTTCTTGTGCTAAGACACAGCGGACTATTAAACGGCAACATTTGTTCAGTGGCAGAACAGAGGCAGCAGCTCTCGGTGGAGTGTGCAACAGCGTGGGGTGTAACTTTGTTGGAATGTAGCCATGTTTAGTAGGCCATTGTGTTGGTCTGTCTGGGTTGTAGTTTGGTGAATTGTTGTTCCTAACAAACAGGGAGCGGACTTGGCCAGTATTGTTGTGTCAGTCAGACCTCAGCTGTTTTTGTTGTTAATGTTGTACGGTCGAGCATCAAATAGCTTTTCTTCTCACTCTGTCACACTTTGCGTTCTGCTGCAATGTTGTGTTCGTCATTCGTCTGACTTCATTTTTAGTAATACTGAAGCTTCTAGCAGTGGTGACATTAAACACATTACACAAACATGCAAAATAACTGAGTGCTCTGAAATACCACGCCCCCTCCTCTTTTAGCCAAAGTAAACAATGGTGGCCTTTTGACTGTGTTAGTCTGTTTTTTCAAACCTCTAACATCTACCTTGTTGTAAAGAGCAGTGTTAAGTTTTGCTGGAGTCGCACTACTTGGTGCACATGCTGCCTTTCAGAACTGATCCTTTTCTCCCCATGGCCAGCAATAGAAGTGGCAGAGTTTTATGTTCCACCTGTTCCTGTCTTTGTACTACCAGGTAGTGTCTCTGACGGAGTACCACCGTCGGATCGATGCGCTAAACAGCGAAGATCTGCGCTCACTCTGCAAACGACTCCAGGTGCCCTGACCAGCCCTATCTGCCCCCTCTCTCTGCTCTGCCCAGCACTGCCGCTGTCCTCGCCAACTTGGTCACCCTTAGGCTCCCCACTGCAGGCCTTAGCTGCTGTTGATGTTGCATACTAACTACAGAAACACAGGTCCCTATTGATTTAAGTAAACATTGTGAGTTGATTAGTTTCAACTCGCCAAACCTCTTCAGAACGTCTTGGATCACTTCAAGTAGGAATATATGAGCATAGTTTATATCACTTCATTACGGAAAAGTTGGCTTGTTTGGAGTGATAAGGTTTTCACGTGACAGCAACCTTATCTTCTTGTGTCAGACTTTCCTTGTAGGACTCATCTGCCAGTTTTAGTGCTTCACTCACTAGATTAGTCTGGTTATAAGGTAATTACTGCTAGCTGTTTGTGCTGGCAGTAGACATATGTAGATTGTATATAGGGCACACAGAGATGGTGTTTCTGTAGAAAATCCCCCCTCTTCTTAAAAAGAAAATCATCTTCAGTGCTTTAAATGAGCTGAATGTAAATAATGTGGCCTGCTTGAGGACTGATCAAGAGACGGTCAGAGGTTTGAAGGACAAAGAGATGGTGTGTTGGTGGAAGTAAGACTCCCCTGACAGGGTGAATGATGTTTTCTAAGGACAATGCAGGTAGGCCCTATTTGAATGAGGACTGAAACATGAGAGCATCCCAGCCACCAGTGGCCAAGTGCTCTACAATCAGCCTCTGTTATCGAGAAAGATAAATAACCCAAACAGTCCGTTGGTCAGAGAAAATGTCAAACAGTGGAGTGCAAATTATTCATTGGGTTGATTTCCTATTCACTTTGCATTCTCCTCTCCCAGACAGTGTCTCTGCCCGCTCTCTTAGTTCTGCCAAACCAATCCTAGTCATCTGGCATCGGAGAGTGGCGGGAAGATATTCAGCTGTCATCATCAAATTGTTGGATTATCAGTGTGTTGCAAGCAAACACTGCATTTATAATTTTGGCAGGACAACTCGCTAATTCAAAATCCCCAAATGGATGAAATATTTAAATATGAGTTTTTGTCGCTGAGGTTGGTCTATGGTTTAACCCAAGTTTCCCCAGGTTACCCCTGTCATCCAGCCTTTGTCCTACACCCATGTAGCCGAGCCTTTATGCTTTGTAGAATTTCTTATCTACATCTGCATTTGTATATTTTCCAAATTAACTCAGTGTAAAAATAATCTTAGTTGATTACAGGTTAAAACTTGTTGGTAGACAGCCTGACTAGTTAAGCCTGTTGTGTCAGTAGCCCGACAATTTACAACAAAGTGGTAGGTGGATGACATTATCTATAATTAAACCCTTCCACTATCAGTGCATTCTGGAGGTTAAACCTCTCCTCTAACTGTTATTTCTAATTGTAGATTACCACTAAGGAAGAGGTGAACTCCAAACATGGTCCGTCCATCAAAACTGAGCTGGAGCCGGAGACGTTCAAACCGAACCTCAAAGAACCCAGCGATCTCCTGGAGGCCGACCAGATAGAGAAGGTAGAAGCTGCAGCACAAACTTGCTCTGATGTGATAAGTTATGCACCATCTGCATCTGAATTTAAAGAGTAATGCTAACGATGTTCTAATCTCATGAAAAGGCCAAAAACTAACAATTTGCTCATTCTATAAGCAAGTAATTTCAGTGTATTTTAGTTTGTTCCTCTTTGTTCCTCTGTGCCATAAAAGCCCAGTGTTAGTGTTTTGAAACTGAATTACATTTTGTTATAGTTGCCTGGTTTTACTAGGAACCAACGGCTTTTAAACATTTGAAACAGGTACAATATAAAAGTCAGAAAGTATTGAGAGATGGAATGATGCAGTGTTGGTTTTGCTTTTTCTTGTGATTCGCTGACTGTAAAAAACAAAACTTTTTTAGAACTGCCGTGTTCTTTAAATGGATATCAACATGTTATGTCCAGCCTGCGTGCCATGTGGCAGGCTTGAAAACTAACATGCAAAAACTGAAGCCAAGCTGGTCATTTTACCCTCAAATCTTATGCATGTAAAACAAACTAAGTCATCCACTTGCACAGCAACCTTTCAGGCTTGCTTTACAACAGTGTATTTGGATGTATTCACTGCTGTAAAAACAATTATGCAGCTGCCCGTCCAACAGTTGTTAGGTGGGTAGATGAATACATTTGGCAGAAACAATAGCATTTTCAGACAGAGCTGTCAGCATGTGGGTCACATGATGCCACCTCACTTCAGGCTTTGAAACAAATGCACTGGCTGGTTCACTGATTTGTGGCAGAGCTGCAGGAAACATGCACTGTTTTATTTACTACATGCTTAATTATTTAAAATGGATATGGATCGTAGGGAATGTATTTAAAGACAACACCAGCGTACAGAGTTAGAAATAATCAAAGGGAAAGACAGTACACATGAAACAGCTGTTTCCGAGTCACTAACCTTTCATGTTATTTTTAAGATGTGGTGTATGCCTTGCAGGCATCGCAGGTTAACACACATACACACACATCTCTAAATGAGTCCCAGTTGGCATATTGACCAACACACTGCCAATATACGGCTTCCTTTAATCACCCTGAGGACATAGCTCAGAGCTCAGGCTCAGCTCACAGCAGTGCAGAGGTGAGCCAAGTGGGGCTTCGTCTCCTCGTGGTTTCGTTTCCAGGCCGCTGATTACACGACTGCTTCAGCTCTGCCACTGGAGCATGTGCTGAGCTGACAAAGAAAAAGCAAAGGGGCTGGGGACGTATTGGAGAGTGAACAGAACACTTAAATGCCTTTGTTAAATATAATGGTAAAAAGTTGTCACTTTAATGCCATGTTTTAGTCAGTGTCTGTTTTATCTGTCCATTAAAATATGGAGCATACGCTGTGCTGCTCCTCCGGCGCCTTTGTTGGCTTTATCTCCCCATGCACCACAGCCACTGTTAATCCTTCAGTCTGTCAGCAGCAGGGCAGCAGGCTCTCTCAGGGAGTGCTGGACCTCTCTTTCTCTTGAGGCTGCTCTCAGTGCTTGGAGCCCTGTTACTCTTCTTTAAACGCCAGACGGTGTTAAAAGGTCACCGCAGATGTAATTGAGCATTGGTGGCTGTGGCCTTTGTGTTTCATTTTCTTTCACTTTTTTTTCTTTCTTCCTCCATCCCTGTAATTTTTTTATTATTATTTCCCCCCACAGCTTGCCAGGAATCTCCCACCACGGACCATTGGGTACCCGTGGACGCTGGCCTTTGGCACATCAAAGCATGGCATGAGCATTAAGACGCTGTACAGAGCCATGCAGGGCCAGGACACCCCAGTGCTCATGGTCATTAAGGACAGCGACGGCCAGGTAGGCTGCAGATTCAACAGAAAGACACTACATTCATACACTGTAGTGTGTTGTGACTAAATCTTGGTGCTGATCGGTTTCTAAAATCTTCTATTTTTTTGTTTCTCCAGGTGTTTGGTGCGTTGGCATCTGAGCCCTTTAAGGTCAGCGATGGCTTTTATGGCACGGGAGAGACCTTCCTCTTCACCTTCAATCCTGAGTTTGAGGTACAGTTTCTTTCGTAGTTTGAAGATGTTAGGCTTCTGTAAAAATACACATTTTTTGAATGTGTAATTTTGTCAATGAACAGGACACCTCATGATTAGAAGACATCCAGGAAAACTGAAGTACAGTATGTGTGGCTGTGCACTAATCAATATTCTTATAATAACAACTGATCAAATGGCTACGTACACTGCAAAAAGGCTCACCCATAGTGACAGAGAGAGAGAGAGACAGAGAGGTTTAGCTTTCATCGCTGCAGTTCTCCTCACCCCTGTAAGCCTTCAGCAGCATTGTTGTCTGCAACCTTACTATTTTGGTTCACTGTTACTCATCAACCTTCAGCTACAAACCTCTGATAAAACACTCCATGCTGTCCCTGTTCGGCACCAAACAGCAGACAGACACAGTTAGCAGGAAACTGATGGATAGTCGGGAGCATTTAGCAGCTAAAGAGACACTGATATTCCCCTCATGAGCTGGCAGAGACAGAAAACAGCTAAGAGGGGAGTGAGTATTGGTCTTACATTTGTCATGTTGCCAAAAACACAAGTCTAAATGGATTCTAATGCATGTTTGCTCGCTGTGTGAATAGGCACCTATTAGCTAACCTTAATGTATTCATATGTTGTTTACACCTTGTTCTGCTGTCCTTTAAGTGCCCCTAAAGACATTTAGTAACACTTTAAGAGATTTTTTTTTAATCCGATCAAAATATTTGGCACATCAAAGAGTAGAGGCAGCATCTGAACACACAGACACAGAACACACTGAATACAGGTTTGCCTAGACGGGCTGTGAAAACTTACTGCAGACTTTACACAGCTGCATTTTTACACTGCAAAATAAAATGAGACGTGACGGCAACATGATACACAATACAATATGTTCACTGTGCTCCGGATGCATGTGACCCTCAAACATGCACGCTGTGTGAATATCTATTTATTCATCTTTCTACATCATAAAAGAGTTTTTTATTCCTTTGAAAAAGTTCAAAACGACTGAGTGGTTTTAAGTGTTTTGTAACTTGCATTCTCAACTCTGCTCTGTTGTGTTTGAATACTGAGCTGTGTACTGATTGACTGAGCCTCATGGACAGGGAGACAAATGCACAGCAGATTCAAAGTATCTGGGACTGGCTTAAAAGCTGCTACAGCTATTCATGTTAGATTCCACAGATGTCTGACCTCTATCAAAGAATTGGCTCGTGTCTTTCACCACGCTGTGTTTGACTTTGACTGTTGTATTTAGCGACCAGGTAATGAGCTATTTCCTTCGAGGTCAGTCTGATAGCTCTAAATGAATTATGAGATGTTGATGGTGGATCCTCCCACTGGAACAAACATGCGTGCTTTATGTTCTCATCAAGATAAAGACCATTAGATTAGGTCAACACTGAACATGTCATGCAATATGTGCTTTATTGTTTCCTCACCAGGTGTACAAATGGACAGGTGATAACATGTTCTTCATCAAAGGAGATATGGACTCCTTAGCTTTTGGTGGAGGAAGGTGAGCCAGAAATCTGCAAATAGAAGCCTCTCAATTGGGGAAATCTAAATGAGTACCGTATTTGTCTCTTGTCAGTGAATGTGGTCATGCAGTAAAGTTCCAGTGAGACTGCTTAGACATGATCTCTGGCATGCATTCTGCCAAGACTTGACCACAAGTTATTTTGTGGGAGTCACATGCATCATTTTTTTTGATATTGAAGCCCATAAGATGATGCAGATGTCTATGTAGGATTACTTGGGAACATGTTTCTTTTTGACAGAAATAATTTGTATCATGCTCAAGCTTTTAAAGTTCGTTGTTCTTATAAAATAACTTGTTTGGATTGAATATACATAAACATTTAAATAGAAATATATAGAAATCAGTACGTATATAATCAAAGATTAGGTAAACAAGCTCACTGCATTAAGGTATTTATAGCCAATTTTCTAACATGACTCCTTTTAAAAAGTGTTCAGACTGTGTTTTTTCTTCTTTTTTCTAGTGGTGAGTTTGGCCTGTGGCTGGACGGAGACCTTTACCACGGCAGGAGTCACTCCTGTAAAACATTTGGGAACCCCATGCTCTCGAAAAAGGAGGATTTCTATGTGCAGGACATAGAGATCTGGGCTTTTGAATAACAAAACAGTGCACCACAGGGAAAAAAACAAGTCCTGCAAAGGGCAAACCGAGGAGTCCTCCTCCTTTAGAACAATGGCAATGTCCCAAACCTAACTGCACATCACCAGGGCTCCCCAGGCCGGAAGCCAGCTATCGGATGCTTGTCGTGCGTTACTACTGCAGTTATTACGGAGCTTTCTTTTCTTTGTGAAAAATTACCTATGTGTGTATCTTGTTACAGCCTTGTGCAGCGTCTTTGCAGAGTAGGGGGAGTGTGTAAAGAAGCAGTGAAAAGGCGGTAAGATGGGGTTGTGTCAGAGGGATGAGGAGAGGGGAGCAGGGCAGGGACCATCGGGCCTTGAAGAGGACCATCGGAGCTCCTCTCTTGTGAGAGGTGGTGAAGATGATGGCGGCTGGGCTTTGGGACTGCTGCGAGAAGAGAGAACTGCCCTACTGGTCCAGATTGTGCATCAGAACTTCGCAGAACCTCAAGGAGTCCCCCTGCACCCTCTCAGACCCCCCGAGAACTTTGTTCATTCAGTTGGATGTTACTCACTGTGCTGTCAGCCTTGACGGAGAGAGACCCAGTTAGAGGGAGAGACAGGAGACTAAAGCTGAACACATTCCATTACTCTCGGTGATGGTGGAGTGTCAAAATACAAGTGGTGATTTGTGGTAAATACACACGTTCAAAACACATCAGCAACAGGATACGATGACACTTAACTCAGAGAAGGGAGCAGATTTGCTGTGTGTGTCGTGAGGGTTGGGGGTTAGTCTTTTTACAGTACAGTTTTGGGTTGTCCTCTGAGGCTAAACTTATAGAGTATTGTGTATTGTAGTCCTCCTGTTGTTCACTGTCATAGCACACCATCTGAAAGCACATAGCTATAATCAGACCACCCATCGTCGTAATGTTCTGTTCAGTGGGTGTACGTGTGAGTCCAGCTAACACCAGCTCCTCTCGCAGGATGCTGGCTGTACTGTTTGTAGACAGTAACGTGTTGCAATAGATTTGTGGAATATGCAAATAACTGTCCTGTGACCTCAAATAACCCACAGGTCGTGGCACTTTTGCCTCCGCCTGTCGCTCTTTCAAGAGAGAAACTTGTAAAGCTTTTACGTCTTGATACACAATTGCTTTTCTGGGTATCATTTGAAAAGCCTGAGACGTGGTTAACTGTTTTACATGCATATATGACAATTATATACTGGTATATATGATTATATATGGGTTTATATAATCATATATATTTTGCTGTTGAGTGTGACAGTGATATATTTGTGCTGATATTTCAGCTGTTACTATATAATGTATATTACCCTGTAAATTAATGTTAAAATAGTAGATTTGTTCCTATATATATATATATAAATACATAATGCTATATAAATATATATATATATATATATATAAAAAATAAAGTGTGGATTGGTGGGTTGCTTCTAGCACTTTAATCTGGTGTACAAGCGTCAAGGCCAGGTTCTTAGATTCTCTTAGCAGTAGCTGTACAGTACTTTTTTTTGTTAGATCATTAAGATGTTAACTGTTAGTAGAAAGCTTGCTGCTACCAATATCAACAGGGGTCTGCCCTATTGCTCTGTGTCTAAAAAGGAGGATTACTCAAAGAAAGGAACAGGGGGGGTTGGATGTGGTTCTGCAGCAGCAGGCCTCGGTTTCTCTCCGCTCGCAGCCGTCAGGTGAGTCTGAGCAGGTACAGGTAGGTATGCAGGCAGACTGACCTCCGACAGGCAAAGGGATGGCGGGTGAAGGGAAGTGTGTACAGTACCTCCCCCTCCCCATGGAGCTTTCTTCCCCCCTTTTCTGGTCTTCCACACCAGTATTTGTGTCCTTGTGGAAAGTCACAAAGAGTAATATGGATAATTCTTCCAATTATTTCACCAGAATACAATGTATCAGTCATGTATAAATAACAATAAAGCTGAATTAATTGTTGTAACCTGGGATATATGTGAATTTGTGATGCTTCTTTTTCTGTTTTAATGTTTATTTATTTACCTTTTTTAAATTTGGCTTCTTATTTGTCAGATTCTCCCATGTGGTGACGGACAGTGACCCAGTAGAACTAGCGAGTAATCACTGGTTTATCCTGATTGTACAAACTACCACTTTGGTTGTAATCATGTAGCTGTTGGGATGTGGAGTCTGCTGTAACTATACTCCTGCAGGAAAAAAACCAAAAACTGATACATGTAAATACATTAGAATAGTATAAGTGCCTGACCACTGTTGGTGTGAACGCTTCGTAACATTGGTAGAGCTACAGAGGCAGTAACAAGTAAGACGTATGTGTTTTTAGGCTGTTGTTTTACTGGGCAAGTACTTGTAAATCCATGGGGGCTCTGTGACCACAAGCTGACAGCAGATTTATTGTTTTATGAGTTTAAAACCCAGAACTTATGAAGTGTTAGTGTTCTTACACAGACGTAAAAAGCTTTATCAACAGATTAAAATACAGAGTATACTCTGGAGATCTTAAAACATGTTTCACTATAAATTGCGTTCAGATTTGAATTTAAAGCACAGCAGAGTGAGTTAAAGTATTCAGAGGTAAACTGCTGAAGTCAGGATGATCAATCCTCCTGCTGTGAGTGAGCGCCATCTACTGGCCATATTTGTTAGTTATTCAATAAAAATTGCCTGTGATGGTCAATAGCTCAGTACATTTACTCAAGTACTGAACTTAATTACAGTTCTGAGGTATTTCTGCTATGCTGGAGTTGTTCCCTTTTATGCTTCTTTATACTTCCACCTGACAACATTCAGAGCTAAATATTCTACTTTCTGTTCCACTACATTTATTTGATGGTATTGGTAATCATTTACTTTTTAGATGAAGTTTCATACAGAGGATAATATAATTGTCAAAGTGGTTTTCAGCTTTTACAGTTTCCAGCGTCTTAATAAAAGTGTGTGTGTAGTTGTGGTCACATGTCTCAGATGGCTCATTTCAGTAAATGTTCAAATGATCTAATTCTCTTTTATCATCCTTCCTCTCCATCACTCATCAGATGCAACTGGATATAAAAAGGAAAACTTTCAATAACTACTTATAAATACTTCACTATAATAATCAAATGATGTCATGATCATGATTATTGCTACTTGCTAATGTTTGGGTACCTTCACTTACTTAAATATTTTAAATGCAGGACTTCTAGTGAAGTATTTTCTATTTAAGTAAAAGTCTCTTTAAGTACTTTTACTTAAATGGAGAATCTGGATACCTCTTCCATCCCTGAAAGTTGCCATGTTGTTATAAAAAAGTTACTTAAAGATAAGTTGCTGTAAAATGCACATGAAGTGACGCATAAAACTTGTCATGGTTTATTTAAACAGCTCACTGAGCCTAACAAGCACGCACAGACGAACACAGGAGAAATGTGTGGTGACTGAACACTTCAGGAGTTTGTGTGTCAGCTCAGGATGAAAACACACCTGAGCATCATCCAGTGACTTGGTCCTGATGTGAGCAGTGTTCCCTCTGTCTCAGATCCCCATCAAACCCGAATGTCCCCCCAGGCAGCCATGCAGCAGGACTAAAATAGTACAGGGTTCATCCTCGGGTTCTGGGATTATAGTCTTGACACATTTCGCTGCACTGTCAGCTTGTTTCACACTGACAGTAGAAATCAGAATGTGTTACAAAAGGGTCCTTATCACAGTAGAGTGAAGAGCAGCAATCTTGAGAAGACAAAAATGATCATTAGAGGACATGAAGTGTTTGACTGAATCAAATAAAGTAATGCAGACCTTTTGCTCAGCAAAAAGAGGCTAAAAATGCACTGGAACAAAAATATTTTTGTTTGAAATACAATGTAAAGATAATGTAGACAGCAGGCTGTCTGCAGCATCCCAGCATCAGTGCTTTAGATTTCAAATTAGTACAGAAGCATCGTCAGACTAAATACATTCCACATTAGCTCAACATAACAATATACAGCAGAAAAGTGGCTTCATCTTGAAATCACTTGGATGAAATTCAGCTGCCATGTTTATCATGGCAATTCTGTTTGGCAGGAATAACTCCTAAGCTAATAAGCGCATGTACGCCGCAGTCCTCCAGCACACAGACCAGACCAGACTGTGGCTGAGCGCTACCAGGGTGACACCAAGGCATTGTAGAAAAATACAACCAAACTGAAAGAAGGCATTAAGTCAGACAGACTTCAGTAAGGCAGAGGCATATTGTGGGAAATCCACAAAATGCTGGTTGAAAGTTCCTTTTTACAGCAACAAGGCCATTTTGCATGTTTTCAATCTGTAAGGCCTCACATGGTTTAGTCTTTGTGTCCACATGCAGTGTGCTTCAGTAGACCAGGTACTTGAGTTCAGAGTAGATGAGTGGAAACATGACTGTGCAGGCTCGGTACAGGATGGCTCCGCTCTTAAACAAAGCTCGAGGTTTGGTGCTCCAGGATTCTGACTTGAAGTTGAAGTAGATGGCGTAGAGCGCCACAGCGAAGAAGTGTCCGATAAGGGTCATGGGTTTTGGTGTCAGTCTGAAAATAAATATGTCAGTCATTTGTTAAAATGTTTACTCTCATGGATTTAATGTCAAATTTGAAACAATGGTTTGACATTTTGGGAATTGTTCGATTTCATGGCTGCTAGTGAGATGAGAAGATCGACGGCACCCTCATGTCTGGATGCTAAATATGAAGCAGCAGTTAGCTTAGCTTAGCTTAGCTTAGCACAAATACTGGAAACGGGAAACGGTAGCCTTCACTGCTCTCAACCAAAACACAGTTCAGCACTTAACTCCTCTGTAATACAACACTTAGCTTGTTTACCACTTAGCTTTTGTACAGAGTAGGAAAAGATGAATAATTTTATTTTAGCTTTATGATATTTCTAGCTTAGCATGAAGATAGGGAGCTATGCAAAACAGCTAATATGGCTACATATGATGGGAATAAAATCTATCTGACAGAACCTCTAAAGCTAACTAATTAGCATGTAATATACCTGTACAAGGAGGGTTACATGCTGGACTATTTGTTGACTAGCACATTAACCTCCTGAAAGAACTGCTGGCATTAGATGGTTGACAGATATTGTGGAAAGACACAATATTTGCACTTAAAGCTATTTAACCAATGCAAGACTGTTTTCCACTGTGCCATATTCATTAAAAATAAATTCTCATGTGTTACTGTGGAGGACACTCTTTAATGCTCACACTGAAAGGAGTCCGATAGGCCCGGCGATGCATTCTCCACCAAGCTTGAAGTACTGGAAGCAGGCCCTTCTCAGCTCATGAAGAGAATCTGGTGAACACAAAGCATGAACACGATGAGAATGATGCATATCAGAAACAAGTGCATGATTTGACTTTTGTCCAGATCCTGAACATGTATCATGTCCTGTGACTGTGTTTCCATGTGGTGTTACGTGCAGAGGCAGGCAGAGACTCACTGTCGGTGGCTGCAAACAGCTCATACAGGGCCTGGGCCAACACATTCACCACAAAAGAATGTGATGACTTGCGTTCCCAGTGGAATTTTTTCTTTGCCTATTGAGAAGAAGAAGAAAAAAAAAGCAGAGTGTAATATTGCACACTGGTCTGCAGTCTCTCACCTACAGCAGAAGAAAATAAAAGAACAATGTGATGCAGCAGAGACTCTAAATATAGCTTCTGCTGGCGTTCATACACAACCAGAAAAATCAATGGCGCTTCCTTTGCAGGCACTGACTGTACACAGGCCTTATTTTATATTTTATACATCAGACAATTTCTCAATGACCATTTGTATGCAGTCAGAGGTGTTCTTATCCCGACAAGCAAATTCAAGTCGGGGGTGGGTCCGTTCCTTTATTCACCTGCAGCATGGCCCTGTTGTCATACAGATCCGGGATGTTGCCGAGGAGACTCCTCCAGATGCGAACGTCGTTGAGAGCGACGCTCATCCCTCCTCCCGTCAGAGGATGCCTCATGTTGTAAGCGTCGCCCAGGAGAAGCACACCTGCAAACAACAGACGGCTGTTTGTTTCCATGAATCACCATTTGCTCTTCATTTATCCTCAGCATTTACTGTCACCTGCCAAACAAACCGAGCAGGATGACAGACAGGAGATGACCGAGAGCACTTTTCTGTGCCTTAATTTCTACTCTTTTGTCAGTAAAAACATCATGGGAGTGTCAAAGTACATCATTGCATTACAAGCGTATTCACTTTCATGCCAAGAGTTATTTGAGAGGATCTGTAGCTGTCATGAGGATACAATAATATTAAGTTGCCTGCAGCCAGGTAGCTTACATAAAGACTGGAAACAGGGAAACAGCAAGCCTGGCTCCGTTTGAGGGCAGCAACTTAGCAGCTCCTCTTAAAGCTGGGGTAGGCAGTATTTTAATGTATTTTTTTCATTATTATAGGCAGCAATCCCATATTAGCCTCTCAGCATTTTGTAAACTAAATGGTCTGAGAGGAAATTAGACTCCTCCTCGTCCTTTTTGGCTCCATTGTACTCTTTAGAAAACCTATCTTGTGACGTGACATGTTAGCCAGTCAGAGGTTTTTACACCCAGAGCAGGTGAGAAAGTATAAATAGCAGCAACAAAGTCCACAGTGACAGTAAGATATGGTGTTGTAATGGATTAGATCAGGGGTGGGCAATCCTGGTCCTCAAGGGCCACTATCTAGCATGTTTTAGTTGTTTCCCTCTTCCAACACACCTGATTCAAATGATCAGCTCATCATCAAGCTCTGCAGAAGCCTGATAATGATCCTGATCATCTGAATCAGGTGTGTTGGAAGAGGGAAACATCTAAAACATGCTGGATTGTGGCTCTTGGGGACCAGGGTTGGCCACCCCTGCCCTAAACGGACATGGTTCAACTTAATTTTTAGGTTTGAGCTCAGCAGTTAACATGTTATATATTGCTTGTTTAATCCTTAAAAGTTAAATTGTAACAAAAAAAAAAAAAAAAAAACATGTTGCAGTGTTACATTGGGTGATGAAGTTGACTACTTTGTGAGTCAGATGTAGTAGAACTTCCTGGACCTTCTACTCATTAACAGGCGACCTCACAGTGAACTGGAAAGTCAAAATTTCCAAGTTCCCAGATGGAAATTTCAACTGGAAATGAATAAGACTACAAACAACCCCGACCTCAAATTCCAAGATGGCTGCTCAGGATATCAACAGTGGTGTACGCTTAGTAATGTATTGTTTATTAGCACTGCGGACATGTTGCACAAAAGTGTTACAGTCAGTGGGTTTTCCTGGACTTCGGACATCTGAGGCTTCGAGTTTCAAAGCATTAGGAGGTGGTTTTTGTTACCTTTGGACAGAGCCAGGCTATCTGTGTACTCCTGTTTTCAGTCTTTATGCTAAGCTAAGTTAAGCTAACAGGTTGCAGCCTCAAAACTTAGCTTAGTATTCAAGCTACAAATAAACCAAACAGGAAAACATATGGCTCATCCTCGAGTAAGTGTAAAAAGTAGAACTGGTCATGTTTACATCTTGGGGTTTTTTGAAATACCTTTGGACAGAGCTAGAGTTAGCTGTTTCCCCCTTTTTCTATTCTCTGTGCTATTCTAAGCTAGCTAGCTGCTGGCTGTAGTCTTATCTTTACCCTGTAGACATGACTTGTATCAGTGTTCACATCTAACTCCCTGCAAGAAAGAATACTTCCCAAAATATTGGACTGATTCATTTTATGTCGGTATTGGTCACTCAAAAGCATCTATTTTTAATGTATCCATAAAATGAAGTACTATTCAAGTTTTTAAAAATAACTCAAGCATGCTTTTACTGTTAGTTTTCAATTTAACTTCAAACAGACTAATTGCAAATTAGGTGACGATCAGGTACGCCCTTTAATTGGTCTCATTATACAATAATGACCAAAGTGAGGCCTTGCTATCCACGACATACATCATACTGAACACAAGCCTAGGAATCGGTTCAATAGATTCCCTTCAGCCACCTCCAACCAGAAATCAGTCAATAACACTTCAGTACCTGGCTTGTTGACAGGGGAGGGAGGGAGGAAGCTGGCAGGCATGGACCTGAGTCGATCGTTCTGCAGCGCCACCATGAAAGACTCCTTTAAATGCTCTGACGGAAAGAGAGAAAGAGAAGCGCAGGAGGTCGATCACTCAGCTGGCTCTGTGGATGAAAACCCAAAGGTGCACGCTGGGCACATGCACAAGAAAAAGCCTTTTCTCTTGGTGTCTGAATGTACATTTATCAATGTATCAGTGTGACTGACTCCAGCATTCCAGCTGGACCTCTGTCAAGGTTACTGGAGCTGTTGCTTTGATACTATGGCTTTGATATTTCAGCTGAATAGCAGAGCACACCATGAATGTCAAATCCTTCAACTGCAGCTTCCCTGGAGGTGCACACACCAGCACAAACAGCAGTCTGGATGTCTTCACGCCTGCCGACACTTCTGGCATCTTTGCTTCATGATTCTGATCTTTAAATAACGTTGATTTGCCACACTACAGATGTTCCTCCTCGCCCCGAAGGTCGACTTTCATCCAGGCATATTATTACACAAGAATACAACCTTTAAGAGGCAATTCCAAAACAAAGCATGTAGTCCGACATTTACCTGGCAGCTGTGGGTATATGTTCTCAGCCATGTACTCTGGCAGGTTGCGGGGCATCTCCCCCCTGATGTCCACCAGCACTCTGGTGTGTGAGGAGGAGATCTGGTAGATGAGCACCGGGCTGGGGTTGGCCAGAACTAGCTCAGCATGGTTGGCTTTAAACTGGGGACAGTCCTGGGGAGAAAAGCATGACAAGTTCCAGACTAGTGTACTGGGTGATTTATTAGATTACAGACAAACTATTCTTTCATGTGTATTAGCTACTTTTAGCTTTTCTTGGATGTTTGAGCTCCACTGTGCAAAACGACGTGTGCTCAGAGTTAGACACCGAGTTTAAGGGTTTGTACGTCTTGTACCCTATCCAACTTTAAAACTGAAAACATCTGTTTATCCATAAATTCTCAATTTTTCAGAAAGAAGCCAGATACAGATGCCATTTTAAGAATTTCTAACCAGGTAATTGAACTTTTTCATGAGAAAATTCATATCAGACACAAGTTACTCTACATATCTTCTCTATAATATAGCTGGAGGGGATATTTAATCAATATTTTGAGACTTTTCATTTCTTTTTTGTTGATATAAAACATTAAGAAGATTAAGTTGTATGAGTTGTAAACATATGTGATACCCCCAATGAGTCCACACAGCATTTTAAACAGATTTTAAAAAGCTGAAAATTGAACCATCTGTTTTTGCAGCTAACAGTTATTTTCACTACTAATTAATCAGCTGTCTAAAACATTTCCCAGGGTCTAAATGGCTCTCTCCACATCACTTGTTTTGTCCAAACAACAGTAAAGTTTTTCTCTCATGGGTGACAACACTGTCACACTAAGGAAACTGAAGCCTGATAGTGTTTGCAGTTTTACAGAAGTAATCACTCAGTAATCAGTATTAATCAATAATCAGAACATCAATCAATAACCGTCTCAAGAACAACTTCTATCTAACTTTGCAGTGCTGCTCTTCCTACCTTCATGAGGCATCCAACAAAGTGAGAGGAGACGTGAGCTTTCCCAGAGACCAGACTCTTCCTGAATTTGGAGAAACAGCCGTCAGCCACCACCGTCAGAGCCGCATGGATCTCCTGCAGAACGCACAATCATCACATCATCACATCATCACACAGACTGAAGTCAATACAGGGTTTCTCTCATTGAGGTAAGACAGAATCAGAAGGAGGAGTATAAAAGTTGTGTCTGTGCTACAGAGTTCCCTCCTCTCACCTTGACATCTCCAGTTTCCTTATCCTTGTACTGGACTCCGGTCACACAGCCGTCCTCTTCCTGCAAACTGGTCACGGTGCCTTCTATGAATGTGACACTGGAGGGCGCAATTTACCAGTTAGAAGCATCAACTCCACACACACAGAAGGCAGGGAGAACATAGTAGTAAGTGAAACCTATGTCTATCTGACAAGTGGCTTCATGAATAGATGACATCTCTGTGTACAAAGGCCACCACATGTATGTACACAGTATGTTATCCTTAACTACCTGACAAGCACAACCTGTTGGAATGTACAAGTGAGCCTTGTTTTACATTTTTTAAACTCAGTCTATATATATCATATAGTTCAGCTTTGTAGGACAGAAGGACAGATTTTAAGCGATCCCTCTCTTCCTCATAATATTCATTTTCTCTGAAAAGCAAAGTCGTCCACAGAGTTTTTTCTGCTCACTTTGGTTCAGCCAAGGCCGTTCTCCTCAGGCCTGAGATGAATCGGCCGTGATGGAAGGCACGCCCACACTGGATGCTCTCCTCCTCCTGGGGGTAGGGAACCTCCACCTCTGAGCTGCTCTCGATGTCATGGATCACGTAGCCGTTGACCAGATGGGCGTCCAGACCCTCGACTGAACCTGAAGCCCAACACAGCAACAGGCTACGTTTACGCAGAGCACATCTATTATTTACTCAGTCGGCAAATGAGGTGGAACAAACACTCAGAGCTGATACAGGGAGCCATTTTGTGCACATCACCACAAACTTCAGCCTGTTGTATTTGGTATGTTTGGAAACATTCAGGTCTCCAGTAAAATTTCAAATAAAGGCTTATCAGTTTTAACAGTGCTGGGCTGCACAAGTTTGAATGGACTGACACACCAACATGCTATTGTTTAAGGATTCATTAATCATATGTATTTATACATCTGATATGAATGTATCATCTCAAATCATTCAATTATAAGGAATTAGTTTCTTTTTATGTCCAAACTTTCTGAAAGGATGTATTTAATGTCCTTCAAGTCTTCCACATAACTCTCTTGAAGATAGTCAGTCCTTCTGTGTGAACTTCAACAAAGTCTTGGGGGAACAGGTAGAATGTACAATCTGGAAATCCTGTTAGGGGCTACTGTAGAGTGTATTACTGTTAGGTTTAGATTGAAAAAGTCTTGGAGCTGTGTGAGATGGAACAAATTACATATTAGACTTTAGGCTTCAGAAACCCAAATTTATGGAGCCTGGGTATGGTCTTATTAAAGCAATAATGTTATTTAAACGTGATAAAGCGAAGCTGTCGTCTGGATACATTCTGCATTAATCTGCATAGATGTTTGGAATATAAAAGATTAAAATATATATATACATATTATTATATTAGAGGAGAGTTTTCAGAAATCATACTTTATATTTTTATACTAATGTCCTGTAGAAACAGTTGTACACACATTGAAATCAACCAGACACTTATTCATGGTGGATGATTTCAAAATAAAAGCAGCTTCTTCCAGATTAGAATTGTTTTGGGTGTGAGATTTGAGGACATCAACACATACTGAATATCTGTTTTGAAACTAAATGTGTCACAAATTAAAGGAAAAATAACCAACATGAAGTGTTTCCATGGGCCAGAACAACTTTAATGCACCTTGGCAATAACACAACCACTTGATCCCCTCACAGCAGAGTTAGTTGCGTCGCCACACATGTACCTGACCACTAGACAACAATATGGCGAAGGGTGACTCATCTAAACACATCTCTGTGGGTTTTGCACCACTTAACCCCCAAATGTGCATTCATCTTTGTAATGCCGGCTTTCTGCACTGTAATCCTACTATAAAATCCCTCTGTGTGTAACGGCTGCTAAAAGTCTGATGATGTCCTGCATTGACATTCTTGCTCTAATTAAAACACATGACAGCTGAGCAGTCTATGAGACTGAAGCTCCTGCCATCTGTGGCCCAACAGTGAATCCTCTTCTAAAGTCATTTAGATGTTTTTCTCTTGCCATCCTGAGACAAAATCAAATCAATTGGGCTGACAGATGGAGTATGACTGAATGTAGCGCACCTGTTTCTCCACAAATTTATTCTGTTTTTCCTTTAATTTGTCACCCCTCTGTACATTGATCACAATGTTTAAAGTGTGCAAGTCCCCTGGGTTCTGTCAAATGTATTCCTCTGAAGTATTAACGATTTATGGCTTTTATAAGACTTGATTGACAGCACCAGCACCATTAGCAAACAGCCAAACTACTGTCACCAGATTGTGAGTCAGATGTTACTAAACTCTGATTGGTGCACGGTGCCATCACCTTTCCCAGCTGAGCCCTGCCCACTTCAAACCAGTGACAGGAGCACAAAAAAAACAAAATACAGGAACCTTTGTTGTGCAAGCTGTGTGCTCATTCAGAACCTCACTGCTGATAGTAAGAACCTGACTTATTCTGCACCTTACTATGAGGCAGAGCTCTCTAACAGTAGAGCAGAGGTCTTGCAGTGACTGACCTTCCAGTCCCAGGTCTCTGAGGGCTCTGTATCCTCCAGGCTGCAGCAGCTCCCCCACTATCCTGTCAGGCTCCTTCAGGTCCCTCTCCACCACCGTCACCTTCCTCCCGTCCCGGGCCAGAACAGCTGCCATCGCCGAGCCCAGGACTCCGGCCCCAACTATCACCACATCTGGCTCCGGGCCCACAGAGGAGCTGCAGGCTGAGGCACCGTGTGAGGACTCGGCTCCCACTCTTCTCCTTGTTCTCTGGAAACAAAGAAGACAAAAAGGGCTTATCATACTGAAAATGTGCGTTTTCATTCTCCATCACATAATCAAGTAATGATTCTGCAGCAGTGCTTTAATATATAAATAAACATGAAGGTTTAGTGCACTTAAATTGATGCTTAAACAAAGCTTTCACACATTCCACAAGGTTGTATACATGAAAAGGAAGTTTAAAAAGTAAAATATATAATAAATGGCTCGAACTGAATGGAAAACTAATCATATCTTTGCTCTTTTATCTGCCCGTGTCCTCCTTTGTTCTTATAATTAGGCTTACAGGAGTCCAAGTGAAGCGTCTTACCTTCTTACTGTTGTTCTCTGCTGTCTCGCTCCTCTGTGTTGCAGTTTGAGGGATTAATTGGTTGATAACAGGTAAAAAAGACAAGAAGCTCAGCGGCAAATTAAGCACCTGGGAGACTCGGAGCTTCTGCCCATGAAAGTACCTGATATATGAGAGCAGCAGCCCGACAGACAGCAGCAGGGCTGCAGCCGTCACCAGCTCCCTCTGAGCCAGAGTCAAGACGGTGTCGGACTTTTTGTAAAGGTACGTGAAGCTCGCTATTCCCAGGAAAGTCCACATCTTTTGGATTTTAAAAAAAGGCTAACTAATGGTGAAATTGATGGTTATAAATAGATTTTCTTTAGGCTGACAAAAAAACCCAAAGGAAATAAAAATGCAATTAAAAGTAATAATTGTTTCTTTTTTATATTGTTTCTGAAGTTTCTCCAAAAAGCCAGTCAGTCAGCCCTCAACCAGCGGTTATCTTTCAAACTCACGCTCATTTGTTCGCAGATGCTCTGAATGATGCTGCTGAATATTTTATGTTAATGAGAAACACGGACAACTTTACATTCGCAGGTTGTACATCCCGCCTCCCCCGCAGCTCTATCTACCAATCAGGAGCGACGTGCCGGTGAGCAGAGCTCACGCTATGCGCCGATTGGACAGTCGCACCGGCACTGGGCCTCCACCTGGCTGCTGATTGGACAGCCGTTCGGCAGGATGGTAGTATGATGTGATGTCAGTGGAAAGGTGCTCGTTATATTTCTTTACAGTCCAGAGGCTGAATGAGAGCACAGATAGTTCATGTCTGGCAGGAGAATCACTCTGTGCCCCAAATCAGGACTGCCGTCTGGACCCCATAACACAGCTGCAGAGAGGCCAAGCTGTTACCATAGCAACTAAAGTTGTACTTCCTACAAGAAAGGCCAATAATTGGACTTGACACGACAGAATAATATTTAACAGTTTCATATATTGTGCATTTTTAACCTTAACTGTATTGAAGTCGAAGTGACACGTCTGTTCGGGTGTAGATCCTGGTTAACATACACTGACGATATTCATGGTGCCCAGAACAAGGTGCAGAGTGAGAACTCTTTACAGTGTTTACTGGTAAAATATAAACCTTGTTTTAAGGTAAAGTCAACAGACTCTGTCCTAATGTCTCTGAGTATGTTTATACTAAGCTGTTCACATATTACATAAAAATTATATAACAAAAACTGACATTGAGAAAACAAAAACCAAAATCTACTACTTACAGTGAAATTATTCCACATATGCACACAGCAGTGGAAGGTCAGAAAGTAGATTTGCTCAAATAGTATATTTAACTAATAGTATCAGTCACCTGTCAAACCTCTTCTTTTTGACTTTACATTTTAAAAAAATAAATATAAAAAGTCTGTAAAATGCTTTGTTACAGATTCAACTAGCCAACAGCAGATGTCCTCGTCAACTTTTTAAAACTGTAGCTCGCTAACATGAAATCTGTGTGGGGTGGTTAAAAAGTAAAGTTAAAATGACTTCAGTTAAAGCTTGTTTATCTTTTTCAATGCAGAAATGTAAAACATTTAAAGGCTCCAGCCTCTCAGATGTTAGATTTTACTGCATTTTCTTTGCAATTATATTAGCAATTGTGTTTGAAGAACCTGCAGATTAAAGCATAATGAGATAATCAGTATTTGCAGCCTCATCTGAAAAACTTTAATCTACCTCATTCGACAACAGTAAAATGCTGTTTACACCTGTGATGTACGTATAACAGTATATCAGCATATCAGCTAAACAGACAATTCTGTTTAGCTGATATGCTAAACAGAATTATTAACTTTTACTTTTGATACTTTAAGTGTATCTTTGTTGGATTTTCAGTTCAGAGTTTTGTATGTAACAGAGTAATATTACTATATGTTTAGTATAGTTAAGCACTATTAGTGCTTTTGCCTAAGTAAAGGATCTCAATACTTCTTTCATCATTGCCAGATTTAGAGGGCGATGAATGAATTATTATATTATGAAGCCAACAATTTAATATTTGAATGATAATACAATAGGTGACACAAATATAGTGAACATTAAGATATGGTGATGCATATGTCAGTTTTTGCTTTTTGTATGCATTTCTTTTATTGTGTTATATATGTGAACACAAAAATTATTCCATGTAAATGATGGGGCATTTTCTACTGTTTTATTTTTTTAAGAGTAATTTTAAAAAATATATTTACTAGATTTCATTATTTAAAAGCTAACATCTGTGTAGACTGATCTACACAAGTACAAATGATCCACTTCATTTTGATAATGTGTTCTGTTACATAGTAAACATCAGTCATTAGTTCGCATAAATACAGTACAGCCAGATGGTCCTGTATATCAAAAGCACTACAAACATGTACAAATACACTCTTCAGCATTTTATACTGATCAGTCAGTTTACATGTTCAGCATGTTTACATGGTTAATTACATGTATGAATTCCAACAGGACTACGTGCTTCATAACCAGTACTAAAGTAGTCGGTCCAAAGCTATATGCTAACACAGAAAAATAATGTTTTATTATATGTAGTGATTAAAGATGGTCTCATATTTTTCTTGCTTTCCTGATGTTATTTTTGGTTCACCGTTCTGCTTGATGAACGCCTGAAATAACAAAGCAAACAGCATTTTATCAGGGGGCCATCCACTGTCACTCAGATCTCCAGTAAATTAATGACATCATGTACAGTATATCTTATATATCTAATGGAAATCCTACTAGGAAGCTTATGCAGAGTCTTACCTCCATCTCCTCTAGGGTGGCAGAACCATCAACTACCTTCTGTCCAAGGCCATGACTGAAGCTTGAGTATCTCTCCTGTTAAACATTAGACATAACTGCCATGCTCACCAATAATCCAGTGCAGGATAATTAAAGTCTGCTTTAGGTTCAAGTAGCTGCACACTTACCTTCAGCATACCAGCAATAAGCCCGTCCTCAAGGATGCCAACAGCATTTCTCAGTCCTCTTGCGAAGGCGTCCATGGCTCCAATGTGAGCAATGAAAAGGTCCTCCAGATCAGTGGACTCTCTGCGAACTTTCGCATCAAAGTTCAGGCCTCCAGGCTGCAGGCCGCCTTGTTCTATGATGGTCTGGAGTAGATTAGACACTGAAGAATAACTGGTTCCTTTATCACTGTTCTCATCTACTGCTACTAGAGTGAGCCAAAGCATTCATTTGAAAATCTCTCTTTACCTGACAGTAGCTTGATTGTTTTTTAGTTGCTTATATGAGAATTAAAGCTGCAATAATCAATATTTTTATATCAATAATGCATCAGTAGGTTATGTACAATGTGCAGTGGTTTACTTACACACACCGAGAATAATCACAGACTACAGTGTTCAGTTCTACCCTTGTTTTAGCTTAGTTGAGCTAATTGTTTTGGTTGTCTGGCTTTAATTCATCACATTTCTAGCAGTCACAGGCACCACTTTTCAGCAAGCAAAAGCTTAGATAAACACGGCACATGCTACCTGCCCAGTACATCCGTTTGCCTCTACTTAACCCATATCAGTCTTGTAAGGTGATAATATGTCACATATTGTGTATACAGCTTGTACCACTGCCCCCACTGGGTAACAAACATCTACCAACTGATTAGTCCTACTTTACCACAGTACATCCAAGTATATCAGCCATGTTTGCTAACTTCTACCATTATCAAATAGTTTTATTTATATAGCTCAAATTTACAGCATGCTATCTCAAGGCCTTCACACAGTAAGGTGAACAAGATTATACAGAGAAACCCAAAAAATGCAAACAATTCCCTTTGAGTAGCTGTTTGGTGACAGTGGGGAGAAAAAAAACCTTTTAAGAGAAAGAAACTTCCAGCAGAGCCAGGCTCTGGGAAGGCAGCCACCTGCCTCGACTGGTTGGGGTGAGGGTGACGGGAAGAGAGAAGAGGATAGAATGTTACCTTCATGACCAAGGTGGTGTTCCTGATGTCCATGGGAAACTGATCTGTGTCCCACCCCAGGTCAGGAGAGCCGGTGTTTGAGTCAACCGAGCCCAGCATGCCGAAACTGTCCACCAGCAAGCAGGAATGAAACAGAACGCTCAACATAGAGCAACATACAAAGGTATGGCAGCAACATTTCTGCCACACTGTTAACATAAACATGAAGTAAAAGCTGTGATAAAAGTTTAAATGACTCACGCAGAGGCCATGACAACATCATGTTCATAGGAGTGTCCTGCCAGGGTGGTGTGGTTGGGCTCGATGTTCAACTTAAAGTGACTCTCCAGACCATAATGCTTTAGGAATCCTATAACACTCATAGCATCTACAGGAGAAGAAAGGGGCATGTAAGCTGCAGCACTGAAAGTGAGGAAGAGTATGTGCTTTGTTTAAATCAGGGACACCTTACCGTAGTCGTACTGGTGTTTGCAGGGCTCCTTGGGCTTGGGCTCAATAAGAAACTGACACTTCAATCCGATCTTCTCTTTGTACTCTGGAGATAAACATGCAGACATGAACCTGGAAGTCCTCAGTGCTCGCTGCTGATTAAACAAAACTTAGAGTCTGTCCCATATTCATGTGTTCACTTACTGACGGCCATTTTGAAGAAGTTGGCCATGTGCTTCAGCTCAGCAGCGACATCAGTGTTATGGATGGAGAGGAAACCTTCTCTGCCTCCCCAAAACACTGAGGAGCCAAACATATGCCGATCACAGCGAGGAAGCCACCTTTCCAGAGTAATACTTTACATGTAATACATCTCAAGAGACTCATACCAAAGTTTTCTGCACCCAGCTTCTTGGCAATATCCAGACCCTTCTTCACCTGGGCACCAGCATAGGCCAGAACATGGCAGTCGGGGTTGGTGGCGGCACCGTTCATATACCTGTCACATGACGTTCACAGGTTAAACATTTGCTGGCTTAATATGCTGAGATTATAATGTTTGAAAATTCTTTAAAGTTGAACAATGAGCAGCAACGTCCTACTCTGCTAATACTCAGGTTTCAGAGGTTCCTCAGCTGTTTGTGTGGCTGAACACTGACCTTGGGTGGGCAAAGAGGTTGCAGGTGACCCACAGCACCTTGACTCCAGTGTGGCTCTGCAGCTGGAGAGCCATGTCTGTTATTTCATCAAGATTCCTGTTGGACTCCTCCAAGGTGGAGCCTTCAGGGGCCATGTCTCTGTGGAGAACAGAGTACAGCTAAGGGCTCTGGTTTGGAATATATCACAAAACAACACAACATCTCCAAGTACAGTGCACACTGTAAGTATTTGGACAGTTGGATACACCATTAAAGACTCAGTATATAAAACATCAGTATATAAAATCAGTATCAGTATATAAAACATAGTGGGGCTTCTGTTATCACTTTTTGTATAAATGGCTACTGGCATTTGTTGATAGAGGTATAGAGCTGCATTTTTTTGCTCATATTCAGCCAAACGTATCAAAACTACCATTTCATACGACAGGACAACAATCCAAATGATACAGGGAAAGCAATAAAGTAGATTCTAAGAATAGAGAGGAATAACATCCTCAACTGGCCAAGTCATTCATCTAACGTCAAAGTGACGGTGAAGGTATCTGCAGTGAAAGTCTGGTAAGTTACAAAGAGTCCAACCACTTTTAAACTTTGGTCACTACATGTTAAAAGGGCTATATCTGGAAAAAAGTGCAACCTTCTAAATATCTGCACTTCACACCGTCACATCTTTCTTAGTTTTAAATATTAAAGTTGTTCCAAGTGTATCAGTTTCTTTACTCTTCCACAACATTGTCAGGTGGGAGTGAAAGCAAGGTTGCTTGAAGTGACTGACCTGTCATGAAACGTGTAATACTTCACCTATGGAAACAAGCAAATGTCAAAAAAGAAGTATGCAGCCATTCTGATCAGGTGTATGACATTAAAATTCTGCTCAATATAAGTACACCAAGCTTGGTGAAAAATTCAAATGCAGCACGGAGACGCTTCTTGGCTGATTCCATAGGAGTCCCTTGATTCCAGGGCCGCTGGAGGGTCGGAAACCCGAATGGATCGGCACCTGCCAAGCAGAACACAAGATAATGTCCCAAAAGAGACGAGTATAGACCTGAATGTAGACAAGTGGCTCTAGTGTTGATCTGTTTCAAGCAAATGTTTCAGTATAGGGTTTCAATCATTGCTATAAACCACTTTAAGGGGTCTGGGGCAAGTGTTTGTCTGTGAGAGCCTGAACTCCACATTGGTCCCCACTAAGCCTCCACAGACTGTCTGATGATCAGTGCTGGCTCAGCTGTCACAGTACCAGTTCCACAGAAGGAGTGCCAGTAGCAGACGGAGAACCTCAGCCAGTCCTCCATCGTCCTCCCCATCAGAACCTGCACAGATGAACACTGAGCTAAACAGAGTCCCACAGCTCTAAATGTGTATTCAGAACTCTGACATAAACAGACGTAACCATCTGAGGGGAGCCTGGGTGGAAACTCACACCACAGATTTTTATTATATCACAACAAAACAACTGCACATAAAAAGACCTCGATATAGAACAGGTAAGGTGGAGAAGGCCTCTTTTTTATATAAGTGGTGCAATAAAACAATAAATCAAATGGACAGATGGCATTGAACTAACCTGGGAGACATCTTACCTCCTCTGCATTGTAGTGCTTGAAGCTCATGACATCTCTGGGTCCAGCATCTGGCCTATACTGGATCTTGGGGATGCCTGTGCAACATGGTGAGCAATATTTGATGAAACAAAGGGGGACACTTTTACCTCTTCAGCCATGTGGCACATGGGAAATGTAGTGCAAGTAAACACAATGCAATCAGGAAATAGATTTTTCCACAGAAGCAGGGCAGACAGTCTACTGTACTGTCAGACTCCAGACAGCTGCAGGACAACAGTAGCTCCAGTGTCATTTCCTCTATTAAAGTATGTGCTTGGACAAATCGTTCTATTCGACTTGTTGTTCACGGCTCGCTGCACACGCTTTCTCCGCACACACACACACACACACACACGCACACACAGCTGACAGTGTATAACTTCCAGCACTTCTGAGCACTGACACACTATCATTTACCTGCAAAGAATTCCTCCTGCTCTGCCATTTCTGGATCCAAACTTCTACAGTTCCAGCAAGCACGAGTTAGTCCACGTCCTTCCTCTGCTGCTGCAAAACAAGGAGTTCCCACTTTGGCCACAAGGTGCCGCCAAATCCCTTTAAAATCAGACTGGCCTAGTTTCAACAGTGGGAGTCAACTGAGCATTTGCATAAGTGCAAATTGAAGTTGTTTCAGTTCATTTAGTTGCCATCCCATGAAAGGAACCCAAGACATGTGGCACCTATGCATTCTGTAGTTTATGTCTATGTATCTCTCTAATCAATAACCACCCCACATAAGAGTGATAATTAGTCTCACATGAAGTATTTTAATAGCTGCATGCTGTTCAGTATGAATATAGGCTAGTGGTACACAGTACATATGAAGTATTGATTCTCACTGGTTTGTGGATTTGAGTCCTGTTTCTTGATGGAAGATAACAGCTGCACCAGCAAACAGTTTCATAGACAAACTTCACCAAATATACATATTTTTTGTATTAAACTGGCTTTATCATTTTGATTAAATACGGAGGCTGAATGATGGCAGCTTCCTCAGCATCTGTTTCCATTTTAGTTCCCCTGTAAGCTACACTGGTGTGTGCAAAACAAATAAAAATATTTGTCCATATATGTAAATATACCACATGTAAGCTGCTTTCTAACATGCAGCACATGTTTACATCTGTGTCTTGAAATGATAAAAGTCACTGGCAAGCCGCACCGTCTGATGCATGTTCAAGACATTATGTTTATTTTCCTTTACAATGGCGCTTTTATAAAACATCTGATGCAGAAACATCAACAGAAATGTAGAAATGATACCATACACACACAACCCATAAATACATATTAACACACTTTAGAAAAGTACACATTATCCGTTAGAGCCTTTGGTCTGGAACATACGCCAGGTGGAGACAACAAACATTCGCAGAGGAAGAGTTCTCTGTGCACCATTGCAGCCCTATCATGTTTCATATCACCACAGAATCAACAGTGCACACGTGATGCCGCTCGCCTTCTCCCATTATCAGAGAATGTTTTGCATTGTTTAGGGATTTACAACCCTGTGAGATCCTGACGGTCGCCCGTTTTCAGAACGCTAAAAAAATTTTGCATAAGATAAAGATAGAATGGAAGGCAAAACAAATCGAACCAAGCACCAGGCACTGTAGAGCGAGGCACTTGAGCACCTAACACCTCTGGTTTGGCATCATGATGTTTGGCACATGAGGGTGGCGTTGCACTTTGAACTGCACATGTGTGTGTGTGTGTGTTTGTGTGTGCGTAGGTGTGTTAAAGAGAGAAAGGCCTGTGCAGGAAAACTCTCACAGCCACAGATCTACTTACTATCTGTTGTGCCTCTGAAAACTAGCTAGGCGAGTGACTTACATTCTTTCTCCACATATTTACACCTCCATCATATGAAGTACATACTCTTGTAATGCAAGAGTGATTTTTGAGCAGCTCTCCCACTGAGGCTTAATATGAAAGTCTGTACTTGTCAATCCAGACAAACCACTTAGAGTTCCAATCTGTCCGGAAATAGAAAAGTACTCCATTGTTCCTTAAGTTTTATTCTTTTCCACCATGCAGCACTTGCACTTGTCTTGGCTTTCATGAGGTTAGTGGCGTGATCCTGGGCAGGCAGATGAGAGCGAGAGCTGCTATGATGTGGAGGAGTCCGGCTGGCTGAGGTCCTTCTTCCTCTTCTTCTTCTTCTTCTTCCCTCTGCAGGGCTTGCACACACAGCACAGGATGAACGGCGACGCCAGCAGGAGCAGAGGAGACGTCACCAGCACAATGATGCTGACCCCCACCAGGATACCCACCACCTGAGCGACAGCATGGCAACATGTTAAAAGCTGCACCGATCAATACTTTCACATCAACACGGGGTTAAAGTGACAGTTAAAAGGAGTTGCTCCTCCTGAGTACAGAGCATCTTTACACTCACTGTTCTATGAAATAGTTTTGATTGAGTTCTGATATAAGCCCTCTGTATATCACCTACCCTGCACTCAGCAGTAAACATACACATTTTGCAACTAGCTGGTGAGCAATGCAGAGAATTTAGCACCTGAAGAGACACACATGTTTCTGAAGTGCTGAACCAAAATAGAAAGCGAATATGTAACTTTCATCCATCAGACAGACACATGAGTCCTAATGAACTCTAAAGCTGTTCTGTGTCAGCTGGATGTGAAAACAAGGAACTGTTCAGCACCAAGGCTTCATGGGGTGATACTATGTCAGTGTTTACAGCATTTTTTCCTGTTCCTAAAGGTGGTTTTTGGCATTTTAAATTAACAAAGCAGTTAAGTTTGACCAAATGTACACACATGATATAATAAACTATTCTTGGTTCATGCAGCACTTTAATACAGACAAATCCTTGCTATTACTCCAGCAACTTTTACACTGTGTTTTATAATAAATAAGGTTCTAAAATGTGTCTTGTAATACTATATTTTTATGATATGGGTTGGCGTTGACTTATACCTCAAAAAGTATAAATATATGTAAAGCTGTCAGCTGAAAATAGTGACGCATGGATCAAATAAGACGTATATACAAAAGCAGCCTAAGTGTTCGGAGGCAGCAAAGAATGTCACTGTGGCAAAAGGATTTAGTGGCAAGCAGACTGTAAACGTTACAGGACCTGTTAGGCAAGGGTGTAACCGCGTCTGTCATGAGTTGTTTGGCAAGAAACAGCTGTGCTCTTGTTATTTCGACTCTCCAGACACTTAGCGACGTGTGCACACCGCGACGCAATCAGGAGGTTCACAGAAAACTTGATCCTAGTCATGTGATAACGGCATTAGAGCAAGGGAAAGCAGAAACAAAGTAGGTTTGGCGGCCAACTGTAATGTTTGGCTGAATGGGTGACGGAGTTTGAGATTAGTGCTGGAATTAGTTCAGTTTAAAGTCTGATAAAAGGAACTGGTGGAAAGGAACAAACCACAAGCAGCAAGCTAGCACAGACTTTATTGTCTTGAAGGGGAACTTTAATATTGACTGCAGCAGATGATAAGCAGAAGGAAGTTTAGCATGTCTGACGGTAAATGAGGGTTAAGTTACGCAATGACTTCATTTTTCTCTGAAAGTCTAAATAAAGTGAAACATGCCACTAAGATCTTACTCTCCAGCATAGATTTCTGTAATTTCACTGGTGGGGCTGGGAAGAAGGCCAATCCTAGTGGTGTGATGCCACAGTTACACTAAAATTAAACCCATGCATGTAATAGTCTAGTCTTACGGATGGGTGGCTCAGCAGGCTAATCCATTCAGACAATGACAGTGTCACCACAAGCCTGAAATTAATGCTGTATGTCTGCTCTGCTGTCTGCAACAGGCCTCACCTGCGTTCTGTTCCACATAACCGAGGCCCTGGAGTGTCCCAGCTTGTTTCTGCACGGTCCTTTATCATAATGTCTCAGGAAGATATCACCCTGCGTTTAAACACACACACATTAGGTTGCCAGGTTGGTCTAGTTATTTTTTAACTTGTGTTCAACTCAGTGAATCACATCTGAGAGTACGGCAGCAGGGGACACTCACATCCAGATTCTGCAGGCAGTACCAGCAGAAGGTGTGTTTGCAGCTCTTACACAACATCTGTGCACAGCCCTGGTTCCTCTCGATGTAGATACCACACATAGGACACTGCTTGATGGGCATGTCGGAGTCACTGTCGGAGCGGGCCCTGGAGAAAGACACATTAGGAATGCCATTAATGGGAGCACGTTGGAGTATGAAGCCTTGAAGGCCTCAGGAGTTTCCAGGGAATGTGTGAAATCTTTATTTAGCAGCAGTGCGATGGGTCAGTGCTCCCTTTGAACTGGGTTAATTATTTTGGGAAGCAAAGGCATGAGAGAAGTATTCTCCAAGTACAATGCAAGGCTCTGTCTACTATTGACCTTAAAGCCATGGATGGAGGTTTCAATACTTCTAGGAAGTGACATCCTGTGATGACAAACAAATTACACAAGGCTGATTAAGATGATTTTAGATTCACTGTCTTTAAACTTTTAATTTTTTGGCCAGCACAACAAGCTCTGAACACAAATTGTGACACAAAGTATTATAAAGCTGTTAAAGCTGAGGGTTGGGGTTCATTGGCTATTTACACATTTACACACATAATATGCAACATTAGCAAACAGCTGGAGTCAAGTTTCGGTCCCACAGATAAATGTAGGTCCTATATTCACTCTCCTTTTATCTCTGTTTTGGTCTCCCCTGAAGCAAATATCTGGAACCTTAGCAAGTATATCTGCTTGTGACTGGGCTGGTAGTGTGCAGTGGGTGTATATGAGCTTTCTTGCTGAAAGCAGGATACAGCTGGTAACTATTATGAGAGCTGTGAACCAAAACAGTAAATATGTGAGCCACAGAATTTAGGTATGACACAAAACAATGAGACGAAATATGCTGAAAAGCCTGGTTTGGGGACGTTAAGGAGAACTGAAGAGTCAGATGATGAACCTACAAATTCTATAAGCTTGTCACTAAGAGCTTTTCTTTTCACATTTTATATATTTAGTAGTATTTTAGAAGTTTCTAACATATAACTATTGATTATAGCACTTTTACATGAGACCTTCTTTTGTTGTGTGGCAATCTGGAGGTAGCCTGGTTGCAGATCTATGGAACGCTGGCTACAGCTCTAAATCTACTAGCCATTACTATAGATCTGTGCCCACTGAAGGCTTTTTCCTGAGCCAATCAAAGCTTTAAAGGCAGCACTTCCGACACCACCTGCTATTGCCAAAGTCAGAAAAGTGGCAAAAAAAATGGAGGCAAGCGTGGATGAACTCAACAAACCTATACAGATTGTTGTAAATTGACATTTTTCAATCAGGATATTCTGTTTTACTGACATATGATATATTTAGTTTAGTGGTCATGGCAACTGATTATCATAGCTTTTAAGTCAAGAGAAGATAATACTGCCTGAACAGAGGTGCTACTTGCTACTGCAAAATACAAACCTGAACGCAGTGTCAGACTGAAACATTAAGAAAAAGTGAAATGGTAGTTCAGTGTGAATAGGGGGCAACCTTTGACACAGCAAGTGGAGCCTTATATAAGGAAATGAAAGTTACAGAACATACAAGTAAAGTGCAGATGTATAAATAAACTGAACATTTAAACTATGAGCTTTTTGATGCAGGCTGGAAGACTTTAGACACCCAATTGCAGTATTTCTAAAATCCTGGCTATACTGCTGTTGGAAAAACCTGACCAAACAGTGCTGCTGGCTGAGGCAAATGTATATTATGCTCTCATATTTAAATTTGAACTTGATTTCCCTACTTTCTCCTCATCCGCTGCTCCATCCTTCACAGCACACTGCAGAGACCACCGCTTCACTGCAGCGCACTGGCTCCTGCTGTACAGTGAACTAACTGGCCCGGTGCCCATCCTCCTCCTCCCTTTGGCACTGAGACAATGGAATTCCAATATAACTCAGTGGCTCCCCAATGACATCAGTCAGTCTGGCAGCGCCACAGCTCCGAGCAGCACAGTAATGTAGCTGTACAACAGGGACTACACAGAGGGCACTGCTGAGGAATACTGAGCTATTAATCCTGAAATAATGTTTTTATTCAGCACGTCTCTACTGAGGTATGAGGAGATACACATCACTTAAATAATCCTTTCAATGTGTTGTAAATATCCTGCCCCAACAACTGTCAGGTCTTTATGGAAATGGACGGGTGGGACTTTCCTGCACACCATATCTCAAAAAAGGATAAATATGTATTTGTTTACAGCAGCCCCTTCATGCCCTAATCTAACACACTCCTCTTGCTTTTAGCACAGTATCATTTTCATAGTGTGCAGCTGAGCAAACTGCCAGCTGACTGACCTGCTTTCATGAGAGGGAGAGGACAACATGATTGGCTGGCGCTCGGGGCAGGTGTGGCCGTCCTGCCACGGTCCTCTGCAGCCGGAGCAGAAGATGGTGTGACAGGTCGGGCAGGGCACGGCGGCGGGTTGGCCCTCGGTGCTGGGCTGCACGCTGCACACCGCCTGGCATTCAAGCACCGGGCACCAGGCTTTACTGGGGTCCAGCTTCACTTCTGTAGAGAAACATACAGGGGAAGTGATTAGAACATTTCTTTGAGGATGCTAATTCCTAAAGTGAGCTGTACTATGAGACAAATGAATTGGATTTTGTCTAATGTCTCCTATCTGTATCTGCACCATCACCATCATTACATCAGCTTCAAAAATCCATCATCAATCAGGCAGTGGTTTTGATGCTGACTGAATCTGACAAATAGTAAATTGAATGCAGAATACAACGCATTCAGCACATTAACTGACAATGAAGACGATCAGTTTCAGACCTAGATATGACTATGCAGTTGACCTCAAACAACAGCAGATGAAGAAAACAGATAATAAAACTCTGACTGCTGACAAAAACCATGCCAGCAGCACACTAAGTTCCTGTTTATTGCTCACACTGATATTATAATGTTAGGCTGCCAACGTTTATCATGGTCCTCATCAGCTGGCGAGCATTTGCTATTCCCTATGAAGTACAGCTGATAGTAAAGACACAAAACACAGCATTAAAGCATGACTAGAAACATTCAACAAATGCATTCTTCTCCTTTGTAACTGAGTATCTTAGGTCACAAACATTTTTCTTAAAGGGTTTATAAGGCTTCTAGAGAATAATATTCATCATGTAAAAGTAAAAAATAAATAATCCAGTCTGAAATGTCACAAGCAAACAAAAAACAGCCATTGAGAGCTGACTCAGACCCTTTACCAGCTCATACTTTCATTGTGAATCATAACTGAAGGGAAACACTGTTGCAAAACAGCCTGTACTTTGCACTTCTTTAGACTTCCAATAATACGAGTCTTATGATTTATGGCTACAGTAAACAATAACTATTATTGGCTTCACAGCGTATTGTTACTGTGCAACTGGAAAAGACCAATATAGCTGCAAGGCAAACTAACCTCAGTATGCAATTTATAAATGTCAACATAAAGCTATTTCAACATTCTTTCTACTCGCAGGCCTCGAGTGCAGAGCAGAGATTTTATTTGCCTTCACTAACATTTCTACAACTCATGGTGCAATCAGTTACACAGAGGTCACATGATTTATTTGCACTGAAAACCTCATTACTTCAGATTCATCAAAATGGTAAGATAGTGGTGTTTGTTCTTCTGGTTATTGTTATATGCTGCTGGTTATCTTTAGTCCAACTGAGGCTAATAAAGACAGAGTTCCAGTAACCTCTGGGGTAAGACCGGACCAGAACAGAAAAAGAAAAAAAGAGGGAGCAGGCCCCACAATATCCCAGGCATGTGAAGCTCAACACGCAGTGGGACTGCTTGTGTGACCTGAAATAGCCCACTGCCTGCCATCAGCCATCAGCATGCTAATGCAACAGTACCTACCTCTCTCAAACTTCAGACGCTGATAGAGCTCCGCCTGATCAGCTGCAGCCAAGCCAGCTATCTGCAATCACAGAGCACAGAGAGAGGCTTTAGCCACGCTTCATTCGCTCAGAGCTTTGATGATACAGAGATCACTGGCAGTATTCAACTTCGTGAGGTTTATGTTAAAGTCTGCAAAACCTGGCATGTTTTTCAATCCACAAGAATAGCTGGTGGTCAAAATGAAAGTGAAGCTGTTTTGTGTTGCTGCTGAGAAGACAATGCTTCAGATCATCCAGGATAAGATGGTCACCTAGCAACTGCACTTTGCTGCATATTTTCTAACACACCTCAGCAATTAATGAATAGACACGAAGAAAAAAAATGGGTTGACTGCAATATCTAAAAAGACTACAAAATTAGAATTTAATGTGATCTGTAGTAAAATTACTCTGAATTGTTTAGGACTACAGACTGACTAAAATAAGTATTACAGCTTGCAGTGTTTTTTACTTTTTGGTTGTCCAACACTTGCTTATTTTCAGCACTAGCTAACAATTCTAATTCAGACTGAAGGACAGCATATTCTAGTTAAGAGGTTCCTCTTAGTACGTGTCTTAATGAAGATGTACTCAGATGAGAAAAAAGATTACAGAAGAATTTCCATTTCTTTCCAAATCAGCAGTTAAAGCTTCTTCTTTGCTGTGCTTATAGTGTGGTGTCACTTTACTGCATTTTGCTTTCCTCAGACGCAGCATTTACACATCTCTTAATCCAGCCCACACAACTGTAAAATCACAAGCGCAAAAATCCCACTTCAACTTTCTGTGGACATATGGCTGCAGCACTCAGGACTGGAAACAAACTGGTAAAACCAGCAACTTTAAAATGCTAGGAATGTTCAGCAACAAAAATCAGACACATGTTTCTGGCTCATTGCATGTCTGCACAATAACATCGCATTCGCATGTTATCTCATCTAAAACTCTTTGCTGTTTCTGGTTTCCCGCATGACCTACATATCACTAGTTTTAAACAGGGCATACCTCAGAGTCCAGTAGCACTCCAGTCTTTTGGCAGGCCATATCTGGGCAGGTGATGGGTGCACCCCCACCCTCCATTATGGCTAGCTGAACATACTGCTGCAAACACTGGACAGGGAAGAACAAAACGGCAGCATTAGACTTGACATTTCATGGAAAAGAGAGAACAGTGAGAGCTGTACCACAGTGCATCACAAATATATTCTGCCTTGGCAGACAGTAGTTTATCTTTACTGTCCATGCTGTGAGGAAAATAATACACAACACATACAGCATGTTTATGACCAATGCAAAGTGCAACGAGAAGAAAGGGAAACCGAGCAGTTGTGAAAACAGGGCAATCTACATGTCACATAAACACAAGTTCCTTATCAGCCCTCACGCGTCAAAAGTCAGATGTTGCCATAACCATGAAATCTGGAAAGGGAGAGGAACTAAGTAAACATTGTGCAAAGGCAGACAGTTTTGAGGAACAGAAAATCCAACTATTTAAAAGTCAATTTTCTGTGGAAGAAGAAAAACAAATCTATGGCAGAAGTCTGGAATGTGCAAACATGTGCTCATCAGCTGTGTTCTCATACTGCAAGCAGAAATGACCACATCAAAACACAAGCAATAGTGTGTTCTAAAGAACCACACTGAAGGAGACGTTTCAGATTCGTACAGTTTAGATAAGCAGAGTTTACGGGACCCGTGTCCCTCATTCCTCTCCTCTGTATGTGTGTGTGCTTTATCTGTGTGACCTTGTGCGTGCAACGCTGACAACTTAGCTAGCTTGGACAGAGATTAACACCTGCCACTATCTGGAATCCACTCAGTTTTGATATGCCAGGCAGGAAGGCATTAGATGAGAAGAGTGTAGCAGCAAGCAGACCTCTGTACTCCTGTTATAAATAATACAGCTCTGTATTCTAAAGATAGCGCTTCTGTTCTCATAAAAGGACTGAAATTGAAACTCAGGTCATGTTTGTCAGTTGTTAAGAAACTGTCAACAGCGATGATAAATCACAAAAAAATTCCAAGGACAACTCAAAGAGGCTAAATGTGAGAGAAAGCTACTCCTGTGCTGAAACCACTTCATTTCACTGGAATGGAAATACGCAATCGTTGCCCATAAGAGGATCTATTTTAAGGTCTTAAAGTGGGAAGCAGTGCTGCAATAAAAGAGAGCATCCCATTCCAAGTAATTTAAACATTGGACATTTGCCTAAATTACCCAAATTAAAAAGTTTGGTGTTAGATCACTTTTAGGAAATCTTCACCGCCTACAGAAAATGACTAAAAGCTTGAGCAATACAAGTCTGAATGCAGTCTTAAGACACCCTATTCTGTTTCCGCACCAGACGTCCACAGGTTTGATTGCCATCAGAGCTCATGTGCCCTAAACTGCTCAAACAAACACCCGGATATGAGCATTATCTACTGTCACTTGAATAAACTGGACATTCTCTACTTACCGCTGTGCAGAAGATGCACTTGCAGCTCTGCAGTTCCTTGGTAGCTGCAGATGGTTGCTCACTGAGACACAGCTTGCAGAAGATCTCGGGCCCTGGCTGGGGGTCTGCGGCAGCTTCAGGGGTCTCTGGTGATGAATCCCTGGCTTCCCGGCTCGGGGTGGGACTCCTGCCGGCCATGATGAAGAGAAGCAGGGAGGCAGGGAGGGAAGGATGGAGAAATCAGGCTGCTCCTAGCCCTTCTGCTGGGGACGGAGAGGAGCTACAGCCTCCATGTTCCTAAAAGCAGAAGACGCACTGATGTATTTGTCTATCCGGTGTGGGTGTTACTCTTCTTTCCTTTCCTCTTCAGACAACACTGCACCCAGTTTCTGGAAACTCCTTCTGATTACTGGCATGCCAACTCCCCGCAGCAATACACAGTACTTGTCTCGCTCCCTGAAAAACGAATTAGTCACTGTTTAAACATGCATAAGGCAAAATGTAACTGTGTGTAATTACTGTACAATATTGACTCTTTGACATCATCCTTTGTTGTTTCTCTATGTATGAATATCATTTTTAGGGCTAGAGTCCAAGGTCTATGTTTACCAAGCTATTGATCAGCTGACAGTCATTCTGACTGGACAAACTGATTATTGATTGTCACGTCATTTTTAAAAACGTGGTCAAAAGGGTTGAGTGGCTAAGAAAGGTTGGAATACTGGTGTAGCACATGATGTCAAGTTAGAATTGACTGTAACCACTTCAGCCTATTTATCAAGGTTGGCAGGTGAGCAGCAGTGTTGTCTATAGGAAAGAATGACCCCCTTTGGTGTGAATGCTTGGTTTTGCAAGTTTGCAGAGCTTTCACATGCACAAAAAAACTATGCAACCATGAAAGACTTTCAAGGCAAGGCTTACAACAGTTACTGGGATATACTATACAATGCAATGTTACGCACTAGTTACAAATTTTGGAACAGCAGGACACAGGTGGGTGAATAATAAAGATCTAACCTAATGGTAAAAGCAACCAAAGTTACTAAACTCAAAAACTGTCCCTTTGGTTCTGTCCAGTCCCAAAAAGCATGAGAAATAACGAAGCCATAATCTGGGATTTGCGATTAATCCTGTGGATAACAGTGGTTGGACACAGAACAGGGTCACACAGGAAACCACAGCGTTAAAAACACACTGTGAAGCCTGAGCGACTGTTGAAATCACACATTATCCCACACACAATGTTCTCTGTTTCAGCAGACTGTTAAAGTTGGCAGGAAACTTTGGAGCAACTCAATCAATACAGCCACCATCACCAGCAGTGCCCTGAATTTTTCACTGAGCGCCCTCTGATAATGTGCTATCGATCAGCGGCGGCATACATGCAGATCACTGACAGTAGTGCTTGTTGAGCTTATGGAGCAGCTCACGTTGCTATTTCTGCACAGTCATAGTCTATCCCCCTGCACTACTTTCAGACAGACGAGCTGAGCCGGCGGCAGTCATCATCCCACAGGGCTGTCAGCCTGTCCTGTCCTGCCTGAGCATAACCAACCCTGTGGTTGTACATGGGAAAATAACAGCTCTCTTGTCTGCTCGCTTTCCTCCATGGAAACTCCGATGTGTAATTAATAACAGAGCAACGTTTTCATCCCTTGGAAACTTCAAAGTTTAGACGAACTTGAGATTACCTGGGTAACCACTTGTCAACAGATCAGACTGGGAGAAGTGCGTTAATCTTAGAATAACCAGTCACTATTAAACACCTCTGCATGATAGCTATGAGGTAGTTTGATAGACTGTAAACTGCAGAACTCATAAGTACTTCAAAGCTATCTGGCTGTAGTGCAACCTAGCAATCAGACTGAAGTTTGAAGATTAGGCCATAACTAGAAAGCTACTTCAGAAGCATAGAAGAGTGAAATTAAACATCTTAAATGTCAATACAAACTCCTAACAACCAGAATCTCAAATTGAAAGACATCAGGCCCAAAAAAATGCCCACATTCACACTTGAGCCTCCACTGTTAGAGCCTTTAGTTCATCAAAACGCCCCTGTGTGCTAACAGTTTCTTTTTAGGTGTGGAGCTGACCATTCGGTGACTAGCAGTCCTCACGGATCAAGGTCTAGGTGGCATTCCAGACACAGGGGGGTTACAGGGATAGGATCAAAGCATCATTGTTGACCAGAGAGGCAGAAACGGAAAACCAGTTCGGCCCGGTGAAAAGCTGCTGCCACTTTTATACAGACTACCACTGTGCTGTGGAGGGAGGCAGCTGGGAGTGTGTGCTTGGGGAAGTGTGTAGCAGGATTCATATGGCATCATTTGTACAGCTGCAAACACTCCCTGTCTGCCTGTCTGGCTCTGAGGATTTCTAGCCTAATAGACAATGCATGTTTGTTTGTGAACACATAAAGTTGAAATCTAACTCGTGATCTAGCGCACAGCAGTTTAAACACAATAGCATGGTGGGGATTTAATTAGACAGATGTGATTTAAAGTTGTAGGTATAATCTCAGTTTGCTGTGACATATGCACATTCATCATCCACTAAAATCGAATCTGTTGCAGTGCATTCAGCTACAGCACACATGAAATCTGACACATCTGCATCCCCTCAAGGTTGCACATTCGCATAGGTCAAAATGTAAAATGCTGACGCGATCACCTTATGATAGTGATTTCACAGACAGCGTCAGTGATGGATGGTCCATAGTGATGCAGATACAAAAGCCACATAAAGGTGGGGGACCTACCTTGCCTGTGGACCGCTGGGTGTAGGAGTCCAGATGCACAGCCGCAGTGCTCTGACTGCTGTGGCACCGACACATGTGTTGATAGTCTGCTACTGTAACAAGCTGCTGTCAACGCTTAACACCGCTGCTGCCGCACCGATAGCGCCTTTCTAACACCCGCACCGGGCTTAAAGAAAAACTAAAAACATGTTTAACCGTCCTGCTCGCTGCTGTCTGGCCTGTGCGTGTGTGTGTATGTATGTGTGTGCCCTGGTGTGTGTTCGCTCTGCTCCTGCGTTTCGTTTCCATCCAGGAAGCTGTGCCTGCTCTCTAATGATCTCCGCTCTCCACTGCTCCTGCTGGCTGGTTCACTTAATGCTGCTTTCAGGGACAGTCGGGAAAATTCAGAGTCTCACCCAGGGGCGTTACTCATATAGTATTACAACAACTGGCTTACTCAGGATCATTTTTGGTGGCATGGATTTGCTATAACTAACTGATGTTGCTAATTATAGTATACCAAGGTAATAGTAATGGGATTTATTTGGTGTAGTATTTAGAAACAACTCTGCTCAGTCTCAGGGTATTACTATGCTGTAATGTGTGGCATAAATATTTCCTAAGTGGACATGCATGCATCACTGAATTAAAAGAGTAGTAGGCTACAATAGCACCATTTTCTGCCCCTCATGTTTTTTTTTTTTAAAAAAAAATTGGAACACAGAGATAGAAATGTATTTCTTTAAATGTTGGGGAGACTTTTCTACAATTCCAATGATCGAATTTTTGTTGAAAAATAATGTCAACTGGAAAGATTACATACATTTCACAAAAATATCATTGTATAATGCTGCTTTAAATGATAAAATATGAGGTTAAATGAAAAATCATTTTGATTGAGAAAATGTGATGAAGTACAATGATCATTGTTTACAAAATAATGAAATAAAATGGTTTTGAAATATTTTCATGTAATATTTTAACAGTGCAAAATAAGTGTTTGAGTTTTTTTATAAGTATAGAAACGTGTCTTTACTGTTTTAAATGAGAGCGATGTGCATTAGTTTGAACAAAAAAATAAATACTTTTGTCGTAATATGTAAAAGTATAAGAGAAGGACTTTTGAGGCACATGGGGTAAGGCCCCCCCACGCACATCAATAACTTTCAATACCAGAGCCTAGATTTTTGATAAATTACGTTCACCATTATCTAATACAATAACACAAACGTTAACCAGCTGTGAAAAAAAGTATCATGTGTCTAAAAGTCTAACTAAGCTGACTTTATATTAAACTAACAAAGTTATGCTATATTAGCTTCCTGTAGCACTGGCTAGCTTGAATTGTTGGCCACTGTTATGCTATACATCGCGGTTTACATAACAACAACGTTGTAGTGTGTTAAAATTTAATCAGGCTACTTTCTAAATTTTTGTTTTCTTGTGTACATGTGATATTGTTATTCAACAAGCATATATTTTCAAGACAATACACATATAAATAAAACTCATTTCTACCTAGCATACATACATGATGCTGCAGTGTTTACATATTTGTCTCAGGAGGACGTTCAGCTCTCAAGCGCTAAGAGAAAACAACTAACACCTTTTACACCTGCATACATCCATTTTCTAATGCAGTAAAAAAAAGAAAGAAAAAAAACTCACCTGAAATGAAGAGAGGACACTGATAGCTCTCGGAAAGGCAAACCGTTAATGGTCTCTAATAACCCGTACACGAGCTGTGGTGCCGCGAGGTCTCAGTCAGGAGTTGGTTACTATGGTAACGTGGATGCTATAGGAGAATAGCAACCAGAAGAAACAAACAGGTGGGAGAGGAATGAGATAGTTGTTATGAGGCTGTTTCATTGATTCCAGTTGCTGGCACCTTGTTGCAGTTATTAGATTTAAACGTTTTGAGAACAGCTGATTTACCATTGTAAATCAATAATACCTACCAAGGTATTATTGCATTCTATGTAAATTATTTGTACATCAATTTAATTTAATGTATAATAATAATAATCTCCAATCCTAGGCCACCCAAATTATACAACAATCAACCGCAACATTATGACCACTGACAGGTGAAGTGAATAACATTGATCATATTGGTACTATGTGGTGTTCTGATGGAAAACCTTGGATTTTAACATCCGTGTTGATGAGACTTAGACACCCAAATAAACATTGTCCCACAACAAACACACTCCCTCATACAAATGGCAATCCCAAATGTCACTGGCCAAAAGAAAATGCACCCAACCACATGGAAAAAACATAAAACAATCAGGAACATGTTGAGGAACATGACAATGGCCCAACATGTTGATTTGACCTCCAAACTTCCTACAGCCCATTGTGATCAAACATCAACAGGAAGCAGTGGAACAAGTTTGATTGACAGAGGCACCACTGCACAAGCCAGAGTACCCAAAAGATCCAGTGCCAGCCAACGTCCTGCTTCCAGACCCCATGGGACCCCCTGAGAGGTCCTCTTGTCCATGCCCAATGGTTCAGAACATTATTAACCACATAAGGGGGACCAACACAATATTAGGCAGGTGGTCATAGTGTTATGCCTGATCGGTGTGTACTGTTATTGATGCATTCTTGGTTTTCACAGCACCCTCAATCTAACTCATCTAGATTAGTGCGAGTGGCTGCATCTTTTTGATTTCTAACAGGTTAGCTGATGTGATAATGCAGGATGCTTTTTTTGTTATTATTAGAATAGAATAGAATAGAATAGAATAGAATAGAATAGAATATACTTTATTAATCCCTGAAGGGACATTCAGGTTTCTGGCAAAGAAAAACATGAAATAAATAAATTTACATTAAATTCACATTAAATTAAATTCAGGTGGCAACAGTTCATCTCTTGTTGTTTAGAGAGTCATGAAGCCTAATGGCTGTAGGGATTAATGATTTTCTGTATCTCTCAGTCCTGCAGCGCAGAGAGATGAGCCGTCCAACTACCACTGTTTCTCTGGTCCACAAAGATGTTGTGTGATCAGTGTAACTGAGAATGGCTTCTACCTTCTTCTGTGTGCAAATTTACTAAAATGTATTATTGCTGATCAGGATTTTTCCCCCTGTTCTCCCATTTTAAAACATAACCAGGTGCCCACATTCCTAACTTCATATTCTGGGAACAAAATTTTTCCATAGATTCACTAGAATGTAGAAAAAAGTCAACTTTTTTAGAGGAAGATCCCACATACCATGGTTAGTGTTATATTATTTTATGATTTGTTATATTATTCCTTGATTCTACCATGATTGGATTTGCTATATTATTTACTCTGTTTGATCATCAATCGTCTAACCTTATGTAGCCTTCAGGTCATAGAGAGTCTGCACTCATTATCTTTGTTGCTATGAAAACAGGCATAGCTGCACTCCCAGTTTCCGTCTTATCCTGTTCCCATGGACAGTTTGCCATTGTTATGAATAAACTGAATGAAAAGGGAGTAGGGTGCTCGCAGCTCCTGTCTAATCTGTGCTCAGTAGTTTCTTTCTGCATTTAAAAAAGTTCTGCACAACAGTGGCAAAATAGATGCACGTCTTAAAGACAACACACACACACACACTTGTTTTAGCACATTTCAGTAAATCCACGTGAACAGTGGTTGGCGTGTTCACGTCAGAGATAACTGGCCAATGAGACTCGGTTGCGTCCTGTGGACGGGGCAGGCCCAGCCCAAGAGGATAAATGTGAATTGTACCCGTATATCGGGGCTCACTCTGATAGAGCTTTGTCATTTTGAGACCAGTGCTGCCATACTTCTACCTGTGACCTAAATAAATTCCACATGTGTGAACTGAAAATTTCTGTAGTTTAAAGTTTTGAACTTGACTGCTGAAAATTTTTAACAAATATCTGGAAGTTGAAGATTGATGACCCTGACCTCTGCAGTGGGTAATGCTATAGAATGCCAGCTCATAAAATGCCTTGACTTCACTGATAACAAACTTTACTCCAAAACAAAGTGAAAAGTTTGCAGCATTGACTAACTACTTTTAAACTTTAAAGCTACTCAAGTACTAAAGCCTATTTTTTTAAAGTAAAGCTCTTCAGTGTTATATCTTTCTACTTCATTACATTTTGGGTGGTATGTTATATTCTACCACATTTGTCTGACAGCTCTAGTTACTAGTTACTTTCAAAACATGAATTTTAAGCATACAGCAAGGTATTAAAACATGAGACAAACCACCTTGCAGATGTGAGCTCTGAGCAGCTCCACCAAAGAGACATTCCCCCACAAAACCTGTCAGATAGTGTCATCTAAAAAGTGTCAGCCAAAAGAATTAAAATTTCAGAAAAAGCAGTTATTGTAGGATGAAAATTCAACATGACCTTTTAGTATGGTGGACTTTTCTTTGTTTCTTCCGTCCTTACTTACTGATTATCTTACAACTTTGGTGGGGACTTTGGTAGTTTAGTCTACCCAAGTTTAAAGTTGGCTAAAACTAGCAAAGTAGTTAAACTATTGTTCCAACTTACTAGTACTAGTACTAGCTACCTAGGCTATCTAACAATATAATATATGATAAATAACCAGAGGGGCCTTATTTTTGAATAAGTTGTATTCTGTTGTTAATAGTTCTTCATCCCTCATTTTAATGTTTCTCAGCACTTTAATTTAAGCACTTCCTGCAAATAATATTTTCATACTAGATTACATCATCATAGATGCACTTCTCCATCATCATTTTGACTCTATAAATTCAGGAGTATGACTGACCTCGAACTATATGACTTTTCATCAAACCTTTTATTGTGAACACTACCCTGACTAATAGTATGTATATGTATATCCAAAACATCCAAAGGACTCTGGCACACTGTAGAAACACTTTTATTCACAACATGTCAGTGACAGACTTTCATCAGGCAAGTGACTTACAAACATAAGACATCTTAAATAGGGAGTGGCCTTAACTCCACAACCAATCAACATATCCCACACACTAGAGGAAGCAGCAAAACATCACTCCACCAAATGGCAACTATCATAACAACAGAAAGAAAATGAAAGACAAAGACAAAAATAGTTCATTGTTCTTGTGTGTGTATCACATGTGTACAGCATATACAACATGAGTGGCTATTTTACATTACATTCTGTATTCACATATTTAATGTTTGCCTTACCTATGTTTTTATATGGCAATCAGCAGCTAAAACTGGTCTCTCACAAAAGGTTTTTTGTTTTGTTTTGTTCACCATGTTGGCCTACCACTGATTTCTTCCTATTACCATCACATCATTTCACTTAAAAAGTATTACACTTTAAAGACTTCACTACTACCCAAGTAGTTCAAGTTCAAGTAGGCACTGTGGGCGGCTTTACCGCAGTGCAAAACATGATGCCAGTTGCATCATCTCTTCCACCTCATTTTGAGGCTTCACGGCAAAACAGGTCACTGTTGAAAACAACTTGTCTCCACACGATCACCTTTGCTTTTACCCATTTGATCACTAAATCTGAATATTATGTGCTGTATTTTGGCGTTAAACTGACATTTATGGTGTTATGAAGGTTGCACCTGCATAGAAAAGGAAAACAACAGCAGACCAATAGAGGGAATTTTGATACAAAGTAAAGACAAATGCAGATTTAGTTCAACATGAGACATAACTTAATATTTAACAGTATTTCCAATGTTATTGTCAGTCACATGCAAAACTGCTGACTATCACGCACAAACTCCAAGGCAGACGGTATTTGTCGTTTAGCTGCAAAACATGCGAAGAGTGACGTGATGTTATCAGTGTTTTCAAGCTGAGGAGAATTTTCTGGTAAGTCGATCGAAGGGAAACCCCAGGTTGAAGTGCGCATGCGCGGGGGCTTTTCTAAAGTTATCTCTCTATATCAGTTGGTGTTGGCGGCTGTCGGGGCGATAATATCACAACTACACGAAAGATGAACGACTCAGACCCTCACTCTTCGCGTCCTTGTACTGACGGCAATACTGAAAAGATGAAAGAAAGAAGTCCTTTGAATCAGGTGAGATTCTTTGGAATTATTTTTTACTATAACGCATATAAGTTGGATGAGAGTATGTCTCCCTTGTTTTTATCGTGTAGCTATATTATGCAGCCTGTAGTAGATAAAACACAAAAGTGCTCTTTATTTTATTAAGGTGGAAAGAAATACTTTACAACTAGTTTGGCTTTAGGATAACACTTGAGCCTCCGACATAACAGCATTTCCGCATTTTATTTTCTGTGGTCAACAACAACAGAAATCCCCTCTTCACCTACCTGCTGCCAGCAAGAGAGAGCACGTGACCTAGCAAAGAGGCAGCAGGGCTCCAGGAGATGAAATCCCCATTCAGCCACCTGGTTATGTGCTATGAGGGGGCATTATTTGAAGCAAAGTAGCAGAGATGACTCTTAATGTCTGTTCTTATCCTCCAGGTTGTGGCTTGTAAACCCTCCAACATGGAGAGAGTCGTCCAGATGATGCACAGAATGGCTCAGAAGAGCTACATAAGAGCCTGTCAGCTCTTCTGCCTGCCTTTAGATCCTCTGTTGTGTGAAGAAGCAATATGCTGCCCAGGTAAGCTCACACACATGATTTTCATTTTAGAAATATTGTCAGCAATGCTGCATATGCATGATTACATCAACATTTTTTGAGACACAAATGGCATCTTTCTTACTCAAATACTCACTTTCTCTGCACTCATATTGCCAAAAGACAGTTTATCATTAGTAAAACTGTGTATTTTTCCACTTTCACTGCCATTACAGCTCCAACTCATCTACCCAAGGAGGATACAAATACACAAGGTAACCTCAGCTTTTTGTGTGACATTTTTATCTTTGCAGTATAACACTTATCTTCACATCTCTTTCATGTATTCCTCTGTCTCGTTTTCTTACATTCTAAGCAAACTTTATGTCACTTAGCATTTAACCACACATTTGTATGTCTTTGACTCCTTTAAGCCTCCGTTAACCTTTAATTAATTTGTGCTGCAGTTTGACACCAACTAGCTTCATGCGTCGATGTTTTAATTTGAGCTAAAGTTGTGTAATTTCACAAACAAGGCATAAAGTAAACACTTCCTTTTGCTCTTTCCTTTTTCCTCGGATAAGTGACTTTTCACTTATCAGCAGTTTGGAAAACAAACCTTTACTCGGGAACTTCAAGGAAACTTTGACAGTGTCACACTTTTGATGTTACATCACTCTGGAACAAAAACTTCCCATTTTCATATTCCCTTTCCCCTTTTTCTGTCACACCCACTCATAAGCAGTTGCGCTCCGGAGTCCACCATCAACCATTTTGATCGTCAACATCAGCAACTCCACCTTAATCGACTGTGTCATCGGAAATGAGACCTACCCATCGACTGTGGCAGAACGTCAGCCTCTGATGCAAGAATCTGAGCTCCATATGCACAGTGGGTAGCAGCCAAAACGGACTCATACAGTATTCCCTACAATTTCAAGCTGCACTTTTTGCTAAGCTGTGTTGTGTTATATGTATATTTCTGCTTTAGTTGTATCAATTACACTAGTAGTGTGTTGTTGTATCGCATGTACAAACTTTCTGCTGTGTTACAGATCAGATGAGGTGCAGCTGTGGCTGTGGACAGCAGGAGGCGGCACAGACGACTTCCCCTCCCCCTCCCCATCCTCCCCCTCCTCCTCTCTGGCCTTGCCCTCTGTCAGCAGAGCATCTGAGTGTCACCGTCCACAGCTCCCACCTGAACTGTGTCATCATTGGAGACAACAACTTCATGCACGCTGAGCAGAGCCAACCATTCAGCTGAAACAGAAGACCCACACGTATGGTACTCTGGCCATATGAAGCTGACGCACAGACACACACTACTCATTCTAGCAATACTGTAGTCTCTCAGTCTTTCTACAGACCCAGTCTCTGTCTTCTTAATTTATTTTTAATTTATTTTTTGATTAATTGGGGCTACATCTAAGTTTCTTAGTTGTTTGATCCTGAAATATCAGAGAACAGTAACTTATTTCGTGAATATATTCAAGATGTATGTGATATATGCTATTCGGTTGAACAACATGAAATGTGTGTGAACAACAGTTACATTAACCAGTGATTAAGTGTCTGTTGAAATCACCAGTTTTTAGTTTGACAATTTGACTGGCAACACTGTCTTTGCTCCCATCCCAGTTTTGATAGATTTGAAAACGGTCTTGCATTTGCAGACTCGACATTTGCTATTTAAAAGCTCAACATACATCCGGTGTTGTAAGTCCCAGTACGCACAAACAAACGTCAGCTCCTCAAAACCTTTTCCCTAAAATAGTCCCCTTTCCTCAGAGTGTTTCCTGTTTGGCAATGTTGGTACTTCTCTTCCTCTGTCATATGTGAGGACTTAAAGTTAGGGAGCAGTAGGAATTTTTTCACTCTGCTGAGTCTCTGATGACTCATCTCTCTGTAACTGAATTCCAGTGGTGTAACAGGGAAGATAACTTCCTGTTAAATTTTTGTGTATCAGTTCACTGTATACTGTGTGATTGCATACAGATGCTGTGTGTCTGTGATGAAATCTATCATGTCATGATAAAGGCGGAAAATGTATGGCCTATGGTCAGTCGACAGTAGACTACTCAGTAGTGTTTATTGCTGGAAGTCATTTTGATTTTTTTTTCATATTTATGTTTGGTATTGATTATTCCTTGCCTGACCTTTCCATTCAGGACACGCTGTACATAAAAATGAAATAAGAGGCCTTGGATTAAAGATGCTTCTCTTGTGCTTGCTGATATGTTCATATATAATGCTGATATGCAACCTGATGTTACCTGAAATAATTCTTCTGAAACAGTGTGTGAGATTGGCTGACTTTTGTTGCATGTTCAAAGTGACAAGAATCTGTTTTAAGACTTTTTAATAAAGAACAAAGAAGGTAACTTTCACATGTGGCGTTAGTGTTCATTGTTGTAATTAAATTATGTACATTATGCCACTATCAAGAATCAGTATTGCAGAGAAAAGTCACTTCTTCTTTTTCTTCTTTCCTTCCTTCTTCGTCTTGCCTTTCTTGTTTTCGTCTGCTTTTTTAAAACAGCCAAGGCCTCTTCTGACCATGCAGCCTCTCCACCAGGCCTGCAGCTGCACAGATCAGAGTCAGAAACAGACCAATACATTGAACAACCCGACAACATGACAGATCTGAAAGAGTGAGAAATGCATTGGTGAGGCTCATGGATCGTTGCTTTAATCAGACGTTACCTTTGTAGCAGCTCTAACCTCCGCCTGCTTTTGGCGTAGTTTCTCCTGCTCCTCCCTGTCCTCAATTACCACATGCTCCATCTCCTTGAACTGAAATCAGCAGCAAATTAACATTCATCTAACAGTGAGCTGTTCAGCATCGGGGGCTGCGGAGTAGTGCTCACCTGCCTCTTCATCTCCATTAGTCTGTCGAAATTCAGCGTTTTTTTGCAGCACACAGTGTAGTTCTGCTTCTCTTTCTCCTGCAGCATCTGCTTTGTGCGCTGCTCCCACTCGTCCAACAGCTGCTGTAGCTCCTAATCAACAATAGATTAGTGTTCTACATGGTAAATATTAAAAGTAATAAAAGTCGTAAGATTGACAGCTTTAATGGCAGTATTGAAATAAAAAGATCAGCTTCTGCTGTAAAGCATAACCTTTAAATCAAAACAAGCAAGGAAAACAAAAGGAGCCGTTTCTGTGTGACTCTCAACTAAATATTCTCAGAAATGAGTGAATTTAAATTATTGAATTTAAACACCAGTTAATGAAACTGGTTTAAACTTTCTGATTTTCATCTTCAGATCAACTATATACGGCATTACAATCAAAGCTAATGGTAATATTAGCCACATTAGCCGTGCTAACACTAATCATTTTCCTATTGTTGTGGGTACATTTCCATCAAAAATAAAAGTAATCCACTGCATCTTGAGTTCCTCAGATGTTGGGAGTGCTGATTACTGTTCTGTCCACTTTAGCAGCCACCATAAAAGCATTCTGGCATACTTTGCTTGTGGTTGAAGCATGTTAGAGTTAGCCAAAGCCCTACAGAGAGTAAATAAACCTGGCGAATTGTGAGGCACCTGCTCTTCTGGAATCGCTCATCTTGGAGGAAGGAGCAGTGAGGAGGCAGGATTATACACATTTTTAGCTGCACAATTACTGGTTGCCTGATTACTTTGTAAAAACTGAGTAATATTCTTTCTGGTTTATAAAGCTGGGAGCCTATCTATTGAGGGCAGACTGGAAAAATGGCAGAAGAAAGGGTCTTCATATTATTACAGCTTTTATTTACAACCCCAAGTTTAGAAAACATACAAAACACAATCAAATGGGTTTTCACCATATTGGACCTTTAAATATCAGGTACAGTGATCTCTCATGGCACTGAGGTGATTTCACGTACTGTGAAAAGACACAGGAACTGGTTTTAGACTAAACCGCATGTGCAGTTTAAACCACAGCTTCTGAGAGCGCAGCACTGGGGTTTAGGTGTTGATGTGCAGCTACACTAATGACAGCCTCAAAAGAGAACCAATGGCCTAACAGTATCTGATATTCATAGTAAATTTGCTGTACTGGCCTCGTGCTGATTTTGCAGGAACTTCTTAGACTCCTGATGAAACATAATCTCCTCCTTCAGCTGTTTCTGCAGCAGCTAAGAGAGAAGTAGGGGTAAAAAGACAACATTTAACTATGGAATCTAAAGTGTAAATCTGTTACTTCTAATCATGTATTGTTGAGTTGGTGGGACTAAATGGACAGTGCGACCCACCTCCAGCTGATCCTCCAGCATTTTCTCTGCATGACAGGTCTCTTTCTGTCTTAGCTGGAGCTGCAGCTCAGCGGTTCTCTCCTCAGTCCTCTTTTTTTTGGCGATCTTTGATAACTGCTTTTTGTGCTGTTTCGCAAGGTCTCTGCAAAGGCAGTCCATGTCCTGAAGGGGAATGAGTATTGGCAGCATTGGATCCCCATACTGAACGTTTGATCTGTTAGTTTCTTACCTTCAGTTTGTCAGTTTTTAGTTCGTACTCCTCAGATTGCCTCTGTTGAGTCTGTAGTATACGCACCAGTTCATTCTTTGCTTCTCTGGGAGGAGAGAAACTTACATTACTGATGTAATGCAAACCATCTAACTATTCTTTCTTCCTTTATTCTCTAAAGTAACACTCCCCTGCTCAGAAATCACACCACATATTGTCTAGCTTTGCATTCTTAGTAGGATTTAAGTTAGTTTTATTAATATTGTTTAAAAATAATGCAGCTGTGAACCTTTTCTTGACCTCAGCCTTCTGCTTCTGCCCTTCTTCCTCCACAGCCTGCAGCAGAGAGCTGAAACTCTGTTTCTCCTCCAGCTCCAAACACAGCGTGGACATCTGTAGCGAGATGCACTGACTACAGAGAGAGAAACAAAGTCAGAGAAAAAGTTGAGGCGACATAACCTTTTTCTGTCTGTTCTGGTGCAACTCACCAATCTCTTGACAGCTTGGCCAGCCCGACTTTCTCCTACACACAGATACCATTTTTAGTCAGTATATTACTCATGCTCATGAAAGGGAGAATGACCTTAAATACAAAACATTTTTAAAAAACATCCACATGATCATGATATCAAAGGAGCAGACAGCTGTTTGACAGATGTGGCTCTGGGCTGGGAACATGAACAGGTAATAAACAGTGGAGTTACCTGTGCAGCTGGCTCCCTGCTGATCTGCACTGTCAATAAATGTTCCACTATGTCCAGCTTGGGTAAACAGTCTCCCAATACAGCTGCCATTCTGAGACTCTGACTCCTGGATAAAGGCATTCTGTGGAAAACACAGGACAAGTGCCTTAGCTGCCCTCAGGGTTTTATGTAGACATGTAAAGTCAACTATATGCTATTTTTCTTTAAGTTGGTGTTAGCATGAAGCTTTACCAAAACCTGTGTAATGTCTCAATAGATCTTTAATGAGCCAAATTTACCAAAAGACGATAAACAGAACTGTTCTTGTTCACAAAACAAGTATTTTTTATATCATATAACTATATTTATATATTTATTTATATATTTAGAGTGTTGTGTGGTTTTAGCTAACACTCCTGACTGCTCCTACAACGGTTTACTGCAGTAAGGTGCTAGCTAACGTTCTATTTCCTCTCATGAAAAACACGGTTAGTTTAACTGTTTTAATTAGCTGTAACAAGTAAAAACAGTCACTTACTTCACTTTCCTCTGTAACTCCAGCTCTCAGTCCCGGTAAACGACAGTTTAATTTGCTAATGCTATTAGCCGCAAGTTTACGCGTCACTATGGTAACAAGGTGCAGTTTTTTTCGTCGCAACTTTATTGATACTCTGAAATTATTACAGAAAAAGAAATGATGTAACGTTATGTGGTGCATTTCGTGCATTTTTGTGCTCATTATTTATTTTTTGAAATGTATAATGTGGCTGAGTTACATCTGCAACTGCTTTGTTTGGCTGTAATGGTGAAACTGGCTGAATATGGTAGTTAATATTAAATATTAAATAATAATAATAATTATTATTATTATAATTATAAAGATGATGATGATGTCTTAGTTGTATAGCACCTTTCCTGTAACACATGCAGCTTAAGGTGCTTTGACACCAAAAATAAAGTAAAATATAACAATGAAAATTATCATTATTATTATTATTATTATTAATAGTAATAATAATACAGAGGAAGAATCTTTACATAGAGAGCACTTTTCAAAATCTATGTTACAAAGTGCTTTACAAGGCAGCAAAACAAAACAGAAAAATCATAAAATCATCACTTTAAATGCTAAATAAAACACGATCTAGAGTGTGGAAAACTAATACAGTGTTAGACAAGGTAAGAATATTAATTAAAGAAACAAAAGACAGTTAAAAGTATATTAAACTTCAAGGAAAGGGACTTAAAAGAGACCAGACTCAGGCGACCTTAATTTTTGGGGGCAGATTGTCCCACAGTCTTGGACTCCTGACTGCACATACACTGTCTCCTTTAGTTTTCAGCTGAACCACTTTAACAGACAAAAGACCTCCGCCAGAGGATCTGAAAATGCATACTGGTGCATATGGTACAAAAAGGTCAGAGATTTAGCTGGGAGACAGGCCATGAATGGCCTCAAAAGTAATCAGTAAAACCTTTACACCTATTCTAAAACATACTGAGAACCAGTGTAAAGAGGTTAAGACAGGTGTGATGTGATCGTTCTGGTTAGAAGCCTGGCAACTGAGTTTTGTAAAGTTGTAAAGTAGATTTTTAGTTGAGGCAGCTCAAAAGGCTTTTGCAGTCACCCAAGGATAATATGTTATTATCTTTTTTAAGACAATAAAAACATGATGCTTTGTGCTTTGTGGTGTGCTGCCCAAAACTCATCACTGTCAAACCAGACACCAAGTGTTTTTAGCTGCAAGAAAAAAAATATGTTAAAAAACTATATTGGAAATGCAGGCCCCAAAGTAGAAACCCAATGCAACAAAGGTGAATACACACACTGACACACAAGTTAAAAGACCTTGGATCACTGAAATTAAACTGAGTTTGTGATTGTGAATCCAAATTGCCCAATTCCTTGAACGTGTTTATAAAACTACCTGTCAACACCAGAACATTCTCCAGTTTGGACCAGTGGGCTGTGTCTATCTGCATGTCTGCATCACAGATCTACATGGAAAGAATTGCCAGAGGAACTAAAAGATCAGACTGTGAGCCTTCACAGAGATTGAAAAGGATACAGGAAGATTGGCGATCAACTAAGAATCAGTGGAAACATAGTTGCAGTGATATTTGGTAGGTACAAATAAGCCATGGTACCACTAATCAGAGCCAAATGATGCTAAAAACGGTGTGCTACTTGCACAACTGAGCTTTGAAAAACAGATCAGTACGTGCTTCAGACTTGCTAGCTGTATAGCATAAAAATGCTAACTTAAACTTGTGTAAAAAACATGAAAAGAAGCCTGATCACAGGGGTGCACTCTGTGGTCAACTGAGATCAAGATAGACAGGTTTGTCAGTGTACACCCTCAAAAATAAAGGTACGAAACAAGAACATTTCTGTACCTATAGGTACATTTTTTAAGAATGTTCTCTCAAAAGTACAATATTGGTCTTTAAGAGGCCAGAAGTGTACCTTTAGAGGATCAGAAAGGGTTCAAAGTGATATAAAGTACAAATTTGTACCATTTCAACCCTAAGGGTACCTGCAGAATTGAAAAATGTGTGTAGCTCATAGATAATAACTATTATCAGAAGTACTTCTAATACTAATAGTAGTAAAAAAAATATTTTAGGCATTTAGAGTGATAATAATAATAATAATGACAATGATAATGATAATAATAATAATAATGAAATAAATGAATGTAATAATTATTAATAAATTATTCACATCTTTGATTATTGTCATAATCTCTAATTTATTCAATTTTATTTCTCATTTTTAACATGATCTTGTTTTATTATCATATTTATCCTTCAAGATTTTACTTATTGTTGTGTATTTTGCTTTTATTGTCTTTAATTATGGGTTCAAGCACACTTTTACACCATCCTGACAGTATCAACTACTTAAGAAGTTTCCTGCTTTGTGAAGCACTTTGGGCTGTATATTTGTATGAAAGGTGCTATATGAATAAAACTGAGTTAAACGGAGTTCTTCTAAAGTCAATAAACACACAATAACCTAAAATGCGCCAGGCAATATAGTTCCCCAAGGCAGCAAAATGGTTGCCAAGCAACAGCGGCGCATTAATACCACAGGCCTCGGCCAAAGCCGCTGCTGGCTCAGACTCCGTTCGGTGTTGAGGTCAAAGGACGGACGTTAAGCGCGGTGCTCAGGAGTTTGTCAACGGAGGAACTGGAAAAGTTGGTGGTGGAAGGAGCATTGTTTCAGAGGAGGAGGCTCAAAAGTTTACAGGTAAGTTAAGTGTGATTTTGATACTAATTTTAACCAATGAGCTAAATTTAGCGAATATCTGAGGAGCTATCTTTAACACGGGTCATAGCTAGCTAAGTTTTATCCAGTGACTAACGGGCGGTAGCTATACTAAAACGCCTCTATGCACTGCTAATATGTAAATGTGGTTATCAAAAATATCATTAGTAAGCTAATGTTATTGCATCAGCCATTAACTACATCACTGTGAAGTTTTTGTTAGCAAGGACTCCCGTTTTCCCGCTCCAAGTAATATGAAACAAAGAAAAGTACAAATTTGTACCTTTTCAGCTTTATAGGGTTCATGGTCCCGCAGCACCGTCAACTGTCACGGAGAGATAAGCTAACTAGCTGTGACGCTAAGGGGCTAACGTGTACCGTTCACTCGTAAAAACGACGGCCAGGTCTAACACAGACGGGTGTTTTACCGTTGTACCGGACTGATATACAGGAGTTTAATGAGACATTATGTAGAAAAAAATATATATTACAGGCACAGGTCTGTCTGTAATCGTTGCCTTGGTTACAGAGACTCAGACTGCGGCCTGCGGCTGAATATCTCCAGAAGGGAACCATAGATTTGCCAACAGTCGTTTATTGATTAATCATCTTGAGCAAGCAGTTTATGTTTCACAATGTGACACCCCAGTGGTTAAGATCTGGGTGGGTTTAAGGACAAAAACCCTCGGTTGACATTAGGCAAAGCTCCTATTTTTGGGTTGTAGTTGTCACTCACGAAATCTTCTGTAATTCTAGGGTTAAAATAAATAAATAAATAATTCATCACTGCAGTCATTTTGGCTATGTTAATTAATGCATATGGCATTAAATTTGGCAACGTGTTGCTACTGAGGATGTTCCTACGAACATCTGTGTGGGTAAGAACTGGAATGCTGATTAGGACAGCAACTAACGATTATTTTCATTGTCAGAATCATCGATTACTTAATCTGGTCATAATATTGTCAATTATTTTCAGTATTAGTTTATTGAAAGTTACTGAAAGTAGTTTATTTCAGTAATTTTCATTATCACCTAATCTGCTGAACATTTCCTTGATTAATCTATCACTTGTTTTGCAATTTAGAAATTAGTATCAGAGAGTTTTACTTTTTTCTTTCAAGGTATTGCTTAAACTGACTGAATGATTATCAAAATAGTTGGCAATAAATTTAATAAACAATTATTCAAGTAATCTTTGCAACTCTAAAGCTGATGCCAACTTGAACTATGGACAGGACAAATTAAAGCACTTCAAATTTATCCCCAGTCTGTTTATGAAAGTTGTGAAAGGTTGTTTAAATTATTTACATAAAATGTCTTTCTTTCTCCTATTTTTCTTTTTTGAAATTTTCAGTTGTGCGACGAGGTTGATGCCATGCACCCCTCTGAAGTCAACATCTGCCGCCGCTTCAGTGAGAACTTCACATTTGTTCTTCCAAACATCCGTAAACCTGTCAAGGATTTGCCACTAAAGAAGGTCTACATGGAGGCAAGAGAAGATGCACTGGCTGAGGACGTTACAGGTGCTGGTTTGAGCAAATACAAAGGTCCATTTTGTGACATAATTGTGTCATTTGTGCCCAGTCCCTTCTAAAGAGAATGGGAACAGTTGCATGGAATTATAAGAGGATGTATAATGCAACATTATCTTAATGTTTTTCAGTTTCTTTCTTACATGACCTGCAGTAAAATAGTGACTCTAATGTAGTTGTCTGTCTGTGAGAATTTGCACGTTATTTATACCAATTGAAATTTGATGAGTTGCTTTTGCACTTACAGTTGTACTATCTGTATGACCTAGGAATTGACTTCAACGGGGGGACTCCTCCTCTTGCCATCAGTCTTCAAGGAGAAAATTGAAGATCTCATCATCCTTGGAGAGGTAAATACCTGGTGCCGTGCATAGCTACTGGCCACGTTACTGTTCTTTTGGATCACTGTGCATACCTTATCCGATCAATCTCATTATGTATACTAACATTTCATTCCTCTTGTGTAGAATAATCCTGTAACTCCATACCCAGCCATTCAAGTGAAAGACCAGGACTGGAAAACTTCCCTCTCCAGACAGTGTCACAGTGTGAAAGTGGAAGGAATTGAGGTTTGTTCCTGCAGTTCGCTGGAAGAGGCCTACATCGCCCATACTTCAAAAAGACACTGATATTTCTCCAGAGTCGTGCCATGTATTTAGCCATGTACACACTGAAGCCATCCCTTTGTTCTTGAAAGTCAAGTACATTCTGAATGTTGACACTTTTTGGGTGTTGTGTGGTAAACCGTTAATTCCCTGCTCTTACGACATGTTTCCATGTTTACCAAGTGACAGCTGACAGTAACTGGATTCTGCTAATTCTAGGAAATGAGATAAACTTTCAAGCTCTAGACATATTAAGTTGATGATAGATTGTTTGTTTCTTTGAGGTATTCTGTGTAAATATGTTGATGTGATGTTTAAGGCTTTGACATGTATTTATTTTATGTGACATGTATGTGACATTATGTAGCAAATATTGTGGACAAAAGCAAAAATTGCAAATAAAAAAGCAAATATTGTGGACAATTGAGGTACATTTTTGTCTCTTTAAAGTCCAGAATAGGTTGTCGCTGGGGGGGTACCCTTATAAGTACCCAATCGTACCATTCTCAATGGGAACATTTCTGTACTGTAGTTTAACGGTACATTTATGTCTTGCAGGGTACATAATTGTACTTTAACTGGTACAACTTGATAAGGTACACAAATGGACCAGGACTAAAGGGTACAAAAATGTCTTTCAAAAAGGTACACTCCCAGCGACAAGCATTTGTACCCTTTTAGGTACATGTTGGTACCTCTATTTTTGAGAGTGTAGGGAATAGTCCTGACAGTGAAGCACTGAGGTGTGAGTGTGATGATATGGGGCTGGAGGAGCATTAAAGGTGCTGGACAGATGACATTTAGTAGCACCATGTATCAGTGTGGATGAACCAAATACTGGCTGAGAGGATGACTCAAATCTGCAAAAACTTAGCAGAGGAGGAATATTCCATCTTGATACTCAGTAATAAAAAGTTTGCTCATCACAGAAAAACTGCAATTACATTAAGGTGAAAGGGTTTTGAATCATTTGACATTTAAGTGATATTGCACAGGGGTGTTTTATTTTTTCCTGTTTTTTTAAATACAAGACAAAGAGACAGTTTTCAGGTATTGCATTACAGTTTATTGTTGTCGTCATCACTTGTTGCACTCTCTGCAGGGAGTTACAGCTTGAAGGTAATACAGATTGAAGGTACAAGCTACACTGTAGTACATGCATGATGCTGTCTGTCACACTGTGAGGTTTCTTGCCCACTCCTCCCCTCCACTATGACCCAAACACGCTGTACTGGAAACGTTTCCCCCTCAGAGACGCACTCTGACCGCGGTCTCACTGTCATCGTCAAGGCAACACACACCTGATCTACAAACAAACCAGTAGAAACAAAGTATGTACAGTAACAGTAGACGACTGTTCAACGTATGACAATGATAATAAAAGGCAACTTTTAAGGCAGAAACATGTCAGGAGGAAGATGAGGAATGTGATGAAGAATGAAATAAACATCCAGGCCACAGTGAAGGTATTAATTCCTGCCAGTGAGACTCTGAATGACAAAGGGGAAATCATAAAGGCATTATATTAAGACTTGCTTTACGTGTTAAACAGCAGGACAGTGTGTTATCATTTTTTGCTGCCTATACAGTGAACTGAGTATCATCATCTGTACATGAGGCATTTAATGATGAGACATATTTACACAACACAAACGCAAGTTGAAAAGTTAACATAAAGAAAAGTGAAGGAGGTAACATACGCTGTATATTCATTAATGTAAAGGTACATTTAAGAAAAATGCAAAAATATGCATATTTTTCATGTAAATTATTAAAATGCAAGTTTGAAAAAGCCTACAAATGATACTGTAGGTGATAATGTTTTATTCCAGCCGTGCACATGAGTAAATAATGGTTAAGCGATGTGCTTTAAAGGCCCTAAAACTAAAATTTCTCAACCACCGTCTAACTATGAGCAATCTGCTTCTGTATGAACTCCGTTAAAGTGTTGGCTCTTTCACATGAGAGATCTTTAGCTTGTGCTTTTGGGGGATTAGCTCATAGGAGCACTGCACTGATTGTACACATAAAATCTTCACAACCTCTTAAACAGTCATGTCATAAAATCTGGGTTGTTTCGTGCCAAGATTGAGACTCAGATGAGTTTATAACAGAAAAACTGTGTTATACCATGCACATTTACCAGTCAGGGATGGTCAAACTAATGACAGTTACACTTTTGGGGGGACTTAAAGAACAACATCTTCACATTAGTGGTGCCAGTTTGGCCATTTTTAAAAAACTAACTTTTAGAAGTGCAATAGTAAATCATGGGGCAGCAGACTGCAGTCAGTCTAATCCAATTAAACTACACCCACACAGTTCTGAGGAAGCAATTTAACTACATTTATGAGAGTTAAACAGAGAAGAATGTTGTGAAGAGGGGATTTGGTGAGTAGGGGTTGGCCAACTTTGTTGTAAGATCAGTTCAAATGTCCATCAGGGGAAATAACTTTTCCTTGGGTGGCATACAGATGAGAAAAGAGGTATCATTTGGCACTATCATTTGGTGATTTTTGTCTTTGTGTGGAGGAAAATCAAACATGTTTGTCATGAAAAACATATGCATGCTTTAAACAATGCCAACAGTGTGAAAGAGGAGTGAAAGTCTCCCCAAGCATCATTAGCAGAAATCCAAATTAAAAAGAGCGGGTGACATTTTATCGAACAATCATTTACTGTACACACATATGTAAAAAACTAAATTATAACCCATACAAAACGTACAGTTTAATATTCTGTATTTTCACTCTCAGTTTACAACATGATCTCTCTTCCGCATTGTGCTTTGAGTTGAACGTGAGTTGGGGAGGACCACACTGTCGAGCTATCATAGGGATCGGGGGGGAGGGAAGAGTTCCACTTCTCTTTTCAGTCAAGTGTCTGTGGCCAGAGGTTAAAGGATCTTCATTGATATTCTTCGATGATATTGTAAAACAGCAAAGAGACTGGCAGATCTACAGTATGCTGTTGTCTGGGGGAGCTGTACACGATGATCAGGACATCCAACATAAACCACACTGTCCACCACCAACCATTCTGACAGCTTTCTCTGACTCAAGTATTCACAGACACTAAGATCAAACCCAGTGCTGAGTTTTTATAATTGTGCCATTGTAGCTGGAAGCAGCCCGACAGAGAGAAACAGAGTTTTAGATTTCGTTGATTGTTCGTTCGGAGGGCCGGTAATCCTCCCTTCCTTTAGGGGAGGACAGGTAGAAGGACTGCGTCTTGCGTTTTAAGCGAGCCCTCTTGGTGGCCAGTGACAGGCTGTGCTTGCTGGAAGCGATTATGTCGGAGATGAACTTCTTGCAGTCCACACACACCTCCATGGAGGCCCAGTCCTCCGTCAGCTCAGGGGGAAGCTCCAGCTCTTCGTGAGACTTCAGAGAGCCGTGCTTCGAAAACCTACATGGAGGAGAAACAAAGGAACTGAGCTTAAACAGGATCAGAACCTCATATTGTTTTTATAGATTGACAGTTTACACTACTGTTCTAATATCTGAGTTTGTGATTATGGGTAACCCAGGCGATGGGTGATCGTAAACACATTTAAAGGGTCAGTTCACCCAAACTGCAAAGACCCAAATTTCTATTGTCTTGCATCTTGTGAATGTTCAGCAGTGACTGTGTTATAATAACTTTATTTGTTTAGCCAGTGCATAAAATAAGTCGAAAATGTGCAAAAAATGCTTTTTGGGTTTAGGGAATGATACATACTGCAGCTGTAAAAGTCTCACTATACATAGCTAAAACTGATTGGACAAAAGCTCACATCATTTCCTAATTTTCATGTTGCTCATAGGACGAGGAGATGTGTGTGTCTTGGATAAATGGCAAATCAGTCTGTACTACTAGTCAACTACTTGCTAGTCTGGTAATCTTATTTTTATCCACTAGATGTCAGTGACAGACAGTCCAAAGAAGCAAACTGGATGTATCATGTGGTCCAAGAGGACAGGCTTCACTCAGGCAGCAACCGCAATGACTGAGGCCTTTGCTTTGTGCTCTGTGTGTATGTCTCAGTTTTGCAGTTTGTGATTCTCAGCCTTCTGAGTTTGATACTGCAGCATTCGGAGTGAGCTTCGTTTGATGTTTGTGCTTTTATTTCTATCTAAAATGTCTGCGTACTCAGTCAACATGAGGACGAACACACTGTCCTGACAGAGTGGATAATGCTGTTTGTTGCTCTTACTTAGACATGGTCTTCTGGATGCTGTGGCGCTGCGGGCTACTGGACGATTTATCTGATTTAGCAGCTGCTGCCTCTGCTGCTGCTGCTGCTGCTGCTGCTGCTGCTCCAGAAGCTTTAGCAGCTCCTTTAGAGGCTGCTTTTGTTGCTCCTTTCAGAGTAGGGGGCGCAGCGGCCCCTCCTACAGCTGACGGCCCCGGCCCCTCAGCCACAGAGAGTCCTTGTCCAACAGTAGCCATGGCGGTTATTCTCTCCCTGGGGAGAGTGTTGGTTGAGCCAATGGAGTAGATGGGCAAACTGGAATAAGGTTTGGAGGGCAGCCGCATCTGTTAAAGATGGAAGGCATGAATGTGAATGCTGAGAAACAATACTGAGGAAGATAATGTTATTAGGACAACCTCTGGTCTCACATAATAACTCAATAGGTTTAGTCATTAGAGCCATTTTGAATGTAAGGATTTAAAATCTTCATCCGTTTGCATCTGGAAACAGTAATGATGCTAAACAGGAAAGATATCTTTTGACAGTATCATGTCCTTAGTTTCATTTTGGTTAGGATTTGACTGGTAGAAATTACCCAGAAGTCTCTGATCCCTATTCACCACTGCAAAACTATTATATTTCTGCCTTCAATCCATAAAGGGAAGTTAGGCTCTTTGAATGGGACCACATTGTTGTTACCAGAACAAATATGAAGCAGCAGCACAGGCAGCTGATTGGCTGATGGATCTGTCCTCCCTGACTTACCTTTTTGCAGCACTGTGAACACACAGGCCTGCAAACAGAGGATTGAGAGAGAAAACAGAGGAAGAGATGAATGAAAGCAGCCACAGTTCCTTAAGTGCAGAGTAGTATTTAATGCAAAAGATGACAGATAATCCTCTGAGATGTTTTACTTTTTGCAGAACTGGCAGATGTAGGACCAGGTGAAAAAGGAAAACCTTTTGGTTCGACAACAGAAGCAAAGCTGCAACAAAAGGAGAAAGAAGACATCGGAATAAAAATGAACTCCTGCAAACACATGTAGGCATCAAAACACTCTCAGGAGAAAGATATATTTACTCTTCCTGTCATGGTGTAGTCGACTCAGCCTTACTCATAAACGGTGTCAAAACGAGAGCCTTATACTGTACATGGCACAAGAGGCGTGTGTGAAGAGAAAATGTTACCTTTCCCTTCTTCATAGCCGTGTAGATCTCTTTGTACTGCTGGAACTTCTCCAGCTCTGCCTTCACCAGCACCTGTCTGATGTGCATCACCTCCTCCACCGTCAGAGACAGACACTCCACAGGGAAACAGAACTCCTCCTGCCACAACAAGCACATACGCACATGCACACGCACAAACACACACGCACAAACACACACACAGGAGTGAGTGATCCTGGCAGGTTCAACACACAGGGCTCAGTGTCTCATTCAGTGCACAGACAGGCCTCCCAGTGCACCTTTCAGAGCAGCGTGAGTGGGTCCAGGCTGCATCATAAAACTGTCCTCATTGTTCAGTGAAGAAACAGGCAGATCGGAGTGAGCTCATGATGTGGAAACAACTGGGGTGAACACTTGAATCCCGCAGCCGTGAAGGGCGGCAGACTGCTTCACAAACTGTGTAATGATTGTTTTAAAGAACTCTTGGTTTTGTTTGTTTCCTATTTCTGTAACCATTTACATTCATGTGTATCACCTCACAGTTTTGCTGTTGTCTCATGTGGTACATGATCTTACATAATTCTTTCCAGTGCAAATGCTGCCAAATACATGGTGCCTAAAAATGTTAAAAGGAACTTGTTGTTCAGAAGGATGCTGTCTGTTGTTAAATATGGGATGTGAAGGTTTGTACTTTGGATGCTTGCTGCTCTGCTCCTCTGCTTTAAGGCTGATGCCAGAAAGCTTCTCAGGCTGATAAAACCACAATCCTGGAAAGACTCAACACTAGTTTGGAATTTGTTACATACCAATTGACTTTCTCCAGCTTGCTCATCATATCTCATTCCTTGTTTCAGGTGTGGGAGGTGAACACCAGACTAAAGATGCTGCTTTTCTGCCTTTCAGAAGGCTGCTTAGCTCTCCAGAGGCCATGCCCCCTCAGTTGAAGTGAATAATATTTGACACATCTAATAGCAGTAAAAGCACAGTGGTTGTGATGTTTCTGTGTTGTTCTCAGGTGGTAATAATACAAATTGGGAATGGCTGTAACTTACGGGCATCCCAAGATTATGAGCCAGGATGAAAAATATGCCAAGAGCCTGACAGAGCAGCAGCAGGAGGCTCCTCCTCTGGGCACCTCCTTCAACATGTCGTGCCAGCAGCTCAGTAAAATGGCTGCTGGGGTAACAAGAGCAGTTCAGGACAGGGTCTCTGCTGCTCTGTCAGGTCACCTTGTCCTGCTCCATCAGAGACGACACAGTCCTGTCTATTCAGGAAAAGGTTAGACAGAGCTACCCTGAACATGCCCTGGTGGAGAGGCTCAACTGTTTTGTTCCAGAGCACTATTGCAGAGATTTGCAAGCCATGATGAAGTCTGAGGGTGGAATCCAGGGCTGTTTTTTTCTGGTTCACAAAGACATTCTGCTTCTGTTTCTTACCTGAGGACAGACTAAGATTCTGTCACAGTTAGATTTCTGCTTTGAAATTTTTCCTGTTACTTGTCATATTAATAAATGAATTGTTCAACTGTACTTGTCTGCATGAATTTTACTTATTGTTAAATGGAACATAGATGAAGATACAATCAGGCAGGAGAAGCACATTTATCTACAGTTACAGTACAGCATCAGCTTAGTCCTTATACATTTGTGACTTCTCATTTAATTTATCTATACTTTGTTGGTCCCCTTGGTGAAACTCCTTCTCTGCATTTGACCCATCCTATTCACAGTTAACCTTAAATATACATACTAGGAGCAGTGGGCTGCTGCAGTGCAGCGCCTGAGGAGCAGTCAGGGGTTAAGGGCCTTGTGTTGGTTCAATCCTCTGACCTTCTGATCAGTAAACAGGGGCTTAACCTGTTGCGCCACCACTGCTCCTTTATCATGTTGTCAGAGAGGCATAAAAAGTGCGATTACAAAACACTGAATTTACACGTAAAAAACAATGAAATAAAGGAACTGGATGGGCACAGGATTTCTGAGGTGTATTCCATTATTGATATTTAAGGGTTTCAAAAGTACAATAATGACAAACCAGCTATATTATTTTATTCACATTATGTTTTTGGGTGTAAAGTCTGACTTATACTTGAATATGTCTTTGGCATTTCTGTACTTTGATTTCTGACTTATTTAAAAGTTAACAGATACACTTTATCAGTTCAGCTCTAATTAAACACAGAAAATGCTTCTACATTTCTGCTGCCTTTAGTCTTTAAGGTGTTTTATAGTTTTACATTGCAGGTAGCTCATCATTATTCAGAATTAATGCAGCTCTTTCTAAGTTGAGAAAGCTTGTACTGCACTTGTGTTATTGGCAGGAGAGAGAGAGCTGAAAAGCTGAAGAAAAGTCTGTCTCCAAAAACTTTAATCTCTCTGATGCTGAGGACTTCCGGTGAACTTTGAAGGGATCTGGTCATTTTAAAATAATTTCGTAAAATCACGTGACCAAAAGACAAAGGAAAGTTGGGAAGAAGAAAGTAAACAGGCAGGCCTTTTCAACAGTCGTGCATCATGAGTCACTCACTGACTGCTGCAGTGCGAGTTATTGCCTTGTGATTCCTGCTGATCTTATGACTCTTGACAGCTACAGTACTGCTTTGTGAGCAGACACAAGGAGGGGAAACATCAGACAACTTCAAACGGAAGTTTCAGTCTTTAAAAGCACATTAAAAGACATCTTAGACAGTGTTTCGAATCTATGAAATGCATATACCAAGAAACAGAGGTCTGGTGTTTCCCATCACTATGTCCTGTTATTTTCTGTCTTCTCTGTCCTAACCAGTCCGATAAAGGCATAAAAACTAAAGAAAAATCATGAAAACATAATGCATGGAGGTCAAATTATAACAAATCAGACAATAAATTCAAACAAATAAAGTAAATGCAAACAAGGACCCATTAACAAATTATTAGTACTACACAAGAGCACGTTAAAATGGAGTTTAGCCAGAGCTACCTACTAGTGTCAGAGTGTTAAAATGTTATCCACAGCAGTGAAATTAATGATAAGAGCCACTAATTGATCACACATTTGTCCTCAGTCTATCATGGCAGCAGCCTGCCCTAAATGAATGACCTCTAGAGAAGCCGGAAGCATTAAGAGACGATGGGCAGCTACGGTTATTATTCCAGCGCTGGCTGGAGGGGAGACTGGCAAACCTTGGCTGACTCCCTCCGTCTCATGTAAACGCCTCTGCACAGAGCAAAGACTGCCTTCACCAACCCCAACACAAACGCCTCGACAGGGTGGGAGCTCCGCAAAGGGTGGAGAGCGGAGGGAGGGGGGCGGAAGAGGAGGAGGAAGAAGAAGGGAATCCAGGAGTGAAATGAGGCTATCATCCCAACCTGAACGAGAGAAGGTGGAGGTGTGTGTGGGAGAGAGGAAGGACAGAACGAGGGACGGGATCCAGGAGAAGCAAACAAAAGGATCATACAGATGGCAGTGTGTGTTTAGTTTCAATCCCTCCTCGCAGCCTTTTCTGTACAGATCCTGCTCTTCTTATCTCCCCAGTTTTCCTTTTGGATCTCTCTATTATTAAGTTACTGGGCCAGGCACGAGTTAAAACTTTCTTGGGCTACACTGCCCCCAGAAAGCCAGCAGGGGATGGAAAACAGTGACACATGTAATTTGCTTTCAAACTAATGCATTATGAGATTTTTCAGACTACAGTCCTAACTTCAAATGTTTTTTTCCTTCCTGGTACATTGCATGGGGCTTAAGGACACATGAAAATCTCCCTCACCAGAGACTTGGAGTTCTGTTTGGAGGGTGGTAGAAACTGTCGGACGTTGGTCGGTGTTTCCTTCTCGATGGAGTGTCTCCTCTGTGGGGTCTGACGCCGCTCCGGCTGAGGTGTAGAGGAGATGGGCAGGAACATGGGTGGAGCTGGTGTTCAAAGATGAAGGATAAAAGGGAATAAAAAGGAAGCTTAACCGGAAAGAACTTGTCGATTTGTTAATTCACGGCTCAAGAACTCATGATCATAAACAGTCACTAAAAAGAAAAGAGTCAGGAGAACATAGCTGGTGAGGCTGGAAGATGAAAACTCATCGATCACTGGCAGTCAAAGGTGGAGGAGGGAAGTGAGCTGTGGCAAAGGTGTAGAAATATCTCCTGACTCACTTTTCTTCCCCAGCACTGACTCTGGGGATGTATCATCCATCAAAGATGTCGCCACACTGGAGCTGCTGGCTGATCTGCGCCCAACAATCTCATCCTGCATGTAGGAAATGTACAAGCACATCAGTCACTATTTACTGTGCACATGCCAGAAACAATTTCTAAGAAAAAACAATCCAGACACACACTTACATCAGAGTCGGAACTGTCCAGCTCTGCAAGGCTGGGAGCCTTCAGAAGTCTCTTCCTCTGAGGTACAGACTGAGATCCGGACGGTTCTACTTTGGGAGATGCCGATCCGTTGATCAGAGACAGAGTGCTGGACGCTCTCCTGCCCATGTACGGACTAAACTCATCTGCACAGAGCCGCATATGAGCAGGTCATTCAGACGTAGAGAGGAAAAACATTTGAGATGAATCCCAAAACACTTCCTCTTGCAATCCAATGCATCCTTGTTGGGGTTCTATTTTTCGAATCTTTCTTTATTATCTCAAACAGACATGTTGAAATCACAAGGGAAGGTAAAGCAAAAGGATGCAATGAATCACGTTGAGGAGGATACAGATTTGAGATCCATCTGAGGGTGAAAGAGTTCAGGAAGGGAGAGCTGAGTTGGTCTGAGGGGAGGAACAGGAGCAGGCCAGTGTTACACGCAGATCATGGATGACTCATATGAAATATTTAGATATCTGACTCCTAAAAAAGAGTTTCTCTCTCCCGAAAGCTAAATCCTTCAAACCAAATGCCCCAATTCACTAAAAGGGTAACTCTGTCACAGCACATCTACGATAACCAACCACCTAACAAGCTGCATGAGTCCAGCTGTAGTTTCTAGGGAAGGGAAGGGTAAAGCAGAAAGACAACCTGAAAAGAGGGTTTGGAGGGAGGGAGGGAGGGGTTGTGAGAAGAGGGAAGAAGCAAATGCTGCAGGAGACACAGCTGATAGGATCTATGGGAATCCTGAAACTTCTCTCTCTATTCTCCTTTCATTCGCTTGTCTGTGGGAAAAACATCCACATGAGCTCATTCGTCTCAACAGGAGCTCTGTTCCTACTGCTGAAACAGAACTAACTGAGATTCCTAAGAGAATACATCAGCAGGCGCTCGTCTAACCATTCAGCCATGGCTCTAGCCTTGTTTTACCCAGCTTCACGTATTCAACTAGAGGAAATATTAGTTTACAGCCAGGGAGGGAGACAGACAAGGCCGGTGGGTTAAAGGCATCAAGGCCTTCCAATCCACAGCACTGCTCATACGTTACCTATTCCTGTACGGAACAAATCCTGTGGCATACTGCGAGTTTTGCCAAAACCTAAAAGGGGACACTTCCTTCATTAGGATGACTACAAGTAGAATCCACCACCTTGTATGTCTGCAGTTTATATTTAAATGATCAGTGTTGACTGTGGCAGTAAACACGTTATTGTGTGATTGAATAATTTAATACGAATTTGCATTTTAGTGAATCCATCCTCCTTGAACCTGTTCTTTTCAGCTGGTGTCACAATATTGCCTTAACATACAGGTGGGTGCATGAGCATATAAATAGCCTGTTACCCTGTTTGCAGCCACACAGCTTTATTCAAATTCTACTTGTTGCTGCACTGCATTCTGTTGCTGGTGGATAAAGGTCTCCTCTTCTGGATTTCTTTGTGCACAGTGTGACTGCTGAATTTCAAATGTGGCTCTATAAAGAAGTCACTGATGTTTGATTTTGAAAAAACTGCATCAAAACCCGATGTCAAAGTAATAGTCTGGAAATTTTGGAAAATGTTCTCATTCACTTCCTTAGAGGTGAGATGAGAAGATCGACACCGCTCACATGTCTGTCACGTTTGAAACTGGAGCCGGGAGATGATCAGCTAAGTATAAAGAATAAAAACAGAAGAAAACATGTAGTCTGGTTCTGTCCAAATTTTAAAAACCATCACCTTGAGATTGCCAAGCAAACAGGTCGCGTCACCCATTTCTGGTTGTGTATGAATTAAACAAACAAGATAGCCGTAGAGGTGGATTTTAAAATGTGGGACAGAGTCTGGTTAGCTTGTTTTCTCCAACCTCCAGTGTTGCTAAGCTAAGTTAACCACCTCCTGCATCTGGAGGTGCAGGAACAAAGTGGTACTGACTGTCTAGTCTAGCTCTCGGCAACGAAAAGAAAAAGAGTCTCAAACTATTTTTTGAAAACATCGGGCTTTGATGCAATTTAATTCGAGACAAAGAGCAATGACATCTTTGCAGGAGCAATATTTCTCTTTTAAACTGATTATAAATGTTCAAACAAGAGACAGCACCATTTCAATTTGGCTGATTAAAACACCACCGCATGGAAAAATTCAGTCCAAACAGGATATTGCGGTTGCTGATTAAAATCTAAGTCATGTTTTTTAAAGTGTTGGTGGACATGTACCATCTCTGCATTAAGTACAAAGCAATCAAATGGGAATGATCCATCTTAGAGGGAAGTTTGTACACACACATCAATACAAATTATCAGACAGCATGAATGGAGGGAGTAAAGCTTGTGGGGTGATGAGAGACACTGGCTTCAGTAGGAGGAATAGCGGAGCACAGCATTACTCTGACTTGCCTGCCTCGGCTGAGTTTCCTCGTCACCTCAGTACAAATCTTATCTCTTTATTCAGTGCTCATCACATGCTACCGCTGGTCGTAAAGGCTGTAGCTCATCATGACGGACCGTGCGGGGCATGAGGCTGCACGCCGATCCACCCGCAGCCTGATTCAATTCTGCAAAGTCACTGTGGCACACGAAAGACTCTTTTGTGTGAGGCCGACGATTCTTGGCAACACCGAGGTGGCCGTTACTCTTTGGGCTGCTTCTGTTCATCGCTTGATTAGATGGCTGGCAGCACACTTCCACTTAAGAGAACTTAAGAGAAAATTCAGCTGGATAAAGTTACACCATTTAAACTGTTACTGGCCATCGCTTTAGTATCCAAACACTTCAAGAGCAGTAAAAGCATTTAATGTCTCAGTCCGCCTGTGAGGCAATGAGATCTGTTCCAACAAGCCACAGAGAGCTGAGTTTAATCTTGCCCTTTAGGACAGCCAGATGCTAATGGAAAGTCAGGATTCCCTCTTGTGACAAAGAACCGCAGGCAGTCAGTAGAGTACGAGCAACGAACCTCACCCAGGCTACGATAAAAATAATCATCAGCTTGGTTTCTGTTGGTCTGTGAAATAAAAAATGAGGGCATATTTTGCATACTGTAATGAGATTAAACTGCTGCTTTAAAGTTATATTTGGCATTTAAGGACAGATTTACATCCAAATTCATTTCCTGTGGAAATTTTATGTAGATGATGGGAGACAAAAAAAACACAGTCCTTGTTTAGATTTCAGGCAGAGCCACTGCAAAGGAGCAGAGACACAAAGAGGGATTTTAGTACATAAAATACTCATCTCATCCGTCTAACGAACACTGCTGAAGCTTTACACTCAAGCAGACAGAAGCGACTCTGCTCTCACATCGAAATTGGATTTCCTCGCAGTCAGAATCGACAGGAGGAACAGCTCCAGTAACAATTCAGTGTACAGAGAAATCAAGTCATAACTGACTTCTAACTGCACAAGGATCTCCACAAAGTAATTAGTGCAAAACCAATATCTGTAAAGCTAATCCTTCAGCCTGCATGTTTTCAGACAGCTGTATAAAGTGGCTCTGCTTTTGGATTTGTCACTGTTTATGAATACTTATTTCTTATTTTCTTGTATGTCTTCTTGAGGTGAATCTGTTGAAAACGACCGAAGCAAAGAAAACGGAAGCTCAACTTGAAAAAATGTGACTCTATTAAACACTTTAAAACCGACGGCGTCACATTTTGCACAAGTCTTGTGACTGCAGATTGTTTTTGAAGGCCACAGCACAAGACGCTTTTAACGAAATTACAAACTTTCTAAGATTGGAGGGAAATCTTAATCGGTTTCTAGGCTACTCAGGGGGGCAACAAACTAACAGGCTTTTTATTGCAGATTTAATTGCAGTCATGTTTCTGGTCATCTGACATGTAAAAGTCTAATAATCACATTGTGTTTGCTTGTTTTTTAGCGTCTGAGAGAAATGTCTGACCTTTAGCTGCTAAACAATTCAACATGTTCAGTTAGGCACTAAAGTTTTCTACTGGTGCTCGGAAGGGAGCGTAAGTGGGTTTATTTGAGCTTTTTCAACGCAAACAACTGCCGGTTGCTGCTGGAAACAACACTGATGCTAGAATCTGTAGGTCAGGAATCCAAAAATAAATGAACTGGAAGATACTAAAAAGACAGATTCTGCATGTCTCATACTACACATGTTGATTTGAACCATTGCTAACTTTAAAAATAGAACAGTAGAGCTTTAATCAACCTAAACCAGAGAAGCAAATGTTTTTATTTGGATTTTAACTATTAAATGATATTTTTAGCAAATTTTCCTTCCCAACCCCTAAGGTCTAAATCATTAAAGCTGTCAAATATGAGTATATTGAGCAGCATATAAAATATCCTTTAACTATTAGAACTGCTCAGCATGTGACTCCTAATTTTGCTCTCACTCGCTTCCTCCCACTGACCAGTGTCCCACATCGCCATGTTTCACTTCCACAGATCGCAGCCAACCACCACCAAAACACTGAAGCATGAGATGAAATGTGTGTGCAGCGCGTTGACATGTTTGTGTGTATGTGAGCTGATAGAGCAGATGAGAAGCCACAACTGGGTGGAGAACAGAAAGAGATTAAAAAAAGCCAGGTAAGCAGCAAGGGAGACTTTACCTGACGCATCAAAACTGAAAGACATGCTAAGTGGCCGAATTACTGCAACGAGAGACAGTAACGGCATGGGACGGTTATTGGTCAATTAAGGCAAGACTTAACACATACAAGTAATCTGCTTGTATTCAGCAAATAAAGCAGGAAAATAGCATGCTCATTGTCTGGTTTGAGATCACAAAAGTTTCACCACTTTCATGATAGGATTTCCAATAAGCCACAGCCAATGGCGAAAGATTACTGACACTCAAAGACACTACTGTTTTTAGTGCTGTTAGTGTTACTAGAATTGCAGACACTTAGCATTATTATTGTGCACTTTCACGTTACTGCAAAAGTCAACAAAACAATAATAGGCATTAGTTGCAACACAAATATGACAGATTAGAAAGCATCAGCTACAATAGCAAAGAGCAGAGGCACAAATAACAGTGTAGTAAAGTGTAAAAAAGAACTTAAACATGGTTCAAAATAGTGAAGCTACTGCAAATTTCTAATGGTATTTTTGAGCTGCAAGCATCAAGCTCCATACTTCAGCTTAAAGGTTACATTTCAGAGTGAAGTATGTATGCGTGTGCAGGAGAGTGTGCGCATGTGTGTGTGTGTTCAACAAAATAACAAAAGCGGTGTGTTTTCTTACCCAGCCTTCCCCGGCGGACCATGTCAGGCGACACCGGGCGAAGCTTCCTCTCTGCTTTAATCTCCTCCAGGATCCGCTCATGCAGGGTGGGAGGAGGCTGCTGCTGTGGCTTCAGCTTACGAGCAGACACCTAACACAGGTGTATGTCAGAGATTAAACTGAGAGTGAGAACAGAAACTGATACAAGCAGAGTTACAGGCAGCAGTGGCCCTCCTCTCCACCTCTACTTGTCTCCTGTGACTAATTGTTCTCCTGATTTCTGAGGTGAACCCTGCTGAAACAGCTCCCTGCTAATCCTGCTGCAAGATTTATATCAACAGGGAACTGATGAACGCAGCATTTCACTGAATTCACCCTGCAGTAGACAGCCACAACATTCATATTTTACAGAGGCTGGGTTTTTATAGAATTTAATGCTTTTATTTTAAGTGGGGTAAGGAAAACCACCAATTTGCCCTTTGCAATTTCACACCTAATCTGTTTGGTTAAAAAAAATCGGATTTAGGTCAGTTTGTTTTGTTAATAAGGTTGAATTAGGGTGGTGTTAAAGCCATCTATTAGCACCTTCATTGGGAGCATTTCAAGCAGACCTGAATTCAAATTGGACTGGCTGGATATTAACACAGTTGTCTGTTGTGCAGCTACTTAGAATCCTTTTTTTTTTGCTGCCTTACACCAATTTTAGATCAGTGTATTTGGTTGGTTGTACTCACAGGATTGAGAGGTGGTCTGGACCTGATAAACTCCAGGATGACTTCATGAGCACTTTTCTTTAACCTTGGTGGGATGTCTCCATTGACCTGAAAGAGCAGAACAGAGTAAAGAAATGCACACATGAACAGAAAACTGGTTCGGGTCCTTTATTACCTATTAATCTAAATGTAAATCACAAGTCCTGCCTGTTTTAGAGGGTCATTTACTAAATGGAGCAAATGTGACATTGAAACAGTAAATTATGTTGCATTAAATTACATATAGTGTAGACTGTACTTTTTTTAAGATGTTAAAACTGTGTTTTGCAGGAAAACATCATCCAGCACCATCAACAAAACTATTAGCTGCTGCTGTGACTAACAGTTATGTTCATTAAGCATTAGTCTGCCAGTTTTCACAATGAAGTCTCCTTTTTTAGAAACTTTAATTGTCCCCAGGGGACATTCAATTCAGTTTTCGCGTATCCCAGTTGGGGTCAGAGCGCAGGATCTTCCAGCGAGGCAGCTGGGGCAGGAAGGGTTGAGGACAGTGGCCGCAGTGGGGGCTTGATCCACCGACCTTCTGATCAGCAGCCCAGCGCTTAACCCGTTGCACCACCACCACCCCCAATTCTCACATTGGGGAAATGGTTTCATTTAATGACTTTAACTAGATTATCAGAATTACTGTAGATACATTTCTGGGCACTGACCATGACTTTGCGCAGTTTGTATCGCTTGGACCTGATGTCGTCCATGAGCATCTCATAAGGAGTGAGCTGGTACTCGATGGGCAGAGGGTTGTACTGACGCTCCTGCACCTTCTTCAGCTTGACTCCTTCGCGCAGGTCCCTCATCACCTGAACCCAGAATCGAGCCTGACAGAAGAAGCAAAGGGCAGCGTTTAAAGTGGGACCACGATGGGGACGCAGAAAATACCACGACCTCTTAAATAGGAATAGTCATTTTATTTTGGACAATATCATCTGTGAGCCAACCTCTCTGCGCTCATAGAATAGAGAGGATTCATCAAGGCGAGTGGCTCTACAGCTGCAAGAAAAAGTATGTGAACCCTTTGAAATCACCTGGATTTTTTGCCTAAATTGGTCATAAAATGTAATCTGATCTTCATCTGAGTCACAAAAATAGACAAACACAGTCTGCTTAAAATAATACCACACAAACAATTATATGTTTTCATGTTTTTATCGAACACACCATGCAAACATTCACAGTGCAGGGTGGAAAAAAGTATGTGAACTCTTGGATTTAATAACTGGTTGACCCTCCTTGGGCTGCAATAACCTCAGCCAAATGTTTCCTGTAGTTACAGATCAGACCTGCACAACAGGACTCTGACAGGCCACTCCAGAAGGCGTACTTTCTTCTGTTGTTGATTTACTTCTGTGCTTTGGGTCATTGTCCCGTTGCATCACACATCTTCTGCTGAGCTTCAGTTGGTGGACAGTTGGCCTTAAGTTCTCCTGCAACATGTCTTGTTAAACTAGGGAATTCATTTTTCTATCGATGATAGCAAACTGTCCAGGTCCTGAGGCAGCAAAGCAGCCCCAAACAGGGATGCCCCCTCCACCATACTTCACAGCTGGGATGAGGTTTTGATGTTGGTGTGCTGTGCCTTTTTTTCTCCACACACAGCGTTATGTGTTCCTTCCAAACAGCTCAACTTTGGTTTCATCTGTCCACAGAATATTTTGCCAGTAGTGCTGTGGATCACCCAGGTGCTCTTTTGCAAACTTAAAACGTGCAGCAATGTCTTTTTTCGGACAGCAGTGGCTTCCTCCATGGTTTCCTCCCATGAACTCCGTTCTTGTTTAGTGTTTTACGTATTGTAGATTCATCAACAGAGATGTTAGCATGTGTCAGAGAATTGTATAAGTCTTCAGCTGACACTCTAGGATTCTTCTTCAGCTCATTGATCACTCTGCACTGTGCTCTTGTAGTCATCTTTACAGGATGGCCACTCCTAGGGAGAGTAGCAACAGTGCTGAACTTTCTCCATTTATAGACAGGTTGTCTTACCATGGATTGATGAACATCAAGGCTTTTAGAGACACTTTTAATCCTTTCTAGCTTTATGCAAGTCAACAATTCTTAATCGTAGGTCTTCTGAGAGCTCTTTTGTGTGAGGCATGGTTCATGTCAGGCAATGCTTCTTGAGAATAGCAAACTCAAAAATGGTGTGTGTTTTTTATAGGGCAGGGCAGCTTTAACCAACACCTCCAATCTCGTCTCATTGATTGGACTCCAGGCTGGCTGACTCCTGACTCCAATTAGCTCTTGGAGAAGTCATTAGCCTAGGAGTTCACATACTTTTCCACTCTGCAATGTGAATGTTTACATGGTACGTTCAATAAAAACATGAAAATATATAATTATTTCTGTGGTATTAGTTTAAGTAGATTGTGTTTGTCTATTGTTGTGACTTACATGAAGATCAGAACACATTTTATGACCAATTTATGCAGAAATCTAGGTAATTCCAAAGGGTTCACATACTTTTACTTGCAACTGTATCTATCTTAACATGGTTCTTGAGAAGTTCCTTAATCAATGCCCATTTAGAGTAGTACATGTGTTCATATAGATTTCTTCATGTGAACATGCATTCTTGTTCCCCTGTGGTTTAGATAGTCAGTTAGACTTTAATAAGGAGAAATGATATGCTGAGCCTGGAGGTCGGAGGTCAGGAGTCTGGCTACATACCCAGTCAGCATTCTGGAGCTCGTTCAGATCTCGGCCAGGCTCCTCCGACGTCTCCTCCTCCATCTTACGGAGGTTCTGTTGGAAAGAAAGAGAGAATTTGAAATATATTGGAAATGAGAAAAACTATGTGTTGTATCAAGAAGAAAAGAGGTTAAACAGGAGAGATGATCAGTAAAGTCGCAGGCTTGTCTCCAGTGAAGCCTGACAAATGTTTCCTTGACTCTGGAGACACCATAGCCAATATATTTCAGTTTACACAAAACTAAAGAAAGCTCTTAGTGGGTGTTGCCAGTCATAATCATCACAACTGCATCATCATATGAATCATGGCAGCTAAAAATAAGTGTTCAGAGTCTATAAAACAAAATTGTATAATTATAACTCTGGCTGATATTGTTGGCAGATGTAGGATGTTGGACTACAAAGCAGTCAGCACTTAGGACATGCAAAAAAGACAACTATGAGCAACATGAATAATTTGCCTTTGCATTCAACAACAATTGGATGGAATGGGACGGAATTAGGCACAGCAACTCTTCTTCCCACGCAATAAACAAAACTAACTTCAGCTATCTCCTGATTTTATTTTTTTTTTAATTTGGACCATCATCAGGCGAGATTCTTCCTTTCTTTCCCTGATTAAAGCTGCAGCAGGCAGCAACAGGCAAAAAACAAACAAACCTTCTCCTCTCTGTTCTAAGCACGCAAACTCACAGTGAAGATAGTGAAGATAAAAATTTGCATTCATTTGTGACTTTGTGGTCCACCTGAGTTGATGATTTGCCATCTAGCCCATTCTACCACCACACACTCTCACTGCTGGCTTTGTTCCTCTTTATACTATCTCATCTGTTCTGGCTGAAATGTCTTGTGATTGGCTAAAGTCTCCTGAAATGAGCTGAATTTTCTAAAGCCTGAAAATAGAGCAAAGAGGAGGTGAAGAAGTTCAATTTCATCTCAGACCACTTGAGCATATGCTGAAAGGTTATTGAGGAATTGTTGCCCAGTGAAGTAAAAAACCTCCTAACCCAGCTTTTATTGACCTCTCACCTTCACAGTCAGTCTCTGCTCTACCCTGCACTTCGTCCTTAATTTGCATGTCAACAAATGTTAGCATGCTTATATGCTAAGCTAAGACAATAATCAAGACAATTACATACTTAACTTTAGCAAGTTCACATAACAAGAATGAGCATTTTATGTAGTACCTCACCACAACTTTTTACAGTATTGCTTTCTTACAATGAACTCTGTAGCCTCACAAAGCAGCTAACATGGCTGTGAACGTCCAGACTTACATTCTCCAATGAGGTCATTTTGATAAGCCACAGTGGGAAAAGCACAGATGTAAATAATAAACCGATAATAGTTGAATTCCTGCTTTTATGGTGGAGTCCTGGTATTGTGCATGCTGGCTAACTATCACACTGTCATGGCTTCCTGGTACACCTGAACAAAGTTATTAGCAACACCAGAGTAGCACCTTTTCTAAAATTAATAATAATAATAATAATAATAATAATAATAATAATAATAATAATAATAATGAAAAGCTTACCATATGTCAATAAATGCTAGCATGCTAAAATGGGCGGGTAAGAGTAAACATGGCCCGCTAAACATTAGCATGTTAGCACAGTCACTGTAAGCATTTTAGTATAACACCACTGCCTAACCCACTACCACCATTTGTACATTTGACTAGGAATTGTTAAGTTAACCACAATGGCTAAAATTGGGTTGTTTATCTGTCTTACAAGGATATATATATATTATATTGCTTTTTTATTACATTAAGTGTTACACTACAGCCTCACAATGCTGCTAGCATGTTCTTAAAGAACTAGCATCACATAAAAAACTGTCTAATCTTTGCACTTAAAGTAGAAATTTAAAAAAACAAGACATAAACCTCAGGTAGTCAGTTGTAAGTGCAGCTCTTCCATCCTGACACCTGCGTGAACCTGCACAGTGAGGAGCCATTATAGTGTTGTAACACACTGTCGGCCTGACTGGCAGCCAATCTGTGAGAAACAAGGAGCCAGCCTGCATTCCTCTGCTGCTTCCCAGGCGACAGCGTCATTGCATGTGTGCTTATACTTGTGTGTGAAGAGATAAGGCAGCGAAATGTAACAAAAAGTGCATTTTGAAACAGCGGACAGACAGAAAATATGTTCCCTCTGGTTAATATTTGCGGTGAGGCTGCTCTCGTCACGTCACAGCAGAGGAGAGTTTGATAAGTCAATCCCAGGAGTCTGCCCAGCTGACTGCAGAGTTAAAACCTCAACCCAGCAGGGAAATCACAGTTCACTATCATCCTGCCAGGGAACAGATGTCTGACTGACTAGTTACATAATATCACTCACAACGCAATGCATTTTGCTGCATGACAGGTCAGTGCATCTACAGTGTATACAGTACTACAGTGTCACAAGGTTACGCTGCGGTGATTAATGGTTTGTAACAGCCCATCAAATTAAAACACTACGAATCCAGCCAGTGAAGAGCATAAGGACAGTTTAGTTCAATCAATTCCAAACACCATTATCTCATTTGGATGAGCAGCATGGTTCTAGATTGCATCAAAGCCACATATTTCCATTTGAAAAGGTTGTTTGAGCATCAAGCACTATCCGCACTTTCATTAAATCATGCAGAGTGACCCTCATGTGGACAAAACCAACATTTATGCTGCTGTACAGCCAGACAAATAACAAGGGCAATTGCAGACTGCCTTTACAAATTCAGTAATTCTGCTCACTGTCTGTTCATTTCATTCATTTCTCTCCCAGCAGCTGACAAGAAGCACTTATCCATGAGCAAATAGGAGCCAGGGTTGTTTCTGTGAATCACCACTAATCTCACTGCCTTTTCTGTGAATCTACAGCAGCAGGAGGCGTCTTTGCGGTGAGACAAAGGAACTCTTTGGCAGCAGTGGCTGGTTGCAGAGGGTGGATAAAGATGGAGCCCTTCTGGGACAGCACAGCTCGAGGCCAGGATGAGGGAGGGAGGGAGGAAGGGAGGGTCTCACACACATACTGTATGCAGGGGACACACAAACACTCACACAAACACTGACACATATAGAATCTCAGAAAAAAAAACATGCACAAAGAGACACACACAGATACCCTCCCACACATCCTGACCACACGTGTGTGTAAATGCATCCATGTGGACATGAATAGGCAGATATAATCACATTGTTGCAGAACAATCACATGTGGACACAGACACACTTCAGACAATTAATCTTATTTTCTAATGTCATTTCCTCTCTGTGTCTATTAAATTTTCCACTTCTTATAAATGGATATGTAAAAAATGGATAAAATGACTCACAATCTGCAGCCAACTAACAACAAGATGGAGTGGAAATTTTCAATTTTTTAACTTGTGCTTGACAGAAAGCTTTCTCAGAGGGAATCCAGTGAATTATAGCTGTAATATATACTTTAGTTAGGTCAGTCTTCTAAATTATTATCACTGAAGGGTCTTGGCCTTAATAGTTATTTATTTATTTTTAAACCTTAATAATTGAATCACTCAGGTAAATTCACATCCTAAATAACACTGTAGTGCCTTAACCTCAGTATTTCAACTTGTTATGTCAATTTATAACACAAATCTTATTTTTATAGGGAAATTGTATTGGTTCAAGGGCTGCTGCTTTGAACATGCTATGTATATATAACAGTGACTTGACTTGACGTTTCTTAATGTTATTTAGTGAGATTATATCACTTTATCAATTCTGAACCATAAGCTATCTATTGAATTTCAGCGTTTAATTACCTTTAACAAAACCCACTGGCTAACTTGTTTGCTTGCTTTTGCAGGCACTACTGTGCTTGTTAGAGCTTAGTCAGATTACATTAGAGGTTTCAGAAGAAAACCATAATTACCACTCGGATGTTGACATGAATGGTATCTACAAGTGGGAAAGTAATTATGGTGATATGATGTGGACATGGCAAATGTCAACATGCAAACAAGCTCATAACAACAATATTTACAGGGCATTTACCAAGTATATTGTATATGTATTATTACATAATGTGCAACATGTCTTAATTTAGCGTTTTAGCATGCTGATTACCACACAACACACTGACTGTGGTATAGTATGGTCTCTTCTCTTTAAAATGCTGCATAAGAAGGGTGTGCTACCTGCATCTTAAGTGCTATATAAAATGGTAAACAGTGATGGTGATCACTTCAGTCTACAATTACTGCAGTCCCAAACTTTCCTCCTATTAAAGCTTCTTTCTCAGCCTTCTCCACCCTGCAACAAGAGTCTTCTCTCCCCTACCAGCAAGTTATGTAACTAACCAAATCCCCTCTATTCATGCAGATGCATTACGCACACTAAAAGGGCAGTGGCAGTAGTGCATAGCAGGAAGGAACCCTGAGGTGGAGCAAACACACATACACAACTCCTCACAGGGAAATGTTCCAACCCACAGCTGAGCTCTAAAATGCTCCTGAGGAGAAACAAAGTCCAAAGTCCTGTGCTGGATCGTAATGAATGGCTAGAAGAGTTTAAAAAAATGTGCAGCAACAAGACGAGGCTTTGTGTTTAGAGGAACGGCCTGAATGTGAGCATGAGGAAATGATAAATAAGTCGATAATGCACCTGTGATGAAAGAATCACATTTTCAACTCAAGTTAATTTTCTCCCCAAGACACTTGTGGAGCCTTTTCATCAAGTTCAAAGCATTGCATGGTGACTCTGCAAACCTGCTAATCACAGCTCACTGGGGAACATAATTGGTAATAACCTGCCATGTCCTCCCTCTTGAATATTAACACTTGACCTGTAACAGCCACCATACCCATAACATACTGAGGGAAGCCTTAATACTTAGTGCTACGGTCACAGACCTGGCAGTCACCACAACAGGACCCTCAAGGATGATTATTTTAATCAGTTCTGTCTGAATGATTGTCATGAGAGCCTGAACTCAGCACTTTTGGCAGAACGAGAGTCAGCATGTCTGCAGATGCAGTCATCTATGTCTGACATGCACAACAAACATGTCACAATTTCTCCACAGTGGCCCACTTCAACCTGTCAGCCTGTCATCTAAGCACTGCACGGCTGCCTCGGACTGTGAGGATATTACAACACTGATGATGAACACTGGGCCAGTTTGCATCAAAGCTGATGACGGCTGGTGTTTTGGCCTAATAGTCACAATTTTCTTCAAGCTTTACCACGGACATGCTGAAAATATAGACATGCCAGGTTGAAGAATCTCCATCATCTACATCATCAGGTGAGCATGAAATAGGAAATCCCTTGGTGTTACATTTCCTTTAAATAGCACACTGAAAGCATCTTTAAACTCACTTTATGACTTATAGGAAAACACAGTACCATCTACACAACATGTAAAGAAAGTCTAATATTTTGTCATACCACCCCTATATGCACGGGGCAGATGGTAACAAACATATTTTGAACCTGACATAGACACCTCATGCATATACATCTGGCAGCTACTGACATCCATTTTTCTAACATAATAATGCTAAGTTAAGAGTGGGATATGCTAAGTAACTTAAAGGGGTAAAATAACAGAACCTGACAAAGTAAAAATTCTTGCTTATTCATCTCTAAGGCCTCCAATAGCTTAATTTAAGGTCTGCTAATGGAAATTTGAAGCTTCGGTTTTATTTTAAGGGTTGTAATCTGTTAAATTGTAGACAAGACTTTAGGTTTTTAGCTGTAAAAATGAGTTTATAAAACATGTCTGCTGTTGTCCGTTTATTCCAACATGTTGTAATCAATTAATAATGCGTGAAAGTAAAGAGAATAAGCTGCTAGTGAAAGCTGTGTCTTACTTAATGTTATGTCATAGCATGAGTAATAAAGGATGTGCGCTCATGTGTACATTCCATTCATTTCTGTATCTGCAGCCATTATCACGGATGCCTCTCTGTATCAGCTGACTGCCGCTGCTCTGTCACAAAGGAAGCGAAGACGAACGCTGTCGTCATTGCTCTGTGTGTCTCTGTTATGTCCATGCACATTACATGCTGCAGTCCAGCATAAGTGACGGCTCATTACTGAGACTGGAAAGATGGATCACTCACATATGACTGTTGTGCTCGACTGGTTTGCTCACTTGAACCTTTAATACACAGGAGCAGAGAGAATCATGCAACTGTGGTCACTTAGACCGCTTTATGGTTGTTAGATGAAAGTTGTTTTCTTTGTCAATAGCTTGAATAATATTGTACCTACTGTTTTGTCTTCAGTGAACAGAACTGGACTGTTTTATAATACTGTAAATCACATATGCGTATGAACAAAAAATACCAATAGCACGTAAGTTTAGATAAATTATATTATGAATGCAGTGTTTTGGACTGAACCCCTTCATAATCATGTGTCCTGTTATATAACAATGTTATATGAAAGATTATTTTTTACAAGAGGTATCAGCTGTTCTACATCACTAACATCGCCCCTGGCAGCACTATCAGTGGTACCCACAGACAGTGAGAGTCACGCTGGTCAGTCTGGTGCACAGGGCATGTAAGGTTGCAGAGCCAAGTGATGTCTCACTGTGTCCTTTATGGCCACTGTAAAGGTCAGTGATCATCCTGTAAGCTTTTATTAGACGTAGGAAGTTTGGGTTTTGTTGTTAAAGAAGACTAGCATGAGAACAGAGTTTCATGAGCTCACAGCTATGATGACAGTGTTAAGGACCTACCTCTTTGGCACTTTTGATCTTCTCCAAGAAAGTGCGTAGCTCCCTGGTTTCTGTGTAAAGAGCCCGACACACTGCCTGGTAGTGACTGGGGGCATCCGACATACTGGGTAGATGAGCTGTACACAGCTACAATAGAGAAAGCAAAGCAGTACATAGTTCAAACAAGAGCATTTATTCTAAAGATGACACAAAACTGAAAAAAACAAATATTTACAGTATAATGTACTCACTTAATGAGGTGTCAATATTTTAGACTGTATAAGCCATTAAAGGGGGAACAAAGTTGATAATATCAGGTTTCAGTCATGTATTATATCATTTAGTGCTTAAACAATGACTATAGTCAATAGCTTGGAAACAATAACATTTCCTTAATCAGACTAGTATAACCTAGAATGACATGACACAACATGATATAGGATTAATTTGCATATTTTGATTGCTTTCTTATTAGCTTTACCGACAGCACAACAGTTTCAGGTAACATATCTGTCTGCATCTAGGTACTACAAGGTACTACACCGCGAGGCAGTCAAATCAAACTGAGTGAAGCCTTACTATGGGATCTCAGTGACACTGCATGACGCAAAATACTAAAAAAAAAAATCTGTAAACAAAAGTTACTGACTGCTAAACACAATTCACAAGGCAGCTCATACTGCCACACACACACACACCAACAGCGATGACAGAATATGTCCTTGTTTCTCTCCGAGGAACAGAAGGTACCTTTGGTCAACGCTCAGCAAGCTCTTGGCATCCGTTTGTCCAGACTGCAAAAATGTTTCTAACCACAGATAAAACCAGACAACTGTCTCCCTGTGAATTTAATCCTGCTCACATCCTGCTCCAAGTGTGAGAATAACAGAAAATGCTGGATTCAGTTGAATGTAATGAATTTGTTTTTTAACATAAAAATGCAAGCAGCTGTGCTACCTGGATAAATGTGGCTCTGTGGCTAGAAGTAGTAAATAGCGTTATTAAGGGTCAGTACTGTAGAACAAGGCAAGTGGAGGGAGCACACTGGGTCAGCCAGGCTGCTAAACTGCTCTAATATATCTCCTTGGAGAGCAGTGTTGGTGTGTGTGTGTGTGTCTGTATATGTGTGTGTGTGTGAGGCCACATGAGGACTGACACAGTGACTCTCTGCTCCACTGGTCAACAGAGATACATGACTCTCAGCATGGATGATTCTGGCAGTCTGGCTGCACAGGGGCTGTAATCTCTGTGTTCAGAGCCATGTTTAACATTTTCATTTCCCCCCCAGCACAAATCTTATCCTGAACAGTTACCCCTCTGATTTTTCTGTTCCTAGAATCCCTTCATAGTTTATGACTCCTCAAGAAGTTAATTTTATACATTGCAGAGATCATATTTAACACTTTACCAGACAATCAAATTGTCCAAAAACCTAAAACAATAGTTCCAGCTCAACCAAATTATTAAAAGCTTAAAAGTTAACATCCAGCAATCCAAATCAGCATAGTATGCTGATAATACCTCTGTACTTACTCTGCAAAAGAGTACATTTAAATTTACCTAGCTGTTAACTCTTTCTGTGGATAGTTTGGTGCTGGGCAGGTAGTTTACGGTTGGTAGAGAAAGCTTTTCTTTAAAGCTGCTACTGGAAATGAAGTTGAAGATAGCAGTGGGAGTGAAACAAACAGTAACTAAGCTGAAAGATACAAAAATACACTCTGTACAGACGAGGGACGGTGCAAAGGTGGGTGAAGCCACAGCATCAATGTTACAATAATTTGATTCTACATATAGGAATATCTATTAGAGTAGCTTTAAATATGGAGTCTTAGCTTTATGAAGGACAGTCTTCGCCTAAAAAAGTCCAGCAGAAAACAAGAAGTGACGCGTTTCACATACAGACTGCACATAAAACATGGAATTTGAAGGCTTTTGGCTGTTGCCATCTTGGTCTTTTTAAACCAGATACAACTAGCGAGAGGTGTATCTGACTGAGAACTTGAGAACCCTAATCAGTCCTATATGGTTGCAACCTCTCTATCAAAAGATAGCTCCACCTTAAGGCATGCACTGCTTTATTGTCTATTTACAAAATGGACATCATGCTGTATTGAAAATAGCAATTAAGACCAAAATCTCATAAGGAAGATGTTTACTGAGGTAGAGATCATGGGAGAAGTGAGGCCATTTTCTCATAGCTTTCTATACAATCAGACTTCTTCTGTGCACCAGAGGAGGCGCCCCCTGCTGACCAATAGAAAGAAGGCAAGTTTAAGCTCTTCTATGTTGTCTCCACTTCTCAGATGAGAAGTCCATCTTTTATGATCAGTCTGTAGTTTTACATTTCCTCCAATAGCTTAAACAGTTTGTTTGGAATCAGACAAACAGCAGGCTTGTTAGCTTAATTATATATAGCCACCAATGTCTGAACAAACATTAAAAAGCGCAATCACTTCTCAAAGCTACTTACCTTGAGGATATCTCTGTAGCCGTGAGCACTGGAGATGTTGTCATCCTCTATCTCATCCTCTTCCTCTGTGGCCTCGTAGCCTTCGTCGGGGCAGGCGTCCTTCTCGGCCTCGGCCATGTTGGTCATAAGGTCAATGAGCTGCTCCAGAGGAGGGCTGAGCTCCCTCTCCTCGTTCTCCTTCAGGCCATAGTCCAGGGCCTTGTAGATCATGATGCCCAGAGACTCGATCACCTGCAGGAGAACAGAAGACAGCCAAAACTTAGGTTAGATGCTACAGCTAGCTCCAGTATAGCTAAATGCTTATAACACTCAAGTGTTCTTTTATCTTTGACCAATATTTTACTTTCATCTGTTGATCTAAGAATGTGGGAAACCTCCAGTGTACACATGTGTATATACTGCAAGTAAAATCAATCTAAAGAAGCAGTAGCTCATGACCTGAAATGTATAACATTTAAAATTCATATGACACATTATTTATTAACTATGCGCCTTTTGTAGTGCTTAGCATGTTGTTCTGCTCTTCATCTGCCACATGATGGTAAAAATATATGGATTTGTGCCTTTGTTATGTAACGTGATCCTCTTTTGTGTGTCAGGCCTAAGCTGGATATCTGTAAAATTTTGACCTCGTGACTCCCAACATCATACAAACACACTCGCTGGCCTTTGACAGGTTGACCCTGGGAGCAGATTACTGTTGATCTTGTGATCAACTGATGTATGAAGAAAAGGACCATCATCTCATCATACATGTTCTCGAGTAAATAAGTCTTTTTAAGGATTAGAGAGGAATGCATCATCTGCTATTTGTTTGACTTTGAATACAACAATTTAAAATCATACTGCACCAAGTTTTTACCTTCAGAAAGTCTACCACGTAGACAGGAAACAAGCAGATTTTTAAAATCCTTTGAAGTGAATTTCAGTCTAATCATTTCTGCGCTGTCATTTTAAATCCTCAGCACGCTCCAGAAAGTACCACCGACAGGGGAAGTGAATGGTACTGATCATCATGTCACATTGTGATGCTCTGCTGGGAGAACTTTGGTACTGGCCATCGTGTGAATGTCACTTTGACATGTACCACCTAACAAAACACTGTTCCAGACCAAGCACACCCCCAACAATGGCAAGAACACTTCCCAGTGGCACCAGCATACCTCAGCCAGACAACACCTGCTGCCACACCACAAAAACTGTTCAGAAATGGGTCAAAGAACACCACAAAGAGCCCAAGGTCAGCCTCCAAGCTTCCAAGATCAACCATCTGTGTGCTGTGCTACAACAAGCCCAATCCATGGAGGCCCCATTCCACAACCCACAGGCTCCAAAGGATTTATAGCCAAAGGGTCAGAGTTGTTTAAGCGGCACAATACAACAGAATACTAGGTAAGTGGTTTAAAGTTGTGGCCGATCTTTGTACATAGCTTGTGTTTGCAGACCTTTTTATAGATCCAACAGGTGCACAGAGCAAGCTGAGCATCCATTTGGAGTGATGTTTCTGTAATTCTAATATACTGTTTTGTTTTAGCTTGGTTTATCTCTTTGCCGTCTGATGAGTGAAATACGACTCTTTACATGCTAAATGTTTCACTGTATGTCACTTGCTAATGAGGCTAGTATCTAAGTTTGGCGTTGGCTTGTCGTGGAAACAGCAAGTCAACCAGAACAGTGAGGCTGTAATACCAAATCATAAAGCTGTAAGAATTTAACACATTCCATGCAGTTCAGGGACACTGAGGTGACTACCCATACTTTTACTGCAGGAATCATCCTAAATAAGACATAAATTAACACAGATTTAGCCAATCTTTAGAACATAGCATGCCAAAAATATACTGAATAGCAGAATATAAATGTAGACAACATACTGAATTTCTCACTGACACTGTTACCCTGTAAGACCATTAATACAGTTAACCAGCTCTAAAAGATAACGAGCTATAGCTGGCTGTATAATAATTACAGCATTACTGAATGTACAGAACAGATTATATAGATTTTAGGATTGATGTTACACTTTAAATCATATTTATTGATCCAATATGTAGGGATAAACATTAACATCAGCATCTCCTCAACAATAACACCGATTTCATAAAAATGAATGACTAAATTCATAGTAAATGAGCAAGTATGTCAAACAAGGCTTAACACCGCAAGTTCTGAGCGCTGAGAGATATTATGTTGGGTTAATGGCTGCCTGGAAGGTTGAAAACACTTTTTTGAATCTACCAAGAAAACAAATATCATTTCTTGCTCCAGAGGTTCATCTGCTGTATGTACGTCAGGAGGTGGAGCGCTTGACTCTAGCACTCAGACTCCTCTGGAACTGGGAAAGTCATGGTGGATAAGCTGGCATTGCCAAAGCCAAGACAAAAGCCAAGAGTGGGAAATCACAGAAGGGATTATTCTGCAGCCCTGAGCACTTAGAAAAGACGGAGAGGGAGCGAGACAACATACAAGCCACTGAGAGAAAAGACACTGCGAGAAAAAGGAAGCAAGACTGAGTGAATGGATGGGGGAGGAAGGAGGGGAGAAAGACACATTTGAGAGGGATAAATATGTCAGGAAACAGGGAGTGGGGGTAGTGAATGATATGATGAGAGTCACTGGAGGGATAAGAGAGGTCAAGGGGGCCAGACAAAGGTGCAGAAAGAAGAGAAAGGGGATGGTAAAGGGTGTGTGTGTGTGCAGACATGAAGATCAAGGACAGATCAATGGTTGCTGATGGAGGGGGGAGGAGTCATATGAGGGATCTGTCCTCCTCTCCCCCCATCAGTGCGTAAGAGCTGGGTTTCCTCAGGGGGGAATGGCTGAATGCAACCTCTTTGTCTGAGCTCCACCCAGATCCACACACCCAGTGATACATGACACCTTGCAACCACACACACATACATATATTCCTCCAGGGACCTGCTATAACCTCCGGCAATCACACAGAACTCCTCCTCAGCAGACACAGCATGTAGTAGACAATATGACAGATGTGGATTATGTTTCTGTGCCCAGTATAGTGGATTGTTTTGTGTGATAACTATGTTTTAGTCTCCTGTTTCTTATCTACAGTTTTGCTCAACTATCTGAAAACCTAAACCCTTACCCTAGCCCAGCATCGTAGCATGTGGAGTGCTCAGTTAAAGAAAAAATGGTTCAGCCTTGCAAAGACACCAACATGTCTTTAAAGTCAAGTAAAGTTAGGTTTTAGCCCATTGTAAAAGTCTTGTAGCTACTTCTGTATACCAAAAACTTAAAACTGACAGTAATGTTGACAGTAATTAGTACATAGATGCTCCATTTCATAACTATAACCTCTTGGCTTTTAAATGGAATAGAGAGGGTGTCCCCACTTCAAAATATATTGTATATCTGCTTTCATTCCAAAACCTTAAATTCATTTTTAATCAATTTTATTTCTTTCTCTGTGGAAGTCCGTGCTAAAAGACACACTTATGGTTAGCAGAGTGTGGCTGGGCCTCTCATTTCTTTGCTAAAATACAACAGTGACAGTCTTAAACAACGCTGGATTACCAATCGGCTGCTCAATGATTCACTGTAAGGGTCTGGTTAGACTCCCTTGCTGTTGTGCGCATCGACAGCTGCAGACACCAGGACACGTAGCTGTTCCTAATACACTACTTTCTAGTCCACTCGGATTTTGTTTGAACGACGTGTTCCATACAGAACACAGTGATCAGCGTCTACTTATTCTGGGCACACGTACCACAAATCAAATCATAGCCCATTCTGGCTGTGCAGAACATGCACAGCTGATGCCTTTCTAGCACAGTGGTCACAATGCGCACATTAAAAGTCATTAAAAATTAAAAGGAGGACATACATCTGCACAGACTTTTATGTACACCCTCTGATGATGGAGATTTGACCCTTGTGTACTCATAGATGGGGAAAGTATAACGCTAGCAATTGCTTTTTTGTAATCTGATTACTACAAATTTATTTATATTTTGCTCACATGGTGCATTTTTTCTAAATAAAATTATGCTTCATCAAATGATAACAAATAATGGAACTGCTTCCGACTCTGCAGTGTTCTGCTTTCTTTCTTCTGGAACCTGGGGCCCAACAAGAAACATTTATTGTAAACTCACTAACAGACTCATCAGGCCATGGTCTCGAGTCTTTACACATTTTTATTGGAACACTGACATTTAGCCCTTTGTTTTAAAAAAACAATAAGGCTGCAATTTGTGTCAGCAGACATGCAGTGAGGTTAAATAATATGCATTTGTAATTTGTAATTTCTTACACATTCTTCCCAAATAATTAACTGCAATATGCAACTAGCTGGAGGAAATAAGAGCAGATCCCGTGACTGTGAGGCTAAAGCAAACATGTCTCCATTCCACTTTAAAATCTGCCCGACTGGTTCCCAGGCTTCCAGGCAACCAAGCGGAATGATGGGATGGAAGGGCGGAAGGGGTGAGGATAAGACAAAAAGAAGAAGGGAGAAGGAAAAAGAGTGGGAAAGGGATGAAGATGTCAACCAAAGGAGATTTAACGGGGCTGCAGAGAAGCAGCAGCGGGCATCATCCGAGGCAAGAGCAGCATCAGACAGTTTGGCTTAAATATCAGGATTCCTGCCACGTAGAGGTTTACTAAAAGGACCAAAGGGAGAAAATGGAAAACATTTTGAGCACAGGGAAATGTGCGTCACATTGGTTTTCCCAAGGCCACTGAATCACGGTTGTACGACATATAACCTCACAACCTCACCTGAACTCTTCATTAAAGTGAATGGCCGTGGCTTCATGATAGAACAGACTGGATGAAACAGAAGTTTAACCCTTAGGTATTCCATGTCTACTGTCATTGAGACAGTACTTTATTTAGAGCCCCTCTCTCCATCATACAGCTCATATCTATCAACCATCCAGCTACATGTCTACTACTGCTACCGCCCCTGACAAAGCAATGATGCTTTTGACATAATAAGCCATTATAATAAGTCATTCATAAAGAAACACCTGAATGTTATGTTCCACTGAAGTCAGGGTCATATTTCACTACAGCTTTGCAAAGTGGCAAGACCACAGCTATAAGGACTGAATCCCCAGGAGGATGATATGACAACAGAGCTTTGTGTTTGGAAGACTACAAGTAACATCTAGACTTTGTCCTAGTTAAAGCATGTTACAAATGATGTAATAGGGCCCTTTGGGTGAAAATGGCCAGGTGTCTCCTGCATAATTCAGTTTTTATTGTATAAATTTTCCTGCAGTGTGAAGTCCAATACAACATTGAATCCAAGCAAAGACTGGCCAATGTGAGAACACTCTAGTAAATATGAAGCTACAGACACAGAAAAGAAACAGTAGGAAGCATGAGCCAGTTTGATGATAGATTTAAAAGCTGAATCTGTTATCCAGCCGTTCATGATTTATTTTCTGATGCCTAATCAATCAGTATAGAATTCCTTTCATCCTATCCATGCACACCCAGCTTTGTAATATGTTGAGACAAAACCAAGCTCATGACAACACTGTTTACTGAGGAGATGCCTCTGAGCTTGGAAATAGACACCCGTTGTTAAGAGTCTGTGAAATACTTCAGCTTTAGATATGAGGCTTTGTGTGACCAAACACCAACTTTGCCAATTAAACACCTAAAATCTATGAGATCTACCCTCTTCTGCACAAAAGCCATCTATCACTGCTGGCCAGGCGGGAGAGAAATGCTATAATTACCTGGTAAACCATTTCAAATTAAAGGATCGTGGAAACAATGACGGGATTAAAGGCATTTATACTTCCTCATTAGTCGGTCCAGAGAAATTAGGTCATGGCAGTGAAAGTAAACAGGAACTGATGGCAACAAATGAACAATCTGTCTATGGTAGATTGCAGTCATGTAAAATGTCTGTCTCACAAATGACTTTATAACAGATTATTTATTACACTTTCCTGACAATAATATCGTAGATCTAGGATCAGTGCCAGTCCACATGATGTCCTTCTTTTAAGCTGTGACATTAATAAGCAGTTTAGTCTTTCTCTTTATTCAATCACAAACATGAAAGCTAGTTTCATAAATGGAGACACACTGTAACAAAATGTGAAAAAAAGAGGGACCTAATTTTTAATCGGCTCGGCATCCGTAACGCATGTTTAACCAGGGACGCTGAAATAGAAGAAGGAACATCTGAAAGCTGAAAAAATAAAAAGGGTCTGTCTTGCTGTTATTACAGGTGATGCTTTGAGGTAAATGCAGACATCAGCATGCAAAGACAGCAACAATACTACCATGCCACATGTTAGGGAGATAACATTGACCATGTTCATAGCCTTGTACAGCCAGACTTATCTCCACATCGCTGAAGAATGGCGTGGTTACCCCCATTTTATTATAAGGGAAAAACAAAACTCCCTCTTTTGTACTGCTTTAAACAAATCACAATCATTTTGGGTGGTGCTAAGCCTAGGATACAGCAAACGTGAGTCTGCAAAATAGTGTTGGGTAAACTGTTTTGGTGGCACCATTGCATGCAGGAAGGCAAACACTGTCACTAAAATGGTTAATCTACAGGCCAGCCTGATTGCACAATCCAAATCTTTGTTAAAGCCTGTCTTTTCCAGAGTGTAGGTTGCTGCTCAGAGGTTGTTGTTGTTGTCATTTCACATGGGAATGGGGTTTTGAAAATGGTAATATGCAGATTGCGCAAGAGGAGGGGAACGTCGCATGGAATGTGCTGTGGAAATGGCAGACTTATCCCTACCATTTACATCTGGTGAGTCAGAGTACCATGCTCACCACTGGTTAGCTTAGCATGTTAGCTTGTTCACAAAATAGCATGAAATACAACTGAGGCTGAGAGAATGTCATTCATTTTAGAGGACAAAAACCAAAACATGAAATTTTTGAAAGCCAAACATTTAAATGGTCAGATACTCACTAAAGTCATAAAGATTCATCCTGTGAGGACCATGAATGTCCGTCTAACATTCCATGCCCATCTATTAAATAGATATCTGAATCAAAGTGGTGGACTGAACGATGCCACATCCCTACACATGCTAATGTGGCTAAAAATCAACTGCATTGCCACGTCGTCTTACATTCCATTAAGATGTATCTTAAAAACAGATGAACAACGGCTGAAATTGATTTGTAAAGAGCACTACCATAAAGCAAAAAGGCAAAATGACACCTGTACCCAGAGAGTTGCAAAATTCTTACCTACTTAACTCTCTTGGTCTAAGAAATGAAGTCAAAGTAATGTTCTTTGCTTTGGGTAAAGAGTACATCTTTTACAATCAAATAGGTGAGACCGGACATATTTTAGGAGATTTTAAACAACCTGAGCAACAACAGCAAAGAATGTCGTATTCACAAATTCCTCATCTAACAGGTCTACTAATGTAAGTTTGGAAGCAGTCCACTGTTCATGCTGATATAAATGATTACATTAGTGTTAACTTGGAAGCAAGGATTTCATCCTAATAATAAAGGCGATTAATCCAATTCTCATTTCTCATTTCGGTGTGCTTGGTGTTATTAATCCACCCTTGCACCCGTCTCATTTACAACGGTGCATATTCACCCCCTCGCTAAAAGCCCAAACTCACTCCCAGCCAGACTGTGGCATGTTCTGTTCAGCTCGAGTCATGACGATGGAAAGAGAGTCTTTGGTCTTTAGTAAAAACCAGTTCAGCTGATTGGACAGAAAAAAGAATGTTCTGTTTTGACGTTCAAAAAATTGTATGATGTTTCCAAAATCAGTGAGTAATCTTAGGAAATAATCATGATCTCAATACTGACCAAAATAATCAGGATTATGACTTTTGCCATTACTGAGCAGCCGTACTGAATAGTGAACACAGTCAAACAAATACTTGCTGAGGTTCCTATGCCTGATGCTGCTGTGACCTCTGACTGTCATATGACTGGGCAGGGCTGCTGTGGTTTGTCTAGCAGACGTAGGACCCACATGAGTCCACACTCAAAACAGAGAGCATTTGAACAAAAGAGCATACATTGTTCAGATTTCATAGTTTGCCTTTACTTTTTAATGTTCTCTGTTTTTGATGCATGCACAAACCCTGTAGGGAGCAGAAATGCAAATGAACATTATACCTGCTGAGAACTGACTCATGACTCCTGACTGAATGTTCTGTTTACATTAAACACTGAACGTGACATGAAACTCTAATCCATGTTCAGACTTTAAAGCTCGGCCATTAGGAGAGCACGGGGCATGCACAGTTAAACTTTGACAGAAGGGATCGTGATAAAGCATAATCCACAAATGTCTGAGGTTAGCCTGGATCACGGGATAAGGATAGGTTCATCAACAAATTCCTTGCTAAAACCAGCATACCAAAATCTTACATTTGACTGATTGCATAGAAAAGTTCTAACACATTTCACCCATTTCCAGTGATCTTTACTGTAGCGATTAATGCACAAAGAACCTTATGCTGCAGCATGCTGTGCCGGTGAACCCGGTTCACTGGCTATGAAGAAAACAGCATCATCTGACATTTACAGCTGCATCATTTGCAAGAGTTCACGCTGTTCGAATCTATGTGCACGTAATGTGTGTCAGCTACGACTACATGTGTGTTGCTGTTCATCCAGCTCTGGGCTAATTCCACACTGTATGCTAGCAGAATGCCTTTAATGCCATCAAGCAGCAAGCAACTCCACCAACTTGCCAGTACTTTTCTCACCCATTCTGCCACACACAGCATTGTGAGAACTCATTTCTAGTGCAAAGCTGCTTAGTAGGGATTTGTCTATACAGTTTCACATTCACTGCTTCGACAGTGGACTGCATGTGTATGTGCTCAAAATATTCACTGACTGTCCATCTGTCTGTTACACAGTAATCCAAGCCCAAAACTCCCAGAAAAGTACTGCACACTGTCTCTAATTAACCGTGAGGAAATCCTCAGTCAGTGCGCAACATCATGCACAAAATACACCAAAGAGATCCCAGCAGGAGTAGAACTATTCCATCTACAAGCCCAGCAAAATATATTTAAAAAGCAAAAGCAGAGAAGCGAACCCTCACATACTGCAAGATGACTTTTCACAAGCATTTATCACAATCATTAACAGCAGCTGAGGATAGTGCAGAGAGAGCGAATACTGTGGAGGAGGGTCAACACTACAAAGCCCTTTAATTAGGTCTGAAACTTCTCCCAGAGCTCTCATCAAACAAGGGGCCTCGCTGGTTGACATTTTCCAACCAGTCAATCAGAGACGGCAGCTGGGAGCTCCGAGGCTGAAGGAGGAAACGACTGGGTAAAGGAAGCAGCTCTACATATTGACTACTTTTGTCTCATAAACTATTAACGGATACAGTGCATTCAAATGATCTAACACAGTACGTTTATAGCTGATCTATATGCTCTGTGTTTTAATGCAGCAGTCCATCAATTACACACATCAACACTGCATTATCATCAGTCTTGTTCAGCCAGTGAGAACAGTTGCATAATAGGTTCTGAGATTCTGAGGGAGCTTTGTCAAGCCTTGAGAAAATAACCCTGATCGACTTGGGATTAAAGACTACAGGTTTAGAACTGAAATTGTGCACTAACTTGAGAGTTTAGAAAGTCTCAGCAAGGAAGGTTTAACCAAATATGTTGCATTGTGGGAAGTGTAGGTTGCTGTGTTAACTGAGCCAAAATATCTAGAGTCAAGGTATCCAAGCTTTTTTTTAAAAAAAATTGATTTGATTTCAGAATCTTTTGCAACAGTTTAAAGTTGTGGAAAGTACTTTTGTGCTATCCTTTTGTGTTCCGATCAGCTTATATCAGCTTAACTGCTAGCTGGGATCTGTGCAGTTAAAGGTTCAAAATACACATCTACCAGCACCTCAAAAGTTCATTATTTTACAAAAGTACACATTTATCGCAGTATCTTAAACCATAGCATCTGAAAGAGCCAGGCTAGCTGTTTCCACCTGCTGTATTTCTTTAAGCTAAGATACACTAATTGCATAGCTTAGCCCATGATGACATCAACTGGGTAGTTAAGAGGCTGCTGTTGCTGCTGCTGCAACCCCCAAACGCTGCAACACCTTGCACAGGGAGATTTACTGAGTATTTTTTTATGCATTTACAGCTTCCAGTTGCCTGCTGGAAGAAAATGCAATACAATATTTTAATGATATTTTAGGCAGCAGTGGAGCCGCAACAGCTGCATTGCAGGCATCAGGATTAACACACCCCGAGCTTATGACAGTTTTAACCACAGCGCTATCTGACACTGGTTGCACTTGAAATAATCCTGCGGGGTGCCCACTCCATTCTAAATTCAGTCTCTGTTGTTGTTACTGCAGCTGGCTAATGCAGGGAAACCACCCATGGAGGGTAAACATTTAAAAAGGAAATTAAGCCGTTATCGTGATAAAGCCCGCTATAATATCTCTGTACAGCCACATATTTCCCCTCATGAATATTTTGGTAATTGACTTGTTGGTTCTTTTCCAGAAACACTGACTTTGCTGAAGTCTTTGAGGTAATCTGTAAAAGCAATGCAAACAATATTTCAAAACTAATTACATCCAAAGTAACCCTCTTGTGTGGCCAAAACATTTTTCTTTCTCCCATCCAGCAGCGTGTATTTCCTGTCTCACAAACAGCAGGTGTGTGTGTGTGTTTGATGCTATACAAAAATAAATATGTCCACATAATATTATTCAAACCTCTGTACTCATATGATGACGAAATAAAACTAGTACAATAGGATTACAGTGGAGTTTACTCACCTCTGTTGTTGTGCAAGGACTGTATTTATCTGCGGAGAAACAAGAAAACAGTGTTACAATATGCAGTAAACCAGGCTAAACAAGAAGCTTATATCCACAAATGAATGGAAACTTACACAACCTGGTTCAGTTACGTTGCATAAACACTGTACATATGACTTAAAGAGTCTTACGCACATGTGATGCTAATTGCACTGTTGCATTGTTGATATGCATGATCTCAGGGCTCACTGTGAACTGAGATGTGTCATGTTTGTGAATAATAAAACTCAGGATGCAGGAAACTGTGCATGCAAACAGTAAAGAGTGAGCTGAGGACTTCAGTAGGATAAATAAGGATTCAACAACCTGCATTCCAGCACTTGTCTCTATGACTTTGATCCACTAAATCTAACTAAATAGGAGAAAAGCATGTCCAGAAAATGGTAACATGCTAATTCCCAACTTCACAGGGAGGCCTCAAGGGACAATACTAGTCCTACCAACATCAAAATTCCATGAAAATACCAAAAACAAAAAAAAGTTTGTCAGCTTGACAACATTTTGTCAAGCTGAAACCCCCAAAAAAGACTAAAAAACTGGACACTGTGCTTTTTAGTAACTGAGACTCAAACAAGAAGAAACAGTGGATGTGTTGGCAACTATTTCTAGCTGCCAATTAACACACATTTGATGTTCTGCTGACTATTTACAACAGAATAAAGTATGTGACATTAACAAAGTACGTGTTGCACAGTTTGTTGTTTAAAAAGTTCTGTTTCGTTTCGACTAAATGAATCATTTGTAGTAGCATGTGACCAGTGACGGTAAATCTCTTTCCGAGCAGCCGTGTCTCATGAATGTGCTCCCTTCAGACCCCAGATCCACTTTAATGTCTCCTCAGGCTGCATCAGATCAGCTTTGACTTCATGAACAAACAGCATGCTAACAGATGACCCTCCTAACAAATGTCTGTTTTGTATGGTAACACGCAGCAATGCAACATCACAGCCGCTCCGTCATCGTCTCATGACCTCAACTTGCATCAGCAGAGTTGAATGTCGTCTGTAAGGTGCATCATGTGTGTGTTTGTGTGTACTGCAAATAGGGTGAGCGGATAATCAAATGTGGCTTTTTTATGATCCTAAAACACTCCAACAGGTAAACCAGCATGAAATTAAATCTATTTATCACAGAACATTTACCAAAGGGCCCTGCTTTCATGATGGGGTCAGACATAATATAAAGTGTCAGTTGCCCCAGATAAACTGCTGAATAACAGAATACTGGCAGACATGGATTTGACTGACAACAGCGTCTAAAACTAACTTCGTCTGGATTTAACTTGAAGCCAATTTAGCAGACGAGAGCTTCAGAGGTCTTAAATCCTTAAAACGATTGCCACAGATTTATCTCGTTATTTACATGAATGGCTCTGGCTGCTTTGCTAAGCTGCATCCGGGAAACAGAGTGTGTGCTGAGCAGCCCAGATAAGTGGCAATTAGACCAACAACTATCCTGAAAACTGAAACTAACTGTGTGGCTTCACTGATCAATATACCCAGAAAATGCGCCCACAGTTACTTAGAATGGCCCAAAGCCATGGTGTGATGTGATTCCCAGCAGAGGAGTAGTTCTCCAGTTATCAGGTGGTGCGTGGAAAAACTGTGTGGCAGCTCAACTAATCTGAAGAAAAGAGCGTTTGTTGTGATTAACCAGTGACGTGAAATGTTGAAAAATAATGGGCAAACAGTTGAAATAGTGAATAAAAGTAATACATATATGCTTAGAATCGCTTAAAGTAATGGAAATGACTGAAATACTGTAGACGGGCTAGCTAAAGCTAATGGATAAACACTTCAGATAATTAGCTAAAGGTATTTGGGTAATAGTGAAAAAGTTTTTAAAAAATAGCTAAACATAATAGACAAACAGTTGAAAAAGCTAAAAGTAATAGATTAAAAATTGTTAAAAATGAACAGCTAAAAGTAGTTCAACAAAATGGATGAAAAAAAACTGTCTAATGGATGAAAATGGCTAAATATGAAGCTAAGTCTAGCTAAATGTGTGAATAAAAAGATGAAATAGCTAAAAGCAAACTAAAATGACTAAAACATGTAGGTAAAAGTAGCTTAGATACACAACTGAAGCTCAAAGCAATGGATAAAAACAGTTTAAAGTAGGTAAACGTAGGTTAAATGGCCAAAATATGTAGCTAAGTAAATACCATGGATAACTAGTTGAATAAAAACTAAGGTAGTGAATAAAGATGTTTGAAATATGTAGCTAAAAATAGCTAATAATAACAGATTTTTAAAAAACTTCAACTAATGGATAAAAATGCTAAAATATATAGATAAAAAATAGCCAAGTATAAAGAATGAAAGGATAGAAAAGATAAAAATAATTGCTAAAATGGCTAATGGCTAATGGTGTATACTAGCTTAAAGATGCTAAATGTAATGGATAAACAGATTAAAACTAAATATTTATGAGTAAATTATCAAAATGGTTAAAATATGTCGCTAAAAGTAGCTAAATTAAGGCTAGTTAAAAATAAGAAAAGAAGGAAACTTAAAAGTAATGGATTAAATGGCTAAAATGTGTAGCTAGAAGTAAAAAGGATGGATACACAGTTGAAAAACAAGTAAAGTAATGAATAAAAATGGTTAAAATGGGTTGCTAATATTAGCCAAATGTAATGGACTAACAGTTGAAAACAAGCTAATAGTAACGGATAAAATGACTAAAATGCAATACTGAAAGAAACTAAATGTAATTGATAGACAGAAAACTTAAACTCCAACCTAAACACATTTCACTTATATGAAATTATGACGGTAGCAACTGTTATATAGATTAATCACTTTTATAAAGAGTGTTTGATAAAATGAGGGGAAATGACAGACGGGGTCAATGGAGGAATACTTGAACTTGCCTGATGAGGCCTTGTTGATAGATCAGATCTTAAAAAGGGGGGAAACATCAACCGAATGTGCATTTTTAAGACCTTTTACTGAAAAACAATTCACCTCTGCATATTCCACTTCCTTATTGCTGACTGGCACTACCCTACATCGCCTAAGGAAATGGTCAGACTTGTTCATCCATGGATTAGTACCATTACAGATTACTAAAGCAGCACACAACAAACAAAAACAAGCATCAAACATAACATGCCTGCTGTGACATTACATGGACAGCAGAGGAATAAAAGCCCAGATCCCCCTCTCCAATGGTTGCTTCCATGCTCCTAAAAATAGCCCATTCATTCTAAGCATATAGACATGCAGGCCACAAACATCTTCATCCCAGCTGTGCCTTTCAGATTCGCTCATACAAGGTGATTGGACGAAGCTTGCTGTGCATTTATTGAATCAAAGGCCAATGAATTGACTCAGCAGTGTTGTACACTGTGTGTGTAAATTATAGCTGAGTTAAGAGCGCATCCCCCAGGCCCTCAGGTAGTCCATTACAGACAGAGAAAGACAGATAGATAGGCATTTAGTGTGTCTGCTCTGCACTCTGTGAGCAAATGTAATTAAAGCAGACGATGAACATGTCAAGCTGTTACTGACAAGACCCATAAAGTGTTTGGTTTGAGAACATGTTGGCGTTCACAGACACACCCATCCATGGAGGCCAGACATGCATATCACATGCCAGATATACATATCGCAGTGCCATCTGCTGTGTTTTCATTTGAATCCTGGTTTGTTTCTTATGTAAAGAAATCTACTCTACAAGAAAAATACCCAGAAGCACTGTAACTCTGTCCTATAAGAGATGGAAATTGCCATAAAGCACAATAAAGTCAACATTAAAGCACCACAGACACAGTGTGAATGCCTCAAGGGACGTCTTAAGAACATTTCAGTGGTTTTTCATTTGGCACACTTTGCTGCCACATTGTCTTCTCTGACTTTCCTGGATATTTTCAGCTTAACAGACACACAGAGACACTAGCAGGGCTCCAGCTCTTCATCTTTATAGCACTTCATTAATTTCAGCTATTAAATGGGGGCTGCCATGTGACAGGCAGCAACGAGGCAAAACACAAGGCAGGGCTGAAGCTTCACTGTGGCCGACCTCTTCCATTCACCGTGGGCATGGGTCCACGCCTTGATCCGATCAGTGCCCACATTTCAGCTCGTAATCACATGCTTTAATCAGGTGAAGTGGAATGAGCACCCTGATCTGAGACGAAGTGATAAAAACAGGCTCCTAATAGAAGATGAAAGCACATGATGCCCACGAACACGTGCCTTTGGAGGGGAGGAAATAGTGGGAATCAGTGAAAACACAAGGGCCAGTGGGGGTCTGTGATGGCATTCCTTTGTGTGTCAGTTGTCAGGTCATGTGTAATGGAGCCCTAATGGCTGTTGTTGTTATCCGGCTGCAGATTACAGAGGAGGCTAATCCTGGGATGCAAATTAAACCCCTAATCAGGAAAAAGATCTAGAAAGGCTTGACATGTGAGCTGAAAATATGCATTTTATTTATAGTGGCATATTGCACTGTATTGCAACAACGTGCTATTATTCTTAATGAGTATGCAGTTTTCTAGGCTGCCTTGCTTTCCTGGGATGTATTTTAGACCATCACAACATCCTTATTTGAAATGCAAGTGATGGCCTGGCCCAGATCTGAGCAGCTTTAGGCACACTCACTCTTACATAATGTTTTACCTTCACAGTCCTGGTGTTCCACCCTCACAGACCCGTCTTTCTGTATCCTAACATCCCTAGATCCAGATATCCTCCGCGGTGCCGCCGCTGACGAGGCTCCGGCGGCGGCTGCAGCGGCCGAAGAGCTCCTCCTGCCCCGGTGCTTCTTGGCCAGCGTCCTGCAGCACTGGTAGCACACCGCCCATGCCTGCTCCTCGTTGATGGGCTGGCTGTAAAGCCTCAGTATGTCCTCCAAAGACAGGTCCTCCACTCCGGCTTCCTCCGGTGAATTCATCGCGCTGTGATGCTGCCGCTCATCCCGGGGAGTCGCTGCAGCAGCATCCGTCAGTCCTCCGTGGTCCCCGCCGCACCGCCGCTCGGCCATCCTTTCATTCTCTCAGCGCAGGAGGCCCGATGACGAGAACAGGTCCAGGCCGGTGTGGGAGAAGCAATCTGGAGGCATTGATGCTCCGTCTGGAGGCAGCAGCAGCAGGGAGGAAGAGGAAGCAGCGCTCCGGTGGCTGCTGTTTCTCCGCCTTGTTTCTCCGACGCTCACAGGTTTTTGGTAGCAGCAGTCACAAGACGGTGTGTGTTGATGGGATCGTAGCCTGAACGGTGTGTGTGTGTGTGTGTGTGTGTTTGTCTCACATCCCGACACAGCAAGGCGAGCTCCCTCCTCCATCACATGATCCCTCCCTCTCCCTCTCCCCCTCACACACACACACACACACACACACACACACACACACACACACAATGCACCTGCACTTATCTCTATTTCCTCCTCACTTTTGTGAAATGATGTGAATAGAAGAGTGATTTTCTTCTTTCTTTCTTTCTTTCTTTGCTTTTCTCCTCCTTTTTTATTTTATCATTCTGTTTTTCATTTTGTTCAGTTTTATTGCCATCAAAGGCAGTGAGGTCCACATGGGCCCCAAAAAGCTTCGGATTCAGTGTCAGCTGTTTGTAAGAGTAAAAGGGTCTGCAATGTAAGATAATATGGATTCTCAACAGATCCCACAGTCATGTCTTTTACCGGATCCCTGAGTCATAATTTGGGATGTACATGAAAGAAACTTGAAACGTGTTTTAACAGGTAAGATGCACAATGGACAAGTGGTGGAAGGTAGAAATGGTAAATGGTAAATGGTCTGCACTTCTAGAGCACTTTTTTCTACCTCAGTGGTATCCAAAGTGCTTTACAGCGTGTTTGGCATTCACCCATTCACACACCAATGGCGACAGAGCTGCCATGCAAGGTGCTAATCTACCATTGGGAGTAACTTTGGGTTCAGTGTCTTGCCCAAGGATGCTTCGTCATGCAGAAGGGCCGGGAATCGAACCGCCAACCTTGCAATCAATGGACAACCCGCTCTACCACTTGAGCCACAGCCACCCAGAAGGAGTCAACAGGGGCCTAAGAGCACATTTTTGCCCTGGTTAATCCAGCCATCTGTACAGAGACTGTTACAGTACTGCAGGGGTGGCCAACCCTGGTCCTCGAGAGCCACTGTCCTGCATGTTTTAGATGTTTCCCTCTTCCAACACACCTGATTCAAATGAGCTCAGCATCAAGCTCTACAGAAGCCTGATAATGATCCTGATCATTAGAATCAGTTGTGCTGGAAGAGGGAAACATCTAAAACATGCTGGATAGTGGCCCTTGAGGACTGGAGTTTGACACACCTGATCTAAAACATGCTGGATAGTGGCTCTTGAGGACCAGGGTTGGCCACCCATGCAGTACTGCAAACTAGTTTTCCATTGTAGCGTAGCTTTGGAGCTGTGGGACTGTTGGGCAGCTGTGGCTCAGGTGGTAGAGCGAGTCTAACTGCTAGGTTGGAGGTTCAATCCCCGACCTCTCCGCATGCCAAAGTGTCCTTGGGCAAGACACTGAACTCCAAGGTGCTTCTGATGGCACCTTGTATGGAAATTCTGTCGCCACTGGTGTGTGAACGTGTGAATGAGAAACACATTGTAGAGCGCTTAGAGTACCGCTAAGGTACAAAGGCGCTACGTAACACAATGCACCATTATTTGTACTTTTTACCTTCTTTATTTGATGGTACCATCATTCTTCCTCATTTCACTATGCATATATATGATTTATTCCATTGTGGCACTATTATGACATTTGGCATACTGGGTATAAAAAGTGTCTTTAACAAAGGAAGCACTCTCACAGGTGTTTCAGTTACATTCCCCAATAGACGGCTCATGCAGTAGGCAAAATGTGACCGACTGACTGCTTTCTCATTCTTCTGTAGTTAACTTACACAGGATAGCGCAGAGCTTTCAATAAATTTTTTTTATTTTTTTTATCCTGGCTTATTGCTAGTACTGTTTTCCTTCGTTGCTATCACTCTGTTCTTCAGTTCCCTTTACTGATTCGTCGTGGTATTCAGGTCTGGACTCTCTCAGCGCCACACCAGAATGTTGGTATTGTTTTCTGTTAACCATTTCTTCACCACTTTGGCTGTATATTATGGATGATTATCTTATTGGGAGGTCAAATGCTGCCAAAGGTCAAGATATTCTGCAAACTGATTGATGTTTTCCCTCAGCATCTTAATATCGTCCTCTTTTCTCATGATGCTGTTTACCTTGACAGGGTTGTCCGGCCCATTTGCTGAAAAACAACTCTAAAAACTTGCTTAACCATAGAGCTGGTGTTCTTGATTGAAGTCCAAAAAGGTTTTGCAGAGGCTAAGTGAGTTTTTGTGTTCCTGCTCTGGAGAAGTGGAGTCCTTCTTGTTCGGTGTTCCTCTTGGCCTCTCACACTACCATTTTTGCCAGAGCGGGGGTCACTTAGCTGAGATTTTTCAGCATGGAACACCTTGTACCTTTTGATTTAGCTTTGCACTGTGGCCACTTAGACTTCAGTACACTTGGATATGGCTTTATAGCCTTTTGCCAGCTTGTGAGTGGCCACAACAGGCAACGCTCAAGCCTGACTGGCATGACAACCAACTGAGGGAACTAGTGCATCAGCTTCTCTCAGTTTATTGAGTAAAAAATGCTCTAGAACATAGAAATTAAAAGCAAAACTAGGATTTTTAGTAAAAATGTTTTAAAAATTGAAATACAAATGTATTATTTGCACCTCCGATACAATGTCTTACAATCTTTTATTTGTTTATGACACTTCCAGACAGAATAAATCCAGTGGTTCTATAAAAAACCATTATCTATCATCAGATTGTGTTTTTAACTGTAGCTTGTTCAGTTATCTGGTTTTTATTTGACAAAGAATTTAATCAGTTGCTTGGTATTACCTCAGTGAATGACTTTATCCTGAAACTTGCAGTATACTGACACATCCTGTGGTGGAAATCAATCAAGTGCATTTACTGAGTGCAGCAGTGAGGAAGCCTACTTGTGCATCAGTTGTGCATTTCTATTTTATTCTGCGTGACACCTACTGTACTCCCACTCCATTTCAGTCGAATATATTATACTTTTTATTTCACCGCACTTTAAATTAAGGGTCAGATTCCAATTTTGCACTCGAAGCATATAATCATTTTGTAAAATATAATGCAAGGATGAAGATGAAACTACTTATAAGTATATGAAACAGTTGCAAGGTTCGGCTATGGAGTATTACTGTAGATTACTACTTTTACTGAGCAGTGGAAGAATGCTTTACTTCTTCAGATGCTTTACCTTAGTAAAAGCACCAATACAGCAATGTTAAAATAATACATCACAAATGAAAGTCCTGCATGAAACATACAAAATGTACTAATGAAGTATTAACTTAAAAGTGCTTGCTTGGTGCCTGTCACACTGTCAATAGTGAAGCATGAGCATGCACACAGTGTGTCACCGTTGTAGCTGCTGCAGGTGGAATTAGTTTAGAGCAGTTTGATATACAGAGGCACCAGATAAATCTGAGGAGTTGTCAGGTGGTTCATGGGAGAAGAAAGGAGAAAAAAGTAAGTTCTCATACATCAGTCTGCTTTATGGTTTTGGACTTTTTTGTAATTTTTTCAGGAGATATTGGATCATCGGAACATTTGGTTAAACTGAACCATGTGAGAGGGGGAAGATTTCCTATTTGGTGTAGCTGTGAACAACTCATAGCCATCTGAATGTGATGTCGGCTACAGACAGCTTGATGCAAGACATCAGGAGGTTGGAAAACCACTGATTTAATCTTCATCAATGTGTTGTATATTAAAAAACTTGTTATATTTTCACATTGTTAAACTTTGAAGATTAAAGAAGAAAGAACAATATTTCCTTCTTAAACATCGTGGAAGTGCAGCATAAAATGTAAATACTTAGGTGAAATATAAGTTTTAGTAGGAATACTTCTTCCACTACTGCATGTGTATGAACATCACTTGATTAAAAATGTGTGAGAACTTCTTTTCGGATCTCACACACACACAAAAACACATTCAACACATGTACGGACACAAGTGTCTGTCTGCTGCCCTCTGCTGTTGGCGTCTTCAGCTGTCCTCCATGTTGAAACTTAAGTATTTTCCTTGCAGCTACACACATTCCAAATAATGTCTGGTCAAAGACAGAGCCTCCTTGAAATTGCCTTCGGCTCTGCAGATGACCATGAGTCATCCCAAGGTTTCACAGAGGATCTTTCTGTATTCATTACACAAGAAGAGACGCTGATTACGAACCTCATTCATTTCCTTCACATGCACATCACCATATGACGTCCACATCATGTCACATTCAGTCTTCTATGGTTTCCCATCAAATCAAAGAGAAAAATTACTGAGATGCTTCAGTTCTTTCATATTTATTAATCAATCACACTCATTTCATATGATTTCATCAATCATATACAATCAATGGCTTACACAATACTCAGATATAGATCTCTTGTGGACAGCAAATATACACACAACATGAAACGACAACATACACTCGTATAACATCTTTGATTCACAACGTCTGCTGGGGTCACCCACAATCTCGGAAACACATACCAGATGTGGTTGCCATGGGTACCATGATGAAATCGCCCATATGTAAACACAAATCTCAGAACACCAACACAGAAGATGTAGCTATCAATACACACCAGCACATGTGGAATGACACAGTAAATATACAGCTCTCCATTATGATTTTTTTTAATTCATTTCACATCAAAAAGCTAATTTTCTCTGTGGTTTTAAAAGAAAAATAAACTGTAAACAAAAAAACAATATTCAAAAGTCTTGTTTTTGTCCCTTGGTTGTAAAAGTAGTAGAAGCTTGTTGATGAGCCTTTTCACCACAAGGAATGAACATGCAGCACTGTCATTCAAGCAGCTGATGTGGAGGGGAGGCAGTGAAGAGACGGACAGTGTGGGAGGAGGTGGGGGGGGGGGACTGACCCAGGAAAAAACACAACTTAATCAACACTCAACGTCAGGACCAAAACAGAGCAAAGTGTTAAACTTTGAAATCCAACAGGTTGCAGTCGATCTTGTAGTAGACGTAAGGATAATACTCCTGCTGGCTCAGGTTCAGGCCTGGGATGTCCATCGCAGACTGGAGAAGAAAAAGAAGGAGCAGTGTAGCGTCAGCGTGAGGGAGCAGCCATATTTAAAGGAGGTTTGTCTTGATTCATGTCCTAAATGAGAAGTCACCAGGGCCTGTTTTCAATGAATCCATGCAAGCTTGTTTGGATGGATTATATATGAAAATGAAATGAGTCCCCTGCCTTCACCCGAGTCGGCTGGGATAGACTCCAGCCCCCCCGCGACCCTACAGAGGATTAAGCAGTGTATAGATAATGGATGGATGGATGGATGAAATGAGTCATGCTGTACGGCCCAGGTTTCCTGCCGATGAACTTCAGACTGTGAAATGTAAACTTTTTAAAAAACACTACTTTTTTGTACTTTTTTTTGTTTCTAAAACTCATTTTTAAAAGAAGCTTATTATTATTTAAACATATTGTTCAACATGTTTAAATCAGGACTTTATACCTAGTTGGTATGCCGCTTTTTGCAGTAACCAGCAACTGCCACGGGAGGGAGCACTTCTTATATTTTGACATTATGAAGGAAAACCCCTCCTGCTGTCCCTACCCCCTTTTATCCCCACTCTCACCACAACTTGTCAAGGCAGATGTCCGCCTTCCCTGTCCCTGGTTCTGTCAAAGGATTTTTTCCCCCCTCCCTCTAAAGTGTTTTTTTTTTGTTGTTCCTTCCCACTGTTGCCGACTGCTTGCTCATAGGGAATCCAAAGGCAATTTTGGATTGTTAGATTGTTGTGGTTAGCCATCAATCAAACCGTGAAATAAAAAAACAGGACACAACACACCTTTCCACCACTAACGATTTTTCTCCAGGTTGTGACCAGCTTCTGAATTTATTGTGCATGTATCATGGGAGTAGTCTCAAAACCTGACTGTACGAAGTCTGGATTTTGTCACTTCTGCAGTGTGAACACAGTACAGACTCAACCCTGTTCAGAATTAGCATGCAGTGTGGATTTATGAAACACCAAATGTTCTGTTTCTGAAATGAATGGCTAATTTCTTCTTTTGCAATGGACTGCATTGTGTGCATTTTTTTTCAGTTATTTCATATGCAAATGTCCACAAAGTATTTTAGAAAAGGAGTAATCGAGTAATTCGAGATGCTTTGTTGTTCAGTTATTTAACACTGTTTGTCTTATGACCTCAGCATTGGATTAAATACTGAGTTGCACTTGAAGCAACCAGGAACATTTTTTTAATGCAACATAAAGTTAAAAAGTATTTCCTAGTGCTAGAAACGTGTAGTAAGTACAGTGGATTACTCACATCAATGATTGCTGCTGCACTGCTGTCCAGGTGTTTGTACAGATCATTCAGCACCTCCCTCAGCTTCTTCAAGGTCTTCTTGTTTGGCTGCAGTAGCATGGCCTGAAAGTTGACCGGCAGCCCATATCTGGAAGAGCAACGCATGACATGATCAGGCTCAGCACCATGGAAGGATTGAACATTTGTGGTCACTAAAAAAGAGGCAAGCAGCATCAAGTAATGCTTCAGCTTTTATAGAGCTATATGTATGCGTGAGGTTAGGATTGCACTGTCATATCAGTACCTTAAAACAGATTCCACAAAGACCCTCAGTGCTTTAATGTGAATCCATGCAATGAAGGCTTCACTGAAGTTCACTTTCAGCCATCGGACGAGTGGACCCTGCAGAGAACGGTAACAACAGTCATTTATTTTAGACGTGACAGTCCTAAATTACATACTAAAACTTAAATTAATTTGCAGTAAGCGCCTCAAAATGTCTGTTTTATCAAAATCGGCTTGTTGAAATCTGGCAAATGGGTCCTGTAGAAGAGGATGGCACCATTTCTCTTTCCGTGCTAACAAACTGCCTTTTATGCAGCAACACTGGTAAATGAGAAACAGTTTGTTTCCTGCAGTTGACTGTGTGGTCAGCATTCTCTGACTATGGCAGCCTAACCAGGAGCTACCTTTCGAATTGCTTCAAGCTCTACCAGGCTGTTTTCTGATAAAAGCAAACACTCCAGTATTTTTTACACAGAACACAGTAAAAAAAAAATCCATTATCAGGCTCTCCACAGCAGACAAGCAATGAGTTCATAAGTGTAATGCAGCATCTGACAACCCACTGAAGCATAAACAATATATTGCAGATATTAGTAAAGTAAACTAGAATCGTATCATAATGTACTAAATCTGTGTAGAATGTAAGACATCAAACTAGACATGTATACCAGGGGAAGTGGCTATCAGAAGTATCTATGTACATGCATTTGCAATGTAGATGATGGGCTACAACATGCCGAAAAACTTGTATGGGAATTTTTAGATACTCTATTAAAATCTAAAAAATATTTTCAAACATTCTAGGTCCGATCGCTTAGAACCATTAATAAAACAAATCTCCAGAAGGTTTATTTGAAAAACATTTGAAAAGAATTCTAAAACCTCATCGGCATCCATTTCACTTACAAACTGCTTCTTCTTATCTGTGGAAAGTCGCGTCATCTCCTCTTTGTCTGCCTTCATCTCCTCTTCATTGTACTGAAAGTCTCTCACTGTGAACCTATAAATAAAATACAGACAAAAAATGTGCTTCATTTGATCACTAAAATATTTGTTTGCATGAACAAGCAAAGAATCTGAGCAGGTTTAGATTCTTCACACAGTTGAGATGTGAGAAGGTGCACTGTGAGAAAACAAATGCATTGTCTTCTGCAGCGTGTAGCTTGTTTTTGTGATATATGTGTATATATATATATATATATATATATATATATATATATACATATATATATATATAGTTAGACTATATATATAGTTAGACTAGCTGCTTTTGGAATCTAATTTTCTCACATAGATTCTTCTAACACTTGTTTTTGTCATTCCCACAGTGCTGGGTAATATTAGAAAGTCATCACACGGTAAAAAACTTACTTGTTCTCTCTGGCTTTGTGTTTGAAGTCATCAATGGCTTTCCTGAACAGAGTGACACTGAACAGCCCACTGTCATTGTCCTCAAATAGCAGGCTATAAAAAAGACAGGCAGTTGTTGTAGTGATGGTCAAACAAACTGTAAATTAACAACTCAGCATAGCAGGATTGCAAATATTCATTAGAAGAAATCACTAATAAATACAAAAGAAATGAAAATCACGTATCACCTACAGTTTGCTTAAAATGCAAATTCTTCACATTGGTGTTGTCAAAACCTTTCATCTAATTCCTTTGACATGAATGACAGGACTTACTTTGAGGATCGAGGCACCACCATCTCGGCAAGTGTCTCATATGTTTTCTGCCAGTCAGGATACCCCGTCCTGAAAGAACACAACACCAGGATTAAACTATGTGATGTAGACTTGTGTTATACATGTAAATGCTTTGAATCAATCAATACATGTTTATTAGTGACCCTGACTGACTGCAGAATTAACACTCACTTTGATACAACCACCAGCAGGGTGATCAGGTACTCTGAATCAAGTACAAAGTCTTCCTTCTTCACAATGTCAGCCAGGCTCCTGGTCAGCAGGCTCCCCCTGGTGGTACACAACAGAGTCACAATAACACACACAACACTTTGAAGGTGCTTGGTGTTGACAAAGTATTTCAGAATCACGGCAACTTTTTAGTTAATGCTGACAAATTAATGGAATCACAGTCAGTGTTCCTTGAAGCTTGACACATGAACAGGTACAGGCGACAGACAAACACCACCCTGACCTCCCTTAAATGTAAGCGTTAGATGTGCACATTTGTACATGTGGACTACTTACGCATTCTTCCTCTCTAAGTTCTGCAGGTTTCCTTTCAGGTTGTTATAAGCTGATGCTCTGGCCTTCAAGTCATTATCAATCTGGGTTACTTGCTGTAAGACATGAAACACATGGCTGGCCATATTTATGACTGACAAAGGAAATACAGTGTAGCAGGGTGTTTCTGACACATTATATATATTAAAAAAGCTTAGAGTAACATAAGTGAATGGAGAAAAGGAGCGGGTGGGTATAGTGGGAAGACAGTGTTGAGCCCTAGGCTACACAAATCAACAAAATAGGCAGTTGTACATAAATATCTTCACAGACGACCTACCTTTGAGATGATTTCAGAGATGTTTTTAAGTGACTGTTTTATAGGATATTTTGCCATATCCCATTGGAATCTTGTGATGTAGGTGACAAGATCAACTGAGAAAAGACAACAAAAAGACCTGTCAGGCTGTTATCTGCTTATCATCAGTGGATGGTAAGATAGAAGGCTGGTAAAGTTACAGTTTTACTGCAGTGATTTCAGGTCAAGCTAAAATGGTAATTACAGGATACATTAGAGCTCCTAAACACACAGTTCATGTCCGCTTGTTAAGACGTGACTTATCAACCCTCTGATAATACAGTTCCCAGGTCCTAGTCTCTACTGCTCTGTCTGAGGCTCTCGTCTTTTCAACATGCTACAGTACTTTGTCACTGTCAGAACAGATCTGAGTCCAAAAAAATTTATCAGTTGCCATTGTACCGCTTTCTTTGAAATCCATGTGTTTCACCTCATTTCATGGGGACACATTTTTCTCCTCCCTAATAAATAAAGCCACCATATGATAGTACTTCCCTCTGCTGGTTTGGGCACTCACAGGTGCTGTACCTCACTGACTGATCTTCAATATGCATCGATTATAAAACAATTTCACCTGCACCCTCACGCTTCTAAAAGACACTGCCAGTGCTGTTTATATTCCCCTAACAATACTGCTGTAGCTAGCCAGGGGTGGCAGATCACTGTATGCTAACTAACCCAGCTTCTCTAACCCTCCTGGCTGACACATATTTAGTTCTAAAATAAATAAATACAAATCTCAATAATTTCTACTAAAAAAACCTTGTCGTATCATTAGATGTCTAGATTATCTATAGACTCTAGATTGTGTCTAGATTATCTACAGTAATCTGGGCACTGTTGCTAGAAAGCGCTATTTCTGTTAAAGTTTGTAAACATCATTTTTTCTTTTTCTAGGAGATGAATGTCTCAAACATTCTAAAGAATATCTGTACTTGTGTGCCCAAAGTTGTTGTTATCACCACTGCCCGGCTGCTTTGCATCACCCCACTTAATAATCACAGGTATTCTGTACTAACACAATTGGGACACACAGCATTGTAACCATCACTGTACCTCCGTTGGCCAGCAGGTTCTCTTGTACTTTGTCTCGACTGTCCTCCAGCACGTCGGCCATGTACTGAGCCACCTTCTTCACCACACTGTGAACACCCGGGAGACATCAAAACATGCCGTACCAACACAAACTGCATACACAAAGCCACTGTAAACCATACATGCTCACATGACCACCACAACCTTATCCCCCCGACCAAATTTAACACAAACAGACACACACATCAAAAAGTTTCACACATTCCTGTTAAGGTAATCTCCTGACAAGGCAATTCATAATATGGCAGACGTTCAGGGTTCAAGATTTTTAACCACACTGTTCAGCCACACATCAAAGCAGCAGTGAAGCCACAGAGAAACTGAGAGCCAAGTCACATTTGATGCATAAAAAGTTCATAAGAAAGTACGTCAGCCACTAATGTTCAATTTTCTGCCATCTGTAATACATTTTACTGTTCCTATCATCTTAAATACACACAATACATACAGAAATTAGTACAGCTTTTTAAAGAATTCAATAGGTTTTTTGCAAACATGCTGGACAGAAACTTCAAAAAGGAACTAGATTAAAGACAGACTGTAGGCAAACAAGTGAAACCGTGTTGCAACGTTGGTCTTTCTCACAGTCTTGGAAATATCCACAGAGGAAGCAAACTGAGCTCAAGCGGTAATGACTGTGTGTGAGTTTTGGATGTCAATATTTCCATAAGACTATAAATTACAGACAAACATACTCATGGCAAATAAGTCATCGGGTATAAATATGACTAAAGAAAGAACTCCTGGTGTGTCACCTAACTGTAAATTGCCAAGTTTAGACTGCGAGGCTCACTAGCCTCAAGTCCCTGTGAAATTCCTCATTGTTAAAAGGTAAGGGAAGGAATTAGGGAATGGTAAACCGGCTACATCAGAGGGTCAGGAACCTTGGTTAGACTTTCGATTTTCTTTTAAAAATAGGTTGATTATAACTGTCATCATTAAAGAAAATATTTATTAGGGAAAGCAATGTTAGGTTCAAGTAAGAATACAGCAGGCTGCATACCTTTCAACAAAGGAATCTAGTTTGGCCAGTTCATCCGACAGCCCGACCAAGACATCTAATGTCCCAACCTGTTTTTGGACACAAAAGCAAAAAAATGAAACATTTGAGTCATCAGTCCTGAGATGTGGGTCAGTTTTAAGTTGGGTCAGCAGAGTTGTGTTTAAACACTAACATCAGGGGTTCAAACAGCCTACAGTGACACCCAGGGGGCCCTATGTGCTTAGGATGGCGCCTCTTTGTCCAGAGCCGCTCATGCATTTATAACAGTTCCAGGAGAACGTTGTGGCCCCATGTAGCGGCAAGGTCAGCGGGGTTACATTACCTTCAGCACAGAGAGGAACCCAACTAGATGAGCTGCGCACTGCTCTGTGGATGAAAACTTCACCTAACCAACGCTTCAACATGCATACAATGGATCTGTGTAGAGACTGCTTCCCATACACACAATCAGCTTATTCTTGACAGTGGATACACAAGGTGAGCAATTTTAATATTAATCAAGTGTTACATCTAAAACTACTTTAAAAAAAGATTAAAAACGAATTCTGGATTGTTCAAGAAAGAAAATTGTGTCCTTACACACAGATTGCCATAGAATTATGGCTACCTAATGTCTCTGTCATGCAGTACAGAGGAAGATGCATACCACTGTAACAAGCAGAGAAGCCTATAAAGCCATGCTAACCTTGAGGTCTGGGATGCTGAACTTGTGGTTGGTGGAAAGATTGTTGGTACGTGTAGTGGCTGCCATCATTTTGTCCCATGTTTGCTGGCAGGTCTTTTCTCCAGGAGCAGAGATCAACCAAAACTCTGTCATGTTTACAGCACTGGTGCAGCTAGAAGAAACTGGAAGGAAAGATGTATTCAGTATTATTATACTCAACAGTTAATAAAACAACAAGAAACGTCGTCTTTATCGATAGTAAGTAACTTCAATGCAGATGCTATTCATGTAAAGTACTGTGTTTACATGTAATGCTTCTGTAGCTACATTTTAGCATTAGCTAGTGGTGCCATAATGAAGTGTGCTAAGTGTGTTTACTACTAACAGGCTAAAGAAATTATGCTAAACTAGCACCAGGTGCTAATTTAGTGCTAGTCCACGGCTTACTGACATTTCCTTTTCGCCAATACTTTACTTCCTACCTGCTAAATAAAGATGCAAAGGCAGAAACAAGAATTAAATCGTAAGATACACACACCGTAGCTAGCCCAAATCTGTTAAGGTCAAGCAGCATCTAGCAGGGATTAGCTACCGTTAGCTACTTAGCTAGCTTTGCTAACAACAACAACAACACAAGTGGTTATTGGAAATATTAGACAGTTCACTCACCCGTATATTAAAAACGTTGCTGTTATTAGTGAAAATATATCAGTTCGCAGTGTTTCTATGGCTTAATAATGTTCATAGTTGCCATTCAAGAGTAGTTCGTGAGGTCTCCTGACAGCAGCATCAGAGTCAGCTGATCTGCCGGAGGAAGAGGAAGGCTCCTCACACACTGTTGTAAACACAGCAGCGACCACAGCTGGCAGACAGCTGGTTACTGCAGGTCACATTTTACGATAATAATATTGTGCACCCGTCAATCCTGGGGTTTAAAGATACTTTAGAGGGGCCAGTGATTAGAACATGAGACAGAAGCCTCCAGATAAAGGAGACACGAGGCCACACTCTGGAAAACTATATAAAGGCTGCGTTATCGTTATGTAACAGTGCATAGCTCAGAGATTGCCATGAATGAGGGCTTTATTTTGTAGAATAGAGCTGACATCTACATCCCACAGAGAAATAAACAAAAGCAAATTTTAATGAGTCATTTTTATATGGAATTTTAACAAATTTCCTGAATTAGTAGACCTCCACCCCGGACTTGAGCCCATTCCAAATGCATTCTTACCTTATTAGAGAAACAGACATTGGCAGATGTTGGGTGCCAAGTCAGCAGCATTTGAGGCTTTAGAGTTACTAAATTTAGAAAAGCCGGGTCAGGTTTCCTGACTTTGGGTGTCTCCTGTACAAAAACTGAGGAAAACGCCCCCAAAGGGACATGTTTATAGTTCAGTGGGTCTGGGGTTCATTGTTTGGGACACAATGCTTGGTCTGCCTGGAGCCAACCCTGGACATCAAACGGTAGGGTTGAGTTTGCCCGTGGCTGGCTCGAGGCCAGTCTGGCGGGATGTTATCAGGACACACACACGCCACAATCAGGCGTTCTGCAGAAGGCAGGCTACTGCTGGGAGCTCTTCAGGTTTAATAAGAGAGAAAGTGTGTTGTTTTTAGCAATAAATAACAATAAATACATAAATAACTATTTACAGACTTGAAGCCATTCCCTCTCACGCACACCATTAAACACAGTGTCTTTGCATGGACCACCATCAGAGCTTCTCACGCATGTGTCCTGTGATTTATCTGAAAGTGTGGGTGCTGCATGAGACCTGAAAGTCTTAGTCATTTGAATAGAAAAGAAGCATTAAAAAACCTAACAAATGTTATTACTGTTGGAATAAGCGTACTTCTGTCACCTCTGCTCTTCCTCCATTTCTTTGGAAAATTATTATTAATTATAAAAATTATACATTGAATTCTAAGAGAATAGGCACCACAAAAGCGTGCTGTTGGATAATTCATGAGTTCCAGGATTGAAGGTCTTTCTAAATGCTTTGTGTACACTGTCTCACTTCATACCACCTGTTTAATCTTTAAACTAGCTTGGACTACAGTGACCTGCGGTTTCCAGGAATAATGACGAATATGTCATCATTCCTGGAATAATGACATATAAGCAGCTTATTTGCATAGCTGCTAATTGTCGTGTTCTTCTATACAAATTTCGTTGTACTTCTGCACAATGACAATAAAGTCTCTTTATCTATCTTTATCTTATCTTATGTCTGTAAATATGATTGAATGTGATGTATTACTTATGCATGCACGTCTACACACATACACTCACATAGACACAAAACTCAAGGCATTGACTTTTAAAAGATCTTAGAATTCATGTGAAAGAATTCATGGGAACTAGCCGACAGTCCGATTTTCTCAGAAACAATGTACTTTTACAGCATTATTTTAATCTCATGCACTGACACAAAGTTATGTCATGAACCACATATAGTTAATTTTTGGGCAATCTGTCTTGACAAAAAGGAAACGAGGGTGAAATGTGCATCATTTTTTAGACTGAGTTATTGTTCATCCATCATGGTATATCTCGCTGTGTCTCTCCACCTCTTTGATACTATTGTTATACATGACATGTCCTGGGAAAGCCCACAGATAAAGATTGTTCCTTGTAGGTGGCATATTGTCGAGGAAAAGCTGAGCATTTTTCCAGTAAATTTTTAGGTGTATTAAGATTTCACATATATCTATAGGCCATTTTTAGATAAGAAATACACCAACATTCTTATGTCAGGACTTCTGAGGAGATTGGTGTTGGATATTTGCAATATTCCTGCTGCCAGTTGCTTTATATTTCCCCTGCTTAAGATTCAGATCAGTATGAGGAGAAGTTTGTTTGGAGTTCCTCTTTACTTAGCAACATTCTTTGGCAAAAAAGAGGTGAAAGCACTTCTGAGTGACTTAACAACACAAGAGGCTGTTGCGTAAGACCAGTTTATTTACCAGTTACTCATGTCCACATAACAGATAAAAGACTTATTACATAAATATGGATAGATGGACGGTCAATATTGTAGACTTACAGTCAAAATAATATTTTTTATTTATTAGTTGTGCCTATGCACAAACGAAAACATAGAAGGCAATGATTTTTGTTGGAAGTTTTGTATTATTTTATCTTTTTATCATTGGAATATGTTGTTTATTCCTTTTTTGCCTGCAGATTCTTGGGCAGTGAGAACTGATTTAGGCTCTTTCTAAGTTTGTGCATTGATGTAATCTGTTTGCAAATAAGAATTCCTGCTGCACAATGCAGCCACTGGAGTATTTGCCCTCACAGTGGGTGGTGCACATGTCCCTCTGTCGCATACCCAGTTGTTGCGATGGCTATTATGATCCAAACAATGGAAATCAAACATTGTGCTTTACTGGAAGCCACTTTAGATGCTATGTGTGATTAGCCTTATATATACATAGTCTCGTTTAGCGTTGGAGAAAACAGGCACAAAACACGGAACAGCTTTTGTGTTGCAGTCCACGGAAAAGACGTTGCCTCTTCAGCCTTCACAATGGACTCTAAGCAAGAGTTTTATTAGTGAAACAAACACTGCTATTGTTTATTTTTCCCCACGGAGTGCTCAAAGCTCATCTAACACTCTGAAGAATTTTATAGTTATGTGAAAAAACAACACATCATGAGCTTCTATATAATCCGAAATATGATGTAGGTGGGATAAGGGTGGCAAAGATTTGAGGAAATTGTTTTGTTTTGGTTAACACAGGATTTCCATGAAGGATTAGAGCTTCTAGGTGCACTGGGGTGCAGTTTACTGGATGCTAGGAAACTTACTGATGTGTACTGAGAGCACTGAATGCATGTGTATTCCAAGGAACATTTTTGTGTTTATTAGTACTTTATGTCCTGTCACTCTCTGAGGAGACTGAGTAGCCAAATGCTGCAAAGACACTGCTGAAAACACAGGCAGATGTTAGTGGATCATTACAATAAACGCAAACAGCAAAAGCAAACTTGACACAAATTTTCATAAACATATTTAGCATATTTCCGAACATACCAGAAAGTAATTTATATTGTTTTAAATAGCAAACATGCCCTGCACACTATGCAACAGGACACATTGAAAATTTGATAGATATCTGGTATTTTCTACTTAGGTAGACTTTGCTTAACACCAGGATGATGTGAGCATTGATAGTGAGTGAAAACAGCCCCAGAGAAAACACTTGCCTTCTGTTTGGCTACAGTAGCGGAGCTTTCCTTGGCACCCTCCGCCTCCAGTGTCAAGGAGGGAGACATGCAAATTTATCTTCTTGGAAAGAAAAAAAACACAGCCTCAGACCCTGCATTTTCAGAGGCAGCCACAACTTCTCAAAGTCAAAACAACAAAGGCAAAGGGACAGGAAAGTTCAGTTGGAGATTGAACTTGAAGACAAAATAAATGCATTCATCTACTTATTTTTACATGGGACTGATGTTTTACAACTGCTGACTGTGGCTACAGAAAAAAAGGACAATTGTGCCAACTTCAGACAGCATTTTGTGCTCATTACTGAGCCATGGGAAATACAATGAAGACATAACACAGGTAATTATTGGGAAGTCTGATTTTGACCTATTTACCACATAGTACAGGTTATTATAGATATTGTAGACATTTTTATTATACATATAGCTTTTGGTAAACAAAATTGAGATGTTATTTTATTAAATATGTCTGCAATAATTTTAAAAATCTTATAGAAAAACATCCTTACTGTTGGGTTATTATAGATATTGTAGACATTTTTATTATACATATAGCTATTAGTAAAGAAATTGTGATGTTATTTTATTAAACATCTCTGCACTAAATCTAGAAATTGTATAGAAAAACATCTTTACGGTTGTACAGGTTATTATAGATATTATATTGTTTTCCCCATTTGTCCTCCACTATCGTGAAGTGAAAGTGGTTTTGACAGCTCACGTCTATCTTAAATTAGTCAATTTGCACACACTTCATTAGACCGGAAATACCTCAAATCATCTTTATTTCTTATGTGAATTTAAACTTGAATGAAAACATTATCTGGGCGCAAATAAAGCTCAATTTCTCACATCAATACTACTGTCAATGTTTTTTATTTTCGCGCTGTTAATTCGCATTATTCAAACCGCTGCATTATCTTTGTTGTTGTAGATTTTATGTTGACAATTGACCGGATTTGTCTCAGTTAAATGTTGTGTTCTTGACGCTCCTATCTCCGTTCACTCGACCTCCGCTGATGTCGTCCGTTTGGTCGTGGCAAATAATCTGTCCTAGCCTACATCGTCAAAACCTCAAGGGACAATAACTTGAACTAATCCACCACGTCCATGGCAGTTATCATTTTCTCTTTTTGTAACCCCACCACTCTTTAAAAATTCCGCCTAAAAAGAAAAAGCGTTCTGTCCCCTCTTTTGGGTTTTCTGCAGACGTAAGTAACGTTAGCTAACCGCGCTGTTAGCTTCCTGTTAACGTTAGCATGTCGTTAGCTCAATTATCTTGTCAGCGCAGCGTTATTTTGCGTACGAGATATTAATACCAGCTATAATATATTGTACATAATGTAACTGTTTCAGCGTTACCACAGAAAAATAAACAACTGTTCTGTAAAACAGTACTCACATTGTATGTTGCTACGTAGCTAATGCTAAGATCTTATGCTAACGACACCAATGAATACAAAGCGACCTGTTACAATGACAAGCTAGTTAACTTTGACGTAATTAATGCTAAGGTATATTGATTGTGATTTTGATTTTGTACCAGTCAGATTAGTTTATGGTTAATCATGCCAAACAAGAGTGTTAAAATACTGCCGGATGTTGTATGTACAGTAATGTATGTTAATTCATTAAAGACTGCTAACCTAGTATTTGTTCTGCAACATTTCAGCTGGTTGTTGCAAAGTAGCACAGGCTATCATCTCGAACAGTAGAAAAAGCCTTTACAGTAATAATGTTGTCACGTAATAATAGTAAGCCAAAAAAAAAATTTTTTTTCCCTGTCAATGTGCTGTTCACATGCCTTTCTTCTATTTCCTTGACTAAACATTTGACCTGCTGAGATGCTTAGTGATCTTTTTTCGACCACTTTACAGGTTTGACTTTACAACACTGTAATGTAAATAAAGTTGCACTGAAGCTTGTGTCAGTAGGGGAAACAATTACGCTCCTTGTCAGAGTTGTTTCTTGTCAATAATTAATTGTTTTGTGCCCTGGCCTCTTCTACTCCTTTGCAGGTGTACATAAACTACCCAGAAGATCTAGGGGCAGCTCTATACCGAGAGCCATTTGACTTCAACGCCGAGCCACCTTGGGATCCTAGCTGATAGTGGAGGAGTTCATCCCAGGACTCATCCATGTAAGTAAATTAGCTGGGGATTGAAGAATGCATGCACCCTGTTTGATTGTATGGCTGGGAGGATTGTCAGACTAAAAAACACTGGCCTTGTGTTTTTTTTTGTTTGTTTTCTCTCTTTTTTTGCTTATTTGTATAGTAAGTGTGTCTGTGTGCATGATGAGAATCGTCGTTTATAAATGCACTGCATTAAATTGTATCACTAAAACTTTTGACAGAAAAATAAATAAGTAAATGAATGAGCAGCATGTTGCAGTCTTGTTATTTTAGATCCACTGTTTCAGATCTATTTTCAGCCCTTGTATTAAAATAACAGAACACTGTATTCAGGTCTGCTTTTAGCTGCAGTAGTCTTTCTCTTGCAGTAAAAGAGAGAATTATTACTCTCTTTTACTGCACAATTCAAAATATACATTTTCTGTGGGTTTGTTTCTGCAGTCTATTGTAATTAGTGTGTATAATTCAGAAACTGTATGTTCCATTAATGCCATCACTTTTTGTCTTGAAGAAGATAGAACAAGTGACACGGTTAAGTATTTTCTAAGTTATATAAGAACTTGGTTGATTTTTAAAGAGTTGGTGGGGTTGAGCCATCTCGTAGTGTAATTTTAACCAGGTGTTCAGCAATGGGCTTACCATAATTGGAGAAGAATCTTTCAAAATGAGGGAACCTACAAATTCACCCTTTTTTCTGGCAGTTCACTTGTTTTTTTCTGCCTTGTCAAGATAACATACTACACAGCAGTCTTTTTAAGCACAATGTAACCTCCTAAACCACAATCATTGCACATCTGTTCCAGTCCAGACTACGGTGTCTCACTGACGTATTGTGTGAAATTATTGAAAGTAAAGTTGTGACACCAACGCCGCCAGTATTGTACATTGGTTAATTCCATCAAAAAGAAAATTTACGGGTCACCAGCTCAGGGATTTATGGTGATTGTTGGGAGTAATTGATGGTAAAGTAAATGAACCCTGTGCCCCAGACTCTGTGTTTTCACAGCGGCTTTTATAAAGAATAGGCCTCTTCCACAAAGCTACCCTGTAACGTGGAACCTGTTCTCTACACCGATTGGACAGTCACTGAAAATGAGTTGTTTGATTGTGAATTTCATCAGAGAGGTTTTGACTCCATCTGTGGAATACACTGGGAAAGCTGGACAACATCACTGAATATGCATTATACAAATATGATGGAACTGTTTTGCTACTTGAGCTTTGTGTGTTATGTTGACTTTTTCCTTTTTCTTAAACAGTTTGTTGCATAAGTCTAGGACCCCAGGGGCTCGAGAGGGAACGAGCAAGACCACTTTGGACTAGCCACATTCTTTATGCCTGTCGGATTAGAAGAAAACGGTTGAGAGGATGAAAGGAATCGCTGATGAACCACAGTATTCTGTTGGCCTTCTGGAGGGAGGCACAGCCCTCTGTGACGTGATTGACAATCACATTTATGAACAAACACTGGTATGAGCTTTCACTCTAATAATGTGTACTTACTTACAAACCTGTAGTTCTTTCTGTCTTACAATTTTCTGAAAACCAGCCCTTGTATTGCAATGCATTGTTTATTACTTGTGGTAAGGTAACGTACAGACACACTTGTGAAAGCTTGCAATGTGAACTAATGTACAAACAGTATTGGTGTTGGCTTTGGATATGATCTAAGTGTGTGGTCTATGTTTCCTTCTTCCTCAGTCTGAGAAGAATGCGTTCTTTGTAGCAGATCTGGGAGTCATAATGAGACAGCATGTTCGCTGGCGAACCCACATGGCACAAATTCGACCGTACTATGCTGTGAGATGCAACAGCAGTCCAGTTGTGATTGAAGTTCTTGGTGCCCTTGGCACTGGATTCATATGCACAAATAAGGTACTCTTTCATTTTAGAGCACTGTTGTCTGTAAGGGTTTCTCCATAGAAAATAAAAGTTTCTATTAGAACAAGCAGTAGCACATTGATATGGTCTTGGTCCAGAAGCTTTACAATAGTTAAAGCACAACCATGTGATCAGCATACCTCATTGGCCAGTTTTTAAATATTGTTTGATATATAACATGTGCATGCTGGATGGACAAATATGGTATCTGTTCACTTGTCCATGTGTAGTATATTAATAAAATACAGTTCTGTCTTTGTTTCATTGTATTTCAGTCTGAACTTGAGCTGCTGCAGAACCATGGTATTCCCTCTGAAGACATCATCTACAGTGGTGTTTGCAAACAAGTCTCCCAGATTAAATACGCTGCTAAGAATGGCATTGACCTCCTGGTGTGTGATAATGAAGCAGAACTACGCAAGATTTCTCGCTGCCACCCCAATGCCAAGTAGGTCCCTGATAAGTACCAGTCTTAGTGCCAGTGATCATGTGACTTGAAAGCTGCCGTTTCAAAAATTGTTGAGTAATTGGCCTTGTTATTAGTCATTACTCACTATTCAGTCATTGCAGCATGTTACTTGTTTCATGTCAGTGACAAAAAGATTCATATCAAATCAAGCTGTAAAAAATGGTCAGTCTTAGCTGAAAATATGTTGTGTTTTAGAGCAATAGTTTAGTAATCAATCTGTTTTGGATTATTTTCATTCTCAGCAAAACAGCAACCAAGGTTCTTTATTTCTTGCGTCTTTATTCAGGCTGCTGCTACAGGTGTCCACAGAAGCATCTAACCCGGATGATGAGATGAGCATGACATTTGGCTGTTCCCTCAAGGATTGTAGGCATCTGCTGGAGAGTGCAAAGGAGCTGGGTGTGCAAGTGGTGGGGGTCAGGTAAGACCTGCAGAAAAACACTAGTTAGAAAGCACTGTGAAGAAATCCATGTACATTTTGTGTACTTGAACTAATTCAAAATTCAAGTGCCTCTTTTCCCCCACAGGTCACACATTTCCAGCTCCTGTGAGGATGACCAGGTGTATGTTCATGCCATCTCTGATGCCCGTTGTGTCTTTGATATGGGAGTAAGTAATGTTAAACATTGTAAGGTCATAGCTTTCTAGTTTGTTTGTTTGTTTTTTTTGGGGGGGGGGGGGTCCAGGAACAGTCAGTGCTTTGGTAATATTTGTGCCTTGGTTACATATTTACATATTGGGTCTGCTGCAGGAGGAAATTGGCTTCAACATGAAAATCTTGGACATTGGAGGAGGGTTCAGTGGCTCTGAGACCCAGCTAGAACTGGTCAGTATCTTTCTATCTGCTCTTAGCATGATTCTGATTGAGGACAGGCAGTATTATGTAATCTGTAACAGTACTAGTAAGCAAAACACTGTATCCAATATTGAGAGTGTACTGTCATATATATTTTATTTACACACTGTAGTCACTGTATATGTACTGATTTAAATCACTTTTCAGAGGACTGTGATAAAAATTAAGCAATGTTTAAATGCAAATTTTAAAGGACACTGTCATCTGTTTTGCAGATTAATAGTGCCGTCATGTCAATGGTGGACCTATACTTCCCTCCATCCACTGGAGTTTCCATCATTGCTGAACCTGGCAGCTTCTTCGTGTCTTCAGCTTTCACCCTGGCAGTCAACATTATCTCAAAGGAGGTGGTGGCACGCGATTGCCAGGACCAGGAACACAGTAAGTGGTGTGATATTCACTTAGGGGAAGTGTTCATAAAGGCATGTTTACATAGAAAAAAACTTAAAATAAATAAAAACTGTGACTATATTGACTATTTGCCTTCTAGAAGTTACTATCAACAGTTTTATATAGCATACTTTAGGACATAAGAAGCATTCTTATTTCAGGAATTTGCAAACCAACTGTGGCAATATGACGAAGAGAGCGAACAGATATTCTGAAGACATATCCACAAATGTGTGAACACCAGCTGTAAAATGTAACTAAGTAAAACCTGCCTGCTGCTTCTATAAACAGGTGATCTATCTCCCAACGAGGAGCCAGAGTTCCAGTACTACATGAATGAGGGAGTGTATGGTTCATTTGCCAGCAAACTCTCTGACACAATGATCACTGCTCCATCTGTTCACAAGGTGAGTTTCTTTGGGTCAAACTGTAAACATAACATAACCTGTCTTTTTCTATGCTTCTCAATATGTATAAACACATTTTCTTTCATTAAATGTGTATTTGTTAGTCTTAGCAAAAGCCTCCATCAGCAAGGGGATACATTTAAACACTGAATGATAATTCACCTTTAATGTTTTTTTTTCAGAACACATCCTTGGATGCTCCAGTGTTCAGCAGCAGCCTGTGGGGTCCTTCTGGAGATGACTTGGACCAGGTAGTGGAGCACTGTCTGCTACCTGAGCTCAACATTGGAGACTGGCTCATGTTCACCCATGCTGGGGCCTACAGTTTGGGTCAACCACTGTGCACCGCCACTGACTCACCACCACCCCCTGTGTACTACGTCATCTCCTCTCGAGACTGGTAAGAATCTAAGTCTTGGCTTGTGGTTTTTAATGCAGTTTTTGTCCTTGACTGTTTTTTTATTGTTGTTTTCTTCCACCAGGTTTGAGATGCAGGACACTGGTGTCACCCATGAGGCTACAATGAAGAACTTCTCACTGGTCCCTTACTTTCTCAATTCCTGCCAAACAGAGGCTGCGCTGTCTGTCCCAGCTTAGCAATCAGCTGAGCAGGAATGCTTTTAACTTCCCTGACTGGTTTCAGCTGCTAGCTTCCTTTGGACCACATTCCACTGGGATGAACGCATCCAACTTTGCAGATAGTTCTTGAAATTGCTGGGACCAGACTAAATTCATCTCACAAAATCCCAAATGTACAGTGCTTATGTGATTAGACCTGCAAAACCCAAGTAGATGTTAACCAGTATGCAACAAAATGGATGACTCCAGAAAAGACATCCCATGAAATTAGTTTACAATCCCACACTAGACATATAATAATTTTAAATGACTATATTTGACAGATTGTGTTATCTATATCTCCATTGCTGTTGCCAGTCTTGTAAAGTAAGATATGTATCCCTGAGTGAAGCCGTGTATTTAAAGAGAAACACAGTTCTGAAATCTTGAAGGGAGCTTTGCTACAAGTTGCGTATTTATGATTTTAATTGGTTGTATAGTTTTTGTGTGACAAGAGCTTGACTCTGTTATTACTTTTAAAATCCGTTGTCCTTCTAAGTGTTTTAAAATGGGAGCGGCAGCATAACATGGCTGCACATACGAAGGTGCATTTACTCTTCTCTTGAAGCAGTAAATGAAGCCAGTGTGCTCAAGTGTGGTGTCAGCATAACACTCACTTTTGGAAAAATGATTAGCGCAGTATACCACTGGTGTGATTTGAGAGCTAAATGTTTGGAGTTCACCAGTAAACTGGTGTTTTCGTGCTTTTCTAAAGTGTTCAGTAGCTTGCCCCTAAGATCAGCAAAGGACCAGCAGGTAGCTACGATGCCATGAGACAGCAAAGCAGGTGTATAAGACAGCATGTGCTGCAGATGGAACATGGGAAGTGTTAATGGATAATGAATCAGCTGATATGGAATGGGACCTTTTCTTAATTAAAAAAGGAGCAAAGCATCATTTATAATGCTAGAACTGTTACCTTTTTTCTATTTCTACTGATATTTATATTGTATTTAAGAATATTTTTTCAGCATCTCCTGACTGTTGAAAGAATATTACAGTATTTCCTGACTGCAAGTATACTTGCATAGTGTGTATCATATCTGTGAAGTTGTCTCCCTCTCTGTGTCTAAAGCATGATAAATTATCAGGCGTTTGCCTGTCATTAATTTGTAGCTGTGCTTGTCTAAATGAACAGTAATAAACACCTCATTGATGGGACTGTGAATCACCGTATCTGTCCTTTATGATCAGAAAAAGATTATAAATGCTGGACAGTGAAGCCCTGCTGCTGTTGTACACTTAAATAACATTGATACCCCTCTCAGATAGTTTCATAACCAGACGACCTAATCCAATTCTCATCTTAATGTAAGCACGGGCTAAAGGGGATTTGGTTTAAGGAGTTAAGGATCTCACTGGGTCAAAACCATGTGGGAGCTATGGAACAATGATGTGTTTTAAATCTTTGTAATTGCTTGACATGAACATGAACTGGACAAACATCAGAATGATAAATAATAGAAAAGTTTAATAAAGAATTCTATGTTCCCTGCAAGGAAACAGCATTGTGCAAAAATGTCTTAAATTCATTCTTATATGGCACAGAAGAACAACATTCAACATTCTTTGGTCAAATCACTGAAATGTAAACGCATTTGAGATTATATATAAAAACATTAAAGTTTCAGAATACTATCTACATAGTCACTGTAATGTCTTAGTATAAGTTTATACAGTAGTCAGAAGTTGACTCAGGGCACTCACATTCAATCTCACACTTGATTTCACAGTTTTTCTCTCCTGAGATGCTTCACAGAGACTTTGCTGAAGTGACACTGAGTATTGTGGAAGCAGTCCAGCAGGGCATCTTCCTCACTGCCAGGTGTCGTCGGGCGTGCTTGGCCAGGTGGTCACTGCGCATGAAGCGGCTCAGGCACATGGGGCAGGCAAACCTTTTCTCTCCTGTGTGGGTTCGCCGGTGACGAGACAGCTCATCTGATCGCGCAAACTGCCTCTCACATCCCTCCCACTTGCACTTGAAGGGTTTCTCACCTGTTTCGACAAAGACAGTAGAATGGACATTGAGAAATGTTCTAAACATTGTCCAATAATAACTGTTTGTTGCCAGTGTTAAAATAAATCACATTTGTGCCACCTTCTTTGTTTCTTTGTGAAACATCCTAAAAGTGCTCCATAACTGACATGCATGCACACTTTTCAAGTCTTTTTTCAATTCCTTTATCTCTTACCTGTATGTGTCCTCATGTGGGCCTTGAGATGGGAGCTCTTGAAGTAGGTTTTGTTGCAGTCTTCATGTGGACAGACATGATTGCGTACACGGGACACTTCCAGCTGCTGAGGGGTTTGTCTTTGCACTGATGGGCCTCGACTTGGTGCAGGTGCGATGGCTGCTAACTTAGTCCCAGCAGGGGTCACGAGTGCCGGCTGAACATATAGAGTAGGAACAGATGGCTGAGGGACCAGCAGCATTACAGGACCTTTTGCCACCTGACCCCCTACAAAGAAGACCTGCGCAGGAGAAGCGGTTTGGGGTTGTGGTGGTGCATATTCTTGCTTGAGCTGCTGCTGTAGTGACACGGTGGTGACTGCTGACGGGGCCGGCAGTAGGTGCTGTTGCTGACTCTTGGAGGTTGTGACAGGCGTTTGCACAACAGCCGGGGAAGGAGAAGAGACAGGAACAACCTGGCAGTAGACAGGCACAGGAGAGACCTGAGCATCCCCAGCAGGGACAGACTGAGGTGTGGAATTATCCTCCAAGCCTGAAAGACTAATCTGGGTCTGGCTGGATTCAACCACACTTGGCAAAGTCTCAGTGAAAGCCTTCTGTGTTGCAACATTCTCATCAGAGTCTCTACTAGTCAGCACATCTTCAGAGTTTATATCTGTTTTAGAGGCTTCTTCTTGAATCCAAGTGGGTTTGTCTTCCCTTGAGATGCGATGAATATTACAGGAGCGGTGCCGGCCTTGTGCAGTGTGTCGGATCACGCTGGTGCACTGGAACTTCTGCTGAGAAACAGCAGTGTGTTTGTGCCGAGGAGTCTCTTCTGCAAGTTGGTGTAGTTTCAATGCTGAGGGTGGATATGCTGCCTCGTAGTGGGGCGGGCTGTACGGTGGTGTCATGCACTGAAAGGAAAGGCAAATTATCAATCATCTGTACATCAAAGTGTATAATTAATTCTATGCTAACATATTAACAATTAGCATAACATAACCACTGACTAAAATAAAGGACTATGGATGAATAAACTATTAAGATGAAAAATTCAGATGATGTTGTCAATACAAGTAGATTCAAGATTGCAAGTTAATGACAAAATCTAAGTAATAAAGCATGATAACTCCACAAAAATACTGTGCAAAAATTCCATTATCCAGGCCAGATTATACAAAAACCTTGATTTGTCTTTGAGATAAAGAACATAAAAACTGCAGGTCTACACATGGATCGCTTACCAAAGGAGAGTCGTGCAGCAGTGCAGAACTAGCGGGGACCAAGTCGTCCTCTGAGCAGTCTGAGGAAGGAGTTAAGGGTCTGAAGTGTGTCAGCCTGAAGTTCCTTGTCTTCCAGTGCTTAGTCATGGACATCAGAGCCTCCACAGCCTCCATGACACCTGCACCCATAGGAGCAGGCTGGAATTCACCCTGGATGTCTAAGATGTCTGCGTGGTGCTCCTCAACTTCCATGTTGCACCTCTGATGAAAGAGCAAAAATGAGCGTAAAACAACATTTACCATCTTTTTATTCAATTTGTATTAACACAACACGTCACACAGTGTGGTTTTGTAATTATCTGTTTCTCTTAACCACTAGTTTACATTTAAAGATTTACAAACGATCAACTGCACACTCTGGATGTTGTGTAAGTTCAGTAAAGTCTGTTGACTTAACAATTCATCACTATTTACCACAGAATTTGTGACACAGCATGTGAAACCAGCATGATCAGCTGCTGCTCTACTGCTCTCTGGGGCCCTTTCACCTACTTCCCTGGGGGACAAACGTTCCAAGTGTGCTAGTTACAAAACAGACACACAACACCTAACAACCCCTCCCTGAGTTGACCACACAAACTACAGCCACCATCACAGTCTTAAATAATCATCACCACTGAAGGTGGAGGTGAACTAATCAGTGTGTGAGATAAGGACAACAATGCTTCTAAAAGGGCTGATAACCAGCATTATAAACCAAAAACAACCACACTGTCAGAAATACTGTGTTTTTCCACATTTCTAAATGGTACCTGAGATGGAATATATGAAATGAAAGTATATTTACTTACATGGGAGTCTGCGTGAAGAGCCCTGGAAACAGGTTCCACTTGCGTGAGCATTTGAACCCAGAATTGTGCGTTTCCCAGTTTTCTTCTCGGCTTCGTTCCCATTCATCGTTTCAAATGCGGTGGGGGAAACGAGGGGCGTGGCTTAACGCACCCTCCAATGGGACGCAAAGGTGTGTTTAGACGCCGGCCAATGGGAGGGAGGCTCGCTGCGTGATCGGGAGCTGACGGCACCGTGGAGGCTGCGTGGTACACAACGGCATGGGCGTGTGAAAAACATTCCTGACGACACCCCCAAAACCCCCTAATTCACAAACACGTAGAGAACGTCGTCTGAGATGAGTCACGTAGTTAGTCAAGGCAGAAACACACCCTAATCATATTATGGAGTGATGTCACTGAAAAACAGATGCTCATTTGTTGTTAGCAAGCTACACATGATGTAAGACAACACTTAGCATTATAACACATTTGAACTGAAAAGTTTGGCTAGGAACCTACTCCAGTTAGCCCACTGTTCAATCACTAGATAAATATGCAGACCAGGGGAGGGAAAACCTTCCTCTTAACTGTAATGAGCAAGTGACCAAACAGAATTTAATATCCTTTCGTTATTTCCATAATATGTCTCCAGAAGCACGATGAAGTTTGGTCTGTATATTATATTATGCCCACTGCAAGCGTGGAAGATGATGATTGATGTCCTCAAAGTTTTTAATGTGTAATGAGAAGCATCTGCTTTGGTATGAAGCCATACAGTGCCAATAAAAAGTATTCAACCTGGCCTTTATTGCTCTTCAACATTTAAAAATCATGGTCATTGTAATTTGTCTTTCTGAGAAGAATTTACCAGCAAAGACTCATTCTTGTCAAAGTGAAAGCAGATTTCTGCAAAGTGATCTCAATTAATTAAAAGTTTAAAGTGACTCATGCAGATCAAACCAATATTTAGTAGATGCACCTCTGGCTGTGCTTACAGCGATGACCCTGGGTGGATAGATCCCAACTGATCTCCTGACCTCTAACACTGATTGGCTGCACTGGTAATGAAATAGGTGAGTCAGTTTAAGGGGGTTGAATACTCATGCAATCACTTATTTTACATGTAGTACTTTTAATTATTTGACTTTGTAGAAATATGATTTCATATTTTCATGAAACTCCTCTGAGAAAATACATCTACTTTTATAAGTTTTTTTGTTGATTTAAAAAAAAAGTAGGACTATTTTAGGCCACCACTGACAATGACCTTAATAATTAACATAAAGTAGAATCATCACCTTTTTCTCAGTGTCAACAACGACTGAAAATGTTAAAGCAGGTTAAAATGTATGTCAGTAATCAGGGGTGAGGAGGAGAAAGGAGGTGGGGAGGATGAGAATGAGCATTGAGCATTAACAGTAAGCTCTTCCTGGGCCTGTGCAATTTACAATACATGTGCTATTGTCTTCCTGGTATGCAATAAGTTTTTTAGTAAGTTTTTATTAATGTATTATTTTTGATATGTGTAAAAATAATACATATCACTGTATTATACTGTTGGTGCTGTACCACTGATGGAACCACAATTTCCTGAGGGAACCCTCCCAAGGGATTAATAAAGTTTCTATCTATCTATCTATCTATCTATCTATCTATCTATCTATCTATCTATCTATATATATATATATATATATATATATATATATATATATATATATATATATCTATATATCTATATATATATATATATATATATATGTACATATCTAATAGCTTTGCAGTAAGTTATCTTTATTTGACAGCTTCTCAGATTTTGCAAGATTCAAATCAAAGCGGGCTAATGCAAAATAAAAAATACTAATACAGAAATGTTACTACATAACAAAAAATGTAACATAAGCATTCAATGCAATAGCAAACTGAATGTGAATAAGTATAGTCTATATGATTTAAAAGATTAGATACATTGAGCCTCAACAGCAGGATGGCTCAGACATTTGCCTTTGTTATCATTTTAAAAGGCAATAAACTCATTAAAAGTTAATGGACTCAGCTTGTAAATGATTCCAATACGTCATTTACTTCATGTGAGTGGGATTGTTTTTATCTAGTGAGAATTTCTTCCCATAACCCCATTAAATTATTTACTCATACAAGTTACAAAGTTCTTAATACTACTAAAGTTGTCTCTCCTGTTATTTAAATGTTTTAATTTGACCGCTCTTTCATTTCGCAGGCCCCTTGTCTTTTGTGGGAGAAAGAGGTCAGCCACAGGAGATGGCCTCAGGCAGCCCTGTGGATTAGGTAAGTGTCAGCTGTCTAGACCTTCCTGCACAGCACAGAGAGCCAGAACAAAAGGCCGGCTGTAGACACACAATGGAGAAATACACACAGACACACAACGTGTTTGACTGTGTCTGCCACTGTGGGATGTTCCTCAAAAGCATATTTGCTAGAAAAAAAAGTCTGACTGCAAGTGGCATGAAGAAATAATTCTGTATTCAGGTTTGATTTCATATCCTGTTGCAGCTTTTTGCGACCTAATCTGACAATGACGTTCACAACTGTTCTGCTTTACTGAAGAAGTAGCTCCTATCACAATACACAAGCAGTTTGTCCACTATTCAATATGTACCTAGTTTATCTATTATCTATATTTTAAAAGAACACTGTTTTGTAACAGGACAAGGAATATTCCACAGTGGAAAACTGGAGCTGTGGTCAGTACAATATTTCTGTTCCCTGAAGGGTTCTTTTTGCTTTTTGCATAAAGCTCTAATTTGTTCATAAGTCATTAGTTCATACCTCTATATGTAGCATGTTTGATTGCAGAGCTGTGTTTTGTTTTCTTCTTCATACATTGAGCTACAGCAGCAATTAAAGAGGAACTGGTTTTACACATAAAAGTTAGGCTATGTCAGTTGTGTAAACTGGTGGTGTGAAATTTAAAAGACGATTATTTAACAGGCAGGAGGAGCAAGTGAAAGATGAGCTGCATGATTGGAACATTTGGATCCGTCTCTCCTGAGTCTTATAAATATACAGGAGTGCAGTGCTCCTTTGGCTGGTGTGATTGGAATCAGTGCTTCCACTTCCTGAAGTAAAATGTAAGATTTAAAAATGCCTTTCTTTGGTGCCACCTGGTGTTATTATCAATGGCTTTGGTTCACCTGAAGGCAAGACTTCACCCAACACTCAGTCATTAAAGCTGCATTGACTGATTGTCTATTAGCACTTTGAAGCAGCAGAACAGGCCGAAAACAGACCACTGACATTTTGTCACTTCATAAAGGTGTTATGTCAAATGCATTTGTAAAAATCTGCCCAGTTACATTTCTGGCAGATGCTGAGCAACATTAGCGTTCATTTTAAGTCATGTTTTTGGAGACCTGAAAACCTAAACCAAAGTAATGGTACATTTAAAAAAGCTACCTTTTGTTCGCAACTTTAAACCAAAACATTTAACATTTCAAACTACAGAACAACTTCTTCTTTTATATCATGTATAACACACAAAATAAAAATGACTTGTGCAAAAAAAAAGTTCTGTCAGTCAGTCTTTATACCTTTTTCAGTGGGATTCATGCCATGTTTAAGTGCCAAACATTGCAAAATGAGTGGTTATTGCACAAAACTCACTTTTTTCTTGCATCCTGTACCATGTTGCTGGTCTTGGGCCAATTAGGTTGTCCTAGTTTTGGAAGCATGATGCAATGGAGACCCAGATTCTTGGCCAGGTTAACTAACTACAAGAAGCCATAAGAAGTTTATACATCTCCATGGTGTTGTGCAATGGACTAATCAAGTTTGTTAGAATCTAGTGGCAGCATTGCCCCACAAGTTACAGCTCCCTGTACAATGTCGCCCATTTTGAAGCAGGGTTGAATGGCAAGTGAGACCAGACCAACAAGGACTTACTGTTCTCTTTTGCTGTTACAGAAACGGATGTTTGTGTGTGTTCAAAATGTAAATGCCACTTAAAAGAACTCCAGCAGCTCACTACTTCTCTTTATTCCTCATGTGTATGCAGGCCAACAGAAAGTCATTTAATCTGTGCTGCAATCTGTGGCTTTATGCGGGTGTTGCAGAAGGTTTGTGTCCAAGGCCTGGACTGATCTGGTGTTAACGAGTAGGGTTAGCCTGCCATGAGCTGTCTTGCCCCAAACTTGTAAAGATACGTCTCTGCCAGCACTAAGAGGAGTTATTTTAAAAGTCTTACTCTCTGGTCAGCGATCGCGTTACCCTGTCGGAATAATTTACACTTCTGATTGTAGCCTGACTGACAGGAGCTGGTGCTGGTCGACTGATCTATGGATGAAAATGGTCTATTCTGGTCTCTTTGAGGGCGTAGCACACTGTATTCATTTTGTAAAAACTCAAAAACGTAACATACTTAATAGAATCTATTCCTATATGTCTTTGTACATTTAGAAGGTCTAGTTTAATTAAACTACAAGTTTCAGCCTAAAATTTGATAACCTCCTGAAGCTCCAAACCCACTAACCTTATTCTGATGACAGTACATTTTCCTGCCTCCAACTCTTTGTACCCATATTTAACCACATCTGAGGTCATTTGATAACCCAGCGCCCACCTACCTAAAAATAGATTTTCCTGCAGTTTTGTTTGACTTCAGTCTTCAAAAGGGGTAAAGGGTTTTTTTTACAGAGCAATGGCCCTGGCTTCATTAACCTCTGCGCTGATCAAAGTTTCTAAGCTTCTGTCTCGACTTGATTACATGATGTGAAGCATTTGTATAACAAAGTAAGGCCAAAGAATCTAATGAGAATGTTCACTCACTATATCTGCACTATTCCCTATTACTTTAACTTTTTACTATCAACACTGATGTATTTAACTTAATGTTAAAATCTTTAGAAATGACAAACATGGCACTGCCTCTACTTGACATGTGATTTAAATACATATTTCAAGAAATGTTTGTTTTATATGGTTTTAGTGCAAAATGATTAAATTAATCTGATGATAAAAAAAAACTTTGGTAACAAGCAGTTTATGTAACTCGTCTTATTTGATACTACACGTTCAATACTTTACAAAACATTTGTTTGGTTAGAGTCCAGGCAGCATGAGTTACAGGACACAACAGACAAATGAATAGTAGAACAAGAGCACTGGCCATTTTTAATCAGATAGGCCAATTTGTATTTGCTTTGGCTGAGTGGAAACTCATGCTGCAAATGACAGATAAATGAGGAACCCGACCTGGGGCAGTGCAAATGTTCATTCTGTGTCATTCATTTCAGTTCATGATGGCATGTCTTTCAGCAGGAAACCTCTCAGTTTCAGTTCCAGCTGTTGAGGACTTTGCTTCAGCAGTTTATTTGAATGCGAAAAATTCTGAGAAAACTCACTCTGCAGCCTTTTTCATTGGCAAATACTTGACGCAGCAGTGGAAGAGAGGGTCAGCTGTCATTTCTAGGCCTCACATAGACTGACTCTTTTCTCATTGTGAAAGGTGAACCCTGCCACCTGCTGGTGTAAATACACAACTGCTGTTTTTGGATTAGATAACCAAACTATTAACTATATAACCTTTTGATTTTGATTCACATCTAAATAGACAGTCTGAACAATATAATCTTTTTAGTTAGTGGTTATTGAACATTAAAGTGCATTATACTTAATTATCAGTAAATTGGACCTACCACATCATTATTTGATCCTTGCTCTGTGCTGCCTAGTGGCTGCCATTATCTAGGTTAGCTCTCTCTCTCACATCCAGGACGTTCCTTTATCTGTTTTACACAGGGTTAACTCTTTTGTCGCTGTTGATTCTTTTCAATAAACTATTTCATAATGTTAAAATGATGCAGTCATATTACACAGTAACAAAGTTTTTTAAAGGGAGTGAGGTCAACATGAAGTACTCCCAGTGCTCTTCCCTTTATGGTTTAAGGGTAATTCAGTTTAAAATATAATTCTGATTTAACAATAGCAGCATCTTATTAAGGGTTCTCCATGATTTTTTGTCTTTTCCAGAATTATACTGATATTAATATTTAGTGACAGCATGCCAAGTATAACCACATAGTTCCCTCAAAATTTTCCTAACATATTAATAGGCCATGGTTGGTTATTATGTACTCACTTCTATTAGTAAAAAATATTACCACACACACTGATGGATAGGCCTGTTTTTTTTTTGTTTTGTTTTAGATAGATTCATTCATTCATTCATTCATTCATTCATTCATCTATCTATTTATTGTCTTCCGCTTATCTGGTCAGGTTCATTCATTCATTCATTCATTCATTCATTCATTAATTCATTCATTCATTCTTTATTTATTTATTTAAACTTGGAGTGCATTGAAATATGGAGGCCTTATTTACAAAATAGGTGTGTCAGAAAATAAAGAATGTAGCCGCACAAGTGAGAAACTTTATTAACAATAAAATGTTTTTTAAAAACAGTCAGTAAAATAAATGACAGTTTACAAATCAATGAATCAACCAAAACAACAACAGCTTGAAGTAAAATAAAATAAAAAAAAAACCTGAATTGCCCAAAACACAAAAATGGGTCAAGCATTTACATTTTTCTGCATGTCATTCCAGCATGCGATCTGATTGTTTATTTCAGAACTGAAGAAGAGTTATGGTTGGTGTAATCTATTAGTATCTTATTTATTTTATTAGGTCCAAAAATCAACCCAAAACCCTCAAAGCAGTGGAAATATGTAATTCTCTGCGTGACCCTTTTGTAAATAACAAAATGAACAAATGCAATATTCTGTTTGGACTTGAGGAAGCAGAGATTAACACTGGAATTGGAATTAATTTGGTGCAATTTATTTCAAATTTTGACTAGTAAATATTTATTTCCTGTACTGGCTTGCAGCTGCACACAAAAGAGCCTCTTTGGTTTTCTTTAGTCTTGAGCCCATCAGATTGATCAGTTAGGTTTGTATCCTAAAATCCTATTGTCTCAGCGTTTTGTATTCTATTGTGACAGCTTTTATAAAGATAACCTAGCAAAATTTAACCCTTTCTTTGACCTTTATAGCAAAGCACAGTATAATGGACCTGGGAAATGCAGTTGCCTGAAAATGCGAACAAAGAAAGATCCATTAGATGAACCGGGTCAGAACAAAGACTTGGGAGTGTGAAAGTGTAATATTTATGTTTCACTAGTCATGTCTTTCTTCTTGAGGCCAATCCCATCCAATTTAACACATTTCCTGTTTGTGCTCGAGGTCCAACCAGCGGAGCGGTTGCATGTGCACTAATCAACACACAGAGAAGAAGCTTGGTAGAGTTAAGATGGCGGCATGTGGGTGAGGAGGCTGGGATCTAAACTCGAGGTTTTTCGCCATTAAACGATTCCTATGAGTCCACATATATACAGTAATCGAAAGAATAACCATTTTCACATCTTTCACACGTCTCTGTGTGATTTTGGATTGACCCCATGACATCTATACACTTCGTGGTTCACCCGTTGCCCGGGACCGAGGATCAGCTCAATGACAGGTATTTTGTTGCGGCCCGTGGAAAAGAAGAAATTAAATCAATATTTGTGTACGGGTTCTGCTACATAGTATTCGAGGTTGTATTTGTGGGCGATGTTGACATTGTCATGTGTATGCATTGAGGTTTAAATTATTTAAATGACCCCCCAGGGTTGAAACAAGGCCCGGCATTTTGAACAATCCTTGTTAGCTTGCTGCTACCTAAACAGTCAGTCCCGTGCTATATGCTAACCCGTTAACTGGCTATCTAACGAATAGCTAGCGCTAGCAGGCTGTTTCCTTGGTTCTCTGGAAGGATTGGCTCACAGTCAAAGTTGAGATAGACAATGCGGGTTGGGGGATGGGGAAAAGAGAGGGAAATAAAGGTCGTAAAACACAACTTTTGTGAAAATTTCCACGTTTTCGTGTGTAAATTACATTTTCGCTCTATTGACATGTGTCATGGTTTGTTTTGTGGGCGTCTCATTGATTATCATGATCAATGAAGTAGCTAACGTCAGCTAACTGATAGCTAGCTGCTAATGCTAGCAAGCGAGTTAATTCGCTACCACGCTCTTGACAAAGCCAAATATTTGTATTTCATGGTCTTTGTGTCATGAGATCTTTTTCTTAAAGTGTAATATCACTATTCGTTACTACAGTCGTCGGGAATAATTACCTCATTTTCAGTTTTTAGCATTGCGCACTGTGATAAATATCTAAAATATGCAGCGAAGCAGAGTTAGCACCAATGCATTCACATTAATCTTGTTATCGACTTTAATAGGGGGCAAGCCAGAGCTGTGTATGATCAATGCTGGATTTTTCAGTGTTCACATGAGCACACGACATTTTAGTTATTTTCACTGTTATCCAAATATGAAGTGGCTGTAGCATACACGACTAGTTAATTCAGATGCACATATTTTTGTTGGCAGTGACACGGTGCTAGTATGTCCCACATTGACTCCAACCGGTTTTATGTCAAAACTGAGGAAATCATTTATCAGTAGTGTTTGGAAGAAAAGCCCAGGAAAATGTGCACGACTTGTATTTTAGCAGAACATGTGATTTATGATAAACCTATTTATAACATCCATTGAGATTGAACTGATTAATGAGCTGTTCTACTTAAAGACAAAAAGGTTGAAAAGTCAAAGTGTTTTTAGAATGACCTTGAGATTAAGAAATGGATATAGGCTCAGAGTATTTGAATGTTTTTTTTGCAGTTTGGTGTACTGTGGAACTTGGGGGAACCTGCTTTGGTCTGACTGACAGGAAAGCTCAGTTTACTCTGCTGGTTAGGAATCTTATTGAAAACGCCACTCAAACATCTTGGTGGTATGGCCCACTGGTTTCTTAAAGAGGTCATGGCTGTTCCATCCCCAGGCATGCATGCCATTGCATGCTACAGTCACCATGTGCTGCTGGGAGGCCCCCTCCTCTCTCTTCCCCATGAAGGAACTTGCAGTTGTCAAAGCAGATAAGTGCTTCTATCTGAAGTAAAAAGGCTTGGTCCAGCTTGGCTCATTAAAAGAGCTTGCCTGGCATGAACATCCGGTCAGATTTCCTCAGTTTGTTTGACCTAACTGAGGTCTGCTTGGACACATTAATTTAGCACAGTGGAATGGCAAATAGCATTCCCCTGTAGTGAGATGGAGGTTTAATATGTTTTTTCTGTGCTCTACTGAAACAGTTTTTAAATGGCTCACTGAGGCGAGTAGACTTGGTGTCTTGTGCTACAGTAGTGCCTTTTGTTTGATGGTAAGTTAGTGAGTGGCTGACCTGGAAGCTTTGTGAGTCATTTTCTCTTACCTTCCTGCAGTGGTTGGACTGATGCATGTGCTTTTAATGTGCTTCTACACTGTGAGGAGAATTTTACCTTTTCTGTTTTTATCTTGCACACAGTGTTCCAGAGTGACAAATACACTGCTTATAATTTAAGACTATGCATTTACATTTTAACTTGCATTTGTGAATTACTGTGGGGTTTGCCGTGCAGAGTCGATGACACGTTTAATCAGCAAGTGGAGTGATGAATACATGTGCACATTTACCTCAAAATACTGTGTAAGCTGTGTGGCTACATGGTAAATTATTTAAAGGTTTCTTCTCTTAATGAGCAAGATTTGTAAATTTTGTTGAAATACTGTATCCATGGTCCGTTACTGCACTGTGTTTGCTGTGACATTTGCACTGCAGATTTCCAATTAACTGCAATAGCAAAATTAAACCAAACGGAACATTTTAGAAACTGCTAGGGCACACCTTGTTGAAAGTTCAGAGCAGTCCTTAAATGTACAGATATCTGAAACATTAAGCCGTTATTATTACCATTGTTTTGGTGTGGCAGGGTTGACATTTGCTTTGCATTATAGCATTGAAGCGGAAGGAGATTTTTTTTAAAAGGTCTGTCCATTTTATTTCGCTTGTACAGTGTTGGTTTCTGGCAGGTTAAATACTTCCATTTAGGGCAAACGATTGACATTTTCATATCATCATATTGTCATTAACAGAGATGATCAACAGACGATTTAAGGGGGGCTAACTTTGTCTTTACCCATCAGAATAGTCAATCTCACAGTGAGCATGTATAGAATGTCAGATGGCGAAGGGATCACAAACGGTTTGCTTTACATAAAGAAGCGAGTCACTGATTAACAGTGGTCTTCACTTTATTGCTCTTTCCAGGTAAAAAAAAATAGGCATGACACTCTTGGTTGAACCATTAGTTCAAAAATCTGACAGTCCTCTGAAAAGACAAACAGATGGAGAAGCTGAGGACTAATCTAGAGAAAGGCAAGAAGCAGCGAGAAATTAGTGAGTGCAAAATTTTGTTGCCAACACTAGTGCGATGGGCTGAAGATCTTTGTATAACTCCAGAAATGTCATGTTTGTTCTTCTTTGAGTAAGTGCAGCAACCTGTTCCTCAGTGCAGTGACATAATTTTTTAAAATATACTGCAACTACATCTTGTGCCTTTGGCTGGCATCTTCCTTAAAGCAACAGCCACTCAGATGGTGTAGTTTTTGGTACCACTTGATACACCAAACTTATAAAAATATAAAAATCCTCAGAAAATTTAATTTGTTGATAGCCATTATAAAACGGATGACTTACAGCAAAACAATAAAAAATTAATTTGCTACTCTAATTTTCAGAAGTTTCTACCCTGGCATCATCAGATAGATCTGATAATTAATTCTTATGCTCCGACCATGAGGACTGTGACATGGTGTCTGCTGGGTTTAGTCAACAATTAATGACACAGATGTTTACATGTTTAAACATCAGCCCACAACCATATGCCATTACTGATGTTGCAAGCAAAACGTTATCCAGAGTTTGAGATCATTGTCATTTTACCATCAGTATAATGTCTAGTGTCCATTTGATAATGTTGTCATGTGGAACAAATGCTGTTTTTCTAATTTCCCTCATATTTTACTATTGGGTTTAGCAAAATGTAAGTAATATTTACATTTACCAGGATCATTACACTTAATGAGACTAACTGAAGCAATTTGAAATGCACCTAAATTGTCTGTGCTAAGGTGAAATGTTTGACACCAGTTTCTGAAGGTAGAATGAGTTTTGCACAATTAGTGATAAATGTGTTATAGTTAAGCTATCAGCACTCCATTTCTGAGTTGCACACAGTAATCTATATTAATGAAGTCCTAAATTGGTCTTCATGCATTTAATATTGTTTGTATCTTTTGTCAGGCTCCGTGAAGTCTCAGAAAAACTCAACAAATACAGCTATAACAGGTAAGTCTGTGCAAACCTTGTATGCTGCTTTGCTCAGTGTGATCAGTTCTTGTAGAAAGGATCCTGTTTATTGTCTTTTCATATTGTCTCACTTGTCTCTGTGCTGTCATTTTCCAATGCAGTCATCCACACCTCAGTCTGTTGGAGCAGGCGACCCTAAAACAGTGTGTTGTCGGTCCAAACCACGCTGGATTTCTCCTTGAGGTAATACTTTAAGACCTTGCATCACTGGAATTAATCAAACACATGGGGATCTGGTTCACTGTCTGTTGCACACTAGAAACAAATTACAGCAGGATTTTTATTTAGACTGGATCGCTATTATCAGATGACCTCTGACTTTGCTATAAAACACTAGGTAATTCGCTTCAGTTTTGCTTTGTGAATGTAGATGAGATTACATTTTTTTGTATGTGTTGCTTAAATACAAGATGCCACCCCAATTAGGGAATCTGACTTTGAACAGGGTTAGAGACACATTAGTGAACCTAATTCGATTACTTTTCTTTTCTTTTTTTTTTACTTTGAACATCAGCAAACTGGTACATGCAGATGGAAACACGCTTAGGAGGAGTGTGGAGTTAAATGCAGCTTTATTCATTCGATCAGATTATATATAAACCTGCATCACAAGCAGTACTATGTGTTTTAACGACTAATAGAAAATCACATGGTGTGATGAAGTTTATTTATATCTTTCAGTATACAGCACCTCTGAGATAAATGAACTGGTGTACACAGTAGTTTACATGCACACTGAGACTACCCTCCAGATTATGGTCTACAAAGTTGTTTCTAATGTAATAAATCTGTGTCAACATTACGTTACAATTTTTTACCTACTTTAAGTCTGTGACACTAAGAACGATGCATGCATTTCTTTAAGGATGGCCGCGTATGCAGAATCAGCTTTGCTGTCCAGCCTGATCGCCTGGAGCTCAGCAAACCGGATGGCAGTGATGGGTGAGAGACTTCTTTATGATGGGTTGTGTCCCGGAAACTTTTTCAGCTTTTAGCTTTGGCACTGAATTGGAAAAACAGATTGCTTGTGGAGACATCTAGTTCAGGATGCACTGATCATGCTCAGGCGTACTGATCTCGGTTGCTGTGATTTGAATTCCATTCAGCGCTTATGCCCTTTTTGGCAAGTATGACACATTTGGACTTGGTTTCGCTGCTATAATAATACTCTGGCTCTTTGCAACAAAGACTTTCATCTATCAGGAATGAAACATGTATTTGAATATAATACAGGTCTGTTCCAAAAAAGCCCTGTATAAGGCTGCTGTTGGACTGATGTGCTATTGGTCTTGTGCTTGGAGCCATTATGATATGTGTTCAGTATATTTATATAAGTTACAGGGACCTATTTGTTTCTCCAATATGAAAATAAAAGTCTACCTAAGCTTGACACCATACAGAAAGGCAGTCCCAAAACTGTGTAACCGTCTGAAAGCCAGTGTCCTTTATGACTGTGCAAGTGTGTGCTTTCTGCCATGATTCTTTATTTCTGTAAAAATACCTTTTCACTAGCTGCTTTGTTTCGTGTTGGCTATGAGCATGTATTTGGTGAATGTCTCATTGATAGCTGCTGATATCCTGCCAGCAGAACAACATCCAACAGTGATTTCATATACTAGCTGCTAAATATGCATGTGAATTCGACTGTAAAAGACAGAGGAGGTCCCTCCTCCTAACTTTTCTGCTGAACATATGTTTCATTCCCTGCCACAGACTTGCAAACAAGATGAGATGGTTTCAAATTGTAATAGCTGTTCAGTCAGCACCATTGTGGGTTTGCTAGGAAGCTCACAGAAAAAGAGTGTGATAGGTTGTCTTTGGCAAGTTTGTCAGCTTACTGAACAAAGCCTAATATCCTCTGATCTTGAATTGCCAAAAAAAGTTACATGGAGTGTGTCAGCTTGTTGATTGTTGGTTTGAATTTGCTCTTCCTGTGTATTGTATCAGAACAATTTGAATCTTTTTTGTGTATTTCATTACTCTCTGTTACAGAATGGTACTAACTGTGATTGTGTTATTTTGTTGGACGGTATGTAAATTCACTGTCACTGTAGTCTCTGTTACATGAAACATTGGCATAATTGTCAGAATTAGCTCCATTGTCATAGCAAAGCACAATTTATGCAAATTACTGGCTTAGAACACACCAGTTAAGAATATTGCAGCAAACTGCTTTTGGTTAAACTCAGAACATGCCCCATTATCCAAAATCTTGAAATAGGAGAAAGCAGTCGCAGCCCCAAAAACCCAAGAACTTTTAAAAAAGGAAAGTCTTGAAGGAGGAACGAGTTGCAGCCAATTCTGATTCCCAAGGGTGTTGCCATGCTAGTCTCCAAAATACCCCCTCCTGTTTAACAATGTAATTTTAAAGGAAAATGACTCCTGAACCAAGGGGTAACATGTAAAATGATACCTGGGGTAAATTTAGTTTCTGTTAACCCAGGTTATAAGAAAACAGTTTTAGTCCTTTTGGGACTTTTGTAGGTTTGTAACTGATCTCCCATCTTTTGTTTCCAGTTCAAAGTTGAGCAGTGGTTCAGGGACAGGAAGGAGCTCCAGGCCAGGCAGGACTAGTGATCCGCCCTGGTTCCTGTCTGGTTCTGACACACTGGGCAGACTGGCAGGCAACACCCTTGGGTAAGTTCTGGCAGGGCTGACAGAGACAAATGGTCCTGTGAAAGCTCAGTGTATAGAGCATAACACTGACTTGGCAGCAGGTTAGGGGTGTATTCCTCACAGGGTTCAATGCCACACATTCTGAAGAGAGAATTTTTTTAGGGGGATGTAAAATGTAACGGAGTATTGTGTCCTTCAGATGATAGTTACTTACTGCTTTTGGTATTAGTGACTGTAGAAGAATCAGTTCACTCTATGAAATATAGTTGTTGTGGAACCTAAACCTGCACACAAAGAAAATACTGGTTTAACTATTCCAAATATGTTCATACTGCATGTATTGCTCTGTTTAAACTGTATCTATATACTGTCAGGCTACATGAAAGCTTTTTCTTTGACACTATGTGGTTAAACTGTTAAAAGGGACCAGCGAGTAATTTCCTTCTTCCTGTAAATGCTGCTGATGCACAACCTTCTCAGTCCAAACTGCTCTGCCTCTGCTGTCACAAAGGCAGAATCCCTTCATAGCCAGATGTGTCCATGTTTTGAGTCTGCTCTGTCAGTGAGGAGTTTTTTTTTTTTTTAAATGGCTGCTGTATTTGACCATAGCCTTGCACTGTATATAACAGGAGTCGCTGGAGCTCTGGTGTAAATGGAGGCAGTGGAGGAGGTGGAAGTGGAGGAGGAACAGGAGGAGGTGGAGCAGGAGGTGGCAGCAGTGGAGGAGGAGGGGGTGGAGGAGGAGGCGGAAGTGGAGGCACATCGGGCCGGTCGTCCACGGCAGCTCGCGATTCCCGTCGACAGACCAGGGTGATCCGCACAGGAAGGGATCGTGGCTCAGGCCTTCTAGGTAGCCAGCCTCAGCCAGTCATACCAGCTTCTGTCATCCCCGAAGAGCTCATTACTCAGGTACAGCACTCTCAGACTGTATACACCTATTTTCTGTTAAGCCATTTTTTCCTCACCATTTCCGTGCACACAGTCTGTCAACATTGCACAATTATTCGTTTATCATTAGTCACAAGTTAATGTTATCAAAATATATTTTCTAATTACATGTTCTTGTACTTTCCCCTAGGCCCAAGTGGTCCTTCAGGGGAAATCCAGGAGTGTGATCATTAGGGAGCTCCAGAGAACCAACCTAGATGTCAACCTCGCTGTCAACAACTTGCTGAGCCGGGATGATGAAGATGGAGATGATGGCGATGACACGGCCAGCGAGTCCTACCTCCCTGGAGGTTTGTCAGACAAACACAAAATGGCTCATATGAACCTTGAAACAGTTCAGTATTAAAGCCAGTGGAGCACATTGTAATACAAATCGGCTTGTGTCAAAGAGTAATAATGTTTTTTTTATGATTTAATTACGGTCATTCTAATAGCATTTGCCATAATCGTAAAATGAATAAATGTAGTTTTGTAAGTTAGTCTTATAATTTATATCCTTGGTGTTATTCCTTAATGCAGAGGACCTGATGTCCCTGTTGGATGCAGACATTCACTCAGCCCATCCCAGTGTCATCATTGATGCTGACGCTATGTTCTCTGAGGACATCAGCTACTTTGGATACCCCTCTTTTAGACGCTCCTCACTCTCTCGCCTGGGATCCTCCAGAGGTAACTCAACAGCTCACCTCTGACTAGTGAAGGGCAGGCAGGGTATTAGAGAGGCTTTGGTGGCAGCACTGGTGATGGCTTTTGTTCGTGGGGATGGCTTCAAAAGACAATACAACTGACAAGGTGGAAGTCAAGGCCATTTTTTTCAATATTTGTCTGTTAACTGCTTGTAAGATTTGAATAAAAGAAATTATCGCATAAACAAAGCATTTTGTTGATTTAAAAGTTACAACTGTCGGTGTAATGCCTAACATTACCCCTACAGTTAACTGAGGTTAGGGTTTTATGAAAATCATTGTAAAGTGAAATGATTTTAATTTGTTTGATGGGTGAATTTTCTCTTCAGTCTGTTCAGCTGAATTTATATTATAAATGTTTGGTGTTGTATGCTGCATGGCTGTAGTACACACTGTGAGCTCTCTGAGAAAGGCCCGCTAGGCCCACCTGTCTTAACAGGGTCCCTTTAAGGCAGGCTATTTTAAAAACCTACCTAGCCCACTTTTAGCCCATATGCATGCTTTCTTTCTGTCTATCCACTTCCTTTTCTACCTCGCATTTTAACATATGAGCGTGCAAAGTGACTCACCCACAGTATAATTTAGACTCCCACTCAATCTCCAATATTGCAATTGATTGATTTGCATTACAATCTTTCTCTCTCTATTCTCAAAACTATGTTGACGGGTCTTTCCCAGAGAGTGGCTTACTTCTATCCCACTGGTGTGACCTTATTGCATACCAGTTCTCCTTCTTCCCTTAGAGCGTGACTCAGAGCTGTTGCGTGAACGTGAGTCTGTGTTGAGGTTACGTGAGCGCCGGTGGCTTGATGGGGCCTCGTTCGACACAGAGCGAGGTTCCACCAGCCGTGAGGGTGAGCCCAGCCTTGACAAGAAGAGCATCCCAGTCCAGAGCCCTGTTTCCCTGGGAGAGGAGCTCCAGTGGTGGCCTGATAAGGTAAGACGAGTACAGACAGCTATCATGGCTTACTACACAAAAATACACAAGTTTAGCTATGCAGGTGGTTATTGGATTCATTGTTTTCTTTGATCATCTTGATGTATTTACAACATGTTTAGAGTTCATTTCAATTTGTCTGACTTTTTCTATATCAGACAAATACTGAGGTCTCTAATTTGTTTTGCAGGATGGTGTTAAGTTTGTGAGCATTGGAGCCATGTTCTCAGAGCTGGTAGCTGTAAGCTCGAAGGGAGAGCTGTATCAGTGGAAGTGGAGCGAACCTGAACCCTATAGGAATGCACAGGTGAAGAATTCAGCATGCTTCTCTCTGTTATTGTAGCAAGTCTAATGGCTAGTAATCACTAGTAGTTGGAAAACTAAGATCACCAACTTTTATGTCATTTGTCACATCAGAATCCTTCCATTCATCACCCACGCGTGTCCTTCCTGGGCCTGGCCAATGAGAAGATCACCTTACTGTCTGCCAATAGCATCAGAGCCACTGTAGCTACAGAGACCAACAAGGTAGATTTGGATTGCTTTTCTTGAAATATGGACAAGAACCAGATCATTCCTGCAGCCTTAAGATTGTGACTTAGTAAATATATGTCTTGGTATTCATTTCATCAATCATTCCAGCATTACACATTTATTTGATAAACTGTTCACGAACTGATGTTTGTTTTTTGCTGCATAGGTGGCAACTTGGGTGGACGACACGCTGAGCACTGTTGCCTCTAAGCTGGAACACAGTGCTCAGGCTTTCCCTGAACTGCAAGGGGAACGCATGGTGTCGTTGCACTGTTGTGCACTCTACACATGTGCACAGCTGGAGAATAGCCTCTACTGGTGGTAAGAAGAAAATATGTTTTTCTGTTAAACTACATGGAATAGGATTAGAATTCTTTGTTGATTACAATAACTCTGGCTCCTTAGTGTCACCACAACATTGTTATCTTGCCAACTTACTGTCATAGAAGCCACAGGCAGGTTCAATTTAGCTGGAGTAACATTTTCTGCTGTCTCCTGCAGCCACAATGAGGACTTTTTGCTAACTGTGAATCTGTGAAGTTTTGTATTTAAGCAGGATTATAAAGTGACATGTTTGTCACTTCAGTGTGACAATGTGGGATGAAGAGGAAGGCCTGGGTGCCAGTGGAGTTCTGATAGTTTACTGCTTGCTTCTGTCTGCAGGGGTGTTGTGCCTTTTAGTCAAAGAAAGAAGATGCTTGAAAAGGCCAGAGCCAAGAACAAAAAGCCAAAGTCCAGTGCTGGCATCTCCTCAATACCCAACATCACCGTGGGAACACAGGTAAGCAGTGAAGTTTGAGTTTTTGCTGTTTATAATTTTAAATAGCTTGAGAATTTTTTCTCTTGTTATGACTCGGTTCCTCAATCTTAATGTTGACAATAGGCTTGTCTTAAGACATTTAGTACTAGTACAAGCTCAGTCTAAGTCTTGTTTGTGTGAAATGAATGTATTGATCCTCATAAATTTACTTGCTCCTTGTTTAGGTGTGCTTGAGGAATAACCCCCTCTACCATGCCGGTGCAGTGGCCTTTTCTATCAGTGCTGGGATTCCCAAAGTGGGCGTCCTGTTGGAGTCTGTCTGGAACATGAACGACAGCTGCAGGTTCCAGCTGCGCTCACCAGAGAGCCTCAAGAACATGGAAAAGACCACTAAGACCCAGGAAATCAAGTCAGTTTTATTTTTGATTTGGTGAAAAAGCTGTTCATTTTAGAATCTTAATGGTCTTCCATCATTTTCATTCAGTGCACTTTTTTTTTTTACCACAGACAGAAGTAACATGTAGCCTTGGTTGCAGAATATATTTGTACTGTTATACTCATAAAGCCAACAGTAAAACGAACCCATTTATCTCGGTCTTACCCCAAAGGACGGAAAGCAAGCCAGAGCTGGTGAAGACTGAGATGGGTCCTCCTCCTTCCCCAGCGTCTACCTGCAGTGATACCTCCTCCATTGCTAGCAGTGCCTCACTGCCCTACAGTATGTCTGCTTCTCTCCCTCTTACCTATACACTGTCAGGCCTCAATTGCCCTATCTCTCAGGCACAGAACCAATTTCTTCCTCACTCTATGCTCTTATTAGTCCTCTGACTTTGAAACAGATGGTGCGCAGGCTTTTATCAGCAACTTTTTTCCTTAGCCTGTTTTTCTGTAAAAGAAATGTGGCCAGCCCACAGTCCATACTGTGATATATTGGGTTACCCTTTTACGACCCCTTATCATACGAACCATACGGCAAGTTGTCAGTGTGGATAATTAATTTTTTCTTAGTCCACACTAAAGTTTTTATCACCTTGTCAGCAAAAATATTTTTGCAATCCTAATTAAGAGTGTAATTCTGAATCATTTACAATTTCTCAATGTAAATAGTAATGAAGTCTAAAATGACAAAAAGTTAAATATACTGTACTACTTGCAGAGCGAAGGCGTTCTACCCCAGCTCCCAAAGAGGAAGAGAAGGTGAATGAGGAGCAGTGGCCTCTCAGGGAGGTGGTCTTTGTGGAGGATGTTAAAAATGTTCCTGTGGGAAAGGTGGGTGCATCTGAATGAAGGATTAATTTGGCAATACAGAACACCTCAAGTCTTGCAAATGTGTAGATATCTTGTCAGTATTCATGTGTCCTTACTTCAGATAATTTGTCTCTTATCTGTGTATGTGTAGCTTTGTGTAATTGCTTCTCAGTTTCACAGTGTTTTTTTAATCTTCATAATATGCCCTAGGTGCTCAAAGTGGATGGTGCTTATGTTGCTGTGAAGTTTCCAGGAACATCAAGCAGCATGAGCAACCAGAGCACTGCTGCTCCCACCGACTCAGACCCATCATCACTGTTGCAGGACTGTAGACTCCTCAGAATAGATGAACTACAGGTAGGGGCATAAATTGATCCAGCACTCCTTGTATTTCTTTTCAATATTTGGAACTAAACAGTCATACTATGAATCTGAGAATTTGTCTTGACATTAATGTTTTCTGATTTTTTTTCATGTTCTTCAATCTGTTTGAAAGGTGGTCAAAACTGGTGGGACTCCTAAAGTTCCAGACTGTTTTCAGCGAACACCTAAAAAGCTCTGTATCCCAGAAAAAGCTGAGATTCTGGCTGTGAATGTTGACTCCAAAGGTGAGTCTTTTCTTCAGCTCTGTGTTTCTTTAAATCACTGGATACTTATATACTTAATATATATGTTTAGTTTTCTGTAGATAGTATAGTTCTGTTTAGGATATTTCAAAACCTGACACATCCCGTTATCTTCCAGGAGTCCATGCAGTGCTGAAAACTGGTAACTGGGTAAGGTACTGTATCTTTGACCTGGCCACAGGCAAAGCTGAGCAGGAGAATAACTTCCCTACTAGTAACTTGGCCTTTCTGGGACAGAGTGAGCGCAATGTGGCCATCTTTACTGCAGGACAGGTGAGATGGCCTCCCAAATACTTGATATGGTTTTGCAATCTTGGAGAGAGATTTACTATATTCTAATCATAAACGTTGACATTTTTTCCCCCAGGAGTCTCCCATAATCCTCCGAGATGGAAATGGCACAATCTACCCCATGGCCAAAGACTGCATGGGTGGAATTCGAGATCCTGATTGGTTGGACCTGCCTCCTATAAACAGTCTGGGAATGGGGGTGCACTCTCTTGCCAATCTGCCCTCTAACTCAACAATTAAAAAGAAAGCTGCTATTATCATTATGGCTGTCGAGGTAAACATGACCTTATAATGCAGTACGATGAAGGCTGAATTTAATCAATGAATAGATAACCAAGCAGAACAAATGGACGTTTAATGTTAGTCTGTACCCGTCTACCTGCAAGTCGTTTTGAAAGCAAAAAGCAAACAACTTGATGATCAGTGTTCACACAGCCTCTTTGTCACTTTCAGAAACAGACGCTGATGCAGCATGTGCTGCGCTGTGACTATGAAGCATGTCGACAGTACCTGGTGAACCTTGAGCAGGCCTTCCTATTGGATCAAGGCAGCCAGGCCCTTGGAGCACTTCTGGGCCACCGATGTGATGGAAACCGCAACATCCTCCATGCTGCTGTCTCTGTGTGCTTCCCTGTCAGTAACAAAGAGACCAAAGAGGAGGAAGGTAAGTTGGTGTGACATGATGTCAGTGATGAGTGTGAAGTGGGCATTTGATTATGAGCTAAGTGACAGCAGAAAAGTAGTTTCTTTGTTAATCTTTAATCCCAATCTTTCTTCCCAATGTTTCTCGGTATAGGACTTAACCATCACAATTACAAAAGGATTCTGTGGAAGAAATTCACTTTTACATTTAAATCAGTATTCCAGCTTTGAATCTGCTCATTGTATCAGTTTAATTGCCTACTTGCAGACTCTTTTCTCCATGCTAAATGACCAAGTTTCATTTCAGAAGCTGAAAGGTCGGAGAGGAACACATTTGCAGAGCGTCTGTCGGCTGTGGAGGCGATTGCCAATGCCATCTCTGTGGTCTCAAGCAACAGCTCTGGGAACAGGACAGGCTCCTCCAGTAGCAGAGGGTAAATACCAGTTATGTTGTTTATGTGCTGCACAGAATATATAAGGAAAATAGTCAGTACAGATAATTACAAGACTATCAAAGGCTTACTAAAGGAAATGAGTCTTGCTTTGCTGTCCATTTTCAGTAAACACTTTCTTCAGTGATATCAAAAGTTAAGTAATATTGTTGTAAAAGCAATTTCATTTTTTGTCGTCGTCACAGGCTTCGTCTGAGGGAGATGATGCGGAGGTCTCTAAGAGCAGCAGGTCTTGGCCGCCATGAATCTGGCCCATCAGCCAGTGACCATCAGGACCCTGTATCCCCACCCATTGCTCCACCGAGTTGGGTCCCTGACCCCCCACCCATGGACCCTGGTGAGTTCACATTAGTATGATTGTAGAGTTACTGGATGAGCTGTGAGTGCTAATCGGGGCCCTACAGTGCCACTGCATCAGAGAAACGGTTAAAACAAAAATACAAGGTGTGCCACTTTTGTCACAGGACAATTTAAAATCCATCTGAAATGCACTGCAGCTTTCCAAAACTTTGTCCATAAATACCAGATACATATGTGTAAACTCACACCAGGTAGAAATCTTAGTAGTGTGCAGTGTTGTAGAATTGTGTTTATTTTCCATTTACCTTGAAGTTATCAAACCAGACGGTGTGTAAGATTACCAAACAGCTACAATTCTGTCTCAGAGGAGTATAATTTACCATGTTGTGTGTCTGCGTTTTGTAATCTTTAAAACTGTTCTTCTTGATTTCCTCTTCTCACTGCTATCTGGTAGCAGCCCGCCCACACCAGTGTAACCTCTTGTTGTTTTATGATAGCTGTCAGTCTGGAGGCGGCTTCTTTACGCAACTATATTGGAAACAACAGATGATCATTAAATTTAACTGTCCTAGCTTGCCTTAGTTAATACCAGTTGCCGTTATCTGTCTCTTAAAGCAGGATAATAATCCAGACTTTGGTTTTGTTTTGTAAACAGATGGGGACATTGACTTCATTCTAGCACCAGCTGTGGGTTCCCTCACCACAGCCTCCACTGGTACCAGCCAGGGACCCAGCACCTCCACCATACCAGGTACATAGCATCTGGATCATGTTTTATTACAGAACAACAGAAAAAAAAGTAGCTAGGAAGTGTCTGTTTGTACTGTTGCTACATATTTCTATAGAAGAGATCATTCTAAATCAGTGTATGCAGATATATTTTAAAAATTTGGTAATATATAATGCTCTGTTTGCAGTGTGTATATTTAAACATTTTTGGTGTCTACTGACTAATTAACTGCATTTTTTACACGAGCAGGGCCGTCAACTGAGCCGTCTGTGGTTGAATCTAAAGACAGGAAGGCTAATGCCCACCTTATCCTGAAGCTAATGTGTGACAGTGTTGTTCTTAGGCCACACCTACGAGAGCTTCTCTCTGCAAAGTAAGATTCTTCATGACTATACTTAAAACACATAAATAATTTGCCTTTGTTCTGATTCAATTGCTGTTCTTTGGCAATTTGTCTGCCCCTCTAAAGTGCCCATGTTTATTGTTGCCATTGTTTGACAGGGATGCCAGAGGAATGACCCCATTCATGCTGGCTGTCAGTGGGAGAGCCTACCCAGCAGCTATCACGGTGCTTGAGGCTGCACAAAAAATGGCCAAGGGTAAGTTAATTAGTTAGCTTTCTGCTATTTTCTATTAACTGGTTCATCTGTGCTCAGCATTATGTACACATAGTCAGTGCTTGTGTTGTATTGTGGTTTTGATGAAAAGAGGCAGGGAAAGGGAGACATTTACAAGAGGGTTATGTGACCAACCAGCTATCATCTCTGAATAAATTCTGGGAAAGTAACGTACTTTGTGTGAAACTGATGTCATTTAACTGGTTAGGTAATAGCTGGAACATTGGAGGTTATCCATGAGTTATATGAATCCTGACCCATTTTGCTGCCCTGCTTCTAGCAGTTAACTATCGTGTAACTGTCGTTTCTCCATATTTTGTTTTATTTCTCAAATGACTGAAACGCAGTGGGTGACCCAGGCATTGCAGAGAAGGAAGATGCAGATTCGGTGTTCATGGAAATGATTTGCCCCTCCGGGACCAACCCAGATGATTCTCCCCTATATGTTCTCTGCTGCAACGACACCTGCAGTTTCACTTGGACTGGAGCTGAGCACATTAACCAGGTCAGCCCTAGAGGGTAGCATTACACTGAAATCTTGGCTCGTCGCTAGAAAATAATGTGTCTACAAAGTCATATATCTAGTTTTGGAGACAGTGTTTATTTGTTAAGCTGTTTCGTATGTAGAAGTCAATTGGAAGTTTACACACTGACATATTCATGACACTGACTTTGTATTTAGGATATCTTTGAGTGCCGAACATGTGGCTTGCTGGAGTCCCTCTGCTGCTGCACTGAGTGTGCGAGAGTGTGTCACAAAGGACATGACTGCAAGTAAGTCCTAGTTTGAGTTTGGCCTTATTCAGTCTTTCTTATAATCCTTGGTACTTTAAACTATGTCACATGTGTGATTATGAATTTGTTATTGCTATTCTCTCCTAGGCTGAAGAGGACCTCTCCAACGGCATACTGTGACTGTTGGGAGAAATGCAAGTGTAAAACACTGATAGCCGGCCAGAAGGCTGCTCGCCTAGATTTGCTGTACAGATTACTCACAACTACAAACCTAGTCACGACACCAAACAGCAGGTATGCACTCTGCACTGGACTTAACTCAATCCAGTTTGCATAGACTAGTGTTCTGTATCATACAGTTGGGCATTTCCGGCAACATCAGCTCAATTGTATTGATTTTAAGACAGCACTGTATTATCAAAGATGCTCATGAAATAAAGATTATAAATCTGTCTGAATGTTGTTTCCATCTGCAGGGGAGAGCATATATTACTGTTCTTGGTGCAGACTGTTGCCAGGCAGAGTGTTGAGCACTGTCAGTATCGACCGCCACGCATCAGAGAAGACAGGAACCGCAAGGCTGCTAATGCAGAAGGTAAGTTCACTTTTATTCTCTTTGACCTACCTTTGGTGCAGACTAGTAATTAACAAGTTTTTATAAGCATTCATTTGAGATAATGTTTCTCTGTGACTGTGGCTGCAGCTTTTTAAAAAAATAAACATCTGTTTTATTCTCCTTTCAGACTCTGATATGCCAGACCATGACCTAGAACCTCCTCGCTTCGCTCAGCTGGCTCTGGAGAGGGTCCTGCAGGATTGGAATGCTCTCAAGTCTATGATCATGTTTGGTTCTCAGGAGAACAAAGACCCGTAAGTTTCACAGCAATATGGCAATTTGATTGGTAAAAAGAGCCTAAAAACTGAACTTGTTTTGAATAACTGAGAAATACCATGCTTATACCTCAACATCAGTGTGTCCTTTTAAGAAGAAGTGTCCCAGTTGCAGGATATTATTTATAAACCTTGTGTACCATTTTTTTACAAGTCACCAGTCAAACATGCAGGATTGGTATTGACATTGATACTGACTCAACCGGAATGAAGGGCTTGGTATAATCGAAGCATAATTGTGATGTAGTTAAAGGTTCTTGCAGTTAAGTGCAGTTACACAGAGACTGGTGTCTAATAAAAGCCCATATTTAGCCTTGTATATATTTTGTATTTTCCAGACTTAGTGCCAGCAGCAGAATTGCCCACCTCCTGCCTGAAGAGCAGGTCTACTTGAATCAGCAAAGTGGCACAATTCGCCTTGACTGTTTCACACACTGCCTCATCGTCAAGTGTGCTCCTGACATCACTGTAAGTCCAGTAGTCTTTCCTCTTGTGTGCACGCAAAGTAATTCTTACTCAGAAAAAATACCAAATAATTCCACCTAAATAGAACCCCTACCCCTGGTTGTCCATCTTCCTTAGTTTTGATCCCCCTGAAAGTGTTTGACTTGTGTTCCAGAGATGATCCTCAGCAGGTGTTACATTTTTTTTCTCCTGTATTAGTTCATCGACACTTTACTGGGTACTCTGGTAAAGGAGCTGCAGAACAAGTACACTCCTGGCCGGAGAGAGGAAGCAGTCAACGTCACCAGGAGGTTCCTGCGCTCTGTAGCCCGGGTGTTTGTCATCCTCAGCGTGGAGATGGCCTCATCCAAGAAGAAAAAGTAAGAACGCGATTTGCAGATTTTTAATTTCTTGGTAGAATCTTACTCCTCAGTGTTTGCCAAATTTACCATTCACTATAAGTAAAGTCCCTGTCCTTGCTAGATCTCAGACGATCAAAATTATTGGTGTTAACCTTGATTTAAATGTGTCTGCTGAATGTAAAAAGTAGTGCTGTCAAAAATATCGCGTTATTAACGCGTTAACGCAAATCAATTTTAACGGCGTCAATATTTTTATCGCGAGATTAACGCGGGCGGGGGTGGATGGGGCGGAGGCATGGTTGGCGAGGGTGAGGTGTTCGCTGTCGGTGTCCGACAGTGTCTCCTGCTGGCTGTTGTACAGCAGCAATATTCTCGCTCGCCATGCCTTTCTTTCAGCTCCTTTTCCGCGTCCTAAACGGTGTGCCGCTGATGCAGATGCTCCGCCAGGTGACGGCCTGGCGTGCGCGCATGACAAGACCAAAGTTATCTGTGTGTATTATCAGAGTGAACTGAGTTATCATCATAGCACATCCGGTCTGTAATACCACTTGATGGCCAAACACAGCTGACGCGAATTCTCTGCCTCCTCCTCGTATAAAATGATAATTCAAGAGACATTTAGAATAGATAAAAAAATGTGCAATTAATTTGCGATTAATCGCGAGTTAACTATGACATTCATGCGATTAATCGCGATTAAATATTTTAATCGATTGACAACACTAGTAAAAAGTCACCAGTTGCTTTAAAACAAATCTGCCATAAAATGCATATAAGTCAGGAACATAGTAATAGTTATGTATTAGCTTTGGGTTTTTGGGATGCTTTTTAAAAATTTGTGCTCCATAGGTGAAAAGAGTTGCATAATTCAGTTTTAAACCTTTTAAATAAAGCAATTTTTTAGTCAAAAGAGTATACTAAATAAATAAATGGACCTGCTCAGTCATGCACAATGTAACTACACATTTGATACGAGTGTGACATGATTTTCTGAACAGATGCTTATTCTGTTTCCTTCTCAATTTCCCTCACATAGCAACTTCATCCCCCAGCCCATTGGGAAATGTCGACGTGTTTTCCAGGCTCTGCTGCCCTACGCTGTGGAGGAGCTGTGTAACGTGGCAGAGTCGCTGATTGTTCCAGTGCGGATGGGTATCGCAAGACCCACTGCTCCTTTCACTTTGGCTAGCACCAGCATCGATGCTGTTCAGGGCAGTGAGGAGCTTTTCTCTGTTGAACCACTGCCTCCAAGACCCTCGCCTGATCAATCCAGCAGGTCGGTTGTTTTTTTGTCTTTGTTTTCCTGTCCGATGGAGTCAAAAAAGTAGTTTTTGGCTGTTTATTTTAAGGCAGTGAATTATGGGTGATTAAAATGCACATATACAATCCGAGTGATGTCAGTTAGAGCCTTCTGTTTATCAGCTGAAATAAACAAGTGATGGGATGTGAAGATTTTTAAACCAATTGAGCAGAATTCTGCTTGACCTAATAAACTAAATGAGAAGAAGATGCTTCATTTTTCTTTTTCATTTATTTTGACACTGGACTTGTGTTTAATTTTTTTCCAGCACCAGCCAAACAGCTGCCTCTTACATCATCAGGAACCCCCAGCCTCGGCGCAGCAGCCAGTCTCAGCCTGTCAGAGGAAGAGACGAGGAGCAGGATGACATCGTATCAGCAGATGTGGAAGAGGTGGGGAGTCTTCTTAATATATCATTAAAACCTTAAAAAACTTTGATTGCAAGTGCATGTCAGTGACAGTTTCTGAGTTTATGGCCCTGCTATGTTTTACATATGATATTTGATGGATATAGTTGTTTTGTGTACATGTGTTTCTGTATAATTTCAGGTTGGAATATAGTTTGCCCTAACTTGCCTTAAAGTATTCTCTGTTGGGATCTGATTACATTGTGTTTGTCTCTTAGGTTGAAGTTGTAGAGGGCGTAGCAGGGGAGGAAGACCATCACGATGACCAGGAGGAACAGGGAGAGGAAAATGCTGAAGCAGAGGGGCAGCATGATGAGCACGATGAAGATGGTGAGACACATCCTACTTTCTATAGAAATTCAGGGCAACTGGTGAAACTGAAGCTGATCATGTAGTTCGAAGAGTGGAATTCCAGTCAACAGTGACTCATGTTGTCTGTGTCACTCCTTATAGGAAGTGATATGGAGTTGGACCTGCTGGCAGCAGCTGAAACAGAGAGCGATAGTGAAAGTAACCACAGCAATCAGGATAATGCTAGTGGCCGCAGGAGTGTCGTCACAGCAGCTACTGCTGGCTCTGAAGCAGGTTGGTCAACAGCTGTTTTCAGTCTTTTACTTTAGATTTAATATTTGATTTTTGTTTAAATCCACTGATTTTATAAAAGAGTCTTCAGTTTCTAACTGCTGTTCCTTTTAAATATTTTTTGTTTTCTTTTGGGCGGGGAGAAGGACTGCAACCGCCTCTTTAACTGAATTCTTTCCCATTTTTTAAGGCTCCAACTGCTTATTAAAAAGAAATTGCATTTCTGTCTTGCTGCACTTTGGTATATTTTTCCTTGAGTTACAGACTAATTCAGTCCTCACAGAGTCACTAGTGCTTAACAGTCAGCATTTTGGATTGTGGGGATTTATGTTTGGAGAGCTAATGATACAGCAGACAAAATGGTCCCTGGCTGAATACCCAATGTATTTCATTTGCAGGCAGTAGGGTGTCCTTGGCATTTCCTATTTTTGGTATGAGCTCCTCTTTACTTCAATGCATATAGAGATGTCAGGGCAAGAGTGAATTTGCAAAGTGCATACACAGTTTCCTGCTGAAAGTTCCTTCAGTTCGTCCCCTTCTCACATTTCACTGTTATTGCGTCTGCCATTTTTAACTAATACATCACAAGTGTAGTCTTATTGGTCTCTCACCCCAATAACAAACTAATCAACGTGTAGCTTTTCCAAGTGGTGTGGTGTTTTTTCTCCTTGGTCATCTAAAATGTGCAATTCTTACTAATAATGTTGTTGTTTAATTTCCTCATAGAGTATTTTGACAAGTGAGACATTGCTGTTCTTTCTCTCTGGTGACATTTATTTAATGTTAAAATATATTTTTTAAATTAAACCATATGTCATTTAGCACAAGTTGATCAACAGAGAATGCAGCTGTTGTTTTGACTTGATGCCTCAGTGTTTTCACTGTCGTATGTCAAGTGTTGTTTGCCTTGTAGTGGTGTGATTCACTAACCCGCACTGCTGCCTGGATAAATCTGATGTGAAAGCCAAAAGAGAGGGAGGTAAAGGTACTTATGTAAACCATTAAACTTGTCTCCTATATCTTTTTTCTGTTTTTTTTTTCTCTCCTCGAAGGTGCCAGCAGTGTCCCTGCCTTCTTTTCAGAGGATGACTCCCAATCAAATGACTCCAGTGACTCCGACAGCAGCAGCAGTCAGAGCGATGATGTCGACCAGGAGACATTCCTTTTGGATGAGCCACTGGAAAGGACAACTAGCGCTTCCCATGCTAACAGTGCAGCTCAGGCCCCTCGCTCTATGCAGTGGGCAGTTAGAAACACACCCAGCCAAAGGGCGACTGGAAGCGCTCCCTCCAGCTCCTCAACACCAGCTGGTCAGTAAGCGTTTGACTGTTCCTGCAGTTTTATTTGGAAAGGTTTACTGTTGTGTTTCCAGGTTGGTGTCACAGAAATGTAGCATATCAGCTAAACCTGTTATGATGTTGGTCTTTTTTTACAGCAAGCTCCACAGGCCTGATATATATTGACCCTACCAACCTGCGTCGCTCCAGTGCAATCAGCTCTAGTGCTGCTGCAGCAGCTGCCGCTCTGGAAGCCAGCAACTCCAGCAGCTACCTGACATCTGCCAGCAGTCTCGCCCGTGCCTACAGCATTGTCATCAGGCAGATCTCAGACCTCATGAGTCTGATCCCCAAGTATAACCATCTTGTCTACTCCCAGTACCCTGCTGCTGTCAAGCTCACCTACCAGGATGCAGTCAATCTGCAGGTAAAATGGAACAGATTAGCACTGAGAATAGAAATCTGGTACCAATATGCTGATTCCTTTTTTATTATCCGTAAGATGTGCAACATTTGCGTTATTTCTCTGTTAAAAGCTTTTTTTAAATAGTCGCTAAACAAACATATGCAAACAGGGATAAAAAATCACGACACTAAGAGGTCTTTTACCATGAAAATCAGTCATGGTAGTCAGAAGAATGTCTTTTTTTTTCTTGACTAGTTACTAATGCTTCGATTAACTTAGATGAAATTCACTAATGAAGCCCTCAATGACAATCCTACGTCACACACCTCTTTTGCTCATTTTACATCTAAATTTGCATTTTTGTCCCACCTGATCAGTCCAGTGCATTTTAAGCGTTACCATGTCATTTGTTGCAGGAAACCACTTGACTAAACATTTATGGAGCTCTCAGGTAGATTGTTTAGATATTGTTTAGCTTGAACTCTGATTTGTCAGGGCATAAACACTGAAGAACCACAATTTACCTGTACAGGAAAGGCCAATAATAATACAAAAAACAATCAATAATAATAAATTACACCATTTCATTACAACCCTTTTAAAATGAGATTTATTTGCATCTTTTTTCATCTGTCTCACTGTGTTGCGAGTAAAGTGTCGAATGTTTGTTGTGTCAACCAGAACTATGTTGAGGAAAAGCTGATTCCGACCTGGAATTGGATGGTGTCCATCATGGATTCCACTGAGGCTCAGTTGCGGTATGGCTCAGCCTTGTCTTCTGCTGGAGACCCCGGTCACCCCAGTCACCCACTCCACGCCTCTCAGCATTCTGCTCGCAGGGAACGCATGACAGCGCGGGAGGAGGCCAGCCTCCGCACTCTGGAAGGACGCAGGTATACTTTTTGTGATACTTCTTTTTCACACCACTTTACTGTTAAGTTAAAATCAGTAATCAGAAAGAGCCAACTCCTCACAGTTCTAATGTAGTTTAAAGTACTTTGCTGTACAGACTCACTTGTTTTACATTTGTTTCAGGAGAGCAGCCACACTGCTGACGGCTCGTCAAGGCATGATGTCGGCACGGGGCGACTTCCTCAACTACGCCCTGTCACTGATGCGCTCCCACAATGATGAGCATTCTGACGTGCTTCCTGTGCTGGACGTGTGCTCGCTGAAACATGTGGCGTATGTTTTCCAGGCGCTTATCTATTGGATTAAGGCCATGAACCAGCAGACCACCCTGGATACTCCACAGATGGATAGAAAGAGGTAAAAGGAGAAAATGAGTTCATTGAATGAAAACTAAATCACTAGACAATAAGCATTTTTGATTGACCGTAACTTTCAATTAAACACCTCCTAAAATCTGTCTGTTGTTATCTTTTTTAATTTTTACATGTAGAAATCGAGAGATTTTGGAGCTCGGGCTGGACAATGAGGATTCGGAACACGAGAATGATGAGGACACCAATCAAAGTAAACCAGATAACAAATGTTCAACAATAGTCAATGTACAATACATATCGAAGATATTGGTCATTTTACTTGGTCATGTTAGTGTTTGTTTCAAGTTAAATTTTTTTCTCTTTCACCTCAGGTTCAACTCTGCAGGACAAAGACGAAGACCCAGTTCCGGCTGAGACGGGTCAGAACCACCCCTTTTTCCGGCGCTCAGACTCCATGACCTTCTTGGGCTGCATCCCACCCAACCCCTTTGATGTTCCTCTGGCTGAGGCCATTCCACTGGCAGACCAGCCTCATCTTCTGCAGGTCAGATTTGCTGCTCCGCCTCTTTGTTTAATTCTCAGGAGATAGTAAAGATGGAAGGAGTTTAAAGATGCAGTGTCCACAACCTGCTTCCAATTAATAGCATGCTAAGTATGAAACAGCATACCACTGACAATACTGATTGTAACTACGTTCATGATGGCACGTCTCCATGGCCCTAACACCAGCAAAAGAAGTAGTTCTCCTGAAAATGATGTGTGGTTGGTGACCAACTTGATTACCTTCTGGGCTTTGTCATTTAAACTGGAAGCACTCTTCATTTTTATTAACTAGTAATACAAACAACACATTTTAATTGACCTTTCTATACGGCCAAAATGTACAGGTTACATTCAAACTGTCCAGATCATTTGATCAGCCATGATGCAACTGCTCATGCTGAATGTTGACCTTGAACCTACAGTCAGTTTTGTTCAGTGACAGTTCTTTAAAGTCAACCTCGTCTCTGATGATACTGACACAAAGAGACAAATCTGTTGTAAACACAATGTAAAAAAGAAAAACATGAAGCCACAGATGCATGAAAGGTGTAGATAAGAAGGGTTGTCAAATCAAATTGATTTTTATATCAAAGCATGTTCTCAGTAAGACCACAGTTTTTGCCACAGCTTATAAAGCTAATAAAAACAGCTAATATAAACAGCTAATAAAAATGTACTACTCTTTCTAACAGATGCTTTGACAACAGCCATGTGAGGAATCAGACTCTAAAACTGCTAAAATGTCTTTAACTCCACAAATTCAAATAGTCATCTTGGGCCACATTATCATTCTTCAGGCAGTTGGTCAAGCAGTGACTCTCCTGAAATTACAGAAATTACAAGCAATCTGGCATAAAATTAGACTGGATATTTTTAGTGTCATTGTGACTTTAAAGCTGAGGTAGGCAGTATCTTTTTGGCATTAATGGGCAAAAATTTCCATTACAACATTTCTGCATATTTTAATTCAAGCATTCTGACAAGAAACTGCACCCAGGCTTTAGAAATTCTTGCCAATGAAAGGTGATTTTAACTAATCACAGGTTATTTCACCCTGAGCAGGTGAGATGGTATAAATAACAAAGCGTCTGCAGTGAGTAAGATGTAATCTTGACGTTCAACCAGGAGAGTGGTGCTTGAAATGGATAGGGTTTGTTGCTGTGAGTCTGCATCTTTTTGCTACGGCATAAGGAGTATTGCTACCTACCAATGGATATATTCAAGTTA